>JAPDLB010000032.1:0-704109 GCA_027569935.1 Clonostachys sp. G952
CCCCCCCCCCCCCCCCCCCCCCCCCCCCCCCCCCCCCCCCCCCCCCCCCCCCCCCCCCCCCCCCCCCCCCCCCCCCCCCCCCCCCCCCCCCCCCCCCCCCCCCCCCCCCCCCCCCCCCCCCCCCGATGATGACACTTGATCGAGGTTACACTTGAGCAAGCCGTTCAACAAAGGAGAGAGAGAAGCCCAGTCGCTGCTTGCCCACACCCCGCCATCAAGTCTGCCACCCCGGCCTCTTTTTTGCTGGCCTATGGCGAACCCCACGATGGGCAATATCGGAGGCGCGCATGGGTTAATATATGGGGAGGGTGTGGCTCGCATGTATTTCTAAACTGGGAACCCAAGACGCCGGAGATGGTCGTGCGCGCAGCATGGTTTATTCCCATGATCACGGTGGGCTTTCTCGGTAATGGCGGGTTGGGTGGAGGTTGCATCGACACGGCCTTTGGGAGGCGCGTTGGGCATAAAAAGATGTCACGGAACCTTCCGGGATCTGGCCTGTCGATGTTACAGCCAAGGGGGGAGGGGGGTGGAACGAGTTATGTAGGCTGTTTGGGGGCCGTTGGGACAAGATGGATGCTATTAATATGGATAGCAAACACCTGATAAGGTCTCCGAGGAGATGTCGATGCTACGTATTTGCCTAGACGGTCGGCAGCTGGACTCTGAAGCATCACATCATATAGCATCGAGGCGTTATTCGCAGCCAGCACTGGGGCACAGGCTTGAGTTGTTCATTCACAAGTCGTACGAGTATGTACGTATTCTTCATGCATGCGTGTAATTCCAGCAGCAACTCAGCAGAACTGGCTAGCCGGTTGGTTACAGACGCTGGCCTTAGACATGCAAGCTTGGTGTATTTGAAATTTGACCTTATATTTTCTTTTTAGAAGCGAATACATAGAGACATATTCATTTCCTTCACCGCTACACATCATCTTGCATCGAAAACCTTTCCAGATCGATCGAGAATCATGATGAGGTGCAGCTTGACGAGCTTGGCCGGAGCAAAAGTAACGTGTAGGAAGATTCGCATGTTAGTTTGCCATATCAGATTGTGTCTCATATCGCGATCGTGTATTGCTGTCCGTCCCGCCTCTTGAAACGTCATTCTAAGCAAGGGGCACGAGGTACGCGGCTATGCTAACGGTCTTTTCCCAGTCTATCCAATGAGATATTAAACTCCACGTGTTTGTGACATTTTCCATTTGACAGCTAAGAGGCTGGGACTGGGGCCTCCTATAGGTAGAGAATCGTGGTCCATATGTGGATCACGACTCATGCTTGAGGCAGCGAGAACCGATGAAACGAGTGAGATGGTTGGCTGGATGATTCGCCTCAAATGCCGTGTTATGCTTGCGCGGCTGAAACTTCAACTGCATCTTGACCATACAACAGAGTTGCCTTCCTGACCGGCGCTTGTTATATGTTATGCAGAGATAGACTCCATCTCCAGAGGACCTCTCACCAGGGGTCCAGTCGACGCCGATTCTTGGTGGGGGTCTATGAGCTTACCCCCCATGGAGAGTTGACACGAAGAGAATGTTATCCCCAGGCTGCAACTCATATGACTCTTCGCCCTCCAGCTCCCAGTCGGCGTCGTTAATCAAGACAAGGATTCCCGGTCGGCTGGGGTCGACCGATCCAAAGCGTCAGCGCCACGGTTTGCGAATCAGATGCTAGAAGCGCCAAATGCCAAGATTGCGTGGGAGGGGAAACTGGCGCCGACATTGGCGACCGAATTATGGCTGGGCATTGAAATGGAGGGAGAGTGTGAATAGAGGAGAGGGTGGGAGGTGCTCACAGGTGGTCGTCAAGAACAAAGAGCTCTTTTCTCTCGTCCTTCATCAGGTTCTCGCAGAGGTAGTTGATGAGGTACCCGATGTTGGACGGGCTGCCATCCTTGTCTAGGGCGGGGAGTGACAGCGAATGATGTCGCTCATCTGCGAAAAGAATTTCTAGGCCGCCTCTATGCACGATTCCATCAGCATGCTGTCTGACACGTCAAATTTCGCTCATCTTGGTTTCCAGCGAAAATGCCCAGCGAAAATGAAGTGAAAATTTTCATGGTTCTGGACTGAACTTTCGGTGAGTTACAGCCAGCCAGATGAAAGCTTCCCGCCGGATCCCCGAGACGCAAGCATGAAGAGGCGTGCGATACGAATGAGCGGGCCCGACTTACGAAAACTCGATCTTGAGCGGGATCACAGGTTGGGGGTCAGCGGCATTGGCTGGGGGGTCCATTGTAACAGAAGCAGCCTGGAAGCTTGAAGAAACTCAATCAGCTGTGTTTACTGGCCGTTTCAAAGAGACCAGGGAGAGGCGTATTATCGCGGTTGAGTGAGAACGAGTACGAGTGGGATAAATTTGCCCACAGACGGAGAAATTGTATCGTTGCAGCGAAAGCAACAGTTTGTCTCAAGCATTGATGTATAAAATATACCACTTGATTGGATGGTGGTTAGTCGGAAGGAGCAGGGCTGTATCGGCGCTCAAAGCGGCTAGAATAGCCGCCATCTGGCAACCGGTTCTTTCCTCTTTGGCCAGTTGTAGTTTCCTCGTTCCCAAAGTGACGTGCATACGAGGGCGCCAATCAGATCTGATTACCTAAGCAGAGTGCTCGCAAACCAAACCCCAACGGCGCAATGAAGACAGCCAATCAGAGCCCAAGGATCTTCAATTTTCAGCATCACACTCAGAACCGCCATTCTCGCCCTGAGGCCCAGCCGAGGACATGGGGACGAAAGGGATATCGGTCGAGTATTTGGCAACCGGTGCTAACAGGCAGACGGCTGTCTCAGACTGGGGAAAGAGAGGAATCGTAGCCTTTGGTGCCGATATCAACATAGCCCTATGGCGACCTCAAGTGAGTCTTACTGCACCCTTCAGTGTGAAAGGTATCAATGTAAACCCCAGACTAACAGAGGAAACTGTAGGCCGAGACACCTAGAGGTGTTACAAAACTGCTAAGTGGACATAAGGAGCTTGTCAAAGCGGTTTCTTTTTTACCTGAGCGAGATGATGATGAGACAACATATCTTGTCTCAGGCTCAGATGACAAGTCGCTCATTTTATGGAAGGCAGCAGCCGGTTCCGAAGAATTCAAGATCATCCAGACTTCCTCTGAGCATGCTGGTCCTATAAATTGCATAGCAGCACACAGGGTTGCAGGCTTCGCAAGTAAATGGGTCATCGCAACAGGTAGTGCTGACGCTACTATCAAGGTCTGGGTCTTTCAGCATGACAGCCTTCAACTGGTTCAATCCATCCAAACAAAGCCCAAGTTCTTTCCTCTATCACTCGCACTATCTACCCTGGGTCGAGATGGGGACGTGTTGGTGCTGGCCGCCGCTGGAACGCGTGATACTATCCAAATTCATACTGCTGGTTTGAGTGGCGAGGCCCCTGCATTCGAACTTGAAGCAACACTCACCGGTCATGACAGTTGGATTCGGTGGCTTTCTTTCACAAGAGAGACCAATGATGCTGGCAGTGATTTGTTGCTTGCGTCAGCGAGCCAGGACAAGTATATTCGGATCTGGAGAGTCCATGAAGGAGAAGAACTTCCAGCCTTGGCAGCCAAGGGTTCCGACCCGCTGAATGGTGCCTACCTCCCCGGAAAATCGCCATCTAATAAGGCTTATAAGCTCAAGGCTGGAGGGAAGCAATTCTCTATTACGTTTGAAGCTCTTCTCCTCGGGCACGAAGACTGGATATATAGTGCAAAGTGGAACCATGCCAATGATAGGCTGCAGCTTCTCACCACTTCAGCAGATAACTCCCTGGCCATCTGGGAGCCAGACCCAAGCTCTGGAATCTGGATAAGTGTCGTGAGGCTCGGTGAAATCAGCAGAGAGAAGGGTGCGACGACAGCAACGGGGAGCACTGGCGGGTTCTGGACGGGAATCTGGTCTCCGGATGGGCTCTCTGTTGCCTGTCTCGGTAGGACTGGTAGCTGGAGGAGGTGGCAATGCATACCATCTGAAGATGCCTGGAGACCCTGCATCTCAATCTCCGGGCACACGAAGGCAGTTTCTGGTGTTTCTTGGTCCAAGAGCGGCGAATACCTACTCTCAGCCAGTCTTGATCAGACAACGAGATTGCACACTCAATGGAAAGCCGGGGGAGCCAGTACATGGCATGAGATGTCGCGACCTCAAATTCACGGATATGATCTCAACTGTATCGACTCATTGGGAACATCTCAATTTGTCTCAGGGGCCGACGAAAAATTGATGAGAGTCTTTAGCGAACCCAAGGCTGTGGCTTCGATGCTGAACCGGCTCGGGGGTCTTGGCCAGGAGGGATTGGAGAATATGCCAGATGCAGCCAATATGCCCGTTTTGGGCCTGTCGAATAAGGCTATTGACGCGGTGGACGACGACCAAGAAATCGAGCCAGTTGATGACCGTGATCGCGAGGCTATGGACCCAGCGTCTATAGTGAAAAAGTCCTATCTCGAAATCGATCACCCGCCATACGAAGAGACTCTCTCTCGCCACACACTCTGGCCAGAAACCGAAAAGCTCTACGGTCATGGCTATGAAATATCATGCCTCACGACGAGTCACGATGGTAAGCTTATCGCAAGCGCATGCAAGGCAAGCTCGACAAACCATGCCGTGATTCGTCTCTTCGAGACAGAGCGCTGGACAGAAATAAGACCGCCACTCACGGCACATTCTTTGACAGCAACTCGACTTCGATTTTCAGCTGATGACAAGTATCTCCTCAGTGTCGGCCGAGACCGACAATGGGCTGTTTTCGCGCGGGATCCCCAGGATATCCTCCAATATCAACTCGTTCAGTCCAACCCGAAAGGCCACACGAGGATGATTCTTGACGCTGCGTGGATGCCTTCCGAGAAACCAATCTTCGCCACCGCAGGCCGAGACAAACAAGTCCGGATCTGGGCTGGCACCGAGAATGAGAGTGGGCAGATGCACTTCTCTCAAACAAAATCGATCCCGAGCGACTCTCCGGTCACCTCTATAGACTTCATGCCGCACCCAGTGGATGGAAAATACGTCCTAGCTGTAGGCACAGAAGCCGGTCGTCTAGACTTGTATGTCCTGACCGAAGACTCCGAGGTAACACATGTTCCTCACTCCACAGAGTAAGTCCCTTAACTGCGTTCTCCCGTTTAACTTAGAAATATCTAACAGAACCGTTCTCCTATAGTTTCGATCTACCGAAAGCCGTCCTTCAACTCGCTTGGCAGCCTGCTACCAAAGACGACAACGGAGGAACATATAAACTGGCGATTGCTGGTGACGATAGCTCGTTGAGACTGTACGCGGTCGACAAGGAGTTCTTGCGCTCTGTGGGCTCATAGAGCAGATGAAGTCTCCCTGTGACCACTCTGCGAGCAGCTCCAGGGGTAAAAGTAAATAAAAAGTTGCTTCCTTGAATATTTGCATTGCCTCTATAAAATGTAGATGTGGTTTCATTAATCCCGAACTGAGACAGCCGACGCTATGGCCTATGATGTTTAAAATAACCTGTAATAATAAAAAGTAGAAGAAGAGAAGAAAAACGCCCGACAATGCCAAAAATATCTACAACATTAATCCCCCATTCGAAAATTAAGTATGCAAATCAATGCCCCCTGTCCACCATTCTCTCAACTCCCAAGCTTTCACAAGCCCGAGAACGTGTTCCTCTCCAGACAAAAAAGTCTTTTACAGCTCGCGAGCGACAGTCTGGGCTAGCTTCTCCACGCTCGTCGTGGTCGTCTCCTGCAGCACGCTCGCAGACATCTCCTTGACCACCTCCATGGCCGCCTCGGCGACGTCGATGTGCTCGCCGTTGATGTAGTACCACGCGCGCCCGACGAGGAAGGAGATGTGGTGGGGGAGGTAGAGGATCGCGGCGATGAAGGTCAGGCTGAAAAGGAGGAAGAAGATGGAGTCTGGAGAGAGACAGAGAGGTTAGAAGGGGGTGGTTCAGAAAAAAAAAAAAAAAAAAGGAGGTCGACTCCTGGAAGAGTGTGTGTTGTGGTTCGGGGGAAAACTCACAGAAGGCGAACTTCTCCCAGGGGGTGAACATGTATACGGCAAAGGTCAGCTCAAGGTGGTACTGCTTGAGCTGGAGCCATTTCTGGATGCTGCCTGATCGACCCATTGTTGGATATGTTCTTCGCGGCCAATTCTGAGGCCGTGCAGTTTCTTCGATGAAGGATAGTACCGGAAGCGGCGGGACGTCTCTGTTGATGCGTAGAAACAAGTGTCGAGAAGTGAATCCCAGGTGGGTGGACTGGGCGCGTGATTGAAGGGTACGTAAAGGGGATGGAAATGCTGATGTTATTACAAGAAATGTTTTAATTGCCGGTTGTTAAGGATAGGGAAAACGGGCGGGTAGTAATATCAATTGGGTTGTGTCACAGGTCCCGTAACAGGTCTGACACGCTAAAATAACCCCCCTGCCGGCGGTGTTTTAGCACTGTCCGACGATCTATCCGTCCACCCACGCTCCTGGAAAACGCACCTCGGCCGTTATCGTCCCAAGAGGATGGCAGCGTAACCCAAGTTCAATGCGATGAAACTGTGTCAGAGCAAGTAAGCCTCGACATAGTATGCCATCATGGCTCTGTCGCTACTGTCGCGGCGCACGCAATGCCATCTAGCTCGGCTGCCCTCCACCGGGACCGCCCTCGCGAGGCCTTTCCATGTGGCCTTGGTGGCTCGCGCAAAGAGCCTGCCCCCGCGGCCAAAGCCGCCTCCTGAATCGGAGATTGAGGAGTCTTACCTGAAAGGCAGCGGCCCGGGTGGGCAAAAGATTGTACGTTCTGCCTCTCACAAGCCATCGAAGCAAGGGCACTAGCTAATCTGTACTTGCACGTGTGTAGAACAAAACCAATTCCGCCGTCCAACTCAAGCACATCCCGACCGGTATAGTCGTAAAGTCACAAGCTACGAGATCCCGCGATCAGAATCGAAAACAAGCCCGCGAGATTCTGGCCCAAAAGATCGACGATTTACTCAATGGCGATCAGAGTCGCTCTGCTCGGGTTGGCGAAATTAAACAGAAGAAAGCGGCGAGTGCGGACAAGAAGAAACGACGTAAATATAAAAGGCTTGAGGAAGAGTCTACTGGCACGGCCTCTACCGATGCACCAGGCGAACTCGATGGAAGCGAGGAGCAGAAGCCAGGCCACCTCGACATCGATACAGGTGATGCCATCAGTTCCAAATCAAAGGCACCATGATCTAGACATTACCCCAACACGATGACCACGAGGATATAGGCTTCCCTTTAGATCTAGGTCACATCTGAGAAGTAGACTTTGTACATATATAAAACACACAATTATTTGACTGCTGCACTCTTCTAAAAGACAATTTTGTTTTAAAAACTTGCTTCATCACGTTCATCTTCCATTCGACGGGTCTAGCACGGAATGCAAAGTAATTGTATAATCAACCCAGCTTCTAACCTCCTAGGGGCCCGCATAACGCATCCGACTACAACATGGTGGCCATCATATCTTTTCTGAGAAAAGGCAACGCCCACTCCCGTGACCATTTCAAAAACTTTTCGTAAATATGAGACTCGTTTGTGACACGCGCGCAGCCCACCATTCCTTGCAAAGGCAGCAGCCACCTTTGTGATCTTGGCATCCCTGTGCGGAGGGTGGATTGGTTCGTTTTGGGCGGTGCTGTATCGCTTAGAAGCACTTGCGGTGGACAATGCTGGGGCCGCTCTCGTCGTACTCCTGCTTGGAGATCCACATTTGCTGGAAGGTAGACAGAGAAGCCAGAATAGAACCACCGATCCAGACGGAGTACTTTCGCTCGGGAGGGGCAACAATCTTGACCTTCATGGAAGAAGGAGCAAGAGAGGTGATCTCCTTCTGCATACGGTCGGAGAGACCGGGGTACATGGTGGTACCACCAGACTGTTGACAATTAGTTAGCTTATTACGAACCAACACAAAGAGACAGAAGGAATAGCTGCGCAAGACTCACCATGACAATGTTCAGGTAGAGATCCTTTCGGACATCGACATCGCACTTCATGATGGAGTTGAAAGTGGTGACGTGGATACCACCGCTCTCAAGACCCAGGACAGAAGGCTGGAAGAGAGCCTCAGGAGCACGGAATCGCTCGTTGCCAATGGTGATGACCTGACCGTCGGGAAGCTCGTAGGACTTCTCCAAGCTTGAGCTCTGGGCAGCAGTCTGGATCTCCTGCTCGAAGTCGAGGGCGACGTAGCAGAGCTTCTCCTTGATGTCACGGACGATTTCACGCTCGGCAGTGGTGGAGAAGGTGTAACCGCGCTCAGCCAGGATCTTCATGAGGTAGTCGGTAAGATCACGACCAGCCATGTCGACACGGGCAATAGCGTGGGGAAGGGCGAAACCTTCGTAAATAGGGACAACGTGAGTGACACCATCACCGGAATCCAGAACGATACCAGTGGTACGACCGGAGGCGTACAGAGACAGAACGGCCTGGATAGAGACGTAGAAGGCGGGGGCGTTGAAGGTCTCGAAGACGATCTGGGTCATCTTCTCACGGTTGGACTTGGGGTTGATGGGGGCCTCAGTGAGCAGGACGGGGTGCTCCTCAGGAGCAACACGCAGCTCGTTGTAGAAAGTGTGATGCCAGATCTTCTCCATGTCGTCCCAGTTGGTGACAACACCGTGCTCAATGGGGTAGCGGAGAGTCAGGATACCACGCTTAGACTGAGCCTCGTCACCGACGTAGGAGTCCTTCTGGCCCATACCAATCATGATACTGCCAAACAGGTTAGGCTCAATGCTCTCAGTTATGGAAGCTCCCCCGATAAGGGGTCGCTCTGGTCAATTCGGCATTTCCAACTTACCCATGGTGACGGGGACGACCGACAATGGAGGCTGGCAAGAGAGGTCAGTCACAATCATCAACACAATCTCTGGCCAGCATGGCGATTGTGCTGGCAGCGCAAGGGGCATCAAAGTGGGGTACTCACGGAAAACAGCTCGAGGAGCATCATCACCGGCGAAACCGGCCTTGCACATACCCGAACTACCATCAAGTCAGACCTCTTGTTCTATCTCACGATGCTCACAGTGTAGGGAGGGCGGTGGTCTGGTAGGTTGGTCGACGCGCCATTGGATTGGTCCCCGTCGAGACCTCCCAGCGCCAGCGCAGTGATGGTCGGTGAGACGGATGGCATGCTTACCCATTGTCGATGACGAGGGCGGCAACTTCTTCTGCAAACGGGAGAACGGTCAGCAAGAATCTCAAGGTTCTATCGCGCGATGCTCAGAGGTCCTAATGCCTCAGGCGCGATAGGGGAAACTGGCGGCGACGACGTACCCTCCATGGCTGCTGATTAGGTGGAAAACGGAGTTGTGGTAAAAGAGACGGGGGAGGGAAGAAAACGACGAGACGTAAAAGAGAAAAAAGAAAGCTCGAGGGATACAACGATCTCAAGAGCTAGCAGCGGATGAGGATGGTCGAACTGAGTGTAAACTCAAGGTCGAGAGAATGGGGGAAGGTTGGCTAGAGCAACGAAGTGGATGTGGAGGGGGGGAAAGGAGGGAAGTGTCGCTGATGAGCCGTCGTCACGAGAAAGTTGTGGGCGGCCAGCTTGCGGGCGAAGTGCTGAGGTGGACCACTAAGACCAGAGACCACAGACCACAGCAGCCCAAAAGGACCCAGCAGGCCAAGTACCCAAGGAAGACACCGCCTACGTAACTGGGCTGGTACAGCAGCGTGGTTGTGTCTGAGTAAAAATCGTGGCAGAAAAACCGGGGGCAACTGCTTGCTGCTTTAAGCTGATTGGCTTGTGGTGGTGGCTGGGAGATATATGCTGGAGCCGATTCAGCACCGTCGGCACCATAGCCTCCTTTCCCTCCGCCCAATTAAATACGGTGGGCTATCGGAGGCAGGAAGGGGCCGAATATGACTGCCTGGACTGGTACCTGCTGGACGCCCTCTTGCTCTGCCCGCTCGTTGCGTTCTTGGGCGTGGTGCACGTCAGCACGCACGCAATCCAGCTTACTCGCGCCAGTGTAGTTCCGCCACTTCCACGACTGCGCGGAGGGCCAGAGACCGCCGTCGTGTGCTGCCTTCACGATGCCAAGTCGGTACCTAATTCTGATAAGCTGCGTCCCCCATGGCAAGGGCTCTACGGGGTGCCAGTAAGTAGCTGCCTATGGGTAATCTACTGCTACCTGCTGGCGAGGGTTCCACTTCTGCTCGGTCGATTCGTCTAGGCCCCAATTTATAGCACCTCCTTCCATGGCAGCTTCCAGCACGCGGAGCTGCCAGCTGATCGAATAATCAGCCAGGCGCATACTATGTAGATGCCTTCACTCGCCCGGCTACGTGACGCTACCAAATATACCTACCTAAGTACCTACCTAAGTACCTAAAGCCAATGCCCGCGGTGCGCATTGCTGCTGGCGTGCCCCCTTTTCAAGAAGAACTCGGAGCCGACCCAAGTACCAGGCAGGAAATTTAAGCAGGCAGGAACCAATGTGAAGATGGATGCCTTGTCGGATGGGGCAAGAGCGTCATGGGCTGCTGTGGGCAACTCCCAGCACCAATCTGCAGTAGTAAGTTCGGTGAAGAGATGAAGAGATGAATTAAAGTAATATTTTGGTATGGATATGCTAAAAATAGGGGCGCATGTCGGGGGGAGGAGTCTGCATATGGACAGTACCTGCCTATCGACTTAATATCTGGCGATATAGGACGATTAATTTGGTATCCTGAAAGCTTCTTCCCGAGAGCGAAGCTCCCCCCAAACGAGTAGGTAGCACCGCCGACCGCCCTCTCGTTCGCGTCTCGGCCGTGTACCGTGCCCAGCTCGACGAGATCCAGGACCCTTGGGGCTGGTCAAATTAGCTCCTCCAGTCCACAGGCGTTAGTGAACTGTCCTGGCTCGCCCTGTGGGACAAAAGTGCCTGCGCGTGGCTGAACGAGCTCGACAGAGGATTGGGGAGCATACCTATCCGCCTCCCAGCCCGCATACATTCATGCGCACATGCCTATCCAGGTGGCCGTGTAAGTCATCCTGCCCTTTGCAATGCCCGTCTCATCCTGCCCACCCACCTACACCCCCTACGCGAGTACGGCGCATACGCAAGGCTACCAGCACAACCACCAGCCTCGTCAATGTCGCGGTCAGCATCATCCACATCCACTCTCTCGGGGCCACCCTCGCGAGCAGCCAACCGGGGACTCTGGTGGAATTCCGCCGTATGTAGATGGGTTCTAAATGACATGTGTCCCCAACAAACTCCCCGCCCCCTGCCTATGCACTATACCTTGCCACTGGGGACTGGTCATTATTCATCTAACCTAATTAGATCTTGGCGAGATAAGTAGGCTCGTTGCTCTGTACCGGTTTCCTTGTTTGGGGCCGAGAACGCATCAATTGGGTGCATCTCGCACTTCACCACCACGACTGCGGTTGCACCCACCATCTTTTGTAGATGATGCGGCCATCGCGCCGCTCGAAACCGACAGTAGCGAGTACAAAGCCCTACTTGGAGGGGTCAGCCAGCCAGACCAGCTGTTAAAGCGGCGTCGAGGGGCAATGACGGTGGGGCAGAATTTTTTCGCCCTCATGTTCCAATTCTTTTGAATGTCGATTATCCGATTACATCCCACTAGTAGCTGGTCCTGAGGTAAGCATTCTGGGGAGCTTCTGCGGATTCTGGCCCGACAGTCGTTGAGATGTCTCGGCCTATGATCTGTCCACAAGCATCTTAGCAACCAGCTCATATCACTAGCAAATCTGATTATTCTGGGCGCACGTCCACGGAGAGCCCAGCTTGCACCGCACGGGAGGGCAATCCTCCCACGACCCGTCGGTCTGTGCTGACCTGAGGTAGCTCGTTAATTGTGGGGTAGATTGTTCTTGAAACTTCCAGAAAGAGCATATCCAAGCACATAGAAAAAAATTGGGCAGCCTCATAGGTGAATAAAAAAACAGAATATCAAAACATCTTCCCTTCATGATCTAGATCTCTCTCATACCAAAAGCACCTCATAATTTTCATTCATCAAATTCTCTTTTTCTTAATCTGCAATAATGGGCGACAAACGATTAAATGATCTCCTCAAATGGAGTATCGAAAACACTGAGAACGCCCAGAGTGACCCCGCAGCCGGAGCACCAGCAACGAGGCCTCATACAGATCTCACACCCGATGTCATGGCCGCCCTCATGGGCGGCCCTTCCGAGGCTGACCTGATGAAGGCTTCCATGGAGATCATCACATCCGCCGACGTCAGCGTTGAGGACAAGCTCATCGCATTTGACAATTTCGAGCAGCTCATCGAGTCGCTCGACAATGCGAACAACATCGCCAACATGGGCCTCTGGACACCGCTGCTCGAGCAACTCAAGCATGAGGAGGGCGAAATCCGCAAGATGGCCGCGTGGTGCATTGGCACAGCTGTGCAGAACAACGTCAAGACCCAGGAGAAGCTCCTGGCCATGGGAGGCATTCCGTCACTGGTCGAGCTGGCGGTCAAAGAGGAGCACCCCGAGGATGTTAGAAGGAAAGCCATCTATGCTCTCAGCTCAGCCGTCAGGAACTACCAGCCAGCCATGGATGTGTTCGCCGACGAGCTGAACAAGGGCGGGCGAGCTACGGACAAGACTGACGCGACCAACATGGAAGCCATTGATGATATTATGGGCGACCTTCGAGCAAAGGCCAAGGCCTCCTCAGCATAGGTCGAGCATTTGTTCCGACGATTTAATGAGAAGTAATGATCATTTGTAGGAGTTAAGGCGTTCTTCTGACACAAGGAGCACAAATGGAAGGGCTGGGGATCTATCAAACGGTACGGGAAAATGGAGATAGAAAGAGTCAGGTTACGGCTCGAAGTAGGCAAGGATAGAGTCTTATTATACAACTTGTATACATCTATATCGTTTGTTTTACATGCACAATAGTCTCACGTAGAGACCCCAATGACACAACCAGAATCGTCGTTTCCAAATGTCTTCTAGTGTGTGGCCTTTCCATAGAAGGGGAAGCCGAGAGCTTCCATCAACAACCGCCCATGGCGATCAGATGTGCCCGTAGTATGGATGAAAATGTGGCAGCCTGGGATCAGCTTGTTGGGGTACATCTTTTAGGCGTTAGTGATACAGTATTCATACAGTGTCATTATTGTTGAGGGTCCTTACAGAAAAGTTGTATTCCATTTCTGGGAAGTATGACATCCACTCTGGCTCCATGCCAAAAGCGATATTACCAGCGCTGTCACCGCTGCTGGCCTTTACACCAGGCCAATCCTTGATTTTGGGCAGCACCAGAGTTACGAGCTTGTCAACAAACTCGTAGGCTGCATTTCCAGTCAAGGTGACCTTGGCTCCAGTCTTGTCACCCTTCTTAACACCCCACGGCATAACGTGGTGCTTGACTGTCGTGGTCTCGGCAAATTCTCCCGTGATAGCCTGGACAACAGATCGTGCTACTTGCAGATACTCCTTGTTCTCAGCCGCCAGCGGGGCATAAGAATTGACTGTGACGGCCGTAATCTCCGGGATGTTGTTGAAGTCGATGTCCCGCTCCAGGAGGCCCAATCGGGATGAACCTCCGCCTCGAGGTCCTCTCCGAGGACGGTTCTTGTGGTACGGCGAGGAGCCATCCCATTCCCTGAGCTCGCCTTTTTTTGACTCAGCCACCGCCTCTCCAGGAACCTTATGCTGATAGGTTAAGGTAAGGATATCAGGCGCAATTGTGCCATCGTATGTATGTCTAAGCCGAGGAACATTGAAGGGCCCGGGTTTGAAATCTCGAGCCGTGGGATCGGAGGGAGCGGGCATCTGAACAGGATGAAGAGGGCCGCGGTAGTACTTGGGGGGATGATATTGGTACCTGAGAAATTGCTTTGTCAGTAATGCAATTGCAGCCCGGAGGTAGAAATCGTCTTTACCGGTTGCCGGGAAGTTGTTTTCCCTTTCCACCTTCGGAATTGGACGTACTCCATGCCTCCAACTGCGCTTTATCGGGCTGAGGTGTCGAAAATGAGGATGCTTGATCAAGATCAGACAAGGCGTCGGGTTTCGTTGATGCAAATCTCCTGGCGCAAGAAGGAGCTAGAGGTGAAGTCAATTGTCTTCTGAGAAGAGAACTCGCCATGCGAGTCCCTTCGCGAGCCCGGGCCATGGTGAAGATATCTTTGTCTGATTGGCTTGGGAAATCGGCCTTCAAGACGGCCTTGGATATCAAATTTCGAAGCTTGCCCAATTCGCGAGCTGGCACTATCATCACGTGCGAGATGGTGGTCCGTGCTTTTCCCGCCGTGCTGGTGCTACTCTTACCAGTTTCTATAGGTATCTGCCTACCTGGTAGGTACTCGAGAGTCCCTTCGCAGCAGGCATCTCCTGGGCCTTCACTGTTCCAAGATACTCAAAGTCAAAAAGGAGGCCCATGCACATCTTTCATGCATAATATCGAAGTTTCTGTCGCTCTGGTGACGCCGTATACTCTCACCGGTTCTTCAATTGTGATGGAAAGACGAATACGAATTAACGAAGTAACACAGCTCATGCGCCACATTGACTGCTCATGTGGCGGTCGGTCCTGTGGCTTGATACATCAAGGATCTTATATGTCTTGTGACATCTTTTTTTTTTTTTTTTTTTTTGTTTTTCAATAAGTTCGAGCAGAGGCAGTTGAACCTATATTTCGGGTTTTCCTATCCCATGCCAGGTACAGCGGCTCGGTGCGGAAAGGGCAGTAGCTCATACCTACCAGTGTATACGTGAGCCACGCACTCAAGGTGCTAGAGGGCAGATTTCGAGTCAATGGCTGCCGGCTGGTGACCAATCAGCTGACGACGCATGCTGCCGAGACACCAAGCACGCTTCGAAATCAGCCCTCTCAGCCCGGGGAACTATGCTATAATGGGAACTCTGGGCGGCAACCCGGCGTCGGCCTTAGACAGGCTACCAAGTTAGAGTCAAGGGATTGTCTGTGCATAACGTACTCCCGTGCCGTGCTTCCAAGGGTCACACTCTAGGCATGTCTTTTGCGGGACAACGATCTTCGAGGACCCTTTGCCCCACGCCATGGCTCAATCGTGATACCATGGAAACGCCCACGCCTCGCAGTGCAGCACATCAGATGCCGTGCAATTAGGTAATGTTTTGGTTGGTCCAGTGCCTGAATGATTAGAGTTGCTGCCATTGGAAAGTGCCCTTAGCTGGCCCCGTCCGGACGCTTCAAGATCCCGCGAGGTACGTACCGTGTACATGCCAGGTACATGTCCAAATATAAATGCGGACCAAAATGGAGCCTCCGCCCCAAAATAAGAGAGTTGCATCGAGGTACAGGGCAGGCAACTCTTATTCGGCTCTTAAAGCCTGCCCGCAGAGGCAACACGATTTCCAGGGTCCGCCACCATTTTAATGGTCTAATAGGGCCGTCTGCCGAGCCTCAGCGGCGCATCCAGCTCCTCCTCACCTCTCGTTCTCCTCCTTCAGTCTCATGATACCCGGCTCTCGATACTGTGAGAGGCAGCGCGTCTTTTCTTGTTTCTACCATTCGTCTCTTCTGTGAACAGCCCGTTTCTTGTTGAATTATCGCTCCTTGACCTGTCTTTTCCAACCGGTTCGTCTCGTCGCAAGCCATCCACCCACCACGACTCGACCCCTCCTACAGTCCGTCCACCCTCCACACCTCCTACCCGCCTCTAAGCGACGGCTTCCCGACCAACGAGTTCACTTAGCACCAGACTTTTACGTCGCGCACCCTCGATCGACCGGCCGAGCGGCCAACAACTGGTCGCTTACGCCTTGTCTCGAGAATGTCGGGGACCTGAAAAGCGATTGACGAAAATCAAAACGGCCCTCCCCAGCCCAAAAACATCACTTAATACTCCCGAAACCACGACCGACGCACCACTTTTCGTCTCAAACTACACAGCGCAGCCCCCTAGCGGTTGAGGAAGAGTGTGAAGATGAAGGAATTTCCACGCAAATTTCTCAGTCTTCGTGACAAGAACAATCCACATCAACGAAGCAAATCAGCTCCGCCTGGAGGCAAGGTATGTTTCCGCTGTATCGCGTAGCTTCTGTGCTGTACTAATGCAACCAATTAGCCTCGTACATCAACCTCTGAAACGTTTCGATCTCTCTGGAAAAACAACAATCAAAGCAAGAATGGCCAAGCGAAGGAAGAGCCTGCAGCTGACAAGGTTAGTGCGCTCTTACATGCATCCAAGTACCAACCTTCCTCTAACGAATTGCAGGTTAAGGAGATACAAGACAAGCTTGAAGAAGCCGGAACGGCATACATAACCCCCGATCACATAAAGGCCATCCTGGCCACGAGATTCGCCGACGGAGACGTAGACAAAACGGTCGAATTCATTCAAATAGAGCAAAAGGCATACAAAGGGAAAATCGTTCCATACGATCCTCATGTTGAAATGGTAGGCGCCGAGAACCGAGGAAATGTTACCTGCTATCTTGATTCCCTACTTTTCGCCATGTTCGCCAAGATGGACGCATTCGAATGTGTTTTGAAAAACAATTTTCCTCCGGAAGATAGCAGGCATAAACTGGTCAACCTTCTTCGAATCTGGGTGAACATGCTGCGTTCTGGAAAGCTCATTCGGACGGATATGGTATGTTTCCAAGGTTTCATACTTACCGAAGTGTTGCTTACAATTGCTAGATGCAAATCATACAAGAATCACTGGCAGAGTGTGGGTGGTCAGACGCCAGAGAGCTTGAACAGCAGGATACCTCCGAAGCATTTGCATTCATCACAGAAACGCTCCAGCTTCCTCTCCTTTCATTACAGGTGGATTTATTTCACCATGGAAGGAGGGATGATGACGATCACAAAGTCGTATTCGAGCGACTGCTCAATCTAGCCATCCCTCCTGACACTGACGGGCGCGGCATCAGACTGGAGGACTGCCTGGAAGAGTACTTCAATGCCAGGGTGGATGTCCTAAGAGATAGCGAAGAAGCGAAGAAGTCAGGGTTGGAAGAAAGGACTGAGAGCGGGATGGTTATCAACCGGAATACGATCCGCGTAACGACTAATGACGGTACCTCGTCAACTGTTGTGGTGTCATCCCCAGTCTCCATAACCCCACCAGCTCTATCCGAGACATCAACCCAGCAGAGCTTAGGAAATGAGGAAACGATTACGTTGCAACGCGTTGAGTCAGTAAAGGAGTCTGCCAGGGAAGGCGGTCCGGTTCAGGGACAATTGACAAACCGACAGCGGTCAACAAGCGTTATTCAAAACGTCCTCATCAACAATTCAGGGCCACCAACAACGACTGACGATCCAACGTTCTTGCAGCGGGCCAAGAGCAAAGGCTCGACTGTGATTAAAGCAGTCACTATCCCAGCTTGGCAATTTTTCCGACTTATTCGTAAGTGAAGAGCGGCCGTCTTTTTATGGTACGGGGCTAACGACGTGTATAGCATGGCATGCTGTGACCAGTAGCGAGCCAAAGAACGATGTTGAGGTTGCTATGAACTTTGACCAACGGCCAGTTGTCGGAATTTGTCTCAAACGATACACTATGACAGAATCCGGGGAGCCGAAGAGGCACAACACCTATATTGATATCCCAGATAGTCTCCGCCTACCACACTTTATGCTCGCGGACAGTTCCTCTGACAAGGATAGCGACTCGGTCCCAGCATTGGAGACTGACTACAAGCTAGTGCTCCAATCTGTCATTTGTCATCGTGGAGAATCTGTACAAAGCGGCCATTACATCTCATTCGCCCGGGTGGCTCCTAAACTACTCACAGACAATAGGAGGCACGACTTCGATCCGCCCCCGGATTACGAAGAAGCCGTTTGGGTCCGATTTGACGATCTGGATTTGGCCCATCGTGTCAACTATGTGGGTGACATCAAAGAAGCATTGAAGACAGAGATGCCCTATCTTCTCTTCTACCAGGTTGTTCCCATGGCGGATAGTCCCTCCACGGTGAACACTGAACCCGAGCCACCATCTTACGAGGACTTCAAAGCCAGTATTGAGCTCTCGAGGCCACCTTCAACTGTTTACTCCGGTGAGACTGCGGTAAAACATCAATCGGAGCTTCTGTCTGAAAGTACTATCATCGAAGGAGTACCAAATCCTTCACTTAGCGAGCCTCCCAGTGTACGCCTCTCCACCGAAGACACTCAATTTCGAGAGAGCACCGACGCTACAGACACTACATACACTACAGATACCACGAGACCTAATTCTTACTCAGACACAACAGAAAATGAGTCTCGCCGCCCCAGCATAAACCTCACCGAGTCCACAGTGGTCACGCCTGCAATCACCCCTGACCGCCTCAACTCACCCTTGTTGAACCCTGTTGATGAATCTACAGCGTCTAGGCTGTCACGTGCGGCAGCCAGATTCGCTTCAAAGGGAGGGAAAAGTCGGTCAGGAAGCCAAACGGGGGAGAATCGCGTCAGTAAAATGAGCCGTGTGGCTGGATTGATGATGCGACCCAGCAAGGAGCCAATTGGGGAACCTACCGCGCTTGATATTACGGCAATCGATGGCAACGAGCGCGTCAGCACCGAGAACAGTGCCCAGGGTACCGACGTACCTTCTGACAACGAAAAACCACATCGCCATTCCCATAACCACAAGCATGGGCATAGACACTCAAGATGGAAAGAGTCAGACAAGGGTCATAAGGCAAAGAGTGGCGAACAGCCTGAACGAGAATGTTCAGTGATGTGAGCTCTCCTTCTTCTCTTGAGCGTACATTTCAATTCTTCTCTTGCCGGGCATCATCCGCCCGGCTCTTTTTCAGCCCCGTCTTCAAGAAGGTTTCAGGGGGTTGAAGTGGGCGACACGGAATCATATGATATGCCATTCAAGACATGAAATTACAGAGGATCAAAAGGCATTTTAATTATACCAACAGCATAAAGGGGGAAATACCTAGAGAATCGGTATGAGATACCACTGGCAGTGTTTACAATAGCATGGCGTTGCGGGTTTGATATTATCATGAGTAGTACCAGTATTGGCTACCAACTTGGTAATTTGAATTTTTTTTGGGCAAGCAAGTTAGCTGGTCCGAGGACACGGGGTTCATGTTTCCAAAAGAGATTCCCACGTAGGCAAAAGTTGTTAGAGTTTGAAACAGAATATCATCAACCATGTTTCTGGCCACCTGCTCCTCTATTTCCGATATACACAATACATGAAGAGAGATAACGTCTTTTTGAACATACAACCTCCAGCCGCCTCGTGCGCCAAAATAGTCGCACTTCATTCATGGTAGCTCCTTCTCCAGAGATCATGACCAGCCACGTACAAGAGGAACACCTATCCTGGTCCCATTTATAATATACACAGGCAATCCGAGTCTCCCGTTTCATCAGTCCAAGAGACCGGACTCCATCGCCGTTTGGCGTCAGGGGATGCCAATCACCGGCCAAAGACGAGACATGCGAACATTGTGCCCCCAAATGGGGGGGGATGCCAAATAATTAAGACATTTTGATGGAGAAGAAAAAAGAAGTTTTGGAGAAGCGGGGGCCTCTGGATGTTCGTGTGCTCGTACTTTGGTGGAAGTTTGCATTACATTACTTCTTCCACCGAGGAGAACCGGGGGCATCTGTCCTCAAACAGAGCTGGGTTGCCATTGTTCTCATATCCACCCTAGTTGTTTAGAAGGGGATGTTGGGAGGGGTGGGAGCACCACCTGCGGCCTCCTGCTGGTCCTGTAACTCTTCAGGGGCAGCCTCAATGGAGACGCCGAGACCAAGCTTAGCGGTTTGCTAATTAATAATATCAGTATCGTCTCATCATATATTGGGCAGGTGACATACCGTGAAGTGGTCGATATCGGCGGCAAAGGTCATCATGACGGGAGGGGCAACACGCTTCTCCAAAAGGCAGCTCAGCTTGCCCTTAGAGTCGACCTGGGCACGGAAAGTAGACATGCGGAAATCGTACTTGGCGCCAATTGTGGTCACACCCTCCTTCTGAATGCCACCACCCATCATGCCGCCAGGAGAAGGAACAAGGCCGAGAGACATCTCAACGCCGGCCTGGACACGATCAGACAGTCTGCGCCAGAAGGATGTGCTCAGGGTACCCATAGCAGCTTGGAGTTGAGCTGTGGCGATCCAGTCGTTGGACTTGTATCGGGCAGCATATGAGACGGCGCACTCGGGACCTTGGGTCAGAGCAGGGCGCTGCCAGAGAGCCTCCAGACCAAGGGCGAGCTTGGGAGTAACGGACTGCAGGTAGCTTCCAATGAAGATTCCGGTAACACCGCCCTCGAGGTAAGAAGGGTTCAGCATCTTGAGAGAGGCACTGAAATCATCACCAGTATACTCATGTTCGAACTGAGCCATGTCCTGGCCCCCGGGAGCAAGTTGCAGCTGTGACTTGGAAACAAACTTGTCGGACCAGCGCCAGTTAAATCGACCGGACAAAGAGCCCTCATTGTCGAGGTTGCCTTGGCAAAATACCTATCAAGACAATTATTGGTCAGCATCTTCTCACTCGAGTAACCGGAGGAGAGATGTTTCGGGTGATCCGAAAGCGCTTACCTTGCTTGTCCCGAACATAGCAGCAAAGGTGTAGGGGTTGATGCGCTCGCCCATTGCAAACTGGTGGGAGACCTGGAACAGGGGGTTCATGCTGAAAATCTTGGTAAGATCGGCGCGGAGACCGGTGAACATGGAGTTGTTGAGGAAGACATCGCGCTGGATTTCCTTTGATAAGGTCTCAATAGTACCGGGATTTGGTAGACCGAGCTTTGCTCTGCGTTCGTTGAATGAATTGAGCGCATCTCCAAGAGGCGACACCACAGGATTGTTGAGGAGAGCGGTCGTTAATGAGTCTAGTGAGGAGGCCATGATCGCGTCTAGGCTTTCGCAGCGAGCAAGGACAGAGTGTGGAGGAGAGAAAAGAGGGCGTAATGCCTAGAGGCAGTCGGGGCGGAATCGACTGGCACTGAGGCTACGGACGGCTAGACGGAGGGAGAAATAAACCCAATCGAAACCAGTGCTGAAATTGCTGCACTGGCGGCGTGATGATAGAGCTCAGAACCGGGCGCTCGCACTGGTGATGAAACTGGAGAATATTTTCAAGACGTCGGTGCTCGGCTGGTGGGCCACTCTTTCTCGAGCTAAGTTGCCTTGTACACCTCACCATCTTACTTGCGGGCGGCCAGGTGCTGCCCTCCACTCCAGCATGCGGATGAATATTTTTTCCGTGGGCGTCATTCCAGGCTTCCTGTAGGCCGCGGGTGGACGATGACGCCTAAGTGTTGGTGAGGTCTTCAGCTAGCAGGCGCTAAAATAGCACCGGTAGAAGTACCGTCTACCCTGTAGACCGTAGCACCTCTGCGGTTCCAAGAGGTAGTCTCTACTTACGTGGCCCCCTCTAACGTTCTGGCCTCGCAACTTCCTTACACTTCCACCTCAAAGCGCCCATCACACATCCAGTTTACCGAAGCTGTTATACGGCACGGGCTGTTATCAGTCTGCACCATCTCATTTTCCAAGTGCAAGCCCAAAGTTTTTCTCTTCCCATTCTTCATTTCACCACCTCCCTGCCCCCATCTACTTGCGCCCTACATTATTTTTGTCTCATTTCGTCATTGGAAGTGTAGGTTAGTAGCACAAAGCTCCGACAATATCCGACTGCCCCCCTTCCACAGCCACCCGACACTTTGGATCAAAGTCTCTGTGCGCTGGCTCTTCAGCTACAAGAGTTTTTGCCTTCTTGAAAGTCACTGCGGCTTGCTTACTACCCAAGAGTTTCCGAGTGAATTGCTTGTTAAATCATTTTGCCCAGCCGAGACAAATCAGACTGTCATTGACACCGTTATACCTGCGTATTAGCCTGGATCAGTGTTCACTTGCAGTCTGTCAAGTGGAGGATTCTCTTTAGGGTTATAGCTTCCGCATCGACGCAGGCGTGATCATGGACACCTTGCTGTAAGTGGCCCCAAAACTATTGTTCAAAGAAAATACAAATTTGATATTCTTGTGTGCTGGTATTCGAATAAACCAGACAAGACCCGGGACATCTGTGGCCACACACTCGGAGATCAGCTCTCAAAACAGGACTTGGTCTAAAGTTCCCAAAATGTGGATTGAGATTAACGACAGGTCGATAGAACTGCTGAAATTGCGGCCAACGCCCCCCGATACCGTCGCAAGAGCTCAACTTTTATCGACGGTATTCACGATGTTACCGCGGATCAAGATATGGCCCCGGCCCAGCTCTACAGCACCATGTCAGGCCGTCTTTTCCACTCTGGCCGGATTGCTATTGTGATGGTTGGCCCGCCTGCCCGTGGAAAAACGTAAGATCTACGTCCGAATACACCATTCAGTAAGATCATGCTGCTAACTCCTGGTGCCAGCCATATTTGTGTGTCCATGGCCCGTTACCTTCAGTGGCTGGGTGTGAAGACTCGAATCTTCCATCTTGGAGATTACCGCCGGGCCACCATCGGCCCTGAAGGTACGGTCCCTGAGGACTACTTTTTCCCTAACGCTTCTCCATCGTCCATAATTCTCCGGCAAAAGATCCTGAAAAAGTGCCGTGAGGATATTTATGCCTGGTTAAACCATGAAAACGGACAAGTTGCCATCTATGATGCTGTCAACCCAACAGCCAGCGGGCGCCGATCACTGGCCAAAGAATTTGCCAACCATGATGTTCAGGTAACCTTCATATATAGGGTCTCCACAGAGGCATAGATTGACATCTTTTAGACGCTTTTCATTGAGTCATATGTGGACGATGAACGAATCCTGCGGGAGAATGCACGGAACGTCAAGATATCATCACCAGATGTGAGATTACCAGTCCTATTCCTCAGACGTGCTTCTAATCTAGAGGATCTAGTTTGCTGGTATGGATCCTGACAAGGCTGCTGAGCTCTACCTTAAGCGGATCGAAATGAGGATCCCCATGTTTGAAACAATGAATGAAAAGGAGCTCAACTATATCAAGATGATAAACGCTGGTGCCAAGTTCTTCTACAACAATGTCAGCTTTAACTACCTGTCCCACAGAATTGTTTTCTACCTCACAAATCTCCACATCAAGTCACGCACCACATTCTTCGCTCGAGCGGGAACCACAGCTGAAGGAGAGGATTCTTACAAGTCTGACGGACCTCTATGTGATGAGGGAAGAGCCTACGCCGAAAAAATGGCGGAGACTCTCTTTAAACACCGCGAGCAAGAACATGCAGAGAAGGTTGAAAAGGGTGACCAAGCACCCCTCAGACCTCTATCCGTATGGACCTCGACTAGGCTTAGGACAGTCCAGACGGCCGATTATATCAAGGATAAAGGCTTCACAGTCAGACAGAGGTCACAGATGAGCCAGATCAACCCGGGGGCATGTGAGAAAATGCCAGAGCGTTTGATCCGCCAACTGTATCCCGATGAAGTTGAGAAGCATGAGCTGGACCCGTATCATCATCGATATCCACGAGCAGAGGTATGTATTCGGTCTATGCGAGTTGTAGAGGCTGAGTATTGACTTGATAAATAGTCTTACCACGACCTTGCTGTCCGCCTTGAACCTATTATCCTGGAGCTTGAACGAGAGCAGAACGACTTGCTCATCATAGCCCATGAATCGGTCCTTCGAGTTCTCTACGCTTATCTGATGCATTGTTCCACTATGGATATCCCATTCCTGAAGTTTCCCCGCGATGAGATTATTGAAATTATTCCGGCTGCATATCAAAACGAAGCCAAACGCATCCATATTCCAGGGCTCGACCCGCGACTTCTTGTTAGCTCACCTGGATTCTTCAATGGGACACCTGGTGCGGCAAGTCTTTCGAGTATGCTTGCAACGGGGACACCCACTGGCAACCTAAGCGGCCATGTGACACCAAATGTTGATGGACTGAGCAGTCCTCCAGATACTTCTGTGGAACGGCCGCCGGAGAAGGTCATTAACACAGCAAAGGACATGGTGGCGGACAAGGTAGATGACGAGGACTAAACAATATTTTAGTCAGGCTAGAAACCACCTGGAAAAATATGATGTTAATTTCAATTCCTAATCTGAACCCCCCTTAAACCTAGCCCGTGATGTCTCAAGCGCTCAGAGGAAATGAGGTTCCGGCGAGCCCCTTAATTGTCCCAAGCCAAGAGTGTCACCACCCTTAAGCAATGGTGGCTTAACATCTCACCTGTAATAGGGGAATCCTAACTACGGCCTGTCCTAGATCACTGGCAGGACCTGGCCGCCAAGTCTCTCATGTGTCTCTCTACCCGTGTGACTATCATGCGCAGTCAGAAAGTAGTACTACTGCCGTAACGAGAGCTCTGCAGACTACGGAGATACGTATGAGTGACTGAATGAATAAAAACATCATGCAGTATGATAAGCAAGGTGAGACAGAGGGCTGAAAAAACTTTCCTTATCCTCTTCCTTGACGGATCTTACCGGCTGGTCTTGGCTCGCCTGCAGGAAAAGTGCAGCAGCCACATATTTCAGCTCAGTTGCCCCCAAGAGAAGCAAGCAGGGGTGTAGATTCCGTTGGCTGTTGGCATTTGATCTCATAGGCCTATCTCATTTGCGCCTTATACATTCGGACTTTCCCATTAGTTCCATTAGTACAGATGATTTGGTTACACAAAGCTGAGCTGAATCCAAATCTTCTCGAAGCGGTAAAGAGGGTTTGCCGTCTCCTTTTTTACAATCACCAACGATGGGTTCTTACCTGTAAGGTCGTAATCTGCTTGACAAAGGCAATGCCCATTGGATGCTCGTTGGCCCATGATCTGACACAGAAATCCACCCGATAGCCGATGTAAACATGCATCCGGACGCTGAAACTCGCTTCTGGTTGCAGTTGCTTGGACATCAGGGTGGGGGGCAGGTTGGACAAATGGCACAGTCTACATAGTACCTTTGCAACACACACACATTCCGTTTATTGAAAAGGGTGGCGTCACGTACATGCAGGCTGATGAACGAAGCAAAGAAAGGGTAGGGTCGGCAATGGCCGCCCAGATAGATACATCATCACTTTTTGGCGTCAACGATAGTTTCAGGACGGGACACGGAACAGTCGGCTAGGGTTCCAATCCCAGGGAGCCAGTCTCGAGAATGAGGCTGCCCGTGCAGAAGAAGAGAGAAAAAATCCTATTCCCTGCCACTTGCTTTCACAGGAACATGTCCCGAAACAAGGAGGGTGTGCATGAGTGATCGCCGCCGGACTTCAGCCCTTGCTCAAACACATAAGACATGCAGGGCCCAGAACCTTTTTTTTTTTTTTTTTTTTTTGCGTGATAAATCGGATACGGGCTGATTGGGTGCCATGTGTTGCGTCCTTGTCCTGTTCCTTCTGGGTCGCGCATAAGTGCCGTTTTTTCCCTTTCTTTCCTTTCTTTTGCTATTCTCTGCCGTGTTTTTGGCACATCTGTGCCGCAGGCTAGCCTTATCTCGACCGGGGGTGGGAAAAACGAGGTTTCTGGAGGGAAGAAGGACGTCGAGTGAGATGTCAGAGCGGCCACACGGCAGCTTCCTACTAGGTTTCCTATACCTTGTTCGAGGGTTGGTTTTTTATCCCTTCACGTGAAGGATGTCGTGACATGGCCGGACAGGTCGTACTATTCGCTGGCAGCCCAACCAGCACGGCAGGCAGGATTGACTCGCATGGACGCGTCTGACTTGAGCTGGGAGCAGAAGCGAAAGGGCCAGGGCATCGAGAGGCAAAAGAGGGTCACTTGAGCATAGGATAGACCAATGATGTTGGCGCAGGGGGGGCATTGTTACACAAGGACCCAGACGTTGTTGACGCTTTTCCAACTAGGAGATACCCAATGCATGTCAACCTCGAGCTCGCTGTGTGGGAGTGTAACCTGTTGGCCGGGTCTCGTTGGGGCTTTCTCTCTGGCTGGGAGGCAGTCAGTGTCTCTCTGGCATTGGATCGACTGTGGGATTTGGAAGTGCTCTCTGGCCACGGTAGAGCGACATGGGCTTCAGCAGATGACAGATCACCGCCATCTTGATCATCTCGCTAGCCTGGGAACTAGGTATGTACATGCGCATGTATGCAGAGCTGTCTGGCAAGTGTGAATGCCCGGCGTGCTCCAACGTAGGTACCCAATTGTATGCGGACGGGCTGGTCGAGGGTTGGAGAGTGGAGCGGCAGAGCCCGTTGCTTGGTCCTAAGCGCTCTCACGGCAGGTGGTAACTCACACATGCACATTGGAGCGTATGGTCTGGATGGACGAGGGTGAGTGTCTAGATATCAGAACGCTGTCGCTGATGCAGCTGTTGCGCGATGGTGAGACCCGAAAGGACATTTGGGCGCCACATTGCTAAGCTGTCCAATTGAGGCAGCCAATTGGCCCGGCGGGCGGTGATCAGGCAGCTCTGCGTGCAAGCTAGCGCGAGCCAGAACGCTTCTTCCCCCTTCCTTCTGGTTGTTCTGCCATTCCTCGATCCTCTCGGTTGCTTTCCCGCCACTCCTGATCTTGCTGCGTCTGGGCCGGGTCGGCGTCTAACTCAGTCTAGGTACGGATTGGTGAGCATTTCTTCAAGTCAGGTGAATGGGAAAAGGGCCGGGCTGGCGGGTCGAGCAGCACGTTGGATGGAGCTCCTGCCCCGAGGCCGCCGTCCGTAGTGCGAATGGACGGATGCTGGTAGGTCCAGCAAGGTGGGAATAGTCCCCATAGTATAGCGGGTGGGGACACGGCGTTTTGCTTTGGCTGATGACCCAACCTAAAATCAGATGTTAGCGTTGCATGGAGGGCCCAGGAGGGTCATGAGACCAGAAGAATGCTGTCTCCAACGCTGACCGAGACCCTCGATCGTGCGTGCGAGGAGAATAGGGGTGGTGGTGTGCGTACGCTGGCAGCTCTGCAAGGTATGGATGCAATGCATTTACGTGTGAATGGATGAATAACGAATGTGCGTGTGTAGTTTGCATGTACATACACAGACGCTTGACTCTGTCCAGCGCAAATCCCTCCCACATCAGCCATCTCTACCACCCTGCCTCCCGCCACATATATCGGTAGGCACAGCATGCACCTGGACGATGACACGGGATTGTTGCATTGCGTCCTTGCAGACTTGCAGACGGTCAATTGACATCCGCATGCAGGCCAAGTGGCGAGCTCAGAGGCCGGATACGGTTTCCAGGCGCCGTCACTCTTATTATTTATTATTATTAGGCCTCACCTCCATCGCATGTGACGTTTGGCCAGCCATGACGTATGCAGCTAGGTGGCCACCATGCAGCCATCCAGGCGGGCGACATAAATAACAGTACATTAGGACACGAGCCTAGCTTCTGGTTTGTGCGCTATAGCCTTGCTATTCTTTAATTGACTGCAAGAGAACGCGGTAGAAGCATATAATAACCTTGTATTCTGGACATCGTACCGATATTCTGTCGCTAGCTGTGGTAAACTTTGTCGCATGCCTCCCTATGTCGCGCGCCTTCTTTGGTGTGCAATGATTTATGTCATGCACTCAAGGACCAGGACCAATGGCCCACCAACAGGAGCCGATCCCTTGGTAGCTCAAGCACACGCAGCCTGCATTTGCCCACTTGGGCTACTATCGTGTGATTTGTGAGACTTGGGGCCTGGTGCGTGCGTGCGTGTGTTTGCGAGCGTTTAAAGAGACCACCGATTCCCTTTCCGGGACGCAGACTTGCAGTGTAGCCTGTAATATAAACAGCTCATGTGGCAAGGGGAGTGAGCACCCAGCAGATGCCTCTCATCCCTTGCTGAGAGGCTCGAATTGGCCTTGAATTGCCTCGTTCTTGCTTTCCCTCAGGTGGGGTCGAGGTGGGGTTTCATCATATTCCTCGTCTCTTTTGCTGCCCACATGACTTGGGAGGCAATGCCAGGCCCAGCTCTAAACCAGGTAATACCTGTAGACAAAGGGGGCCTGTGGGTGCGGTGTTAGGGCTTAAGGCCTCGGTTTGCAGCGGTGCGGACAGCGAGTACCGCGCCACTGGGCGCGGGAGGTTGGAGATGGGATCTGGCCAAGAGGGCATGACTCCACTTCTGATGCAGCTTCGGAATGTGCGCAGTAGCTTTGTAATGTGGATGGCGAGTGGAGAGCGAGAGCTGTTGGGAGGGAGAGACCTTGTGCGGAAGACGAGGGACGTTGCGGAGTGGGTTGCAGCACATCGAACGCGAGCTCGATCTCGGAGCGGGGAGGCCAGGACACTTTCGAGGGCAGAAAGGGCCGCTCCCGATCCATTGAGCCCATTGCGCTGGTTCTCGAGGGGAAGATATGCAGCTAGCCGCCAAGCGGCTCAAACGAGGAACTTCGCTGGGGGTTAGGATAGGCTGTATCGACATCTACCTACCTACCTACGTAGGGCGGTGCACAATCCGTCCTGGAGACCATCGCCGGCTGGGACTGATCGGCGCCAGCGAGTTCTTGGATGCCAGTCGAGGGTGGAGCTGCCTAATGCTGACCAAAATACCCATCCCAATAGGCAGCTTAGCGGTGCGGTAGCCTGCTGGAAAGGCCAGGCCAGGGAGCTCGGGGAGCTCAGGTCGGCCAGCACAAGCCCCCGCGGGAGTCGGGAGCTGTTCAGGATCTGGCGGATGCCGTGCTTGGGGCACTGAACCCAAAAAATCTGGCGAGGGAGGTGTGTCCATCCAGCCAGCCCAGCGTTTCTGTCTCGGCCGGTACGCCAGCAGGTCACCCTCGACGACCGTCTCCTCCGGCGCGATGGGGTTGGCTCGGTTGAGCTGGGGTAGGCTTCCGGAGGGGGCAGCAGCATCCCCATCGCCATGGGATTTGTTTTCGGCGCCGACGCTCCTCGCTTACCTTTCCAGATCAGACCCCCTCGCTTATACGTGTACCTTCCCCCCAGCCAACCATTTCGTCTCAGATGTGACATGACGCATCGAACGTTCGCTAAAATCTACAGGCCGTCCACCTAGTGGTTGCGGAGCATTCGCTCAAGGGTTGGGAGCTAGGTCCTGCTAGTGTCCCAGCCGAGTTGAGATCTTGGGGTCATCAGTGTGGGAAAAAGAAAGGAAAAGAAAGGCTCCAGATCCAGGATGCGACGCCAAAGGTAGGTAAACAATATATACTTTTTGATCGTGTGTACACATGGGGGACAGCATGGACTTGCTCCGCAGAAAGAAGTCGAGGACGGGAAAAAACATCTCGTCATGGATGGTACCCGCGCACCAGAGCAAACACGGGAACCCCTCACTTACACTTACCCCTAATGGCTCAATGCAGGATGCACAGAGGGGGAGGGATATGCCGAAGGGGAAGGGTTGGATAGTTCATCACTCCAGCGTAGGCAGTCCGTGATGCTAGGAACCAGCCTGCTCAATTCTGTGAGGGGAACTGGCAGCGTGGGCAGGGTGAGGTCGCTCTGGATACCTTTGCCCCGCATCGTGTTGCTTCTGCTCATGGGGTTTTGAGGCTACCTGCCTAGCTCCAGAGACCCAAATGGCCGTGCCTGATGTTGGTTAGTGGTTTAAACCTGGTACAGGCGGCTTCGCCCACCAAGCGCCAGTGGAGCATGGAGCACAGGCAATATTGGCACCGAAATTAGAGACTTGTACGTGATACCCACTTAAATCAGATATCTGGTGACCGGGACGGAGTTCGACTAGGTACCCCCGAGAAAAAGAGAGGTACATGCATTCTCCAAGCTCACTGGCCCGCAGCATGTTCTTGGTCATGTCTTTCCTGTTCTCGTTGGTGGACCAAGCCATGACGGGAGCTGTGACAATGAGGCCAGAGACGGAGGGCAGGGCAGTCGGAGGAGCAGCACCGGCCGTAGCACCACTGCAAGCTACCTCCTACCTACCTACCTACCTACCTAATGACAACCCATTCCTGGCAGGATTTCTCCAAATGTAAAGAATTGACCCTTAATATTGACTCCATTCCTTGTCTTGGCTGTCGATGGCATCCTTGCATTGGTACATGGTATTGAACTGATTTTAGTCGTTGGTCCCTGGTTCCCTCATGTGAGGCGTGTGCCCATGTGACCAGCACCATTCTGCGCGCATGTACCAATTCTCGAGCTACCTGGCCTACGAAAATGACCTCTATCCTGATTACCTACCTCCCTCCCCAACTTGTGTTTCCCGGACAAGCTGCAAGCCGCCTGCATTTCTTGCCGTGCACCGCGGTGTGAATTTACCGTCCCCGTCTGCTGGCTCTCGAGCGGTCTGTACCGGTATACGAGACCTCCCAAGGTGCACAAAGTCGCAAAGTCGTACGTCTGGCCTGGGCACTCTACCCGCATACCACTACCACCTACCGAACCCACCTGACATCGGGAGCTACCATCTCCTGGCCTGTGCCCCCCTGGCTGGTCTACCGCCGTTTGTGCCATCTCCCTTCGTCATCGACCAGCCGGAAGATATTTCATCGCAAGGCTGTTGTTGGATTGTCGTGACTGCGACTGGCTGCCCTGCCTGCTACATCCATCCAGCAATCCAGGCAGTACCCATCTGATCGTTCCTGCCCGTCGACCTGCACCGCTCCCTGCCTGCCACCCGGCACCACGAGTTGGAGTGGCTCCTCGCGCGTCCGATACCTGGGGGATTTTCCTGCCTGCTGGTTCCGTTGCAGTCGCAGCACCTCCAAAGCCCGTTCTGCCCAATAGAAGCTGACGGCAAGCTGGTAAGCACCCATCTCTCATACTTTCTTCCCCGTCTCGTTCAGTCATGCCAAGCCTAGAGCTCTGGTTCACGTTATTCTCACCCGTCCCTTCTCGCAAGTCAATCGCCGGTCCGTCGCTTCTTGGCGGGCTGGAGATGAGAGGCTCAGTGGCCTGGGGCTGTTGTTATTATTCCCCGTCCTTTCAATTCTCCCCCTCGCCCATTGTGCAATGCACTCTGCGTCTTGGCTAGGCCCCAGCCAGCCCAAGGAGCTATGGACAGTGTCTCTCCACCCCCCCTCAGGCGCCAGACGCAGCAAGCATAGGTGAGGTAGGTAGGCGTCTGCCCTCCGAACGACCCCCCTGGTGTTCTGTCGCCTGTCACGAGCGCGCTACATCAAGCACCCCGCCCCCTCCACTGCTAGAGCGACCCGCCCTTCCCCTCTACAGCCCAGCCCAGCCCAGGCCAACCGCCAGCCCAGCTTTTGTGCCTCACCATCACTCAACTCTCTTTTACCTGACCATACCTCACCTATTACCTCCCTCCCTCCCGCACGCAAATCCCCATTTCATTTCCCTCCCGAGTCCTGCACGCCGACTCACCCTTCGAGTTCCCTTTATGGATACCTGGATCTACCTAGACAGCACCCAGATGAGATACCCTGCTGTACGCGAACTCACCTTTTCGGCTACCTAGCTTCTTCTTCGTCCCTCGTCCGGTTTCTCAGCTGCCGCCCACCAGCCCGCACTGGCCTCAAGCTCTGGTGCTGTTCAGTCTCCTCCCAACTAGGTGCTGCGTCACATACGAACACCACGAAGCTACCGCATCCTTGCTGCTGCTTCTGCTGCCCGCCCCCCCCTCTTTTACAGGTACAGTTCCCTGAGCGTTTCTTTTTTCCATCTCTTCCTCTTTCTCTCCATTGTCTTTGTCGTCCTGCCCCGACTTTTCCTTTCGTATGCATAGGTGAAAATTCACCTCGTGCTACTTTCTTCTCAAAGCAGTGCATTGTGCACGCTGCCACACCCCTCCACCTGGCCATCCCTCCGTCCCAACCTGCATTGCCACCCTTTGTGACTTGCTCCTCAGGCTGTTCCTTTGTCCATCCCGGGGGGCTCTTAATACCTGACGCGCTCCCCCATATAACTTGGGTTTTTCTTCCCTCCCTCTCTTGCCGGCCGTCACCTCAGCCCCGCACACCCCCCTCCTCTCTTTCGCCAGCCGAGCTTGTGTCACCAAAGCTTTTTGTCATTTTCTTTTCGACTATCGTGGCCATCACGTATCTTGCAAACCGAACATTCTAGCCCGTGCCAGCGACTTCTTCCAATTGTTCAAGCGTACTAAGACTCTCTGCTGCAGCGCCGAAACGCCAACCCAGACCTGCTACTGTTCTACGCTACAGTGGTCACGAGGCGTCAATTCTCTTCACCATTGTCGGAATACTCGAGCTGTTTCGACCAAACCTGCACACCGAAAAAGCCTCGTCCTTGCCAGCGGTTGGCGAAGCGAAAAGTTGTCTGGGGAGTTCACACATACCCTTAACGTCTTCGACCATCTTTTAGTTGCCCATCACGGCGTACTCCCAGAGAGCTACTTTTGCGCCTTCATTCTCCTCGCATTCGCGGACCTCCTTGACCAAAATCTGGTAGTCTGCGCTTGGAGCGAACCACCGCAACAATGTCGTCGCACCGACCTAACGCTTTAAATAGCCTGAGAATGGGAGGTGAGTTCTTTATCTGGCGGCTAATCTGCACTTGCGTGCTTTTCTTACCTGGACTGTATCTGACTGTATTTTAGAGGTTATCCGCGAGAAAGTTCAGGACGGCATCACAGGCGAGACCAGAGATTTGCAATACACGCAATGCAAGATTGTTGGCAATGGATCTTTCGGCGTGGTGTTCCAGACCAAGCTTTCTCCTACTGGAGAGGATGCCGCCATCAAGCGTGTTCTTCAGGACAAGAGATTCAAGGTGATTACATCCCATAAGCTTATCTTGAGCTCACATAGACTGACGTGATATCCTCAGAACCGTGAGCTCCAAATCATGCGAATTGTCCGCCACCCGAACATTGTACAACTGAAGGCCTTCTACTACTCCAACGGTGAACGCGTAAGTTGCCAGCCCGACCCTTGACCAGCACACCGTGGACTATTGCTGACTTTGGCTGTAGCGAGACGAGGTTTACCTCAATCTGGTTCAAGAGTTTGTTCCCGAGACGGTCTATCGAGCATCCCGCTTTTTCAACAAGATGAAGATCCCCATGCCTATTCTGGAAGTTAAGCTGTATATCTACCAGCTGTTCCGAGCACTTGCCTACATCCACTCCCAGGGCATCTGCCATCGTGACATCAAGCCTCAAAACCTTCTCTTGGACCCCAACAGCGGAGTTCTCAAGCTCTGTGATTTCGGCAGCGCGAAGATTCTGGTTCCGAACGAACCGAACGTGTCGTACATCTGCTCGCGTTACTATCGCGCCCCGGAACTTATTTTCGGTGCTACAAACTACACTACTAAAATAGGTGAGACAATAATCCGCTTTGGGCCTCTTTTTCTCGATCACTGAGGCTTTGCATTTTCGTGGGAGATCGGCCCCTTTGCTAACTTGTTTCTAGATGTGTGGTCGACTGGATGCGTCATGGCCGAGCTCATGTTGGGGCAACCTCTCTTCCCTGGAGAGTCGGGAATCGACCAGCTTGTGGAGATCATCAAGGTTCTGGGTACTCCCACCCGTGAGCAGATTCGGACCATGAACCCGAACTACATGGAGCACCGATTCCCACAGATCAAGCCCCATCCCTTCAATAAGGTGTTCCGCAAGGCCGATGCCAATGCGATTGATCTTATTGCTAAGCTGCTGGAGTACACCCCCACCGAGAGACAAACTGCCATTGATGCCATGGTGCACCCATTCTTCGACGAACTGCGCGATCCTGCCACGAAGCTGCCCGACTCGAGGCATGGCACTGGACAACTTCGGGACCTACCTGATTTGTTCGATTTTTCACGACATGGTAAGCTAAATATTCCCCTACAAACATGACATGATCATGTTGGCTAACGATTGCAGAACTGTCGATTGCGCCATTACTGAACCAGCAACTGGTACCATCGCATATGCGCCCTGTCTTAGCCTCTCGAGGTCTTGATATTGACAACTTCACGCCCCTGACCAAGGAAGAAATGATGGCAAAGCTCGATTGAGCGTGCTAAGCCTGGCGAGATTGATAGAAAACTCCCCTGCATTGCTATAGCACAACATGTGGTTATGAGATGCCTACCATTGATATTGCATGCCGGCAAGGGACATGGAGTGAAGAGTGCGTCTGTTTGTTCGTTACTGGGATCGGACCGACGAATAGACGGCAGAAATGTATGTCGAGGCTCAATGTGTTAGTGCCAGGAATGCACAAGAAGTTCGACGCTGGAGGCCGGAGGATGAACTTGGACGGGGTGCAAAAAAGCCTACGAGGCCGCTGCCTCTGGAGAGGGTTACCGGGCCATTGTGTGTGCCCCCGTCGGTCACGCTTTCTTGGGCGCCATAGGGGGTGAGGCGTTAGGAAGCAAGGTTACATGATGCATGTCACAGGGTATTACGTTTTTTTAGACCAAGTTTCGGTTCATGACAGAGATGGCTCTCTATTTGTTCTCCTTGTTATCTTTCGTCCTCTTTCACCAAGGACCAGTGTTGAAATTGTCGTGGAAGATGCGGGCATGCAGATTGTGCGTGTTTCCTTTTTATACTGAAATTGAAGGGAATCTGTCGCGCGATCCATGCGCCACTGGACTGGTTACCCATTCTGCCCGACTTGCTCTAATGGCGGCTAGGTTTTCTCTATTCGCTTGGTCGAGAGTAGACATACTCCTAACATACACGATTTCTGCTGTCTGTTGACTAGCATTGTCACATTGGAGGGAGGGTTTAACGACACATGGATTATTTATGGGAAACGTCGGAGGGTCTTCAGTCTTGGTATGCTATGATGCTTTCTTTGGGGGTTTAAAAAAAAAGTAGACACAAGGAACCAGGAGAAAAAAATAAAAATCCATGGGCTGAACAAGCCGAAACTAACGCTTTCAGGGGTACCCTATCATTCTTTGCCATGTGCGCCGTGAACAATTATCAAGACCTCTATGTCCATCAATAAGGTAGGCAAGCTGTACTTCCACATAGGCATTCTGAAAAGCTGGGTGCCTGCTTGCCTGCGCACGCATTCAGCCGCAGAACTGCTTGATTGGTTGACCTTTAAACAAAGCCAGCACCGCGTGGACTAAGCTGGAAATTTGAATTTCATGCACTGCATGCTGGGGGTAGTGATTAATCAAAACAGATGAGATAAAACACGAAGGAGACTACCTACATGAATGACTACATGTGACTTGACTGTACGTACTCGAAAGACACGCGGTTTCAAATGATGGCGCTGTGATCCCTAAGGTAAATGTGGCTCACCCTTGATGCCTCAGGCAAGAAGATATGGAATGCCTGCAAGGAACTGCTCCACTGGAAGCTAGGTAGCACCTCTGCATCCATCCGCGGTACGGGCACTGCCAAGGCTACGACTTTTGACGCGCGCAGATCGTGTGTTGGCGCATTGGCCGTCTTTTTTTAGGCTTTGGTTGACTCTCCCGATTCTCAACTTTAACCTCCCGCTCCCCTTCCCCTGACCGAGCAACCTCCATCATTACTGTTAATTCTGTCCAATTCTGGTATTAATTTTCCAGGATGGGTGACTACGACAGACGCCAGTCAGGTGGCCGCAAACGGAGATATAGAGGTCAGTCCCTCGAGCTTTAGTCCCTCGGGCTTTAGTGATGATGTGGAATTGCTAACGAAGATCTCTGTCTAGATGACGATGACCACTACGATCGAAGAAACCAGCGACGGCGGACGGATTCAGCACCGCTCCCTGTCAAGGTCCGACGCCAGCTCTTGAGCATTGCAGATTCGCCAATGCGCCGATGGTCCGAGGAGGTTCAAAACATCGCCTTCATGGTTACGGATAACTATGACGACGAGAATCTGCGCAGCACTTTCACAAAGCTCGCGATGCAGCTTCATCTTGAGCAGCCGCTCAAGACTCCCTTCGTGGCCGCTGTGCTCCTGGTTGCCAACACGCGCAAGTCTGAAATGCTTGGCGAGTTTCTCACGACGCTGGCGCAGAGCATTGAGTCGAAGATTGCCCTTGGAGAATGGAGGGATGTGAAGCTGCACCTGAAGCTCCTTGCTTGCCTGCAGTCTACTCTGGAGGGAGACGGTCTCTTCCCTCTGCTGGATGACCTCTTCAACCGTGCTGCTGACCTTCAAACCGCCAGTTCCGATGACGTGAGTTGCGGCCGTGTCCAGATGAAGCGCTCTATTGCTAACGATATACCAGACTATTGGAACCGAATTAGTGAAGATCATCCAGCTTACTATCCCATACATCATGGTGTCGTCGGCGCAGGGTCAATTCCACCAGAAGGCTGCTGAACTCATGGAGAAGACCGACATCATCGCGTCCGAGCCGCATGCACTACAAGCCCTTGTCGACCCCTTCCTCCCCGAGAGCGAGAATAAACCGAGCACTGCCTCACCAAGTTTGTGCATGTTGCTGCAGAAGCAGCTCCAGGCTGAGGCTGGAAAGGGCTGGGAGCTTGCCTGCTTGCCTCGCCCCTGGGAAATGCCACTGGAGGACGTCGAGCTCCAAGAGAAGCTGTCCAGCCCACCCAAGCATCCTCTTCCAGCTATCAATATCCCCGTGACTGTCATTGCGGGGCCTCATCCTCTCTTCCCTGAGGTTTACTTTTCTGTTTATGCCGACCAGGATACTCAGTCTGTCCCGCCATCAACCAGCCTTGCCTCCTCTTTGATTCGCGACGGGCTTGTTGATACGATCAATATCCTCAACTTCAACCGAAATGTTACAGCACGCTACCTTATGGATTTAGATTGCTACTTTGCGGAGGGAACGTTCGTTAAGCGGGCAACACCTTTCGATGAATTGCGCAATTTCCCTTCGAATAGCTCGACCTGGAAACCGGAGGACGTGGCCGTCGATACTGTTTTCTCCCAGATCTTCCAGCTTCCTAAACCCGAGTGCAAGCTTGTGTACTACCACTCCGTTTTGACAGAGGCTTGCAAACTGGCCCCGGCTGCCATCGCACCAAGCCTGGGCAGAGCTATTCGGTTTCTCTACCGGAACAATCCTCGGATGGATTTGGAGTTGAGCTACCGTTTCCTCGACTGGTTTTCGCATCACTTGAGTAACTTTGGCTTTACCTGGAAGTGGGCCGAGTGGACATCCGATACGGATCTGCCTGAACATCACCCTTGCATTTGGTTTCTCAAGGGTGCTCTCGATAAGGAGGTCCGATTGAGCTTTGCCCAGAGAATCCAGAAGACCCTGCCACAGGAGTATCAGAAGTTCGTTGGCCCAGAGAAAGAAAAAGATGTGCCTGACTTCAAGTTTAAGAATCCTGGTATGTGCATTTCCTCTTACCGTATCTCTTTTGCGTGTCTCGCGACTAATGTTAGGAACTATAGACACACCATTCTCTAAAGAAGGCCAAGAAATCGGAGCGCTTTTGAGACGAAAGGCCGCCGATGAGGAGTTTGAGCCTCTCATCGAGAGTATTCACGCCCAAGCTACGGAACAAGCATTGGATCCCCTAGTGGCCAGCACCGACGTGTTCATGACTGCTGTCTGCTGGGTGGGCTCCAAGTCGCTCAGTCACGTACTTGCATGCATCGATCGTACCAAGCTCAGACTCCTTGACGTTGGAGCGAAATCGGAAGCAGCGCGATCGCAGATCGTCACCTCCGTCATGGATTACTGGCAAGCTCACCCGGGAATTGCCTTGTCCATTATCGAGAAGCTCCTCAACTACTCGGTGCTTACACCCTTCTCCGTCATGGACTGGGCGCTCGCTGCTGCCACGCCTTCCAACGGCACGGATGGCGGGCTCTCCCTCGCCCAGCCACACGTGTTTGAACTCGTCTCTCACACTGTCGCCAAGGTTACGACCCGCGTGCGCCAGCTGTACACCTCTTCAGACGTTGACGAGGAGGGCCGCGCAAAGGAGACAAAGGCGATGAGGGAGTTGTTCCAGGCGATGAACGACGCTCTGTCCAGCTGGGCAGCCGGCAGCAAGGACGAGATGATGGAGGACGGCGACGGCACCACCACCGAGGAAGCCATGACCCGGAGGTGGGGTCAGAGATGGCTTCGCGTCTTCCAGCGCAGGGCGGCAATCGAAGAGGCGTTCTTGCTTGAGGCCGGCAAGACTGCTTCCGCAAAGGCCAATGACTCGGCGGATGCTGAGCTCATAGCTTAGAGCGGCATGAAGCAGAAGATGAGGTGAAAATTGTGTAACATTAGCGCCAAGAGGATTTGATTTTTTTTTCTTTTTCTAGTAGGTAAAAGGTATGCGTGCGGGTTTCTTGAAGCTGGTTAGATGGAGATACTTTATCCTATGGTTGGGCTGCTGGGCTTGGTGACGAGCCGGAGATGGCTAGAATGCCGAGGGCGGTTGATTTTCTACCCCTGAATACAACACTCCATGGAGTCATCGTGGGTTGAGAGCCTGGGCTGGCCAATTGTTCCTGCCAGAGGGGACTGGGCTAGCGCTCGCTACTGTGTTTTTGAGGGACTCGCTAGGGAAGTATTTGGTAGTTTTGAGATATAAAGCTAGGTTGGGGAGCAATGAACCCCTTTTGCTCAATTGATGAGTGCATTTTTCGTCAAAATGAGACTTGGAGTTGTGAGGAGGTGAGCTAGTTTACTTTACCTAGCAAGACGCAGTATTCAACATGAGCCTAGCAATGCCTTGAATTCGAAATATCTCCTAGGGCCCTGCCTTTCCTTGGCCCTCAACTCCGTATGTGTATGTATATATTCCTAAAGTGTCCAGTCCATATCCCTGAACCGAAGAAGTCTCCTGCTATGTCATAAAAGTCTTGTTTTTATACCCTGGAAACGCCAAAAAACAATCAATCAGGGGTGTCATTCTCATTGTTATCCGGGCTTTCACCCCGATGCCCTGGACTAGATTCATCTGGCTCCGTCAGACTATCAGATTCCGCCTGATTGGCTGGGGGAGGATCGTCCCGTCGATTGTGGGCGGTTCCTCCTGGATGGACGCTTCCCCGAGCCTCTTGAGTTTTTCTAGCAGGTGGCTGCGATGGTAGAGTTAGCAAATGTATGTTGTCAGAAATTGGATGTGCACGGCGCCGAAATTGGTTTAGGTGGCGCCGAAATGATCCTGTTGGCGCCGGATGGCTGTTTTGTGGTGCGGCGGGACTGCTTGATGCTTCCGATATACCTTGAGACGAATGGCTTGTCTCTATGCTGTATCTAGATCTGCTAGATCTAAGACTACGGGAGTCATGTGCGGCCTGAGATATTCGCACAGCTGCATCTGCCTCACTAGAGGCGTGCTGGAGCGTTGGGGGTTGTTGGAACACAACTGTTATAAGAAACGGGGGAAAGTAAACATACTTTACTGGGAGATGGCCACGGGTGCCTTCGGTCATTGCGAGCTGCACTCTGTTGTGCTGCTGCTCATGAGCATGGAAGTGCTCGCTTATCCGGGCCTTGCAATCTTCCTCATCCCCTCCGCGCACCACGTAGTCGCAGTCTTCCTCATCGCAGGTCCACGCGTTATCAGGGCCTCGAGGAACTGTTGACGGTATCTTGTCTGCTCGGATAACCAACCTAATGGGATCGACAGACGCGAAAGAGCTTTCGCCCTCATCAGACTCATCCACGTTCTTATCATTGCTCTCATCATTATCGGAGAAGTAATGTGATTTCTTAGCCTCTCGAGCTAAAGGTGACTCGGAATCGCTCTCGATATCAGAGTGGTGCCGTTTCTTGGTGCTAGTCGCTGGGCGAAGGGTGGATTTACCAGCCCGCCTGAAAGATGTGCTCTTTCCCATCCTAGGGGTCTCGGGTATATCATCGTGGGCTTCCGAGTCGTCGTCAACGAGGGCAGATGCGGTGTCAATGACTTGATTTGTTGCAGTCCGGGGGTAAAATGGCTTAGATTTCCGAGGTACAATAAGAAAAGGAAACTTGTCGGGCCCAAGCGCGACGGGCTCGAATTTTGTTTTCGCCAGCTGCTGTATGTATGTGTAAATTTCGGACCCGGAATATTTCTTCTTGTCAAGTACTTGTAGTAGTCGAGCAGCGTTGAAGTGAAAAACTTCCTCAACGGGAACCCGGTGTGCACCAGGGCCAGCTCTGTAATTGGGAAATTTATTTCCGAAGTAGATTTTATTCAGAATCTGGGTTTTAGTAGGGGGTTTCTTCTTTTGAGACAATTCGTCAAACGCGTCTTGAAGAACTTCTAGCAACGAATTGAAGGCATTTTGACCGTCAGTTGATGCTGAAGGGGCAGGCAGTATCTTTTTCCCATTCTGAACCGATTCTGAAGGCGTACCCTTCTGAGTTGTCTCAGAAATTGGGTTATTTGATTTGGATCTCGAGCGAGTGGCTCGTGAATGTATTGGGATAGTTGTTGTGGCTGCCTGTTCTGGCGTTGGCGCGTCCTCGGTAGTGACGACACTGGACCCAGATCTCGTTCTTGTTGATCTTAGTGTTTGGGTTCCCTTGCGCGAAGTACGAGTAGTGCTGTCGGAATTTACAGATGATTCTTTGTGTGATCTCGGGGGTGCCTCGTTCACTGAAGAGCCTGTCGTGGAGGGCGGTGCCTGATTCTTGAGCGGGCTTCTGAGGGCCTTCCAAGTCTTGTCATATGTCTCCTACATCTATAATTAGCAATCGAGGTGGTAGATAAGAGTGAGAGACGAGAACTTACCTTGTGGTTGCTGGTAAGCCACCTGTACAGATATGTCTTTTTCCAGTCGTTATATTCTTCATCTGTCTTAAGGAACTGGCATAGGAGAAAAGGGGCGATCTCATTGCACCTGGCAGCAACCTCCTCGACGGTTGAACCATCTCCCACCCTAATAGCATACTATAGAACACACTGGTCAGTCAATCTTTACGCTGGAGCTGTCCGGGGCGAACACACCTGAAGAAATACGGGTGCAAGTCTCTCAATGGGATCGGATGTATTCGACGTCTTTGACTGCCGTTTCAGAGTTTGTGCCCCAAAGGTATCGTATATATCGTAAATTGTATAGTATAGTTTGATTGCTTCGCGGATCTTTCGGTGCATGAGTTGATACGCAGGAGCTGGATTAACCTCGAACCATCCACCTTGGCCTGCAACCCACAGGACCTGGAGACTCGGCGGTTCGCCTTTGGCGTCTTCTCCGGGTGCTTCACCGATTGAGTAGAGACTGCACGCATTGATCTGAATGGGGATTTCGTTCTTGAACCTGCCAACCACTGCACGCAAGGTTAACTGAGGATTCGTGTGGCAGGAGATGAGAGAGGGAGACCACCTACAATACTCTCTTTGGTCGTCCTCATCAATGACCATGGTGCCGCGTACGATGAAGGGCCCATCTAGGAGAACATTCAGCGCATTCTCCAGAGCGGTTCCATCCTTATTGAGAACAACGGCGTCCCTCAGCTCGAAGCAGGGCCACGGGTTCGAGGCTGTCTCAGGGGGCAAGGTACGCAAGACGGTTGACTCCTCGCGCCATCGAATGCGGCTAAAGTCCACCGTCTCGACACTTGAATCCGAATCTTTCCGGGATCTTCTAGCCATGTTGGAAGATGTTGCGATCGGGTAGGGTGCGATGAAACGAGTGCCGCGGCGGCTGTGGTGGGGTTACAGTCGTGAATGCCTGAGCGAAGCTGGCGGTGCGGGACCATAGGTTGGGCGGCTTTCGAAAGGGAAGTAAAGCAAGCTAAGGGTGTCATGGAGCAATTGCGATGCCAGCTAGTGACGAGTGCATCCTACCGTGAGATGCTGCTGAGGTTGCGACTTGAATTGAGGTGAGCTGCAAGACAGTCGCGTGTGAACCGCTCTTATCGGTCAATCGATAAACCTCCAGCGCGAGTCCGCCCACTATAGCGTCAGCAGCCGCTAATTTAGGACAGAACCTTGCCAGGATGCTGTAAGTCCCGCCTTAGGTACTGATCTGACGGATCTTTAAAGTCATGTGCACGTTTGTTAAGCTTGCCAACAGTAGCTCTCCCCTGGGAAAAGGAATTGATTGATGTTTAGTTTGCATTGTTCAGGTCTTGTTCGTGGGCCGCTCGGCAGGAAGCCGCCACTATGAATGCTGTGATTGTGAACCAGCAGTAGACGTGCCCCACTCACTCCTTCTGGTGCCGATTTATGGTTGTCGCAGGCCAATTTTTTTTTATAGAGCAGGCAGAAGGTCGAGCAAGCAGGCTGCTCCACATACACTTTGCGAACAGTGGCCTTGCAGGCCTTGATTCCTCTTTTAAAATAGTTTGTCGGGTTTCGCGAAGCTTTGCGCTCCACTTCCAGACTTTTTTCTTTTTCCCTCCCAGACGCTCTGCCTGGCGCAATCTCCTGGTTGCGGCGGTTGGATCCGTATGCCACGCGCTGAGACGTTGATCAAGATGGCTTCAGAAGTCATCCGAGAAGGCTGCCTGGGTATGTCCACATGAAGGTTTAGCCGCTGGCTTTCCTTTGCTCCCCGCATACTTTGTTCGATCTATTCGCTAACGTCAAGCTTCGTCTTGCTGCTTAGCCATTAACAAGCCCTGTGGCATGAGCTCCGCGCAGGTCATTCGGGAGTGCCAGATCGTCTTCAGCCCATCCGCCGTATTCAAGCCTCTTATCGGATCCGAATTGGACAGAGCTCGCAATGTCAAGGGTTATGCTACCGGCAAGCGGTTGAAGAGACAGAAACCATTGGTGAAAATGGGCCATGGCGGTACACTTGACCCTCTTGCGACTGGCGTTTTGATTTTGGGGATTGGGTCTGGCACCAAGGCTCTTCCGCAGTTTCTGAACTGCGTCAAGACATACGAGACCACGGTCCTTTTCGGCGCGAGCACAGATACTTATGATCGCGTGGGTCGCATCATCAACAAACGCCCGTACGAACACATCACAAAAGAAAAGGTTCTCAAGGCTATGGAAGCGTTCAAGGGGAAGCAGAAGCAGGTTCCGCCCCTGTTCTCGGCACTCAAAATGAACGGAAAGCCTCTGTACGAATATGCGCGCGAAGGAAAGCCAATTCCACGTGAGATTGAGGCCCGGGAAGTCGAGGTCAGCGAACTAGAACTTGTAGAATGGTACGAACCAGGAAAGCACAACCACAGATGGCCGGCGGAGGAGGCTGAAGCAGCGGAGCGCAACATTGCTGAGCAGGTTTGGCGACTCAAGAAGCAACAGGAAACATCGAAAAATCTCACACCGGAAGAGAAGGAGGAGGATAACCAGGCAATCGAAGCCCACGAAAACTTTAAGCGCAAATTCGAGGAGAGGCAAGACTCTCTGATCAAGGATCAGCCCCCCAAGAAGCGAAATCGTCAGGAAAAGCACCCCGCCATGATGTCGGGTGCTCTGGGCAAACTTCCCCGTGGTCTCTCTGACAAGGGCCGCGACCTAATTCCAGCCGCGCCCGATGCAAGCACACCTCCTCCCTGGAGCGACGAAGGCCCACCTGCTGCGAAGATTCGCATGACCGTTTCATCTGGATATTATGTTCGTAGCTTTTGCCACGATCTCGGGGCTGAGCTAGATTCGGCGGGTCTCATGGCTGAGCTTTGTCGCAGCCGGCAAAGTGACTTCACGGTTGGGGGTACCACTTGTCTGGAGTTTGACGATCTGGCCAAAGGAGAGGAAGTCTGGGGCCCAAAGGTGAGCGACATGCTTGACCGTTGGAACGCTGAGCCCGGAAGTCAATGGCAACCACCGCCAAAAGAGAAAAAGATGAGGCCAAGCCAACCCCAGGAGGATGTTCCCAGCATCGAAGAGAAGCCCGTTGAGCCAGAGAGCAAACCTTCACATAGACCGAGCCCTCCTGAACCACAGTCAAAATCCGCAGAGGGAACTTCATCGCCTCACAAGGCAGTGAATGGCGGACGCCGCGAACGAAGTGACGATGAAAAGTCTTGGAACGGTATCGAAGACTGAGGTGCACACAGTAAGGAAGAAGAAAAAACGAGTGAAAGGAAAGCCTGTAACGATTTTGTTTTGGAGTTCGGTTTATAAGGTCAGATGTTGAACACAATTACCTGGGGAGTCCACGACTCTCACAACCATATTTGCACTATTTCAAGAACAGTTGTCGTCTCGCGATATGTGAATTAGAAGGCCTTCTCCTTTGCTACCCCGGTTTTCCTACCCAAACTCATTATATTTAATACATAACGAACATGATTTCTTCGTTGGCCATACTCGTCGGCTCCTGACATTGATAAATCTCTAATGTATGAAGTGAATCTGTCACCCCCGAAGCATGATTTTTTGTGCCCCCCAACGCCGTTAATCCCAGTATCCCATTGCGTATCATCGTACCCATACCCTCGTCAAATCACTCGTCAAGCAGAGACCGCACATGCTCGATCCTCGCGAGTGCCGTCTCCAGCCGTTCTAGTCGCCGTCTCTTCTCCACGTCCCTCTTCTCCAGCTCCCCAACCCGCTCCTCAAGATGTGCCCTCGCCCTGCGCTCATCAGCAACCATATTATTGGCCTGCTCGAAGAGCGACACGCTCAGGTCCTCAATCTCCTTGCTCGTGGCCGTCAGCCGCCCCTCGGCCTCCTTCCGCAGCAGCTTCTCCCGCGAGAGGGCCCTGAGGAGCTCCCGCGTCTGCTTGTCGGGGGGCGCCGTGTCCTGGGCGTGCGACGTCGGCACGCTGTTGATGCGGTGCAGCTGGGGCGGCCGGTCGACGCCGACGCCGACGTGGAGGGTTGGATTCGTGAACGATCGGGTCGGGTGATGGGGGGCCAGGCCGTCGCCCGGCCCCCGCGGGATCCTCGCCCCCGGATTATCGTTGTTCTTGGGCGGGGGCGGCGGAGGGGCCTGGTCCTGCGAACGCAGCTTGGTGAGCTCCTCCTCGTAGCCGGCCCATCGCTCGGCGGCCGCTGAGGCCTTCTCGTTGAGCGTGCGGACCTGGGCCTCGAGCTCGGCGATGCGGGCTTGGGCTTGGGAGAGCTCGGCCTGGGTCTCTTCGGGGGAGGGGAGGCTGTCCCCGCAGTTTGGGCAGCACGGCAGGCTGGTCGTGGTCGTCATCGTCGTTGTTGAGAGCTTGGTGGGAGCTGTGGTGGTTGTGGTGGTGGTGGGGAGCGGCGAGGCCATGGTTACCACCATGGTGGTTGACATGGCATGGATTCCCAGGATAGGAGGCTGGCAGGGTCAATGTGTGGACGTCCCCAACGGCACACAAAATCTCGTATAACCAAGAGGCAGCCTGGATGCGGATAGGAGGGGTGATTGCTGCTGCTGGCGTCGAAACTAGGTGTGAATTGCCGCCGGAGCCCTGTCGATCATTAAGTGATTCTTCTGGTGGTGGCGTCAAGTCAAATTAATTTTATGGTTCTAGCTCAGCCTAAGCGCTACAACAGTGAAACCTAGCATCACACGTGTGCCCAGTGCGATTCAACTGCGATAGAACAAGTAGTAGCCGTTGTATTTGACGATAAGTCATCTTTATCAAATTAAATTCTATGCAAATTGTTTCGCTGTTTCTATAGCTTTTTATTGATATGGAAAAGTGGTGCTGGGTGTCGAATTATCCGTTGATAGCCGAAATCATACCACCACGAGGACTCTTCGTATAAAAAGTGGCAGTGTAGTGTGTTTGCAACTCTTCTCTTATTTCACAGTTTCCGGTTGTGACGTTCCCATATTTGACCATTTCCGATCTGGACCTCAGTCCAAGGGCTTTGGGGGTTATATATGATTAGGAGCTCAGCGGCGCCGTGGCAATCACACTTCAGCTCGGTTTTGCGACCTTTCTTAATTCGCTGACGCCGGTTTCCGGGTCTTTGAATTCCTTCCAGCTCACTGGAACCATGTCGTTCCCAGCTTCACTTGTCGCCATAATGACTCCAAGCTCATTCTGTGCTGTAGACAAATAATAGTTTGCTTGGTCACCAAGCGAAATCTGGATTGCTTGTTAGTACCATGTATCAAATATACTGGCATGGCCCAGCATATCCCTATGCATGAGTTTGGCGTGAAACTTAAAGGATGAACTCACAACTTGTGCGCGGACAATGTCGCCCGGCTTGAACGACTCGTAGATCTTCACCTTGTCCTTCTCTGTCGCCCGCACATCCTGAACCCGGATAACTCCCTGCCACTCCGTCTGCAGAACAGTATCTCCAACCTGCTTGATCATGACGATAGCTTGCTTTGGCATCAGACGTAATACCTGCGCCAGAACAATGTTGCCGACATCGGGCAGGACCTCACGCCGGCTACCGTGACGCGCGACTGAGATGGTAGCCAGTTCGTCCTTGGGCAGAGCTGCACCGGTGATCTTGTTGAGCCTTTTGGCCGGCCCAGGAGCTTTGGCTGGGGCTACGATGGAAACCTGGCCCATTAATGAGGAAACGACATTGCCTTGGAATATGTGTGTTCCAGAACCTGGCGCAAACTTGGTGACGGGACCAAGCACTTGGCCAGGCAAGGCGACGGACTTGACTCCGTCAGTAGCCATTTATACCCAATGGCTGTTTGATCCAATAACGAGTGTCCGATGGAGTTTTGTATTTGGTCCTTGGGCTTTGCAACTCGCGATGTCCAGAACTTGGTCTTGCGACAACCCTTTCTTCGTACCTGGTTGCAGAATGTTGATGCTTTGCTCTGTTGAAAAATGTGCCCCACCAATCGATAAGATAAGCAGGCTTATCTAATCTGAGTTTTCTTCTTCGAGCTTCATGATCATCAGAGCGTCATTGTCGACCTTGCCGTAGGTAATATCTGATCTGTGTAGCTTATTCAAATCCAAAAGACTGCAGTAGAAGACAGCATGGCGTTTCGATTTCGTCTTTCAACACTCAATATTTACGATGGTTAGTTGTGAGAGACCCCCACGCATTGGGCACAGGCATCCAAGAAACAAGACATGATGTAAGCACTGGAAAATATATGCTTAATATTTGGTATTGGTACAGTTATTCGCGATATTCCATATGCATGCCATAAATCACAATGGCATTCTGTGATGCCGATACCGACCCGGACTGTATTAGTCGCCGCGAGTTCTAAACGTTATCACAATGCCAGTCTCCTTCAAGATACGCGTGTAGCTCCTCGTATTAGCTGGCCAGATTGGGCATTTGTTTCGAGGTACGAGGGGCCCTGCCGATTCGGAGCCGTAGGATGGCGCTTCGGCACCACATTCCGTGGCGCTACAGGTAATTAGTCACCTCAACGCACTCTTGTTAAGTCCGAAATCCGTTGGTAGATCGCCAGATCCATGATCCGTCCAATCGTTGCCAATGCTTGGAAATACAAAGAAGGCAACCGAGCAAATTCTCATCAGGCATCAGCTGCGTCTTCGTCAGACGGCGGTATCGTACTCGTTCCGCCTCGTTCAGTTGCCGAGTAAGCGTCGCATGGACACTGGACCGAACCGAAAGCGAAATGGTCCGCGCTTTGGCAACCGGGTCGGGATTGGGGATCCCGCTTCCAAAGCCTGAGTTGATGAGGGCTGAGTTAGCTCGTTGACAGCGTGTGAACGACCCGCCAATCTCCCATCCCCAGCTCGACAATTGGACAACGAAGCTCTCGACGTGCAAAGTGGTGGAGTGTGGATCTGGAGTTAATGAGCTGCTTGGTAATACAGGCCACCCTTGGGAAACGCAAGGTCCACTGGCTAATTAATGGGATACAGAAACCGATTAAGCCACAACGGTCGAATTAGCCTGATGGGATAGCGACATGACTGTTTGCGTATGCGTATGATAGATTTTGGTATCCGCGTCGATATTCCGCGGTTGAGCTGTCTATCTGCAGCATGACTCTCAACAAGATGGTGGAGGTCACAAGCTGCTATATAAGGTGCTGACACACCACCAGCCAGCTTCGTGGACAAGGGAGGAAATTTCAGACCTGCCTAATGGCAATGGCCTTGCCGTTTTCCCATGTGTATCTCGTCCCCGTAATTCCCATGGGCGACCTAATACGAATAGAGCAGTAAAGCACCGACAATGGTGCAGTGGCAATCGCAGGCCGGGCTCCCGTCCGGCCCACCCTCCATGACTCTGAGTATGACATCCCCTACATACAGAGCTGGTCACCTTGTTGCCTGCTCGCCGATGATACGCACAACTTGGCTCGCGCTTTTCCAATGCCCGCTCCTTTCCCCGCAACCCGAGGGCCCTGATTTGCTTCAAGTAGCCATGGTGCCCTATCCCCTCGGAAGCTTAGCAGCCAAATCGACAACCTGCTTGTTGGTTTAATAAGAACCACAACCCATCGCATCTCACGCCTAACCCCAATTGTCTGGATCATCTTGAACTGGTCCCCACGTAGTGGCGCTCGACATATCATCCATCCGATCGTTAATGGCAGCGCGGTAGAGGTTTGAACCTGGGTCCTTCCTACCTATACATACTCTTTGAATACTGGTCGACTTTGAAATGCCCCATAGTTGCGCATTGGTTTCCATCTGACGTACGGAGCAAGTCTTGGCAGTCGTGGTTGTCGCATCGCAACCAGGTTGGCAAGTGGCCGCCATACACAACAGCCAGCACTAATTAGACACAACTGGCGACCATGTCGGGGCCGACAAGTGACGAGGAGAACAGGGAGCTTCAGGCGCAACCTGCAGACGTCCAGGCCGCAGCTCTTGAACCCACAATCTCGCATGACCCGGAGCCCGAAGACGTCGTCGTCTCCAGGGTCCAGAGCCGCAAGGAGGATGAGGACAGCGGGAAGACCCCCAGCAATTTGACGCCGTCAATTGGAGACGAGAAGGGCGACGGGGACGCCATCTCTTCAGCACCGCGTCTCAACTCGGACTCGGACGTTGAGGACGAGAAGCCTCGGGCCAAGCTCACAACCACCAAGAGCTACGCGACCGATGCCACGGCCACTTCCGCCGGGCCCGAGCCTGCGCAAGGAGGGAAGAAGGGCTGGCGCAGGGTCATCAACCCCTTGAGATGGGGGAGCATCCCGCCAGTCCCCGAGGAGAGGATCGTCTCGAGGGAGTACAAGGCCAGCTTCCTGAGCAAGATGGTTTTCGCCTGGATGGCGCCCATCATGACAGCAGGGTACAAGAGAGAGCTGGATGCCAAGGATATATGGTCAGTGAACCCGGACAGAGCCGCTGACCCCATGACCGCAAAGGTCAAGGAGGCATTCAAGAAGCATGTTGATAAGGGGGCCAAGAACCCACTCTTCTGGGCGCTCCACGATTCATTCTTTGGAGAGTTCTACGTCGGCGCCTTCTTTGCTATAGTATCGTCAATCCTTCAGACCTTGTCGCCTTTTGTCCTGCGTTATCTCATTTCGTTTGCCAGTGAGGCATGGATCGCCACGCAAACCGGCAGAGACGGTCCCCCCATTGGTAACGGAATCGGACTTGCTGTTGGAATTACTGTGATGCAAGTGCTTCAGAGTGTTTCCATCAACCACTTTGTTTACAACGGTATGATGGTGGGAGGCGAATCGCGTGGTGTGCTCATTGGACTGATATACGAGAAGTCGATGCTCATCTCTGGGCGTGCAAGAGCCGGAGATGTCCAAATTGAAGGGGTGGCTCAGCCTGGAGGAGAGGACAAGTCCCCCGACTCCGACGCCGCGGCTGATCCAAAGAAGAAAAAGAAGAAGGAAGACAAAAAGACTAAAGCCAAAGGAAAGGGAGAGCCGGACATGACTGGCTGGGGAAACGGCCGCATTACGAATTTGATGAGTGTCGATACCTATCGTATTGACCAGGCATCTGGCTTGTTCCACATGGTCTGGACCGCCCCAGTTTCGCTCATCATCACAATCGTCCTTCTCATCATCAACATCTCGTATAACGCTTTGGCAGGTCTCGGTCTTCTAGTGATTGGTGCGCCGCTTCTCACCAGGGCCATCCGCAGCCTGTTCCGGAGGAGAAGGGAGATCAACAAGATCACTGACCAACGTGTTTCCCTTACACAAGAAATCATCCAGTCCGTCAAGTTTGTGAAATTCTTTGGCTGGGAGAAGGCATTCTTGGGTCACCTGCAGGACTATCGTAACAAGGAGATCTCTGCCATTCAGGTGCTCCTTGCTATCAGGAATGCAATCAACGCAGTGAGCATGTCGCTTCCAGTCTTTGCCTCCATGCTCTCGTTTATCAGCTACTCCTACACGAGGCCGGATCTTCCTGCTGCCCAGGTCTTCTCCTCGCTAGCCCTGTTCAATGGTCTCCGTCTTCCCCTCAACTTGATCCCTCTGGTTCTCAGTCAGGCCATCGATGCCTGGGGTTCCATGGGCAGAATCCAAGAGTTCTTGCTGGCAGAAGAAATGGAGGAGGACATTGTTCACAAGGACGATGGCCCCAATGCAGTTGAGCTGCACAACGCCGCGTTCACATGGGAAAAGACACCCGCAAAAGAAAAGAGTGACGAGAAAGAGAAGGATACTAAGAAGCCTAAGGAAAATGCCAAAGACGGATCCCAGGATCCCGAACCTGTCAAGGAGACATCGGAGAGAGAACCGTTCAAGATTCACGACCTCGACATCGAAATTGGTCGAAACGAGCTGGTCGCCGTCATTGGCTCAGTTGGCAGCGGAAAGAGTTCATTGCTCTCTGCTCTCGCTGGAGAAATGCGAAAGACAAGCGGTGAAGTTGTATTTGGTGCCTCGCGAGCGTTTTGCCCCCAGTATGCCTGGATCCAGAACGCGACAGTGCAGAACAACATCACCTTTGGGCGCAACTTCGATAAGCCGTGGTACAAGGAGGTGATCCACGCGTAAGTGTTCATACAGAGTTCCCAATGTCTGCTACAGTGACTAACATAAATGATGATGCAGGTGCGCTCTCCAGGCCGATCTCGACATGCTTCCTAATGGTGACCAGACGGAGATTGGCGAGCGAGGCATTACCATCTCTGGTGGCCAGAAACAACGTATCAATATTGCACGAGCCATCTATTTTGATGCCGATATTGTCCTCATGGACGATCCCTTGAGCGCAGTCGACGCCCACGTTGGACGCCACATCTTTGACCATGCTATCCTCGGCTTGCTAAAGGACAAGTGCCGCGTCCTCGCAACACACCAGCTTTGGGTGCTGAACCGATGTGACAGGATTGTATGGATGGAGAACGGAAGAATCCAGGCTATCGATACATTCCAGAACCTCATGCAGAACCACCAGGGCTTCCAGACCCTGATGGAGACTACTTCTGTCGAAAAGGAAAAGGAAGAGAAAAAGGAAGACGGAGATGACGAGGGAGGCGACAATGCCCTTGAAAAGAAAACAACGAAGAAGAACAAGAAGGGAGCCGCCCTCATGCAGCAGGAAGAGCGGGCAGTTGCCAGCGTGCCCTGGTCAGTGTATGGTGACTACGTCCGCGCCTCGGGTTCCATCTTCAACGGACCCTTTGTCATCTTTCTCCTTATTCTCTCTCAGGGATCCAACATCACCACCAGCCTGTGGCTCTCGTACTGGACCTCGGACAAGTATGGCCTCTCCAAGGGCCAGTACATTGGTATATACGCTGGTCTAGGTGTCGTCCAGGCTCTCCTGATGTACTTCTTCTCCGTGATGCTGTCCGTTCTTGGAACGAAATCCAGCAAAACCATGCTACAGGAAGCCGTCACGCGAGTTCTCCGTGCTCCCATGTCATTCTTCGACACAACCCCCTTGGGCCGCATCACCAACAGGTTCTCTCGAGATGTCGACGTCATGGACAACAATCTCACGGATGCCATCAGGATGTTCTTCTTCACCATCGCCATGGTCACCGCCGTGTTTGCCCTCATCATTGCCTACTTCCACTACTTTGCCGTGGCCCTTGTGCCAATGTACTTCTTGTTCATGTTCTCAGCATCGTACTACCGCGCCTCGGCCCGAGAGGTAAAGCGATTCGAATCCGTCCTGCGTTCAAATGTCTTCGCAAAGTTTGGAGAGGGCCTGTCTGGTATCTCTTCGATCCGGGCCTACGGTCTCCGGGAGCGCTTCATCGCCGACCTTCGCAAGTCCATTGATGAGATGAACGCCGCGTACTACTTGACCTTTTCCAACCAGCGCTGGCTTTCCATGAGGCTGGACAACATCGGCAATGCCCTCATCTTCACCGTGGGCATCCTGATTGTCACATCTCGCTTCAGCGTGGACCCCTCCATCGGTGGTCTCGTCTTGAGTTACATCTTGTCCATTGCCCAGATGCTTCAGTTCTCTGTCCGTCAATTGGCAGAAGTCGAGAACGGAATGAACGCCGTCGAGCGTCTCCGATACTACGGCAGGGAACTGGAAGAAGAGGCACCCCTCCACACAGTCGACGTCCGCCCCAGCTGGCCCGAGAAGGGAGAGATCATCTTCGACAAGGTCGAGATGAGATACCGCGCCAACCTGCCCCTCGTGCTCAGGGGCCTCTCCATGCACATCCAGGCCGGCGAGCGCATCGGCATCGTCGGGCGCACAGGCGCCGGCAAGAGCTCCATCATGAGCACCCTCTTCCGCCTCGTCGAGATCTCTGCGGGATCCATCACCGTCGACGGCCTCAACATCTCGACCATCGGCCTCCAGGAGCTACGCTCGCGGCTCGCCATCATCCCGCAGGACCCCACGCTGTTCCGCGGCACCATCCGCAGCAACCTCGACCCCTTCAGCGAGCACACGGACCTGGAGCTCTGGTCCGCCCTCCGCCAGGCTGATCTAGTCCCCGCCGACGCCACCGCGGACACGGCCACGGCATCGGACTCGTCCCACCTCCACCTCGACACCGTCGTCGAGGAGGACGGCCTCAACTTCTCCCTCGGCCAGCGCCAGCTCATGGCCCTCGCGCGCGCCCTCGTTCGCGGCTCCCAGATCATCGTGTGCGACGAGGCAACGTCGTCGGTGGACATGGAGACCGACGTCAAGATCCAGACCACCATGGCCACGGGCTTCAGGGGCAAGACGCTCCTGTGCATCGCCCACCGCCTCCGCACCATCGTCGGCTACGACCGCATCTGCGTCATGGACGCCGGGCAGATCGCCGAGCTCGACAGCCCCGCCGAGCTGTGGAAGAACGAGGGCGGCATTTTCAGGAGCATGTGCGATCGTAGCGGGATCCGGTTAGAGGATATCAAGGGGGCTAGGGAAGCCATGGAAGGGATTGTTAAAAGCGATGACGCCTAAGGTCGAGTGAGACATGGCTGTCTTGAAATGAGGATCACAATACTAAAATAGAGTTCACAGAACCGGGGAATTTCAAACAGTGTTTTAGAGAATGAAGAAGAAAAGTCAACGGCGTTCGGGCTTTGTACATTATAAAAAAAAGCTAATCACTATTAATGGCTATGTCTAGCATCTCCTGTTTGAGATGATACCTATTCCAGAAAGGCAAAGGGAATTTTCAAAAGTGCAATGACAAACACAGGCTGTTCCAACCTCGCTATAACAATGTGGTATAAACTATATCCAAGTCCACACAGTCCAAACCAATCCTGTCGTTCCGGGCTATGAAATTCAACGGTACTGCTGGCCCCCAAGATGCGCAGAATGTCTCGATGTCGTGGAAGGCATCTGAGAAGGAGGGAAGGCGTTCGGGTCATCGGCAAGCAAATCGTCTAGATAGGCACTAGGGGCGCGCTGGCTGTGTGGGCGGTTAAGGTTGAGCGAAGTAGCGCTCAAATCCCGCCTAGCTGTGCCAACTACTTGAGGGGAATCGGGAGGAGTGCCTTGGAATGTGTTGCGTGAGCCGCCATGACCCCTTGAATCTGGTCGAAGATTTGTCATGCTGGTGGAGTGCCGTTGCGTCTGGTTGTTGGATCCTGCTCCGGCAGCGTAAAAACCAGAGGGAAGATAGGTAGATGCCCGGTTTCCAGGGGTTGTCGAATTAGCTGCGGTAGGAGAGAAGAAGAGGTTCGAGGCACTGGCATTGGTCATGGATGGAACTGTACCACGCGTCGTCCTTCGGGGGTTGCGACCAGGCTGGGAAAGAGACATAGTTGAGTTCTGATCAGTGTACTTGTAGAAGGGTGCAGGCGGCGCAGGGAAGCCCGTCTTGGCGTTGGTGTCGTGCTGAGCCTTCGCAGCACGTTCGACTGATCGATGAAGCAAAAGACCAACAATGACACGCCAGAGAAGAATTGCCAAGAAAAAGGCGCCCAGGATAGCTCCTACGGCGATGAAAACGGTTCCTTCCGGCGCGCGAGAATGCTGCATGAATGGGGCATTGACTGTCGGAGGAACGGCTGCAGGAGCATATGTTGGAACACCGTACTTTCCTGTCAGCGAGGCTGTGATGCGGATATTGCCTGAATCAGAAGTCGAGGTTGAAGTGGTCTTCGAGGTAGTTGACGAGGTCGTCGAGGTCTTTGAAGAAGATGACGTCGTCGAGCTTTTCTCCTCCTCGGTGCTTGTGGTTTTCTCCTCGCTCGTAGTGGATGCCTTGTCCGTCGTGCTGGGCTTAGACTCCGACGTAGTAGCAGCTTGCGAGCTTGGCTGATTGGAGGTTTGCTGGGCTGAGGTCTGTTTGTCGTCCCCAGATGCCGTGGTTTTGTCCGTGCTGTCTTGAGCAAGAACAGGCTTTACGGCGATGAGGGCTGTCGATAATAGGGACGTATAGAGAAGCGACCTCTTCGAGGAGGGGGCGAAGGCGGACATGATCGGTCGGTCGATGATAGAAGAGGTGCTCGAAAATCGCGTAGGTGGATTCGGAAATCGGTCGCGAGGACCTGAGGAAACGGCGGGGGTGATCAAGTGCTCAAAACATGCGGAAAATAGACGATATAGCGCATAGGGTTGCGGCGTGCTGGAATGCAGAAACGGATAAACGAATGGTGGCTGTGTCTCGGGGGCGACGTGGTGCGCGACGTGCGACAACCAGGAATGGCCCTGGGGATGAGTCAACTGGAGTTACAGGGTGAGCGAAAGTATGTCAACAACGAAGGACTATAAGCAAGCAATGATGATGAGAGGAAAAGCAATGTCTGAAAAGAATGCTGGCGGCGGCGATCAGGCTAGCGAAGCCATGAATGCATGGTGGTCTTGGATGGGGCGGAGAGACAAGAAGGAGAAGGGTTCAGCTGGTGGGTGGTGTTCGTTGGTGTGGGATGGAGGGAACGGGGCCCAAGAAAGAAGGACCAGACCCATCTGGGGCTCCTTCCAGTCCCTGCTTAGCGCTAAATTACCTCGACAGCTGGATCAGCGAGAAAAGGAGGAGCGTGCATCTCCGAAAAGCGTTAGACCGGCGTGGGCTTAGGGGGTGCCCTCGAACCAGGCCGTTTAGCGCGCTCCACCGTTGAAGAGCAGAAGCCGTCTGATTGGAGGTTAGCGCCCTGGCCCAGGAGCAGATATCAGCGCTGTCGCATTACCTCGTGGCTGGCGGTGGTCATCAGGGATCACGCCAGTTGGTGGGATGCGCACTGAGGCACGCGAGTTTCACTAGTGAATGTTGGAGAATTATCGATCTCGGAGGCACAGACATATTTGTATTCTCCCTGCGGTTACTCACGTCTGCAATGCAATACCAATGTTCTACCAAGGAAACGTCATCAAGAGGCCTCTGCCAGCTTCCCTCGCACTCGTCCCACCTCAGCGTCAACTGTCGGACACGATCTTGAGAGCAAGGAATCCCACCAAATTGCTGTCAGAAAAACAGGGACCGCAAAGTCACCTCGACAGTCACATAACAATGTTTCCCATTGTGTAATGTAGATAAAACTATCTGATAATTACCCAATAATTTACTATTCTTGCAAACTATTATCTATCAATACTGTGGCGTGTGGAAAGTTAAGATATAGAAACACCTCTAAAGTCCCTGTTATTCTGACCCGCTTGCCCACATCCCGAATCACAAAAACACAAATAAAAACGCAGATGCTCCGGACAACCATAGATTCGTCATCCTGCTTGCGTGGTATTACCATCCCCAATTCTCATTGTTTCGGACGCTATAGCTGCATGTGATGTGTTGCTACAGAGACAATCCGGCGGTTGCCACCACCTCTATTAGCGTCCGGGGCCACTGCAAGCCGCGGAGAGCGTGGCCCAATTGAACTGTGAGACGAGAAGGGGTCCGTATTAGGTGCACCTCCCATCTTTCCCGATGTAAGTCGACAGAGATTCATAATAATGAAAACTAGAGGAGATTGGGGCGGCCCAGCTATTCTCAGTATCCTTTCGAAGTTTGCTAAGGTATCAATTATCGCCAATGGTTGCAAGATGCCTCAGAAGCCATAGACTCCCCACTCTGTAATGGACACGTGACTAAGCACTTTGGCCGTGCCAAGCGCCAGCCTGCCTAGGCTGAGGCGTCATAGCACATCAGCAGGCATCATCAACCGCAAAGCTCTCGACACCTATCGCGCTGTTCTTATTGCCCTACCCTTCGACCGCTCCCAACGCCCTAGTCCGCCCCTCAACAACCCTAGAATCGAAAGAACCCATAATGGAGGAGGACCGCCTCTGGAAGTTCAGCAAGCCCGAGTGGCTGAACAGCGCCTGGGCTCGCAATACAGGCGTCTATAGCGCTGGCGCTCTCGTACGTTTCCCAAGCCCGTTTCTTGTGACAAGCCTGCCATCTATCGCCAGACATTCGCGGTGCGAAATAGAAAGGCTAGCGACTTTTGCGCTTAACTTTTGAATGTAAACTGACCTGTATTCTCTCACGACATAGTTCGCCGTAGCCTTCTACGTGATGCTGGACTCGGCAGTCTGGTCGGGATCGAAGATGAACGCCTCCGATGTCCACATCAAATTCGTCGACTGGCTCCCCCTCATCTTCTCCAGCTTGGGGATGCTAATCATCAACTCGGTCGAGAAGCAGCGCCTGAGCGCGGATTCGTTCAGCTACAGCGGCTCCGGCGTCGCATGGAAGGCCCGCGTCGTCCTCTTCCTCGGTTTCGCTGCGCTGGCTGGCGGGATGGCCGGCGGTGTGACCGTCTTTGTGCTCAAGTTTGTGGTTCCGGGAGTACAGATGCCGGCCCTTAGCATGGGCATTGAGAACGTCGTGAGCAATGCGCTCGTTGGACTCAGGTAAGCACAGGCCGTCAAATGCGATCCTACCCGTACTGACTGATTGAAAAAGCTCGGTTGTTCTCTGGGTGAGCCAGAACATGGAGGACGAGTACTCGTACAACCTCTCTCTGTAGGTTGAAAGCTGAGAGTTCTTTGAGAGACAACATCACCAGATATTGCCTCAGTTGTTGGGTAACCGGCGTCTTCCACAGTTTCCTTTTGCATGTTTATCGGGGGCATTAGTTTGTATATTATATTGCCATGCACTACGAGTAGGTGATGGGTTGAAACCAAGACATTAGATGTTTGGTTCTCTTAGGGCTTGTGAGGGATGGGGAGCAGTCAGATGCGCTACAGCTCCGAGGTTCCAGTGTTCGAATATTATTAAGCCAGTTTGTTTGTTATTTCATCATTTCATCGACGGCTCCTAGTTACTAGTCTTTCTGCATAACGAGTGACCGAGTTGCAGTCTGTATCCCTTTGGTCTCTGCAAGTCGAAAGAATGGGTAGGCGACGAACACTGATCTCACTCCACCGCTCAACGCTTGTTTAGGTGGTGAGCAGCAGGTTGCCCCTCCAAACCTGCAGGCTACTCTTACCTATCAACAAAAACACGGCCAGCAATCAATTCGTTTTTTACTTTCTCTCCCTACTTGAGAAGCCTCCAATTATAATTAATTCAATTGATATCGCGCCCATAACTTAGATTCTGATAACTTTTCCACCACCACCATGGCTGACCGCAGCCGTGGAACGACGACAAACTTCAACAGCAGCACTGGAAGCACCTCATCCCGTCCCCGGGCCAGCGCCACTCTCGCCGGGGTTCGTCGCAACCTCTTCCAGACTCAGAATGCAAAGCCACGGCGGCCTGTAGCTCCATCTGCACACTCTTCTGAGACGCTGAGGATTGAGGCCGAAGTGCCAGCCCCGGACAGTTCAGAAATTGTCGTTCGCGATCGCCATGGAGAGATCCAATTCGGAGAGCCCCCCTCCCCCGATCTTGAGGATGAAGAAGAGTTGCCGCTAGACGACCAACAGGAAACAGAGCGTGAGTGTTGATGGGGCTTAGGGTCAACTCGGATACTACAGATACTAATTAACTACTAGGGGAAAGGCAAAGACTAGCAGACGCAGTTAAGCACCATCAAATCAACAGCAGCTCCATGGCTGAACAACCAGAAGGTAGGTCAAGTCCCATTCAGAAAACTTATTCATACATTTCTTTTTCTAATTAACCAAATCCAGAACTCCTCGAGGCCGTGAGAGCAAGTCTTCGTGCTAAAGTAGCCGCTCTCTCAGAAGACAACTGGATGTATGAGCCAGAGGAGCAAGTTCGCACGCTCTGAGAAACTCACCTTACATGTCTTGTCTTACCTTTCTCCATATCCTATTCTATGGTGAAGCGCACAGGCCGCTCTTTAATGCAGTGTACTTTGTTTAATCTAACCCAACTGGCGCGGGGCCGTCGTTTCCTCGCAGGGTCCTGCGCTGGGGCTGTTGGGCGCCGCCAGCACCTCCGCCAAACAGACCGCTCATCATGTCCATCAACGGGTTGCTCTGCCTTGGCCTCACGATGCCAAAGTACATCTCTCCAATGAGGTCCAGGGACTCCGACCACGCGCCGTCGGTTTCTGAAGGTTGTGTTGCGTACCTAGAAATGAGGCCCTTGAACACCTCCGGAGCTCCCCTTTGAATTGCGAGGAGTAGGAGACCAAGGAAGTTGAGAAGGGGCAGGCTAGGAAAGACACGGATGTCGGAGCCTGAGCTGGACACTGACTGGACACCGAGGCTATCGTTGTCGTCGCTCAGGGCACTTGTGAAGAGGCGGTAGCTGGTGTTGGCGGCGCGGACGTTGCCCACTAGAAGATAGGGAATAATGGCACGGGCGGCGAAGTGCGCAGCCAGGTGCACCTCTCCTTCCTTGTACCATTCATATTCCATCTTGACAAGTACTTCCGGCGAATCTCTCGTTCCAATGATCAGGTGTTTCTCTGCCTCGTATGTGTCGTGCTCCTCGGCAAACAACGAACCTGCAACATGGTGAAGCTCGGGATCACCGGCAGGATACTCGCCGAATTTCGATGACCAACTAGTATAGAGGACAACGGGTCAGCCAAATACTCGAGAATGATTATATCCTTGCTGGAATGAATTCCTTACGCCATCAACTCTGTGATAAATGTCTTCCTCGTCGGCTCTCCAGCTTCAAACAACCGAAGGCAAGTCAGAAGTCTGCCCTTGGCGGCAGCATCCGGCTTCAGCTCGGCCTGCTTGTACACATCTACCATCATGATGCACAGGTCGCCTCCACTGCCGCCCTGCCCAGCTTTCAGCAGCGATTGTGCAACACTGGAGAGGATGTCGATGGCGGCGGGCCAGTTCTGGGTCTTGATGTAGCGGGAAGCCGCCACGCGGGTCTGCTGCTGGGCCTCGTAGAAATCGCCATCGGTAATCTTCTCCTGCAAGCGGGCGACGATTCGGTCGACTTTGCTGGCCATGGTGGGCTGGGATCCTGTTGGAAGGTTGCGAACAAAAGGAATGACGATGCTGATTATTTCGGGTCCAGCTGGAGAGGTGACACCTAATGCTGCCCTCCACTGGCGGGGTACATGGCGCCTGAATCGAGAGCTCAGGCCTTGATTTTGGCTTCAAGCTCCAGGTGGGGGTAGCGATCAACCAGCTACCCTAGATATACACATGCCTAAGAACTCGCTGCGTTGACACTCCTACTTCGCAATTTCAGGAGATGAGGAGAAAGATATTATTGGCTTTTCGATATGTAACATCGGTAAGAGCCTCTTACTAATTGTTAAATTCCAGTTTTCAACCAATGCGCCTTTGCGATAACTTGTAAGTGCATCAACGGGCCTTTAATGCCGAGAACTCAACGGTCCCTTGAAAGAGGGCTCTGATTTTCTGAAATGATCATCTCAAACGACGCATTTCTTCTGCTTCTCCCTTCCATAGCTAGGTACTATTACTAGAGATAGAATTTGAAATCCCCCTAAGGCCATCCGGTACCTTTCAACGACTTTCTGTCTGCCAACCAATACTCAACTCTATCGTGAATTCAAAGTCCCATCATTCTTCCTCGGACTCCTCAGCTTGAGTTTCTGTAACCACTCCGCCTTGGGCATCAATTTCTTCAATCCAACAACTTCCAGGAACTGGCGCCGGTTCATTCTGAACTTCAGACTGTAATTCTTCTTGGGTCTCTGAAAATTCACCCTGAGTCTCAACCTCATCAATCCAACCACTTCCGGGCACTGGCAGGGGCTCATCCTGAGCTTCAGGCTGTAATTCATCTTGAGCCTCTTCAACTTGAGTTTCTGTAATCACTCCGTCCTGAGCCTCAATTTCTTCAATCCAACCACTTCCAGGCACTGGGACTGATTCGTCCTGAACTTCGAGCGCCATTTCTTCCTGTGCCTCTTCAGCTTGAGTCTCTGAAACTACTTCATCCTGAGTCTCAACCTCTTCAATCCAACCACTTCCAGGTACTGGAACTGATTCATCCTGAACCTCGAGCGGTACTTCTTCCTGAGTCTCTTCAGCTTGAGGCACGTCGTCGAATTCTCCCTCCATTAAAGTTTGCTCGGCATATTCAAATTCATCGTCCTCTATCTCATCCCAATCAAAGTCGAATTCGTCAACCTCTTCGACGATGTCTGAATGTTGAGTGTAATACCGATTGCAGGACTTTTGCACATCACTGCCTAAATCTTCAAGTTTCTTGAGGCTCTCTCCGGCTTTGCGTTTGCGCCGTATAATCATTTCTCTGTCTCGAGCCCACATATCCGGCTCTCCAGAGTTCGCTAGATAGATGATCCTTCGGTGGCGAAAGTTAATGGAAATATTCACACCGTTTCTTCGGTTGGTGAATTGGCCCATCATTACTTTTACATATAGCTGCTGAGGCCGCAAGTTTCGGATGGCTTCGAGAATAGGAGATTTCTTGTCGAAGAAATTCACGAATGTGAAACTATCATTCTGGAGTCGACTGGGCCGAATTTTGATTACCAGAGTCATGATATTAGGCGTGATAACCGTGGGAGCGCGAGATTCTTCTCGTCCAACCCCATGCTTCGCTTTTCTTCCGCTTTTCTGTTTCTTTTTCGAGAGGTCAGAAGCTGTGATGCTTGGATATAAGGGGACTGAATCCTTGTCGAGAAGAGGAGGGTTGCTTAAGATCTCGAGGGCCTCCTGCATGCTCCTCAATGTATCGTCACCACACCGGTTGTGTTCAGCCTCGATGATAACATGTCGAAAGAGATGGTGGAATTTGCCAACATTGATGAATGGCTCATCGAGCTCCTTTTTCTTTCTCCTTGATCTTGCTCGTCGTGAGCTGCTTTGGGGGTTGTGCTCCTGGTAATCCCCGTCATTGGGATCGTCGCCTTCTAGGCTCCCAGTAGTAGAAGAAGGAGAATCGAAAGCTACCAGTGCGTCGAGGTTGATGGGGGGTGCGCAAATGGCTGGGGGATCACGAAGGCGATAGAGAAAAGTGTTTTCACTGTATAAGATTCGTGCCGCTTCTGGATAAGTCCACTTGTTTACCCTTAGAATGCTGCTTTCTAGCGACGGCCTGTCGGTGAAAGCCGGCCCTGTTTGCCGAGTGTTCCCATGCTTGTAAACCCTTTTCCATCCATCAAAAACTGCGATTGGAATATTGGACCGCAAAAGATATCTGTAAATGTTTTCCCGTATCTCGAGAGGAAGAGGAAAAATTGGAATAAAAGCTCGACGAATATCTTTTTGAACCATTTGTGTTATACGGTTCTCGTTCTCGAGTTGGATGTCATCATCTCCCGGAAGGACGAAGAAGCTTGACTTCGGAGGTCTCTTTTGAGGCCTCGAGGACATTCTGTCGCTCGCATTCCAATCCGCATCAGACGGGTCAGGTATGGATGGAGGAGCAGCTTTTCTGGGAATTCTGGGGGTTTCATCCCGGCGAGAGGTTTGTATTGCTGCAATGTCTGCTTTAGGTGCCCAAGCGAATCTAATAGGATCCAAACCTCTCGCTCCGAAATCATCGAGATCTGGCATCTCCAGTGACGACTCTCCTACCAGATTGCAAAGCTCTGACGGATCTACTTCGGGTAGTCTGTTCATCTTTCTTTTCTTGAACACTCTTGTGTTGGTTAAGATAAGTTCATCTTCTGACTCGGATTTCCTCTTTCTTTCGCCCTCCCCACAACTCATTGATCGTAGGTCCATTGTTGGCGGAGAGGTGAGTAGATTTATGTTCTCTCACGAGCACCACAGTAAGACCGTTCGATGTGGAGGGGAAATGCGTTCGATGTGGAGAGGAAATGCGTTCGATGTGGAGAGGAAATGCTTGGTTGGAGAAGGTTCTTAACAAAGGGAGGAAGGATTTTAGTGAGAGTGAGAGATGCAAGGAAGGAACTGGAAGTTGTGATGAAGAAAAGCGAAGAGTGTTCACGAAGAGCATTACAAGTTGGTGGAGGATTTATATATGTAAGAGGGGGAAGAAAGGCGGGCGTTCATACGAGGGAAGGAAGGAGCCGGTGGCTATGCTGGCCTAACATGGAAGCAAACTACGAACATTGTGAAATTGAAATAATAATAATAATTATTAATACCTTGAAAAATCCAACAGGACTGGTGTCGACAACTAGGAAAATGAAGATAGTGTAACTGTGTGTACAGTCGGAGTTGAGGAGGCGGGAGCCACTTCAGACGAATGGCCGATAGGCTTATCGATGCCTGATGCAGCCCCGCCTTGAATTTTGGGTGGGTTGAGCCCCGCCAACTTTTTTTTCATGTGCTGCCTTGATGGTTTATCTGCCAAATTCCAACCAACGATTAGAAATACCCAAATTGACCGGCTTCACTCGAGGTGGCACCATACATTTCTCAAGATGGCCCGAGGCAAGTGGATGTAAGAAAGAGTGCCATGTTGTGAACAAGCCGTCTCCAAATCAACATGACTAACTCTTAATTGTAGCGACAAGAAGACGGCGCAGCATTTTACGCTGGTGCACCGGCCGCAAAATGATCCTCTTATACACGATGAAGATGCACCCTCTATGGTGTTGAACCCTACGCAAACGTCGTCGCTGAAGAAAACTGGCGCATCGCAAATCAAGCATCTCGACGATCTCGTTTCCGAGCTGGGTTCGGATGCGCAGCACATTCGCGACAACGAAGGTGAAGCAGCCAGTTATGGCGTTTACTTCGACGACACAGAATATGACTACATGCAACACTTGAGAGATCTCAACTCCGGGTCGGGAGGACAGGTCGTCTTTGTTGAGGCCGACGCGACGGGAAACAAGGGCAAGAAGAAGCAGAAGCAATCGTTAGATGAGGCGCTAAGAGACATGAGTCTGGATGGCAAGTCTGGGGTCGATTTGGACGATGAGCTGTTGCCCTCTAAGAACCTCACGAGGTTAACATATCAAGCCCAGCAGAGTGTTCCGGACTCCATCGCTGGTTTCCAACCTGATATGGACCCCCGTTTGCGAGAGGCGCTTGAAGCACTGGAGGATGATGCTTACGTCGAGGACGACGATGACATATTCAAGGAGCTGACCAGCGACGGGAATGAATTGGACGATTACGAGTTCGAAGACCCACAACACAATGGGAATTATGAAGAAGAAGATGACGGATGGGAATCCGACGACACAGCAAAACCAACTAAAGAATTCAAGGACGAGGTGCCGAATCTCGTCAAGGTCGAGGCACAGCCCGAGCAGGGACCCTCTCAGGACTGGTTGGAAGACTTCAAGCAGTTCAAGAAGGAGCAGAAGAGTGGGCGAGCCCCAGCTGCCCCCTCTGAATTGCAATCCCAATGGACGACCACGACAAACGGCGGCCGTCGCAAGAAGCGGAAAGGTGCCTTGACGGACAACTCAAGTTATTCAATGACATCCTCTTCGCTCATGCGCACCGACCAATTGACTCTACTGGACTCAAGATTCGACAAGATTGAGGAACAATACAACGAGGATATGGATGACATGGCCTCAATGTCCGCTGTATCGACGGCTTCTAGTGTCACAGGGCCTGTCCGTGGGGACTTTGATGGGATCATGGACGACTTCTTAGGGAATTTTACAAAACCCGGAAAGCGAACATCTAAAAAGACCAAGGCACAAACAGGGTTAGAACAGCTCGATGAGATTCGGTCGGGATTAGGACCTCCCCGAATCCGTGGTCGTGGGTGAGATGAGACACGATGGTAAATACAAAATAGGATAAAGAATTGAATGACAATGAATGACAGTAAGATAATGAAGGGAATATGCCCCGCTTGACACTCAAATTCAGGCTCATGAAGGCCAAGGATCCTGAGAAGTAGCTGAGAAGTACCTGACGAGAATCACGGTGAATTCTTTTGGGGGTGGTTGGATCATCACGTGATGCCCAAGGACAATGGTTGACTGTAGACCCACCGGGGGTTGGGATCCGTTCAAGCTATTGATGGATGGAGCAACAATAAGCTAGCTTCTTGAATGCCGGTGAAACGTGATTCCATTCAACGACCTCACTTTTTACTTCGCGTCCTCGCCAACCCTCCGTCGCTCCTGGAACACGACCGAATCATTAGATCACCTATTTCCTTCTCCTAATGTACAAACGATCTCTTAGATGAGTGCGACGTCTGTTGCATCATCGGCCAAATGATCAGCAATCCTTTCTCCCAGTCGGCGCAGAGCCAGCCGGCAGCTAGCAATCCCTTTGCTGCTGCTGCGGCGAAGCCTGGCAAAAACGAACTCAACCCATTTGGTTTTGGTGGTGCAGGCGACTCGGCACGAGAAAAGCAGAACAGCAAGCGAAAGGGGGGGCTAACAGACCAGAGCGACAACCAGGGATCGAAGCGCAAAGGCGGCAAGCAATCTCGCGACAAAGATGCCGCGGTGAGCGACAGCGACGCCAGCAAGCGAAAGCGCCGCGATGGCAACCAGAAATCCGCGCCTAGGAATTCCCTGCCCAATGGCAACGCCGGCGCAAAAAAGTTTCAGACTCGAAAGCCCCGGCATGAGAACGGCTCTGTCGCAGGCAATGCTACTGACGGATCCCGACCGAGCTCCTCCTCCAGCCAGGCGTCCAACGAGATTGAAGGTACCACCGAGCCACCAAAGGTCCCAAACACATCCGATCCGCATGCGAAGAAAGTGTACACCCGACTGCACAGCGATGGGATTAGCCCACCAAACTGGCCATCGCGTCCAGGCGATCCTCGGAATAAGTCTGCCATGGCCAAGTTTAGAGAGCGGTACGAGGGCTATCGCACAAAAGTACGCGCGTCATTGACCAAGGCTGGCTTAATCGACGACCCGACGAAGCGGAGAACTCTGGAAGATGCCATCGTCTTTCGTGGCATTTGCGAAGACATGTGTCCTGAGTACGAAAAGATCCAACGCATTACCGAGCTTGATGTGCTCGGCCCTGAGAAGGATCCTAAGGACAATGTCGCTGCTACCCAAAGAATGGTCAAGAAATTGGCCCGGTCGGCTGCTGGCCAGGAGGCACCGTTGCCAATGGATGTACGTTCCGTACCTGCATTGAGACGAACCCTGGACTACCTGATCGATGACCTCCTGAAGAACGACAAAAACTTGCCTGGGCTTCACGGATTCTTGTGGGATCGCACGAGAGCCATTCGCCGTGATTTTGCCTTCTTTTCTTCCTTGTCGCCTGATGAGCTTAAAACTCAAATATATGTCCTGGAAAACATCGCACGATTCCACGTCACAGCACTTCATCTACTCTCCCAGGCTGGCAAAAAACCTGAAGACTTTGTTGAACAACAGGAGCTTGAGCAGCTTGGAAAGGCGCTCTTGTCGCTCCGTGACCTTTACGACGATTGCAATGAGCAAGGGATAAAATGCGAGAATGAATCAGAATTCCGAGCCTACTACCTTGTTTTCCATGCCCATGATCCAAATATCATGGAAGTCTTACAGAGGCAGTGGAGCTCACACCATTGGAAGAATTCGGATGAGGTTCGTACAGCAGTTTCGCTCGTGGAAGCTCTGCAGAACACCAAAGATTTCCATGGCCCGCTAAAGCCTGCCCCTGCGCTGGCTGCAGGTGGTCCTCTGCATTCCTATTTCCGGATAGTAGAGGACCAGGCGGTGTCTTACACCATGGCTTGTTTTGCTGAGTGTCATTTTGCTTCTCTTCGCCGCTCTATGCTCATCGCCCTTGTAAGGGCGTTAGGTAGGCCCAAACACGAGACAAAGGATGTCAACGCCGAAGCTCTCAACCGCTTTCTCCGATTCGATACCATCGATGAGGCGATCGAGTTCGCGGAAGCCCATGGACTGGAATTCGAAGCAGATCCAGAGGCTCCAAATGATGCCGGGCGGCGACGGATTCTGCTCAGGCCCAGACAGCAAGTTCCTCATATTCGGTTACAGCATCAATACTCTCGGAAACTCGTTGAGCAGAAACGAGGCTCACACACTCTCCCAAACGTCATTCATAATACAATCTTTCCCAGCGGCCATGCTCCTGGAGCAAATGGCCTTCAAACCAACCCAGCTCTTATTGGCTCTCAACCACCAATCAACACAACCAGTTCGATCAAACCTGCTATTTCCAATGGCTTTCCACCACCGACTGCCCCGCCCATTTCCCAAGCACCAGCACAGGCCGCCAGCTCTTTGTCCACCGGGGTTGGATTTACAGGTAAGAATCTGGCCTCAGAGATGCTAATTGTTCGGCACCATATACTTTTGATTTCTGGGTGATATTGGCAGTTTGCTGAGTCGAGGATTTCAACCCACTGGAGGTATTGAACTATATGCCACGTCAGTTTTTGCTAATCTGCTTGCAGGATTCCCGGCACCATCCCAGCCATCACCAGGATTCACCTTTCCTAAAACACAGTCTTCAGCAACTAATGTGTTTGCTCCTTCGAAACCTTCAGACACGAAGCCATTATTCAATCCTTTTGCCAGCGCTTTTCAGCCGTCTTCAGCCCCCACAGGTATCACAAGTACCCATCCAGCAGCGACTGGGGTTTCACAACCTGCAACAGTGTCTGGAATACCGGCGTCCAATCCATTTGCCAATGCGGTACAGGCACAACCTCCTGCTAATTCAGCACCACCAAACTTCCCATCGTCATCAGTTCAAAACCCTCTCGCCCCATCAAGTTCCGCTACCCCGTTGACAGAGGTGAAAACAGGGTCACCTGCCTCAGTCCCAGGATCTGTACCAAGTACACTATCTGGTGGGCAATTAGCCTCAGGTACCTCGATTCAATCCACCCCTGCTCCATTAGTTCCTGCAAACGGGTTGCTTCCGCCATTGGCTGGCCAAAAGCCATCATCACCTCTTCTCAAATCTTCTGGCTTCAATTTCAAACCTACGGATGATGCTAGCCAGAAACCCCTATCTACCATCTCGGAGCAGAATCCTGAAATTCCCAGCCAGAAGGGAGATCTATTTCCTTCTTTGCAGGCGGCGACACCTGGGACAACGCAGACAGCAGACATTCCCAAACCAGCTATCGACGCTGGCAGTGCCTTACCTGTCTCGTCAGACGTAGCTAAATCGCTGCTAGGAACTACATCTGCGCCACAGCAGAACTTGACAGCCGCCCCTCCTTTGAAGCCTGTTTCCCCTCCACCGCCCCCAAGGGACTTGATGGGAGATTTTACCAAATGGTTTGTGTTGGGTGACAAAGGTCTTCTTGAAGAATTTCAGACCTTCGTTGTGGAGGATCTTGTGAGGGAGGTATTTGATAAATTTACCAAAGAGAAAGAGGAAAAGAAACGGCGAGAAGAGGAGGAAGCGGCAAACGCCGAGGCAGATCGTTGGCGGATCTATAACTTGCGGCTAAAATTTTTCTACAGATGGAAGAGAAACGCTCGCAGCAAGAGACAACGCTTCCTTCTCCGGAGCGGACGAGAACAGATGCGAGAGTATTGGGAGGCTCAAAAAGAAGCCGAGAGAGAGGCAAAGTTGGAGGAGGAGCGAAAAGCAATCAAGGAAAAGAAGGAATTGGCTCGTAAGCCTGATGTTGATCATGCCGCCGAACTGCTGAGTGTGGTCAAGAGGCGTCGCGTTAGCAGAGCTCGTGAAGAGGAAAACCTGTTATCCTCCGGGGTCCTCTCGGGAGTGACAAACGAACGGGAGGCAGCGGCAAGGATTGTGCGGCACGACAGCCCTGGATCGGATGCCGTTTTCGAAAAACCAGCAAGACCATCGCCATCGAAAGTCGGAGTTAAAGAAGGGGCAAAGTCCAGGGCCCTTCGCGAACAATTACTCGGTATCCAACCTGCTGGGTTCCGCCGCTCGCTGCCCAGCTCCTCAGTTAGGAGCAGCGCAAGCCCAACACCGCCCAAACACGTTAGTAGGGTTTCGGAGCGGTGGCGACTTAAAGCGATGGGATTTGTCCAGATGCCCGATGGCTCTATTTTGCCCGAGTCGATTGCCGATGAGGTGTTGGCCAGCGGCAAGAGGTTTTGGACAGGTGCTCGGGCATCATCCTACAACCAGTCAGCATTCAATGTGTCAAGGGCCCACGCGTCTTCTATTTCGCGACCCAGAGCTTCATCATATAGCACGCCAAATCACAATGACCCGACTCTTGCAAGCCAGGCATCTGGCCACCTCACCCCGACAACTCCTCAGGCCGATCATGAGATTAGCCACATTAAGAGAAAAAGATCATTCAATGACGACGGCGAGCTGTCAATACCAGATGCTGAGAAATCGCGGCCGCATAAGCGGACTGTGAGTGATCTGGTCGATATCGCAAGCAAGGTCAGAAGCCAGCACCAGGAGCTCAAGGCTATGCTTGATGATATGATGGGGGATGATTTAAGCGAGCAACTCCAAAGCGAAATCAACAGTAGAGGGACGACGCCATGGCAGGAAAGGTTTTAAATCGAAAATCTTTCAACACAACGGCTCGCATTTCCCAGAACGGGAGGTAGACGTCAAAATGGAGACGTATTATAATACGATCGAGGAGATTCAAAGACGGAGCTAGAAGGAGATATATACGACGAAGTCCTACCTCACTATCCTTGGGTCCTTACTAGGGCCTTAATATCACCGGACTTTGGGGTAGTAGAAATCGGCACAACAGCAAAAAGATACCCTTGCCTAGCCCCGTGTCTTGACAGGGTTTGTTTTGGCCAGTTGGGATAATTTGTTTTTTTTTCGGTTCCTTGCTCTTCAAGCGATTTTTGTATTGCCACTATAGGATCGGGCTTGGTTTTTCTTTTGTTTCAGCATGGAGTAGCATAATCATGGATAAGGGATTTACACGAAAGAGATGTGGATAGAACAACACGAAACACGGTCAACGTGTACAACCGTCCAATCTACGCACTTTTCGAAACGGTGAAGCATGTCATGAAGCTTTTGAAATGTGGTATCATTAACTCGAAATAACAAACAATGCCTGGTCTATTACACGGGTTCCCAAACAGTCCGAACCCTTGCTGTTGATATATCTCTATTCTAACTCAAGGTCGCCAAGCTGGCGGCGGGGGCTGCGAAACCTGGAAGGGGCTGAACTCGGAGGGCAGCACGACTGGGCTGGACTTCTCCTCGTCCAAGTCGTCGTCGCCGGCAGGCCGAGTCTCCGCCGCGGGTGCCGCATCTCTGGACCATCCGCGGCGCGGGCCCCAGGGCTGGTAGGAGTAGCCCCTCTGAGTGTTGTAGAGGGACTTCTGGACGACCTTTTGTCCGGTGTACAGGGCGGTGTCCCCCGGGGTTGAGATGGCGAGCCCAGGGATGAAGCCGGCGGGTGGGCGGCCGTCCATGCTTGAGTACTCGGGGGGCTCGGCCGAGTCTGTCCGGGCACGGATGAGAGGGGCCGTGGAGGAGACGGAGATGGAGGAGATGGAGGAGGAGCCGGACCGCGGGTGAGGCTGCTCCTGCTCGGGCGAGCGTGTGAGGCCGGAGGCGAAATGGGCCGTCGGGGGCGGCGAGACCAGGGCCGTTGTGCTCGAGGTGGGAGTCGTGTACCAGTTGGAGGGGGCGTGCCACTGGGCGGTGACGGGGTTTGAGTTGAGAGCGGCTCCGGGATCGATGTACTCCCCCTGATGATGCTCAACCATCTCCCTCTGCGTGGCTGCGAGCTCGCGGGGGAACCGTGGGGTGCGTGGAGTGACGCGGGTCTGGCAACGGAAGGAAAGGAGTGATGACCGGCTGGGGGCTGGTGATCTCTGGCGCCTGCGCATGAAGAAGAAGACGCAGCCGGAGATCAGGAGGAGGAAAGCTACAATCCCGATGACGATGCCCGCAATGGCAGCGGGCTTGAGCTTGCCTTTATCAGATTGGCTGGCATCCTGGATTAGTGTTTCGCTGAAGACGCTGTCACTGAGACCGAGAAGGCTCCCGGGAGACGGCTGGTTCTCACAGCCAGTCTTGATAGCGACGAGAACTATTTGCAGATTTGGGTGAGCCAAGGGACCAAGATTGCAGCGGCACGGGCCAAAACTGGGACGAGCTTACAGTTTGAAAGGTACTTGTGCGAGCCGCTCGACTGGACACACCGAAGGCAGGTCTCAACCGAATGTGAAAGATCAGTAGATCCGTCCATAGCACAGTAGCCATCTGGGCTCTTGCTCGTTGGATCATTGGTGCCAGACTTTAAGACAACATCAAGTCCATCGCAAGGATTATCCTCCATACAAGAACCCAGAGTTTCCCTTTGGTCATCGAGATGATCAAAAAGGCAGGAATCGAAAATGTATCGAAGGTGGTCTGGGTATTCGGTGAGCTCGCATTTCATAAGGTGAATAGATGGCATGTCACTTACAAAGAAACCACTGCTGATCGGTTTCGTCACCCTTGGAGAAGGAACTCTCTTGCAGGCAGGTGAGGCAAGACTGGAATAACTGGCCGTTGTATTTGCTAACGAAATCCTGATCCTTGCAGGCGAGGCCATATGAAGAGCTTGGGCTGAGATGAGGTGCGCCAACACAACTCGAGGCACATGGAGAGCCAGCAGTGACTTGAAGAGAGGCTGCAGGGCGAAGGAACAGAAAAAGGAAAAGAATAACGCCCGCTACCGACACATTTAAACGAGGAGTGATCATGTTGGGCCACACACAATCTTAAAAGAACATAGACCAGCTATGGAAGGGCCATCAGAGGCTCGCTCGGAGGGCTGGAATCGGAAGTGAAACGAGACGAACAGGTAGAAGAAATAAAGTATGCCAGATACCTATTATCGAATGGGAAATGACTAGAAAGAGAAACAAGAAGGAGAATTAGAAGGATAAGAGGCAGAAAGACGTCAGTAGCATAATGTGAAGAAGTAAACGAATTAAGACAGTTGGTCCCGTAAGGCTGGAGAAGAAGGCGAAGCAGAGGCATCCCGTCAATCCATTCATTCACATATCCACACCTCCATCCCGGCATGAGAAAGGTGAGGGACGAAGGGGGTGTGCCAAGGACGGCCTGCCCAGTGAGAGGTCAACAATTAAGCCATTCGCAGCTCGGCGGCATCGCATTAACCTACCGGTTCGGCCTCTGGTCGCGTGTCAGGCAACCAGCCGTCGAGCCATGAAACTGGGAGGCTTCATAGCGCTTCCGACGCAGTGTGGATGCAGTGTGCCTGCATGCCGTGTCACAGTCTGTTTCCATACATATGATGAAGTCGGATGCAAGGGTTCGGGCGCCAGCTGGACACTACACAGTCTGATACGTAGCCAGACTCCGAAACAATGCACGAGACGCCCAATCACAGGCTGGATGCTCAGCGGGCGCTTAATAGTGCAAGCATCAGACACCGGATGCAGGTTACAGAAAAATACATAGCAAGAGGACTAAACTCGTGAGCTTTGGGGGCGGGCGCTTAATCCCAACAGTCTCACCCGATTCCCCTCACCCTCACTCTCACACCGGCACAAAGTTCATTTATACCGCCGCCATGGCGAGCACAGCCTACTTTTCCATATGGGTTTGCTTGCAGACTTAGACTCCTCTGTCTGTCTAACGCACACGAGATCATTTATGAGTTCTGAGCAGATGCTGTTGGTCTCATCGTGGTTAACGAGCCCATTGGCTCATGCTGCTTGACGCCGAACCTAAAGTGTTCACTCACCCACTTCGTTCAACTTGATACCCGGCATGGAGTTCTATTAATAAGTTTAGTACTTTGGATCGAACCGCGAGCAGATCTCCGGCGACACGATGCACCTTCGCGCTGTGTGCTACCCAGCTGGAGAACCTGTGGTACAATCCAACGGCCCAAAATGCGGCCGCATCAAGTTGACTATCCAATAGTAACCAACGGTTGGCTCATTAAGTACTTGCTTTATTTATACACTATCTGCACATCTATCAATACATCTGTTGACCGGTTAGGGGATTCATCATCTGACTATGGATGTGCATACATTGGGTGCACGCCGCTTCCCTTGCAAGACCTCCTGAGTACCTATTCCCGCTATTGTAGCTAAGATTGAAAGGATACATGCTAAATCGTCATCTTTCATATTACTTGTAAGTTCGTGAGGAAGCACAATACTCCCTTTTTGGCCACTCCAAACTCCAGTTCAAAGAAAAGCTCCCAGGCAGCAAAGGACAGAATCACAGCGCCGTCTTTCCGGCATTTGCTGAATACAACCCAGGTAAACTCAGCACCTGAAACTTCATCTAGTGTAGGCGCGATACGGACGGCTTTCGGCCCTTCTCGTACAGCCATTTATTGTTCAATCCCACACTTGTTCGCTTACCACCGCTTGGGCTGGGCGAGCCGGGGTCTGAAAACAAGTTGGCGGAGGCATTAGCTCCAAATGGGCTTGCACTGCCGAATGACGACCTCCTGCCATTGACAGAGGTATCAAGACCCTTCTTGAATAATGGGCTGCCGATAGGACTGTACGGTGAGCCTGATCCTCCTTGAAACGCAGGACTCCCTCTCCCAGAGAGAGGGGAGCTGGCAAAGCTGCCTCGGCTCCCCACCGATCCAGCAATCGAAGGCGTTCTTGAGTATCGGGGAGGTGTGCTGAATTTCGCATCTGGGGTTGGGGCCGCAGAGGACGGGGGCAGGCCAAGAAGCTCTCTTTGCGCCGGGGTCAAGGCAATATCCGATAGGTCGTCCTCCTTTCGGACTAATGGTAAACATGCGAGGATGATGTTGGTGAACGGGATCAGCTGGAGGAGAAGCCATGCCCAGTCTAGATACGTTTGAAAAGCTACCGGCATCCTATTCCCGTGAGTTAGCACACCATTCCACACGGATACTTGTAGTGCTAGGTTTAGATCGCCCGTACAAATTCTGGCAAAGCTTGAGTTTCGAGAAAGCTTGGAGCAGCCAAATGGCGACAATCCCCCCTGCGCTGAATGCAATTTGTCTGATGTTCTTGTCGGAGAACGTGGACGCGTTCCGGCGGCGGGTGATCTCGTCAAGGCGCGGATGTCGCCATGTTCCAGGGCTGTCGGTGATGGAAGGATCTAGCACGGTCCGTGTCTTTACTGGAGTTGTCGTTGCCATGATTGCTTGGCGATGTATTACTGCGTTGAAACGAACGGCTTTTCGATCATGTGCCTACTGCTTTCTGTGAGCTCTTGTTCCAACCGGGCATGATTTCAGTGCATGCTCACCCTCAATGTGCTGCGAAGAGAAAAAGACAAAATTCAAAACTGAAAAACTTTTACTTCTCTAGTATCCTGTTGGTTAGTAACTGCACGAGTGGCCCGAAGCCGGTGTTGAGCTGGTTGCTCCCTTGGCTGCTGGTTTGTTGATGTTTGTGAACCTGGCAATGAGAGATTGCTGGTTGCAACCGCAACAAAGTAGACATGGTGGCTGGAGCGAGGCGCACAGACCACCAGCCACACTCAGCGTGCCTTCTCATTTGCTGAGACGTGCCTTTGCGACACGCCGAGCTAAATTGTCGGCAGCTGCGCTACAGCTGCCTGCTGCCGCCTCTAAGTATACCGTCAAGCCCATCACTATCCGCGCGAATGGGTGTTACACGTAATCTTAGAAGCTACATGGTGCAAAATTTACGCCTCCAGGCCATCTGGTAGTGCACGCTGTCTTCGATTGAGAAGCCACCTGTGCATTCTTTCCTCTCCCCAACGAGCGTTATTAGACTGATCGGAGCCATTGAAAACTACTGTGGCTGCACGAACACCTCGTCCCGGGTCGCAACACCACAATCCTCGCTCGACCGTCCAACAACCATCCATCCGCATTCGCCTTCATCACAATGGCCGACTCACCAGCATCGGGTGCGGCAACGTCGGATGCAGAGCCCATGAGCTCTCCCGTACGGAAATCATTCGCGTCGCGCGCTCCTGATTTCGATGATGCATCGCGATTGACTGATGCTCCTGACGAGGCGTCGGAAAAGTCGTCTCGCCCCAAGGGCAAGTCAGCTGGAAAAGACAGAGACAAGGACAAAGACAAGGATAAGGATAAGGACAAGGACAAGGAAAAGGATTCTCAACCGCAATTTGGCAAGATCCGCCATTTGAAGAAGGAAGACGGAGAGCCTCTCTGGCGAGAGGATATTCAGTACGATTTTCTTAAGGCTGTTTTTGATGACGATCAATTGGTCTTTACGAATTCCTACGACCCAGAGGGACTCGGTAAGCAAACCTTTGCGGACCTGTACATCGACACCATGTCACGCAGCACAAAGACGAGTAAAGTGCTGCGTGATAAGCTCCTGAGTGATCGAGAGGCAGCCAAGGGAATGGCCATGGTCTGTCTTCTAGTCAATGTCGGACGCATGAACACCACCCTCAATTGTATGTGGATTCCCTTTCAGTTTTCCTGCATCGACTGGCCACTTTTCATACTGATCTCTGTATAGTCTTCCCAGAAATGCGCGCCCAGCTACGAACCTACCACGCGATCCCGTCGTTGCAAGCCCATCAGGACCCCCATGCATACAAGCAACTTCAAGATGCACCTCGATTGAAATCGATACTCAAGGGTGGTGCTGAAGATAGAGATGAACCCAACTCTCTGGATAAGATCAAAGAACAAGACATTCCACGAACGAACCCCGTCAACCTCATCTTCGTCATGTGCAACGCAGCATCCAAGGTCGCCGAGTTGCATTTCCCGCGCCATCATGAATTCCACGATCTTATCATGAAGACGCATTATAGCAGTATGAGCCGTGCCAAGGCCTTCCTTTGGCTTATGTGGTTCTATCTCGAGTCAGATTTCACTGAAGAGGGCTGCGAGGAGAATCCGTTCGGGGCAGGCGTCGACTATGGTCTAGGCGTTGCCAATCAAGGCGTCCCAAAGCTGGAGAAGATGACGGATGAAGAGAAGAAGAGGGAAAACATAGATCCCGAGGAGGAGTTGGAGTTTGGCCGCGAGAAGCAAAAGATGCGAGCCAAGATTTTGGAGATGGACCAAGCTTACCTCAATGAGAGGGAAAACAGACGCGGAAAGATGAGACTTCCTTTCGCAGAAGATGGACCGGCAATCTTACCACGCATCAGACCGTCAAAGCACGAATCCGATATGGATAGCACAAGATCGACACCCCCTCCGAAGGGGCCGAGCCGCGCATCAGCTGCTGGTTCGACCCGCAGGGGAGCACCGCTCAAGTACCAGATCATTGAAGGCTCTTCCCCAGCTCGCGGCACAGAAGGCGTCATGGCCCGAAAGCCCCGCCCCCCAACAGCTCACCAGCTCGCCGTGGAGCGCAACAGACATGAGAGGGTTGAGTACATTCTTGAACGTGGGCTACGAAGGCAGCACCATAAGAGCCGCAAACTGAGGAGGCAACATGGGGCCGTGTTCCAGGCCTACAGGCGTGCCAAGGCCCATGCTGATCCTCTTGAAGATAGTGATATGGATGAGAACAGCCCCCGCAACCTGCAGTCTTCCCGCCAGCCTTTCCGTGAGAGGGGAATTGGCGGCCTAAGCCTCCTGTCAGCTGAAAAGGATGACTTTGGAGAGGAGGTCTTCTCCTACGCTGCCGCACTACGACGTGCGAACCGACGATTGGTCCGATGGGTTGACCGCGATGCGGCATTGGGCGTCGTGGCACCTGTGAAGAGAAAGAAGCAGCCTGGAGAGGGAGACGACGGTGATAAAACCGTGTTAGGCTTAGGGCAGGACGGCCTGTCGACTTCCGCGTCGAAGCTGAACGGCGATGTCAATGGCGATATCTCTATGCTTGACATGGAGCTTGAAGACCAGACAGCTCTAGGGGATGATGAGAGAGCGGATGAGGACATGGATGATCCTGACCGGACAGAGGTAATGGGCGACTCGGACGCAGAATAGCGAGGCGTTGGAGCACGTGTCATGGGTATACCTTCGAATCTATGTAATGGGTGATTGGTGTGGCTGAGGGTTATGAACACTGATTTTCGTCTTTGTACAACAAGCCGCCATTTTGGTGCGGGGGTTCCTGGGCTAGGGTAGACAATGTGTTTGGCGTTATGGTTTTGAGCAATAGTACAGTATCAGAGTAGGAATTCCAAGATCAGGCCGCTCGCATTTTCGAGTGGTCCATGTTAGTTTCGTCAGCTACGAGCATATGTGTAGGTAGTTTCACGGGTGATCGCCAATGACCGACTCAGCAGCCATCTTTCACGACAGTGAACTTGTGGTAACCTGACCTCACTATCTGCTGTTAGGATTAGCGATTGTGGCATGGACGACCCCGCTGTCTATAGGCCTGGCAGGTTATAGGAGAACAGAATTTCAAGAGCCTATAAGGGCTTTATCAGTAACAGAGTCGCCTAGGCTTGTAAATTGTCGGATTGAAAAGGTCTGTCCACGATGGCAGAGATTCCCGTCATACAGAATAAATTGAACGACCAGTGCCTCATTCATAGCATCAGTCAGTCGGGCAATGAAGTGGGGGAATGTGGGATGGGCGTGTTGCAAGACAGACCTACTTACCTACCTATTTGAGCTATGCCAGGCGTTTCGGGGCCTGGAATGTATCTGAACACCGTAAAACTCAGAAGATGTACTTCCTGATACTTACCATGGCTCAGCCAAAGCAGGCTTGAAGGCCACACCACATATATTGCACTTCACAGCCCCTTTGACGATTCTTGGGCGTCATTTTTGATATCAAAGACAAAAAGAAGGGTAATGTAAAAGAAGAGAAGAAAAGCAAAAAATACGCGGCTTGCGAGACTCGAACTCACGTCGAGTGCTTGGGAAGCACCCATGATAACCCCTACACCAAAGCCGCTGACTTAATGCATTAGTAACCGCGTCGTTCAATCTATATATATACCTGGAATAGAAACAACATCCATCACAACTGTGAGAAGATCGTCACCGATTTTCGAGATTTCGATGAAGGTTCTAGAAGTTCGCCAAATGGTCATTTGATATGACTTAATATCCTTTTGTTACCGTCAAAAAGCAAGTTTTCTAAGGGAGAACATGATGTAGAAAGCTAGCAGGCGGTAGTGAAACTGCAACTCGTTATTTCTTGGCTCTCAAATTTTGTTAAGCATTGAAAATATGAAACGCTGGCTTCATTTTATCCAGTCTCTATCGGGCGTATATCGGTCTCGCCTTGCCCAGCTATGTACGCATGCATGGCTCTGAGCTCTAGCTGCTTTGTGATGATCTTACCTAGTAAGATGGCTACTGCTCAAACGATCATGCGGAAGCATCCAATCCATACACGAGCTATTTCACAAGCCATGAGAAGTAAGCAAAATATGCTATCCTCGGCAGAACAAACAGTTGTGTGGAAAGTTGCATTACAGTATCAAAGAGCTGGTGAAGTGCACAGGCTAAAACTCAAATCCCGAGCTTTCCTACAAGTTGCCTATAGGTACATAACAGTATTGAGGCCTACTTGGGATTGTAATTGAATTCAATACACAGCTAGCTAGAGAAGCTGAGGATCTACTGAACTTGAATTGAGTACTTGAGAAGCACTGCCATTACACCAACGATGTTATATTAAGTAATTTCTTTAGATTGGTCTATCCATACCTACCTATCAAGTTAGTGCATTCTATAGAGAGTCTGGACGGACAGACCCCGGTTTTCATATAAACGACCTAACTTTCCCTCTTCTTTTGTTCTTTTAATCCCTGGGAATCTAAGTGTCTACAAATCCTGCTGGTTTTGACATCACCTTTACTATCACTCGTTTCGGCACAAAGCCACATTGCTATCTCGCAATGGCTCAAGTTTCGCCTGATCAAGTCTTTGCGTGCGTAGTCACAAGGGATTGGGACAGAAACCAACCTGTTCAGCCTGTTCCTCCTCTCGTGAAGCCTCTTCTTTCCGTACGAGACCACCCCCCAGACCTCAAAGGCGCTTCTGAATTGGAATTATAGATGGAGAGTTTAGAATACATCCGACTTGTTTACTTGGCTCACTCAAGGCCGACTTGGACTGGGTGAACATGGGAGTAGCGGAAGTCACTAGTGAAGGATGGCTGGGACTTGCCGGATTATGGCTGATACTGGATCATGGTCGCTATGAAAGTTGCCCGAGAGCAGCACCACCCTGTTTCAACTCAGGTAGCTCATTAATAAATCCATCCAACGGGGTAAAATCCTGGGCACTCTTGCGTTAGAAAGGCCGATAAGGTCTGGTCCATTCACTCTACCGCTGAGACTCTCATCTTGTAGCCATCTAAAATTACAGAAAATAAACTCAAAAACGACGTTCAATGCTAACGTATTTGCTTTGTTTTCGGCTTTTTCTCTTTTGTTCCCACTCTCCTTGGAAAAGAAGAACAAAAAGAAACCCCCATGATGCGCGAAATTGGCTGTATTTCCTTGTTGTAGCCCAACATCACCACAAGGCTGTTTTGGCGCTACACTCCACAGCACAAACAAATTTGGCAGACCTAAGGAGCACTGGAGCACTTGCCAATGCTTGACCTGCAGCATGAAGTTGCCTTCTAATTGGAAAAGGGAAAAGAAATTGATGCATCTTTGAGGAGCTCTTCCGAATGACCGGCCTTGATCTGTATACAGCAACCTATGTCAACCTGGCAACGACCTACATAGTTAACCGCATGGAAAACCCCATCAACACAACCCGTCATTCCTCTACGATGACCACGACATCCTACTCTGTGATGGTGGGGGTCTTATTTGTGGTATTTCTCTTGGTGGTTGAATCCTGTTCCTCAGCCTTGTCCCCGCATTATGTATGCTGTAACCTATTCTTGCCCCAACATTCCCGATTTTCCTCCCAGCATTCTTGAACTTTTGTGCAAGACCTCGACGGTACACATAGTCCAGCTCATCTTCATCCAAGCTTCGCAAGAAGTGGGTGATTATCTCTGCATCAGAGGTAACAATATCGCGGGCTTCAAGCTCAGAGTGGAGAGAGTCGAGTGCGGATGGCGAGCGCGTCTGGTAGTAAGAGCGTGCAATGGCAGTGTTGGCCACGCTTGCGATAATGAACAAGACGGAAAAGCGCATGATGAGGTTGATGGATAGCTAGCTTGTTTGTTGGCCTGGGGTCAAATAGCTCAACGGCTCAGAGGCTTCACCTGAAGAGCAAGTTCTTAGATTGTGTAGTAGATTAACTGTTCGAATTGTAATGCAATAATGAATTGGTATTCAATGTTTGCTGAATGTAAGGAACTTGCTTCTAATTTATACTTGGATAACCACCACTGTACGATCTCCAGTAATACTAAGCTCAGCGGCGTATCGTGATCATCTCATCGCAAGATACTCCACTTAGGATATTCCTGGTATAACATGAAATCAGCCGTACATGTCGCTCGATAATTATCAACTGAGTAGTAAATAGGGCTGACAATACTCGCACAGGATCCTCCTTTTGGGGGCTATATTTCCTCATTTTGGCGCATAAGCATCCTCCATGCGTCAGCCTCGCGTACAAGCAAGATGTTGGTATAAGGTAAGATCAACCTAGATGTCGCTCTATGATCATCAATTGAATGCTAAATGATGGATTCTCCTTTTGGGGGCCATTGGCGTATAGACATCCTCCATGCGCCAGCCTCACATATTTGCAAGATCTTGATATGATATACCATCTATAGACTACATCTTCGGTCAATACCAATTAGATGGTAGCTAGTGCTGGCACTCCACTAACCTGTGATAATTCTTTCTCAGCAGACTCCAAAATAACCGTATCATCTTTAGTCGTGTCGTCTAGCCCACGGGCTCATAGCCTCGAGAAACTTGTTGTGGCCGGCACGATACCTGGTACTATTCATTGGGTTTTCAAAAAGTAAAGGAGCAAAACTCCCGCCCGGGCAAAAATGGGTGTAGCTGACTATTGTAGCCCCCTTGGAAAAGGAAACCCTCCCTCGCTCACCTTTGGCAAGTACGGGGTAGCCTTTGCATACCCCTCCTTCCGTGGCATTCCCAGGTCCTCGTCGCGCGTCCTGCTGAAGTGAGCGACATTGTGCTCACTGAGAATTAGTTCCCTTTTATTGGAAATTTAGGCATCTGCACCTTTGACAATGGAACCTGGAAGTCACCAATACAAGCAAAGTAATATCGTTTTTTACGTCAATTGCTTGCTTGATGCAACAAGAGCTCATAATACTCCAACTCTATATTACCCAGACATTCTGGTATCTCTCTTCTCCATTGTCGTGCCTAAGAAAATTACCAATCTACCGGAGGAAACACCAGATGGCTCTGAAAATACTTATGAAACGAATATCTCCTTTGAGAGTCGACACTCGAAGTCGGCGTCTGCTCCTGTTTCCTGACCTGACGGACCTAGCTTTCAGATTGGTCGCGCTCCCTCGGAGTGGCATCCCGAAATTGCATATTCGAAATACTGGATAAAGAAATTTGGGGAGCTCCAAGACCGTAGGCCTCCCGTATCATATCTATCAACTGAGCGTTTTAGCATGGAAAGTGGGAGCGCGTCCGATTGGCAGGAGCTCACTGGCTAAGAAAGTCCCTCCCAAAGGGACCTCGAGGGATCACAAGATCAAAGCTTCTGGCGCATCGCCGAGCAATTCCAATTCGCCAAGGATAAAATCCGGGTAGGGTGGTCCTGGTATCCCTGCCACGAGAATATCACGATGTGGCTGGCTAACCCTGGGTGATAAGCGGAGAGTGTTCCTCTGGGTAGGTATTTTGTCTTTATCGCCCGACGATGAAGCCCGATTGGGAGGTAAAAATCATTTCTTCAACTTTGCTATCGTGCTGAAGGATCATGTTGCCTACAACACGTGAGATCTTGATACTAGGAATCCCGCATTGGTCTCCTCAATGTCTCGTCTCCTCAGGATAAACACATCTCCCATGCTTAGGCCCCCATCATGCCAACTCTGGGAAGGGTGTGGTCGTGAGAATATTCACCCTCTGGGGCTTCTCTTCAGTCAAAAGTTCCTTGCTTGGCAGCACGCTCAGCAGAGAATCAGCCCGATAAAAGGATATCTGAAACCCTAAAAGTTGATTCAGCTGGACGGCTGACAGACAGAAGCGTTATGTTACATTTCGTGGATGCGACCTTGCAATCAGCAGGGTGAAGAGTCCGGGGTATGTCCCTAAGAGGCATCGGAGCCAAGACCAGGCGTTGCATTACACAGTGGGCCTAGAAGTTTGTGCCCTTCTCTGGCCCGTTCATATTCAAGCTTATCGCCAAAGTGCAAGGATCGCCAAGAGAGGCAGTTGGGCTGGGGCCTCGATTGAGACTGAGCTTGGGGCACTTCTCAAGACGATCACCCATCCTTTATCTCTTCTCCGCACCACCGAATAGATGCAGTGGCCTTATTCTAGCCGACAAAAACCGATCATCCCTTCCTGGCTTATCCCAGAAGAGAAGGCCATAACGCGCCAAGGGCATGGCAATGGAGGGTTGTAAGGGATCCTATCAGCATCGAGAGAAGGGCCTTCGTTAATTGAGGTGGGGGATCCGAAGCTTGTCTACGTGACATCGCTTACTTGGACAGGCTCTTCTGCAGGATTGTGTTCCTTCCTGTCGTGGACGGATCTGTTCGATCAGGCTTCCAATCTGTTTGGGGAGGGGGGTTGTAGTGCGTCGTCGTCATATGGCCATATACAAATGGCGCCCGCCGCTCTGCAACTGGCTCCCTCTTTCTCAAGGGTCCTTGCACAAGAGAAAGCCGCTCCTTATCAAAGTGTTTCTTTGATGGGAGACTTGGGTGTGATTTCTTCTTCCAATTATTAAGGTAGCATTATTCTGCTCTCTCGCCGAGCTTCGGTACTGTGACACTTCATCAAAGCGATCTCCCTCTGCGACCACTACTGGGATTCTCTGACAAGATGCCTGCTGGAGATGCCACTGAGGGGATTGCCGGAGCTGAGCTCCGTGCTGAAGCCATTGATGAAAAGAGGAACTCATTGGCTATAGCCGAGACGACCCAGCATGCTGCGTCTCTCGCGGGCTCACAGGGCCACATCCCTCCCGAAGGAGAGGCTCCTACTGCTGAGGACCTTGTCACCTTGCGCCGTGTTGCAACCAAGATTCCACTGAAACTCTTCTCAATCGCATTTATTGAGATGTGTGAACGGTTTTCGTACTACGGCACCACCATCGTCTGTAAGTTGACCACAGGGCGACGCATCTATCCCTTGCTCAAAGCAACAAGAGACGCAAATTTACTGACAGCACATTCCAATTAGTTACTAATTTCATCCAGCAGCCTCTTCCTGATGGTTCTACTACCGGTGCGGATCCGGATCAGCCCGGAGCTCTCGGTATGGGTCAACGAGCCAGCACAGGTCAGTATATATTGCCAAAACATCGCGAAACGCTTCAAAATACTAAAATTTTTTTTGTTAAGGCTTGACTACATTTAATCAGGTGAGTTAGCGAACCAAACGTTTCAACTAACCGAGTCTTTGTTGTGTGCGTACAAGTCTAACCAACATCAGTTCTGGCAATATATGATGCCTCTTTTCGGTGCCTACGTTGCAGATCAATATTTGGGTCGATATCGAACCATCAACTATGCCCTGGCCATAGATATCATCGGACACATTATTCTCACGATGTCTGCGATCCCTGCGGTTATTAGCAACAAGAACGGCTCACTGGGAGCCATGATTGTCGGTATTCTTGTCATTGGCTTCGGTACTGGAGGTTTCAAGCCCAATGTGAACCCATTGATCGTGGAGCAGCTTGGGGAGCAGCATCTCCATGTCAAGACATTACCGAGTGGTGAGAGGGTCCTTGTAGATCCAGCAGTGACACACGAGCGAATCTATCTCTGGTTTTATTTCGCTATCAACACTGGGGCCCTTGCAGGGCAAATCTCCATGGTATGGGCCGAGAAATACGTTGGGTTTTGGCTCTCCTACACTCTACCCACAATCATGTTGTGCCTCTGCCCTATAGTGATGATTTGGGGCCGAAAGCGCTATGTTCGCCGTGAAGCAGGAGGTTCTGTTTTGGGCCCAGCAATGAAGACCTTCTTCCTTGCTAACAAGGGACGCTGGTCTATCAACCCTTATCGAACCTGGAAGAACCTTCATGATGGGACCTTTTGGGACAGTGTCAAGCCGAGCAAATTCACCGACGAGACTCGACCCAAGTGGATGACTTTCAATGATGCTTGGGTTGATGAAGTTCGCCGTGGATTCAATGCCTGTGCTGTTTTCCTCTGGCTGCCTTTGTATTGGCTGTGCTATAACCAGAGTAAGTGATAATTCTCAGTCCATGTTAAAGCTATCGTTGGCAACCGAAAACTGACTCACTTCCGTTAGCAAACAACAACCTTATATCCCAAGCTGCCGTTATGGAACTGCACGGAGTGCCCAACGATGTCATCACTAACCTCAACCCCTTTGCCCTTCTCATCTTCATTCCGCTCAACGACTTCTTCATCTATCCAGCTCTGCGCAAGTACGGCATCCGATTCACCCCAATCAAGAAAATTGCGTGTGGTTTCATGGCCGCAACCACTGCCATGGTTTGGGCCGCCGTTGTCCAACACTACATCTATCAGACGTCAGAGTGTGGCAAGTACGCAGCGGGTGAGGACTGTGCGCCAGCTCCCCTCAACGTCTGGATCCAATCCGGCCCCTACATCCTGATTGCTCTGTCCGAAGTCTTTGCCTCCATCACATCACTCGAGTACGCCTTCTCCAAGGCTCCCAAGAACATGCGATCTATGGTTCAGGCTTTTGCTCTCTTCATGACCTCCTTCTCGGCCGCTCTCGGCCAGGCCTTTGTCTCCCTTTCTGCCGATCCTCTCCTCGTCTGGAACTACACCGTCGTCGGATGCCTCGCCTTCGCCGGCGGCATTTGCTTCTATATCCAGTTTAGACACCTCGATAAGCAGGAGGATGAGCTCAACGAGCTTCCCGAGGGTCTTGTCGCCAACAAGGAGACTGGCATCGACGTTCCCCTGCACAAATCTGTGTCAGAGACCCAGAGAGGAGACGCGGTATAAGAGGCGCAGGTTCCGCTGATAGTATTACGGCAGAATTGGTGATGTAGAGTTGTTATCTCGATCAGATTTTCTTTCAAGGGGTAGTCGACGGTGTTCTCCGCATCGCAGCAAGATTGCAGAACAATCATGGACTCGGGACTCTAATTTCAGTTAGGATTAGGAACATTTATCCTTCTTTCCCAAGCCAACTAGCTGCCCGCAGCTCATACCCGAATCTCCCTCCCCATTTTGTCTTCCAACTCATGTGACCTCAGTAATAAGTAAAATAACAAATTTAGGTGTTTAGGTGTTTCCTGATCACTGATCAGACAAGACCGCGGGTTTCGTCTCTGGCTATTCTCTCTGCATGTTGGTATCGCTTGTAACTACTTGACTCTGCATATCATGTTTTCCCCACCGACGACTGCCTGCAACTCTCCCAGACCACAACCGAGACCTCGCAGACGTGTCATCCCACTCTCTACCGAGATCAATCTTATCTATCCCCCACGTTTCAAGAGCTTCCTCGCCACAAACTGCAGGTCACCACCCCCACTGCCCGGTCGACGGGGTACGCTAATCCGCTTGATAAGAGAAGATCTTGCCATCGTATTTCGTCCAAACCTCACATGAACATGGTGGGGAAAGAGGGGACATCGTAGCCTATAATAAAATCGATTTGCTGTATTACAGTGATTTCTTTTTTAAACTATGCACCTTTCCTCTCTTTTTTGCTGTCCTCGACGCCGACGCCATAAAGCCCCTTGAAATCAGGGGAACAAGTAGATTAGGCAAAAAAAAAAAGAAAAACAAACAATAAAAGATGCCGGGGGGGTGGTCATGTTCCCTGAATAACAACGAGCACTGATGCAGATCCGTTACGCTAAGTCCCAGTGTAAGAAAATAGGTCATGAGTGCGTCCATCCCGATTCTTTGCCTTCATTTTCCTTGCTTATCAAATGGCTCTTGAATATATGATTCTAAGCCCACACGACCGTAACAAAAATCGCACTCTGTCGTGTGTAGATGCGCAGGCGGAATATACAGTTTATTGTATCGCCCCATGGCTGCTGATTGGCTATGCGTGGCTAACAAGAGCGACAAGGGGTGAGAGAGAGGGGTTCTTGCAGGGAATGTCTGTCCAAAGGCTCAGCCACTCATCATGCAAGCCACTGTTCCTCGTCTCTTTTGTTTCCCCGCATCACCAAGCCCTCGTCTTCTTCATCCTCGTCGTCATGGTCATCATCAATTCGTAACTGCTCGACAGAGGTGGCGGTGGCCTGAACACCGTCGTCACCACCGTCCAGCTCATCGGGGTCCAGCATCCACGTCAATCCATTGGCCTCCTCCTCCAGCGGGAACACCTCGCGGGCGTACTCTTCCAGTCCGCGGGGACCCTCCCACAACTCCCATGCCTCGGAGGGGCAGCTCGCCTCCAGTTTGGCATCGCCAAAGTATGGCGGCTGCTTCTTCGGATCTGGCTCATCTGGGCGGAATAGTTTTTCCAGGGCTTCCAGTTGTTCCCGGTATCCAGTCGGAATTCGCACCTTGATCTCAATTGCGCCTCTGACATAGCGCACTGGGCGCCCGACTCCGCGCGAGAAGACCTCACACGCCTCCTTCGGGGAGAGATACTCGTATGCGAGAGCGATGCGCTCGTTGTGCCACTTGGAGACACCGTCCTTGAATAGTTGCAGAATGGCGGGGCCGACATCGTGCTCCGCGTCCAACCAGGGCAGTTTCGCATCCTCGTGGAATGGCGCCTGCCACACAAAGGACCCATCGTCCTGGAGCTCCATGCAGAATAGGGGATAGCGCAACGACGTGAAATTGTTGTTGTAAATTCCTGTGTACACAAATGTAGCGGGCAGCTTCAGCTGCCGTACATAGTCTTCCACCTTGTGCTTGCTCTCCCACAGTGGCAGCGAAGGCCACTCGGGGTTATAGGCGCCGTGGTCTGGCATGGAAGAATATATGTAATGCTGCACGCCGGCCTTCTTGGCGGCGTCGGCGAGCGCGCGGCCAATATCCAGCTCGTCGCCATAGAAGGTGGTGTTGATGAAGGCGAGCTGAGCGCCACGGAAGAGATTCGATATTAATTCATGATTGACGCCGACACCGGAGATGGGGCCGGTCTGAGTGACATCCTTGTTCTCCTCGGTAGGCTGGTGCCTCGTGTACAGCTCCCCAACGATGACGGTGACATTGGGGTTGGTCGACACCTCGGTGGCTATGACGCCCTCGAGATTCCTCAGCTGGGCGCGCACATGGTATCCGACGGCCGTTGCGTTGCGGATCAGAGACGCGGCTTGTCGACCAGCGGCATTGATAACGGCGATTGTCTTGTTGGGCGAATGCATAAATCTTTTTGGCGGACGAAAGGTTAGGGAATTGTTCCGGGAGCCAGCGAGGGGCGAAGCTTCAGAATACGAGAGGGAGTGCTTGTGTCCTGGTTGTTTGCGGTAGACGGCGTTTGCGAGGTCGTTTGTTGCAATGTGTATTGGGCTTGCGGCCGAGATGGCACCAGTAAGTTGAGCAGGCATGGCTCCGACCTCCCCTCTCGGTCGGAGGGTATAAACCGACATATGTATATGCCGATGCGTGCTCTTATGGGGGGAGGGGGCCAGAATGGGATGTGACCAGGCCCAGGAACGAGGATTTTATCCTGCGAGTGCGCAATAGAGGGGCACCGTTATTGGGGGCACCAAGGCTGCCCGCCTGCGCAAATGGACGCCAGAGACGCCCGAATGCTCGTGCTCGCTGTGGGGAAGCGGAGCAGCGAAGGAGACCTGGATCAGCCCATGAATCGCAAAGTCAGTACGTAAAATGAATGTAAGGCGGCGGACCGGAGAGGATGGATTTACAAAGCCTAATGCAGAGTGGGTTGGTGGTGGGGTACAGGGCAAATACAAAAGCAACAGCAAAACAACACGGAACGTGCCTGGGGCTTGCTAGTGTGTGTGTGTTCGGAGGAGTGAAGGGTCGACGTTGTGTTCCCCGGACACGGTCGACGACAGGGAACAGCTTTGGTTGTGAGACCCGAGTGCAAGAGGAGGAGCAGCACCAGGTGTATACGGAAGTATATGTAGGCAGCAACCCAAGCTCAGACGGGTAGGTAGTGATCAATTGGTGGGGAGAGACGAGTTCTAATACCAAGAACCCTTGGGGTTGAGAGACGGCGAAGAGAAGGGGGAGGGGGGTGAGGAAACCCAGACAACTAGGGAGAAGGACCGCGATGGGTCTCAGCCAAGGGCAGGACAAGCTAGCTCAATAATTACCCCAAGGAGCGAGCGAGCGAACATGCTAGATTTAGACATGCTAGCACCTCAACCTGATGACCTCGAGGGCCCTGTCGGCTAATTGAATGCCGTTGTCGCTGGGATGGGGACTGATGGAGGGGGAAGGTGGGGAGAGAGAGGCTAGGCATATGGAATAGAGAGGAATGAGGTTGTAGTAGGGGAGCGATAGTAGGCTTGTTGAGTCGGCGACTTGTCTTGGGGGATTACTTACCTGCTTTGACGGCCCAGCAAGTGGTCGCAAGGCGAGTTGTGATATGCCAGTCGCCGGCTTTTATTCCGATGTGGGTATTACGTATAACGTAGCAGGGAGACAGGCCACCGACGAACCAGGCCTATATGGGACCAGACAGCGGGGAGGGGGGCAGAGCTTTGGTGGCAGAGCTGCGAGGGGGAAGTGGGAGAGAAGGAAGAGAAGAGAGTCGCTAGAAGGCGGGCTGAGATCGCGGGCAGGAAAGACATGGTATGCGAGGCGAGGCGAAGAAATAAGAACAACAGGCAAAACAAGTGTGCCGATAAGAAAAGTCGATGTCAAGACGGACCGGCTCTGAGTCTGTACCTGCCGGTCTGGCCTTACCCAGTAGAGTTTCGCGGGAGAGCGCCCGAGGTACCTTGCGAATTGCATGCAGGCGGCACCCAGGCCTGAGCACAGACTGGCTGTAGGGCGCGAGAGATAACAGCCTGCGCGGGCTCTTCATTGGACAGACGGGCAGCTGTCGGCCAACTGAGACACCCCGTGACACCAGCAGCACATTACCTAAGGTAAGACGCTGTTTCTAGTACCTATCTACTGCTGCTGGGCGAAACGTGCCAATGCGTGTGGCCTCATGACGCCAGCACCATTAGGGCAGCGATGGTCACTCCAGAGGGCGAGTGCGTGGGAGTGCCAGAGCCCCAGTGGCCAGGGCAAGGCTCCAAGTGCTAGTGCACCCCTTCGGTGCCTACATTTGGTCAACGCATCCCTCCAGAGCATGAGGTGGCTCGTCAATCAGATAACACACCAGGCGGCGCTTCATTCACACCCCTGCTCTTGCGCCAGCGCCAACACCACCAGATGCGCCAGCATCGTAGCTCCTCCCCCGCAGAGTCGAGGATAGAATTGTCCGTCCTGCACTGCATGTCGAAAGCTAGCTGTTTTGACTCGCTGTTGACCTAGGTAGGCTACGGCCTTACATAGTAATTCTCCCGCACTGCCCACAGCCCGCGTCCAGCCACATACCCGCCATCTTGGGAAACCATGCAATGGAATCTGGACATGTGGTGCAGCGGACTCCCCGACCTGTTCAACCAGGTCCCCATTATTACCCAGACTTCCTATTCTTCATGGCCCTCTACTACGTACAGGAACCGCTGTCATCATCATCGGTCAGTCACGCCTTGTAGATAAGCTCACCCCGTCCCACTTGCCATCGCGCCACCCTCCCTCTTGTCGCTCCCGAGCACCCGCTATTCATTACATGTCAGGTCAGCCAGTCTTCTGGGACGCTCCGAAGCTATCCATGCATTCCCTCCATGCCTAGCAAATGTAGGTACACACATACTATCTTATGAGCAAGGCCAGCTTTTTCATGCCCACCAACAGCTCGTGGCTCCACATCTGCAGTAGGTTTTTGTTACTAAAAAAGGCGTCTCTACGAACGGGAAGCGACTCCGAGCACAGTAAGTGTATTCAAGAAGCGGCAACCCTCAACGAGATGTGTGTGCTGCCGCTCTCTAGTTGCATTGGCTAGGCCACCTAGTCTTGTGAGTGCACACGACTACGTACTGTCGGATGTACCTACTAATATCAGACGTTCCAATCGGTGAATATGTGTGCTAGCGACCAGCTTGACAGGGCTAGGGCCTGCTCCTCCAGGCCTCCAGGGTCCAGTCGTCTGGGGAGGCTCCCGTCAGTACCTACGTAGGTATGTACCCAGGCCATCATCATCTTGATGTAAGAGATGTGCGTGGCATCCTCAGCAAGGGAGCATGTGTGTGCCTGCACATCGTTCCGGCCGCTTACGCTTACCGACCGCTCCTCATGTACGTTACCGTCGTTTTGTCTCACTCACGGGCGACGGGGAACGTGCTGGCCTTGCTGATGGAACATTCGATCGATATTTCCACTGGTCGCATGACTGGCCGTGAAACAGGCGCTTCCTGTCAATAGCTTAACACAGTACGTATTTGCACAAACCCCTGGCCGACTCTTATCTATGCACTTTGCTAACTCGACCCGCGGCCGATCTCCTAGCGGGTGTCTGTGTTGCCAGAACTGAAAAGGCCGCCATCCGCAGCCCTCCCATTCGCCTGCCGTGCGTTTCCATTACTCGATACCTTGCCTGCCCCGATTCACTAAAGATGGTCACGTTGCTCTTTCCATGGGCTGTTTTGGAGATGCGTTTCGATCGGACCCAGCACCCAGAAATTTTCACGGGATTATGTAAAAGTTTGGGGCCATCGCCAGTCAGAAAATTTTACGCCAAATCCATTTCTCATCTCTTTTATCAAGATACCTCGCCAGCCCTGCTGCCATTGGCTCGCTGCCCTCAATTTCGACATCAACCACGACGTGGCGGCCGAATACTCGGAACCCATTTCTACCGGCTCGTAATATCTGCATCTCATTACGTTCTTAATTTTCTTTCACGTCACGAGGCCGCCGCAGAGCAAATTGCGCTGCTTCTAGGCCCTTCCCTCGACTTCACCGTAGGTTTTTGCCTTTGTAGGACAAGCAGCTTGTCCCCTTTCCGGTTCCGTCGCTGCTTTCCGACGCCATCTTGACCCTTCGCTCTGGTCGCCCTCCAATGTCTCGTCTCCCTCCCGATGCTAGGCGGCTCCATCGTGGTGCTCCTCCCCAGGCTTAGGTAGGCACTTATGCACCCCCGGAATTGAGGGCTTCACAGACCACTTCCGGCCAATCATGCAGCGCCGTCACCCACACGCCCGCAGGAGGGGATATCCATGCAGGTTCTCGTGCATATGATGCACACCTCGTCAGGACTTTTTGGCCGTTTGAAACCGATCCTCCAACGGACAATGCCATTACGTCTCTGGCCATCCAGAATTGCCTCGCCAGTCAAAATGGCCAGGAAACCATGCCTCAACACCACCCACACGCTCTCCCCCTCTGCCACAAACTATACGTACATGGCTCACCGTGCCTCGCTTCCATCCCATATCACCTGTCCAACAGGCCACAAGTAGAAGTCGGTGAGCGCCATCCCCGCCGGCCAAGTAGACCAAACAAGCTTCCTCATCGTACCCGGCTATGGGGGTGGACCATTCGTGATGGCGGCCTTGTTGGTTGCGGCACTACCAATCACTGGCTGGTATTGCGACATCACCCATTATCAGACTGCTCGCAAATTTTTCTTCTTCTCCACAGTCGGAGCGCCTAGCAAAACGGGTGTGTCCAGCGAGCGGCGGTGATCGCTCTGCTAGGGGAACAAATTTAGCCTTTGTGGTCGTTGGCCCGCGACTGTGAAGATTGCGTGAGCGTCACTTGTACGCACGTTCGCGTCGCCGCGATAAGCTAATGGCCATTGAGAATTCCATCATCCCGACGCCACACACACCACACGGCTAATTAACGCAGGGATCCTTATCTATCCTTGATCGAGGTGTGTGTCGCTCTGTGGTATGCCGTCATACGACAGACATGTCTGATTGGCTTGTGCTTGGGAGTGAAAATTCCATCTCCGCGGAGCTTTTCCTCGGGGGAAAAATTTTCCGGCTCCGTGCTTGGATGCCGTGATGACCACCATGGTATAGCAAATTGCGCCCCAGGAGAGAGCTCTACCGGGACTTGAAGGGCCATGAATCGCTGTTATGGCATCTTGACGGATCGCTGTTATAGTATCTTGATGAGCTCGCAATACCTCCTGGTCAGGTGTCGAGGGCAGAGGGGGGGCATTTTCTGGACTGCAGCATCCTGAATGGCGGTGCTCTCCTCTGATGGCTGGTTCAAGGGAATAGTCGACTACTGCCGAATCATGCTACTTATGTCACATAGAAACTGGCGACATGGTCGACTGGGGATCCCCCTTCTTAAAAGTTTTTTTTTTTTGAGTGCTGGGTCCTTGAACGATTACTACGCATTGCTATTGAATCGACGAACGAGCAAGGACCAGCGAGGAAGCGGGGAATCCGGACTCAACGTGAGTGAGGACTAAGCTCGGACTGGGGTTCTTCATATCCCTTTTCGTCGTTGGCGCCGGGAATCCTGGGGGAGAGATGTTTAATCATGCTGTGTGTACTTGATTGGTTGCTCGTAGATGTTATCGTAACGTCGTTGCAGGAAGTAGTACATCGAGGTAGGTCCTGCAGGTGCGATCACCGTCGGCACATCTACTGTGAACGGCTAAAGTGATTTAAATTAGAATCGCTGTCTAAGAATACCCAGGATAAATTATATCTCCTGATCCCGTATGAAATCTCACGCCTTCTCTCATACTTTCTAAAGAAGGCTTTGGAAATTTCAGAACATCTACGTGAGGATGGGTTGAATAAAAGGAGAGAGATTGGATAATGAATAAGACCACAGAGAGTGTAAATCGACAAAGAAATAAATGGAATTAGAGTCTTGGGAGAAGGGCAAGATTTCAAAGAAGTGGAAGTCAAAAGACAGGGTGAGAACCGACGAGTGCTCACACCTGCCAGCTGTTGACGGCCAGAAACCACTGCCAGTCAGTGCTTTGAGATTTCATCCGGTCCCAGTGCGCCAACTTTCAATGCCATTGATTTGTTCCTCTGATCTTTACATGGCCCAGCCACCTGATCTCGTGCTTTCATGTTCCACGTCACCGCAAACTGAAGAGGGTCATATTGTGGACAATTGGGGGAATTGTGTATACACTCTCTTCCCCAAACCTATTGTCTTTGCATTCAATATATTGTTTAATTCGGCTTTCTAGATTTCCATATGATCAAAAATCCACATTTGTATGATTGTAATGGCCATTAATATGACATTCTATTGTGCGTAGTCGCCATTGAGCCATAAATGGGTTCTCATCCCGATCTCAGATCAGAAATCCGCGGCCCCTTGATTTCACTATTTAAACCTCCAGGCCTCCAGCATTTCATCTTGAGTTTCCTCTCTTCCATCCATCGTTTTTTCATGCTTTCGTATTTCTCATACTCAAATACGAAGCGCATTCCAGTTTTGTTGATCAAACTACCACTTCTTTGCCGTTTCCCTTCCGCCCAGAACAAGATGAGCTCGTACAGCACATCGCAGAGTTCGGAGGCGACAGACCTCAAGACATTGGGGAACTTTGGCAACCCGGGCACTCCAGACGAGCTGCGTTCGGGATACAAAGTTCCCCCCATCAAGGGCTACTCTCATCTCTTCAAGCTTCTTGAAGGGAATGAAGAGCTCGAGAACACTCCTGTCCGGACTGAAGTGTTTTCTGGAACAATTCGACAACACAACTTCATCACTAAAGGCGAAGCGATGCGCAAGTATGGCTCAACAATCGGCAAGGTTGGCCGCGTCTCTATCTGCAGAGACCAGAAGAGTCTTCTCCCTGCCGTCCTGGATATCAAGAAGGACGAATACCAAGTCTTCGACTGCGAGACCAGAGACCGACTTGGAATGTTTCTCCAAGTCTACTGCCCCGAAAGAGCGGATTGGGTGATCACCGACAACGAAGAGACAACCATTAACATATTCACCGACCGCACTCTAGAGCTCACTCGACCAATCTCCGAGGAGCTGACTCTCCTTCCCAACCGCCTCCAGAGACTCACTGATTTCTTCTACGAACCCAATATCAGCAAGGCTGAGTACCTCCTCGTGTCTCGGGTGCTTCAAGTCCAGGCCCATCGCGCCGCGGAGCTCGTCGACACCATCTACAAGCTCCAGCAGCCTAACGCATCGGGAACCCAGAGTCTCGGATCCACGAGCAAGCATGTCCGCGAGTCTCCTCAAGGGCCTTGGGAGAAGACTGATCAAACTGCGAGCGTCTTTCCACCGTCGTCGACAGAGTCGAGTCATTTATCCGCGAGGCCGACATGGATCAGGTCCAGCACATCCGCCAGCTCGAAGATGTCTCCATGGACGTCAAGCACACAATGGACAAGGTCCTCCAACAGCGGACCCCGGAGTCCACTCCGGCCAAGAAGCGCCTGCGATCTGAATCTCCGGGCATCTCAGATGAAGACTCGTCCGACTATACGGATGGCTCCGCCTCCGAGCGATCACACAAGCGTGCCAAACGTTAAGTTGGGGTGGTTATTGTATTCTGTAGTATTATGCGATGGATTTGATGGATTTTGTCCTGTTGGGTATAGGTAATTAGTGTTCATGAGAAATGGCGCGAATGAGGAAATGAGAATCCATCATCGTAATAAAAAGTCTCTTATTTGTTTTCATTAAGTCTTTAGTAATGGAAGATATTTAACCACCAGTCGTAGCCAGTGTAGAGCACATGAAACGTCTGATTCAATGCCGGGACAACGTCATTTTCGTCAGGGCGCAGTTTGTTCTTCCATCCTTTCGCTACCTCTTTGCTGTGAACCCAATACCTACCAACGAAGCTACATTTATTTTGGATATAAAAACTGCTTCTCTCGATAAATGTGATGTCCCAAACAAATATAAATCAGCTAGAATTTGTTAGCAGATTTAGGCAGGAGTTCGTATATTTTCTAAAAGGAAGAGTTGTATGGTGGAAAGACGTCGTTACTCAGATATTGGAACTGCCCCTCGCAAATTCAGGTGTATTTTTATTTTTACTCGGTGCCATTAGCTCCCCATCTGTTTAGCCATTCTTATGTTCTCTGCTAAGCTCATGTCCCAGCCAGAAGCGCTGAAAGGGGTCTTTACTAAGATTGCGGTACTGTGTTAGATGCTTCTTGACGCCAGATATTTGTTGAAGCTTGTAGGATCTAACACAGTTCTAAGATCCGCAGGGGGTCAAGGGGGAGGAGGGGACATGAAGGAAGAATCGCCTTCTTAGTCCTTTTCGTGGTCTATCTTGGGGATAATTTTCTTCGTCTTCGAGACAGGTTAGCCAGCCTCTTGAAAAGGCGTTCGGCGTTGAGTTGATTGAAGATGCCCAAGGACCACCTCAACTTTTAACATGCTTTTGGTGGCATTTGTGCTGATTTGGCATCCGGGGTAGCAACGCCGTGTTCTGAAGTCCCCTTGGGGGTGGTAGCTTCGTTATTCTTCCCTGGGGAAGTTGTTACCAATCCAATATTATGCCATGGCATCAGTTTGCTGTCTTCCAGCAGCCAGTCATTGAGCATGCCGGAGTTTTTCAGGTTGCTGTGGAAGAATGACCCGTTCTCACGGAAGACATTAGAGTAATTATGAGCTTTTGAAGACTTGGTTGAAAGAGTTGTGGATTGGGCGACAGAAAGACCGGGATTCGTAGACGAGAGTGATGGTTGATACTCACCCTCCATTAGAGGATCGCGAGGCTGATCATCATCAATCTTATTCTTGGCTAATGCTGCTACTGCAAACTCCAAATCATCTTCAACGTCGACAATCATAGAAGGCCCAAGGGGTCGAGGCACATTCTCTAACCCCTTCTGGAGTTGGCGCATATCTAGAGAAGCCTCTAGACCGGTCTGGTTTTCAATATCTTGTAATATATCCGAAGAGGATACAATATATGCAAGAGATGTCCCAGGAACACCAAGGACGACCTGTCCGTAAAAGCAGCCTGTTGATGCATCGATGACGGCGGCACCACAATCCCCTTCAAACACTTGGGATTCAGCGAAAACGATGTATACTTTCCGGAACTCCTTACAACCAGGTTGGCGGTACGATGTCGCACCGGGTATGAGTCTACCCGAAACTACACCTCTCGTGGTGACAATCATTACCTCACTCTCGGAATCGCCAATAGTGGCTGGTTGTCGAATCTCAAGCACCTGGCGGTCCTTTTCAGAGCCATTGCCAAACTTGTACATCCTGGGATGAACTGTGTTCATGGTTCGAACTGAGGAGAGGGGCTTGTCCCCATTAGAAATCGAAAATAGCAGATAGTCAAGAGTACGACTCGGCTTGGGAGAGCTGCAGACCGCACTGCCTTCAACATGCCTACCAGGCCAAACTTGTTTCGCCAGCAATTGCAGCTTGTCGGGAGAGCTGTCGTGAGTTTGATTCTCTAGACTCTGGTCTTGATGGAAGTCGGCTTTACATACAGCATCCCGGTGAGATTTTTCACCAGACGATCCGGAACCCTCGCCACTTTCATCTAGGTCTGCCTCATCCGAGCTCTCATGTGAAAAAATGCTTCCCAAGCTTGTTGTAGCACCTTCATATTCGAAGCCATGTTCATCATTGTCGCTTTCAAGCTCGAACCCGTCGAGGTCTAATTCTTCTTGGTTGATAGAGTTCTGATCTTCTTTTTCTAAGACGTGCTCGACTGTGAGTTGATATAATTCCCTCCGAGCACCACCACCGGGCCGCCCGTGGCAACCCGAAATATGCCAGTATCACCGGTTAGGAAAAGGAGCCAGCTTCCAAGGAGTGTGGAGCCTAATTCCGAGTCGCTTAAAATATCGTCATTCTCCTCGTCTGGAGGTAGCTCTTCCATACATTTCATTGGCATCATCCTCGCTTCAAGGCACAGAGCGCTGCATCCTAACTTGAAGCCATGGCTTTTCACTACCCCGTTCTCACTCACACACCGCTTAGCTTCGGCAAGGATGTTTTTATCGATGCAACATATCATTACGGTTGGAGCAGCTCTGATTTCGGATGGTCCGATCATATAATCCCTTAGAAAGAGAGGGGCTCCTTCGGGAAGGCCGCAATTCTCCAGGAGATGCTCCAGCTCAGGAAGGATCTTGTATTCAAAAGTGTCTCGAGCCGGGCCTTTTGTGAACCATGCTTTTAGTCCGTTCATTTTCTTTGTCCCGGTATCAATAGCAGCACCAATGGAGGCTAGAGGGTCTGGCCAAGTTGTGGTCCTTGATGATGAGCGAAAGAGGCTGGTGGAGTTTGTTCCCAGTTTGAATGTCGTAGAGGGTGCCTGGGTCCAAACGCTCTGGATTTTGGAGATGACTTTTTTGGTCTCATGTGCTGCATTTGGTGTCGATTCTGGCTGATGTCTCTGGTTTACATTCAATGTAGCTTTTGGCGAAGTCATAGTTGGCGTAGCCATCGTTGGTATCGAGAAACATCAGAATTTCGTTCACAGGTGCCAGTTTTACTGTTAGAACGGAAGGCTAGGTCAAAGAAAATAAATATATGGTAAGATCGATACGCCAGATAACCGCCGCCGTTCCAATAGTCTCATTTGCACAATTGTGGTGGGGTGGCCACCCATCACTTGATTCGATCACCTACATACATACATGTATAGGCCCGGTGGCATTGTTCGATACCAGCTGCGCCACCCTCCTATGCATATTGGCAGGTCGGTGAGCCTACATAAGTCACAGCTGAGCAGACCAATAATTGGATCAAGTGCGCCGCCCTTTTGTTCATGGCGTTTCGAGGGCCTGGGCTTATTTCATTTTGAAAATTGCAGTCTCAAGCTGTCAGCCTACCTTACGTCATGGAATAAGGCAAGGCATTCATCGATCTATAAGTAGGCAATAGCAGAATTCTAGTCTGATGTTTTTTACCTATCAACGCAGTGCGATAGCTATATATGTCCAGCAGCTAAAATGAAACCCGACATCGACCCAGTCCCCGCAGATTCGATCCTATCGCTACTATGGGGGAATCATCTCGATGGTCATAGGCTTCGTACTGGAAAGACTTTGGCCACCCTTGATAAAGCAGCCCACCTGGATTATTTCCAACTCCAATATGGCTACTTTACCCGATCCCACGACAGCAATTACAATGATATGCAAATCATCGAGTATGTCGTTAATGGTATCAAATCAGGGGCAACTAAGGAAACCATATTCTCCAATCTCAAATCGTGGGCAGGATCTGACAAGCCTTGCGGTGAAAAAACCTACGAAGACATTGTGCACCTAACGGCCAGAGTGCTTGTTATGTGCAACGTAGGCACTTTGGATAACCAAGCCAATCCTCGACAATACTTTGAATGGAAATCGACAGACAATTTACAAGGGGTTATTAAAGATCATTTTCATGCTGAACCGCAGTTGCAAGAGCGAGTGAGACTTCCAAAAACTTTCGATGCATGGGCGATTGAGAGAATTGGAGGTATCGCTATTCAATTCACAGATAACCTCGCAGATCACCTACTCCTTGTAAACGACGATACGACTCTTCTTGTATTTCATCATGTGGCTTTCTTGGAGCTTCAGACAAAGGAGTAAGTAGGCTGTGTCAACTTAGTATCGCATTTATCTCCTAGAAGTACACTGACATCATCTCGTAGGTCTCTTCTCCCCGAAGCTCTCGTCGATGAAACCTTTCGCACGCTCGCTCTACTCTTCCCACAGTCCGAGTTCATATCTGCCCGTCGAGCGACGCGTGAAAAACGGGACTGGTTCAAAAAGCTCTGTCAACGACATCTCAGTGGCCACCGATGCCAGGTGGATGATCAGATTCTGCGATGTGGAACATTGAAAGCGGACGCACGACAGATAGAAAGGTTTCAGTACTGGCGAGACCGTTTGGTGGTACTTAAGCAGAGCTACGATGATGCCACACCAGCAACTCTGACTCAATGGTGGTTTGACAGAAGGAATGGCCCACAGTGGTATACATTTTGGATCGCTATCACCGTGTTGATAGTTTCGACTGTGCTTGGCTTGATACAATGTGTCCAGGGTGCCCTCCAAGTATACAAAGCATATCACCCTTCATGACAAGCCGATGCGAGAAGTGGTGGTTGAGGTTAAGTACCTACATATAGTGGAGCACCTGGACAGAAAGCGGCGACGGATACTACGATAAGTATTCTGATTTATCAAAGCAAGCAAGAGCCTAGAATATGACAGCGGATGATAATATGAAATAAGACTTATTAAATATTCCATAATTTTCACTTTTAGTTAAATATGCTCTTCTGGTTGACTATTAGGATAGATATGTATCTGGTTGGTCGTGGGAAGGCAATGGAGTACCTGCCCAGATTAGGCTTAGCTTCCAGCGTGCCTATTTCGCAAATAGTCGCGTCTTCTACCATCTCGTCGCGTTAAGTGCTTCTCACCAAGCTCAACTCACAACCACGCTGCACCAAAATGCCCTCCGCAAAGCCCCAAGAGAAAGGCGAGTCTTCCACAGCTGCCATCAAGGCATCCCTGGATAGCTCTTCAAACGGCCAGGCAAATTATGAGCTGCCATGGTAAGTCTCCCCAGCCAGAGCATACCAATCAATACCTTACGACAAGGGCAAAAAAGTAACCAGCTCCTAGGGTTGAAAAGTACCGACCAGTATTCCTTGACGATGTTGTTGGCAACACGGAGACGATCGAGCGATTGAAAATCATTGCAAGAGAGGGCAATATGCCACATGTCATCATTTCTGGCATGCCGGGTATCGGAAAGACGACCAGCGTGCTGTGTCTTGCAAGGCAGCTTCTCGGCGAATCTTACAAGGAAGCCGTGCTGGAGCTCAACGCCAGTGACGAACGTGGCATTGATGTCGTCCGAAATCGTATCAAGGGCTTTGCACAGAAGAAGGTCACATTGCCAGCTGGGAGACACAAACTGGTCATCCTTGATGAGGCTGACAGCATGACCTCCGGAGCGCAGCAGGCACTGAGGCGAACGATGGAGATTTACTCCAACACGACACGGTTTGCCTTTGCCTGCAATCAGTCCAACAAGATTATCGAGCCTCTCCAGTCAAGGTGCGCCATCTTGCGATACGCAAAGCTTACCGATGCACAAGTCGTTAAGCGTCTCATGCAGATCATCGAAGCCGAAAAGGTCGAATACAGCGACGATGGGCTGGCGGCCCTAGTATTCAGTGCCGAGGGAGATATGCGACAGGCCATCAACAATCTCCAATCCACATGGGCCGGTTTCGGCTTCGTCTCTGGCGACAACGTCTTCAAAGTGGTGGACTCCCCTCACCCAATCAAGGTGCAAGCTATGCTCAAAGCGTGCTATGAAGGAAACGTCGACTCAGCTCTAGACACACTGCGGGAGCTCTGGAATCTCGGATACTCTAGTCACGACATCATTAGTACAATGTTCAAGGTGACAAAGACTATTCCGACGTTGAGCGAGCACTCCAAATTGGAGTTCATTAAAGAGATTGGTTTCACGCACATGAAGATTCTGGAGGGTGTTCAAACACTTTTGCAGCTCAGCGGGTGTGTCGTCAGGCTTTGCAAGATAAACATGGATCCCAAACGGTTCAAGACACCGGCCTAGTTAAACAAGTTTGCATTATATTGGCGTTGGAGTTGGGCTGGTCTGTACCAGCGGTTCTGCTACGAAACAAGTACATGTGCCATGTTGTGAGAGATATTACAAAAGTATGAGGATAGCGCATGAACTGATCCCCACTACAAAAATATACAAGATCTTTAGCAGTTCGCCCATTGAACTACGATTTTTCATTTCTTCGAGCTGCAAGCTCTTCCTCATATTGATCCCATCTAGCCTTGTCCCTCATTACCCTCCTCTGCATCCTGACTTGGGCCTCATATTCCCTCAGTCGTGATTCAGCATTCAGCATTGCTCCGAGAACCATGCCTGAGGACTGGATGTATCTGAGAATAGTCGTGTAAGAACAGTGGTGATGAAACATGATATCAATGCCAACTTACACTTTAAACTGCACGGTCGTTGACCTATACACGGGGGATCGAAGATAGGCTAGACCTCCCAAGATGGCAGTTCCTAAACCCCATTTGCCGGCACCGATCATGGCACCTTTGCAAGCTTCCCAGGCGGCGTCATCCGCCTCCTCGTACTTCTTTGAGTCTGAGGTACGCATTGAGACGGCGACTGAAATGGGGGACCAATTCGCCTTCACCTCGCAGATGAGAATATCCGATTAGCAATTGAGGAAAGAAGAACCCTTTTTTTTTGCAATATAAGGTTGAACCGGAAGAGAGGGAAGAAGTAAGCGCTCGGTGAGCTTATTATAAATTTTGCGCGGTAGTTTTGCACAAATGGCCTGATATATGCTGCAGATATAGAATAGCGAGACTGAAAATAGGCAATTAGTGCCCTCTTGAATAGTAGAAGGCGAATTGGTAAAGAAAAGGATCAATCAATATAATCCCGAGTAGCAGTAAATCCCCGACAACATCAGGCTCAATCTCATCGGCCGTGAGATGGGTGAGGTCATGCGAGCAAGATGCCCGCCTCATGTGGCTTGAGCTTAAACCCCGATAAGGAGCTTACCTTGCCGACCACCTCGATACAACGATAGACCCACTTGGCAGGCTGAGCTAAAGCTTCCTGCCATAAAAGGCCTTGCACCGAGATCTTTTTTTTCCGTTCTCAAAGATGACACGACACCAGCTTGTTTAGCAATGCCCACGCAAGCATTGAGGCCTGTCGCAGCCCCCCAATCCGGCCTTCTCCAGTTCCACATGGACACCAGGCGGTTTTCCTTTTAAGCGTGCACCTTCCTTGTCATTGTTTCCCCCTTGGAATCTTGTGCCTCGTCACTCCCCATTTCCTTGTTTTGTAGTCAGCCATTCCTCTTCACCATGGACGCCGTACTGGACCACTACTTCCAGGCTCCTCCTGTCACAAGGTTAGCAAATCTCCAGCCCGTCTTCTCTACGACTTGTTCTAACCGTGCTTCCCAGGACCTTCACTGCCATTACCGTTGTTCTTTCGTTGGGCGTAATCCTAGGTGCCCTCTCAGACAAGACGTTCGCGTACTACCCGCTCTACGTGTACAAATTCCCGCCCGAGATATGGCGATGCGTGACTGGATTCATGATAACAGGCTCCGGCATGAGCTTCCTCTTCCAGAGCTACCATCTCTACATTTACATGAGCCAATTGGAAGTTGGCAACCCCAGATTTTCCAAGACTGAGGACTTTATTTGGTACCTCATGTGCGTAGGGGGTGCAATTCTGGTAGGTCCTATCGCCGTTCTCATCACCAATGTTCCCGTGCCTTTAGTTAGACAATACTCCCCCTCATATATCTGCCCGGATAGTGCTTTGCCTCTACAACTATCACGGTTCCTGGAAATGAGGAAGATTACCCCTGCATTGCGAGCTGGCCCAACATTCGCAAACCTCGGGTCAGTTTCGGGGTGCAGGCATGGTGGGATAGCTTATGGATGGCCCGCGTGATTTCCATTCACTTGGGTGGTTTTATTTGCTCCCTACATTTCAACTTCGTCTTAGCTTAGCTTATATGTTTTTTGCTTCTTGCCAAAAAGCCCTAGAGAAGCTAATCAAATATTTTCATTCAGGGAATTAATCATCTCGTCGGATTTCCGTTCCCGTTCTTCCTAGACGCCTTGATCCTCGCCATGTGCTACACCACCACGCAGGAACAGCGGGGAATGAAGACCAAGTTCCTCTTCATGTTCACTATCCCAGCCCAGCTGCTCCCATACTGCCTGATTCTGTTTAACCTCGTCTTCCCCGGAGGTGCCATCAGGATGATCCTGGAGATCTACGGGCTGATTGCCGCGCATCTCTTCGATTTCCTGACCAAGGTCTGGCCGCGGTACGGTGGAAACGGGCGTAGCCTGCTGCCAACGCCACCTCTTCTGGCCACGCTGGTAAACTTCGTGAGCCAAAATCTCCCGAATTTACAGGCTCGAATGGCCCCTGCTCCCGCTCCTGAAAGCTCCTCGTCGGGGTCCTCTACTGGCAGACCTGCGGGTTCGTCGGGTGGTCCTCTGCCAGATCCATGGCGAACAAGAGGCCCGGGCCACCGCCTGGGCTAGTAGTAATTCACGCTTGGCAAAGAGGGAAATTTTTAGAGATTTGTAAAATTATGAAGAAAAAAATTTAATAATTCAGTGAGCTAATAAAGCTCTACTCCGTCAGCCATGTACCGTGTTCGCGTGTCAAAAATCCTCCCAACGCCTTCCCAATGATTGTTATTTACAGGGGAATTCTTTCTATTAACAAATATGAAATGTCGACTTTGCCCATCCACTCGATGATCATCATCTTTGGTTGTCATCGCTGGTCACCGTGATAGTCGGTGGTGTGTAAGTCTTGGGCCCCCGAAGCTTCGACAGGTTTGCCGGTGTGACAAGCGAAGGCATGGCAGGGCGTTCTTGGGGAGGTGGGTTCGGCGGAGGAGGGGGTACTGAAGAGCCGGCTTCACTCAACGCCCTGGTGTGAGTGCTGTATGTCTTGAGCGCGAAGGACTCTGGCGTGGTGGATGAATGGTTCCTTCGAGCTGCGGGCGCAGGTGCCGAGGGCGCATAGTTGACGGATGAACGCCCGAGCTCTGAGGAGCGCGACGGTTGCGCGGCAGCAGCCTGCGGCACGTAGCGCGGCAAGCTGCTCTGGGATGGCCTGGTGGAGTGGGCGGAGGGTCTGCCCGTACGCCTTTCCTCGTCCAGCTTTTCCAGGTAGTCGAGTCCGCGGTGGCTCTGCTGGCTGTGGGAGCGGATGGAGGAGGACATGAAGCCTCCGTTGGGGGGCAGGATCGGGTCGGGGGAGTTGGCCTGGCTGGCGTGGTAGTCTGCCTTTTCGTTCTTCTCGATCTGCCTCTTTCTTCGTCGGTGCATGAAGAACAGGGCGATCCCACCGAGGACGAACAGAGCCGCGCCAATGGCAATGCCCACGATGGCGCCGGTGGTCAGTGAGTTGGATCCAGCACCCTCGGGTCGGTCCAGGATGTTCTCGGTGGGTTCGGTTATGTTGATGCGGGTGCTCTGGAAGATTGTTCCGCTGAGGCTGAGTGTCTTGCCGGGCTCTGTCTTTTGCTGGCAGCCTGCCAGGAGTGCGATCATGACTGGGGTGGAGGTCAGCTTGGATATATCGTTTGCACTTGATTGTTGCGAAGACTTACAATTCGAGAGATATTTCTGATCCGAGGTTGCCTGGAGACATTTTACGCACGGCCATACCGCCTTCTCCTTGAATGCGCCAGAGGCCGCGTCGCAGTAGCCATACGTATCTGTCCGGCTGGCATTGAGATTGTCCTCGGTCAAGGGTCCCTTGAGGTTCTTGCAGGCATTGTCGAGAATGCAAGGCGAATTCATCTGGGTGGAAGCGGGGCTAGGAAGACCGAACAGACATGTACTCGTGGCATAACGAACGTTGTCTATCAATTCAATTGTTAGTGCGCTCAACGTTGGGTATGATTGGAGAGTTGAACCATTCACATACAAAGATACCAGTGGATGTCCGACTCGCTGCCTTCCACCTTGTCGCTCTTGGCAAGACACTCGAGACAACTCTTGTACTTCTTTCCCTTGGCATCGGTGCCAAAACTTGCATCCAGACAGGTGATGTCGGAGGAGTTTGTGGAAGAGGCTGCGGCGTCGAAAGCGTCCGTCTCGCCGTTGTCCAAGCACAGAGAGGCACAAGAGGAGCCAGGGGTGAACTCGAGGGCGAGAGAAAGGACAGTCAATGTCGACAAGACCAGGAGAAGAGCTGAAGATAATCGAGCCATGGTTGCGGAGTCTTATGTGGAGGGTGAGGTGAGAAGAGTAGGATGGCCCCGGGAGTTTAGTTTGGTATCATCCCAAGAGTTTCCAACATGGCGTGGTGGCAGTTGCTCAAGACTAAACGGCCAACGGACTTATCTCAACCTTGAAGACCCTGACAAGAGATGGAATAGACAAGTCTGCGAGGCTTATGGGCAGCGGTGGGAACAAGTATTATAAAGAATCGGGGATGGGCTGCATGCTTGACGAGGCAGCTAATTAGCCATGCACCAGTCCATGCATGTCAAGGATGTAGCTTGCTGGAAAGACCGCTCCGAGAATGGATCAGGAAAGCTAAAATCTTCCATACAGGAGATGGCAACCGACGATCAATCAAGATGCCGGCTCAGATGGCACCATGGGCAGCTGGGCGCTGGATGTTGCTGAAAATAGACACATGGCACCGGGGGCTGGGCCAATAGCTCGAGAGCTTGGCGAGCGGTAAGCCACGTAACGAGGCCCTTGACGCCAGGATACTGAGTCGCTTAAATCTGCGAGTGTACGGGTTTCGCAAGTCATTGGCCCAGGAGAGACGCATTCTCCCGGCGCTTGGAAGCGATTGAGTGGGTGAGGTCGTTCTAGACGGATGGGGCAAGATGAAAGAGGGCGGCCCCATCGGCGGCCCACCAGCGGACCCTTGGGAGGGGCTTGAGGGGTCTTCAGGTTTGCTCAGTGCACTGCTAGTGGTCAGGCCGCCCTGGAGCAGTGGCAGCAACCGCCGTACCCTGGTCGTTCCAGTGGGGAGGACGGGCATAACAGTGGACATCCGACATGGGCTTTATTGATGCTGGCTCATGCTCTTCCTCGCATATTATTTTTACTGTCTCTTCCCTGGTTGACTTCCCCAGATGGTGGGCCAGTCTGGAATCTGTCCAGCGTGGCCAGTCTGGAATCTGTCCAGCGTGGCCAGTCTTTCTTTAGATCCGGTGTGTCGCCTAAATCTGATAGCTCGGGCCTGGCTTCGCTTCAGGCGAGGCCTGACTACTTACACCGTTGCATTGCAAGGTTAATTTGCTGTGGAGGGTAGATGGTCATCTCTTCCTTTGCCGCCACCCAGTCTTGATGCGCCATTATCAAGGTAGGTAGGGTGTCATCGTGCGGGAGAGTCTGGGCATGGCAGAACTTGCATTTGTCTTTGCACCTTGACGTAACACCATATTATGTCAAACACGCGGACTCAGAGGGCCGGTCCCTGTTGTTGTGTGGCACTTTCTCACGTGCTCCCGACCCCAAGCATGAGGTAAGAGCGGGAGAGATCCCAGAGGGAGATAGAGCGTGAGGTAGAAGAGAGTCAGAAACATCTTCTTTTAGACAGGCCAAAATGAAGGGAGCCGTAATCAGGGTCGACACGAGAAGAGAGGCCCCCAAGGGAGGTCAGGCAGTATTACCACCCACCTCTGAGAGAACTCATCCAGGAGCGTATAGCAGGGAGAAGTGTGCCATGGGTGCGAAACTGTGACGCATGCACCTCGCTCTTGGCCTTTACGAGCTCTCTTTCCATGTCAAAACAAGTGTTGGGGAGATCAGCGAGTTTAATAGTTTTCGAGATGCAAATGCACCGTTGGCTAGTGACACCGGTGCACTGGTAACCCTACGAACCAACAACTTGGACCAACAGATGTGATGCTTCAACTCAGACCACTCACCACGGCACGGAATCCCACCACACGTCCCATCCGCATTCTCACACTAAATTTCTGCCTCGAGTAGTGGGGTAGGACGTCGTAGCCGGGCCATGGTCGCAAGAGGGGAGCAGGGCAACGTGCAGCATCGCATCATTCTGCACCCACATCCCCAATACAGCAGCAGGGAGTGTAAGTGGTTGAGCGACGGCTCGGCCCCCAATGGCAAGGGATTTGGCTCTGCGGGCGTCCTAAACGCTCTCTCTTCAGATCCCTGGCTTACACTCGTCAAGGAAACATACTGTCATGTGGGCGCAATTGGCTGGCACGATGCAACACCAAACCCGGGCGCCTAACACCCTCCTGCTGGGTGCTGATTGGTCGGCTGCACGTTGACAGATGCAGGTTGTGGTAACTGTAACTCGACCCCACCGACTATTGTTACGCCAATGGCCTATTTTCCTACATGGTAGTCCACAAGTTATTCCTCAATTGGGTGCAGAAAAGATGCCCCAGGAATAGTACCTCGACATGTAGGTACGGACATAGTGCGGACTGCCCGGAGGCTTCCTCAAGTCGAGCCTCGCCTTCCCTGCCACCCCTCGGCGTCTGTTTTTGCCGTCCAAGCCGGCTAGACAGCCAAGACAGCCGTTGATTGGGATTGGGACTGTCCTGAGGTTTGAGCTTAGGCACGAGGCCGTCCTTAGTCTATTCCACCAGGACGGACGCCCGAACCAGAGCTCGGGAGCCGCCCGTCTAGCTGGAGTAGGCGTAGCTGGTCAGTATTAGCTTGCCGACTGGCTCCTTTCTCATCCTCAGCCCAGTTGATCTTCCCCTCATTCGATTCCCCAGTTTTCCGTAGACGCATGGCAGTTGGGTCGCAAACTTCCCACTGGCCCCCCCGCGCGTGTGGCTGGCAGACTCGTACGGTGTGTGTTCCTGCTGTTGGTTCTAAATTTTCCCCTTCCGTGCCTCCACCGACTTGTGCAGCCCTTAAATATATTTGGCCTTGGCCTTTGTGCGGAATACCTCACGGCCAGTATCTGCGACCTGGAGGTCCCCGGCCTCTGCTCTCTGTCCCACACTCCTCACGGTAAGGCCAGCGCACGGGGGAGGGCCCGCCGTCCGGGACACGATGAGGATCGGTTGCCTTCAATTCGCGCCGCAGGTCGGTGATGTCGACAATAATCTCACTCGAGCCGATGAGATCCTGGCCAACGCTGACCCGGAGGGCTTGGATCTGCTTGTGCTGCCGGAGCTGGCTTTCTCTGGTAAGTGCTCCCAGCCGGAGTAGGTCGCATGGAAGAAAGATGGTGTCTCATCCTCCCCTCCCTGCTGTTACAGGTTATAATTTCAAGTCGCTGCAACACATTTCCCCCTATCTCGAATCGCCCGCCTCCGGTATCAGTTCACTATGGTCGCGCTCCATGGCGCTCAAGTACGATTGCACCGTTGTTACAGGCTACCCGGAAAGGGTAGACACCGCCGATAGCTGGCCCGCCGACCCCGAATACTACAACTCCGCCCTAGTAATCAGCGATGATGGAGAGACGGTCGCCAACTACCGCAAGGCAAACTTGTATTATACGGACGTGACATGGGCGCTGGAAGGACCTGACGGTTTCTACCGGGGCCGTCTCCCCAATCTTGGCCCAACCGCAATAGGCATCTGTATGGATTTGAAGTGAGCACATCACTTATTATCGGATTTGACATGAAGCTGACCAGTCAACAGCCCTTACAAGTTCGAGGCTCCATGGGATAAGTTCGAATTTGCCCACCATGTTTTGAACTCCGGTGCGCGGCTTGTGATTGTGTCCATGGCATGGTCAACCTACGATGAACCCACCGTGTACAACCTTCAACCACAAGAGCCGGATACGTCGACGTTGATGTACTGGATCTCTCGGTTTGAGCCGGTTATTCAGGCCAGGTTAGACGAGGAAATCATCATCGTTTTTGCCAACCGCTCAGGAATGGAGAGCGAGGCTCTTTATACCGGCACTAGCACGGTTGTGGGGATCAAGTCTGGTGAGGTTCGCATATATGGGATCCTCGGTCGGTGCGACAACGAGCTTCTGGTTGTAGACACAGACGCGCCGCCTTTTGCCAAACTCGTACACCGGATAGGTGAACAAAATGGCGTCTCAGAGTCGTGTAATACTCCTAGTAGTGAAGAGTCCGACACGACAGATGCCAGCAACGTCGGGCGTACTGGAGGAAGCTTGGACGGCACTTCGCGCGAGTCTCCGAGTCGAGAATCCCGACAGAGTGGCTCGACTTCCAATCATGCCTACAAAAAGTCCAGCTCTTTCTCTCGAAGGGATGATCTCTCCATCAATGTATCTGGTCAGCCGAAAGGATCACACGCAGCCCTGGAAAGCCCATTCGTTCATACACCGACCGCTCCGAGCCCTACTCCTTACCAGATTCGGCCTCAGCTCTTCATGCCTTCGGATGATTCAAGGTTGCAGCAATTCATCGAGCTCAATTCGTCTCCCAACCCACAACAAACTCAAGCCAGCATTAACGAGCCCAAGGCAGATGAACAAGATCTCTTGTCCGTGCTAGACTCTAGCTGGCTCCAGCCAGGTTCTCGGGGTTCTGTATCTTCTACGTGCTCTTCCCTCCAGTACTGGATGCCATCGGCCCGTCCAAACGGCCTGGGCTTGTCAGTAGATGATCCGGCAGCCACACATCATGACTTCGAAAAGGGCGAGAGGGAGCGCAGCACACATCGAACTCCTCGCGTCGACGTACTTGGGGCAAACTCGTCGCCTCAAATAGGTCCACCTTCATCCAAGCGATCTCAGAGGCGAACTGCAGCCCCGAATGGCCAACGATCTCTATCTCAAGAACCTTCCTCCAATGACTACCGCCCAGGTAGTCAATCTCGTGTACTCAGAAGGTCAAATTCAGCAACTGCCATCACCTCTGAAGTGAAGACTATTAGTCGCCAAATGAGAAAAATGACAGTAGGCTCGGACATTGATCGCGGACACAGCCACTCTCAAACCAACAGTGTCAAGCTAAAAAGTCGTATAAGCACTGGCGAACTAAATGGCCGCAAAGTCGTCAGTCAACAACAGTCAATTCGCCCCTCTGCGCGCGACACAAAAAACCGCCAGCGATCACTCTCGAGATCAGACGCAGTCCAATCAGTGCCTTCTGTACCGTCCGGGAATTCCAAAAGTCGAGGTGGTTCAGTCGGACGCCACTCGACAACAACTTCTTACAGAACCGTTACGACACCCATCTTGCAGCCTGCACCACTCAGCCGGCTCATGGACCAATCAATGCACAATCAAAGCCATGATCGGACACCATCTAAGGGCCGAGTAGGCCCGTTGGATCGTGTTCAAAACATGTCCACTTCAGTCGATGATACTAGGCCAGCCAGTCGGGGCCGACCGCGCGAAACGAAGGCCATTCAAACCACAGGGGATCAAACAAGTCGAAAGCGAAGCCAGAACTCAAGGGTTAACCAAACTCCCCAACCAGATCCCGTTGATCTCTCCCAATTCAGGCTCATAGAAGAGTATCCGTCGGCAAATTGTCCAGTGCATGGCTCCCGGTCAAGATCCGGGACCGGTAGTCGACAACGCAATACCCCTGATTCAAGATCCCGAGCACAGAACCAAGTATCGAGACAGCCAGCGAATCCTAGCTACAACAATGTAGCGAACGGTTCGCCTCCCGTTAGAAGACGACCCTCGAGGTCTGGAGTCTCCCAAACCCCAGATATCTACAACTATTCTCTTCAGTCCTCTCGTCCTTTCAGAGACTTACCTGGACCCGAAATGATAGTACGGGCTGCGACCATTGGCCCAGGCCATGAGACTACGACCGAGTCATCTATTCCTCGGGGCAAAGACTCAATGGTCGCCGAACTAGAACCAAAGACGCCAGTTGCCATGGTTCTCGTGTTTGAACAGGAAGAAAAACCGATCCCGCCAATGAAATGTGTTGATAGAAGCATCCTCAACGAACCAATCATGAGACCGAGAAGTGCGGTCTGGTAAGTGGCATTGCAACAGCATTTTGGCATTCATGCTATTAGCGACGTTGCGGCCTCCTTCTATTTTGGATTCACGATTTCTGTTTAACTTATCTTTTACTTCTATATATGTTTCTTTACTTCTTTTTGGATATGGAAATACAGCAACTCTGAGCGAGGCGTTGGACCCGAGATCCCCTGGCACTTTGATGAACCACACTACAGGTACAACACCCCGCGCGGGGTTAGTTTTGAGCGAACGTCATGTTTTATGAGAATTGACCTTTACTTCTTCCTCTGACCACTTGAGCCCTGTTCAAACCACCAAAACTCAGTGCATGATCTACCACCACAGAGCTAGACAAATATGGATAGCAACCATCTCGGAACAGCTGCCATGGCCCCCAAACACCAGCATTGCCTCTTTGCCTTTCAGCAGGTACCCACGAAGGTGAGAACAAGGGTTCTTTCGGCACACCGTTCAGTGGCCAAATTCCGGACCAATGAGCGGGCGAGGACAAGGGGCCGGATCATAGCGGCGGCAGATGTGTGTGAATGCGGCAGGGATTGTTGCAGACCAGCGGCCCGCGCTTTGCCTTGAATGGCCCAAGATTGAGCAAGCCCCTGGAAGCCCCCCACAGCTGCGCGCTTGCTCGACATTGCTTATTTGTCGAGAGCTGGTCCCCTCCCCAATCACCAGCGCCCCAACCCCCGTGATGAACACTCGCCCGCCGCTTTCCAGCCCACATTTGACCGCGGAAAGAGGCTCATAGTACGATTCGGAGGGCCTTTGGACCGTCCGGATCCCAAAATCACACTCTCTGTTGGCCCATGGCGCGTCGGGACCCGCCTCAATGCTCCATTGTGTCGTGTTCTGACCCTCCTCATGCCCAGCTCCCGGATTTCATCACACTCGATAGTATTGTCGCCCTGCGGTGGAATCCAGACATGGACATCGCCCCATGCTTGGCCTGCACCTCATCACGCTGTTTTGCACCAACAAGTGTCTTGGGGTCGTTGCAACCGTTCCTCGGCGGCGTCTAATTCCGATCTTATATTGCACCTGTGTACCCATCCACAGCTCTGCAGACGCCAAAGCTCTTCTTACTCAATCCCAGTGTCATGTAGCACAGGGCCGATCTGGAGCTGACTGCGCGCGCACAAAGAAGATAACGCATCCAACAAACCATCTCATAGCCATCAATCTCAGGCCTGGGCAGCCATCTGGAAGGCGTCGCTCCGCAGGGAGATCCAACAGCCAAGGTCGCAACACGAACTATCACGAGCCGGCAGCAAGATGCAGATTCTAGCCACATTCCTCGTCGCTGCCAGCGCAGTGCGGGCGGTCCTGGTGACCTCCGGCTCGACATGTTCCAGCAGCTGCGGCAACGTCCTGGACAGGACTGCCGAGGACGAAATGACCTGTTTGCAAGCCGACTACGAAAAAGGTAGCGGCGCAGTATTTAAGACTTGCCTCGAGTGCGAGATGTACAGTGACTACTCGAACAGCGAGGAATCAGACACCGCAGCGCTACTCTGTGCGTCGCCGTACCGTCCATGCTATTTTCTAACTTGCTGTTTCATGCTAACAGGCGCAACCCCAGATAATATGCGATTTGCAATCAAAAACTGCCTATTCGAGGCTGGAGTCAACCAATGCATAACAGAGTATGATGAATCCCCCTCCCTCATCCCCACCCATGAGCCCGGCTGACTGGTGTGCACCTTGCAGGGAAGCATGCAAACCCTTCCAAAACTCCGTATTGTATGAAAATTCCAACGTCACGGATGGGGTACGAAATTATGAATTCTGTGCCTCATGGCCACTCTCGGATACAAAACACTTGTCACAATGCAAAAGTTGTCTGCTGGCCAGAGATCAAGACTATCTGGCCAACTGTAAGCACTCTATTCCCTCTGTGATAATCCGCTCCCATTACTGACGACGGCGCTCGTGCACAGTTTTTACGGTTCTCCAGGGCGCTTGTGAGCAGCAGCCCGAACTCTCGTATACAGTTGCTATCGAGGGTGATATCTTCTCCACAACCATGGTCAATGTCACATCCCCAACACCCAAGGCGTCGATTGATCCAGCATGGTTTGACGATGGACCATTGGATCTCAACGCGAAGGCAGGCATCGCTGCCGCCGGCTTTGTGTTTATCCTGATCATCATTGGCTTTTGTATCATTTGGCGAGGCAAGCGAAGACGAAGGGCCTTCTTGCGCGACTACGAGACCAAGTTCAAGCGTAAGAACTGGCCTGCACCTCTGCAGACACAAAACATGCAGGAGACGACTGACACCCCGTTGAGCCAGCGGCCGCTCAAGTTCTGGGATGACTCCCCAGCATCGGAAGAACAGGCTTTCCCTCGCTACTTTTCACCGTACTCCTCGCAGTTCAGCAGCCCTGTGAGTGGGACCGATGCGCAACCACAGAATCATCAATGGCCTCAGGCGCAGACTACGTCCGTGACTCCACGCAGCATAGGGCTGGCATTCGCAGGGGACTCGCCTGTGTACGGCGACTCCAAAGGCAAACAACCAGAGGAGGCATATGAGATGCATCATGTGGATAGCAGGCACAACAACAGCAAATCAAATCTCAGTAGCGAGGTCGGCGGCTACGGCTTTCCGGCGGAGGCAACAATCCCCTCCACGGATCAACAACAAATACACAACTCACATGGGAGACGGTACAGCGGGTCTTACCGGAATTTCTCAGGAAACAGGGGGGCACAAATATAGCGATACAAACTGATAATTGGATCAGTGATGGACTTTGATTGGGTGCTAGGAGTCTGGTTGTAGTAATGTCGTCTTTTGTATAATTCCTTAGCTTCATCGCAGCGCTCGTTTGGAACATGGCAAGCGAGGGTACCTTTATCCAAGGGCTGCGGGTTTAGTCAACCAATGTACATACATGTTTATATGCAACTACCGTTTGCAATATCCTCTGTTTTGGGATTAGCATTTAAGGTTGCGACTCTCAAACTTAATGAGTCTATTTTACGATGTTGAAGCTAAATATGACTACCTCTTTCAGAATCCAACTTGCAGCCTGGCGAGCTCCTTTTTTTATCCAATCATATGTCCAAACAACATACATCTATATTTTAATTGTATTCCTTCATAGGTACCTGTTCAAGGTCAATTGCAAATTATTTGCACTTTCTCCCATTTGATGTCGGTTTTGTTGAGACTATCTACCCGGGAGCGTCCTTGCCACCACGATACTTTGGGGCTAAAATCAGGGAACAAACGTTTTCAGTTGAAGATGGAGGAAGTGAAGCTTAATGTTCGCATGGCCGGGTTCGTAAGATATTAAGGTACTTTTTTTTTTAAGGTTTTCGACTAATGAGCAAGGTAAACACACTGTAAGGGTCCATTCTAGTTAAGAAGATCATCCCAGGAAACTTCGGGTGTGTACAGGATTTCAGCAATGGTCTATTTTCTAAATGAGGGTTTTGGTCCGCGATATATGCCGACACAGAGTAACTAGTTTATATTCGGATGGAAGTAGAACAGTTGTTGCGTACTGGGGTTGCGACACAATGCGTTTGAGGAACGCGATATTCTGGTTGAGAGCCGCCCGTGATGCCCTATCTGTTCGGAATACGATGTACTGCATGAACACTCGTGAAGTCATGCGTTCCATGAAATCCAATGGTATCTACATACACCGTGGGCAGTCATACGTTTCTCAAGTATTGGACCAAGCTGGGTTACGAGTGATGTGAGTTGCGATTTGCAATTGGCAAGAATTGCCTGGGTGAATGTTGGCAGCTTCGAGTCTGGAAGCTTACGCGGAACTTTCTGAAATATAGCAGGACCTGTATCTCCAATTGTCAAAATAATGAGAAGATCAGCTTGGACTTTCTGATGATACTGCCTGAGATGAAATGGGATCTTCATTTGCGCGACTGACCGCCTTGGGTGGGCCTCCATGTGTGGCTTGGGAGCTGTGGCGTTCGAAAGAAAAAGCCAAAATATCGAGTCGAGCTCCTCCACTTTTAACCCCAGCCACATCTTCTACTCGTGGACGAAGCTTTTGACCCACTCACAGAAAAAAAAAATTTGGAAGCTGTTCCATCGGCAAAACATCACCACCGACCGCAGGAAAATTCATTCTTGCATCTGCCTTCCCGACGCAATTGTCTTCTCGAGAGTGGCTCCCGACGGTCGGTTACATTATCAAAGAGGAATCAAACCGCGGAAATGACCATGGACGTGGTTTCCAAGCAGGAGGATGAGCACATCATCAAGCCCCAGGCCGTGACACCTGCCATTGACACGAGCTCGTGGCCTCTCCTCCTCAAGAACTATGAAAAGCGTGAGTCCGGCATCGCTCGCGGGATGGTATCTCTGGATCAGCCGTAGAGAATACTGACACATTGGCCCCTAGTTCTCGTGCGAACCGGCCACTTCACCCCAATCCCCAATGGCTGCTCGCCTCTGAAGCGCGACCTCAAGTCGTACATCAGCTCTGGTGTTATCAATCTCGACAAGCCTTCCAACCCTTCCAGTCACGAGGTTGTGTCCTGGGTTAAGCGCATCCTTCGGTTCGTTCCACTGCGTGATAATCTCCTTGTTTCTGGTTGCATTTTTTTCTGACCTGAGATGCGTTCTGTAGAGTTGAGAAGACGGGCCACAGCGGTACCCTCGACCCCAAGGTCACCGGATGCCTGATTGTTTGCATCGACCGTGCCACTCGACTGGTCAAGTCCCAGCAGGGAGCCGGAAAGGAGTACGTGTGCGTCATCCGCCTGCATGACAAGTTGCCCGGTGGCCAGCCTCAGTTCGCCAAGGCCCTCGAGACCTTGTCCGGCGCTCTCTTCCAGCGCCCCCCCCTGATCTCCGCTGTCAAGCGCCAGCTCCGAATCCGAACAATCTACGAGAGCAAGCTCATTGAGTTCGACAATGACCGCCACCTCGGTGTCTTCTGGGTCAGCTGCGAGGCCGGAACCTACATCCGTACCCTTTGCGTGCATCTTGGTCTCCTCCTTGGTGTCGGCGCTCACATGCAGGAGCTGCGACGTGTGCGCTCTGGTGCCATGGACGAGAACAAGCACCTGGTTACTCTGCACGATGTGCTCGACGCACAGTGGACGATGGACAACACTCGCGACGAGTCCTACCTCCGAAGAGTCATTGCTCCTCTGGAGACTCTCCTGACCGGCTACAAGCGCCTGGTTGTCAAGGACAGCGCCGTCAACGCTGTGTGCTACGGTGCTAAGCTTATGCTTCCAGGTCTCCTCCGATATGGTAAGCGCCACTACTGAGTTTGAGGTGTTTTAGACAGGTTTGGCTAACAACGTTCTACAGAATCGGGCATTGAGCACCACGAGGAGGTTGTTTTGATGACCACCAAGGGCGAAGCCATCGCATTGGGTATCGCGCAAATGTCTACGGTTGAGATGTCAACGTGCGACCACGGTGTTGTTGCCAAGGTCAAGCGATGCATCATGGAGCGCGACCTGTACCCCCGCAGATGGGGCCTTGGACCTGTCGCTCAGGAGAAGAAGAAGCTCAAGGCTGATGGCAAGCTCGACAAGTTCGGACGACCCAACGACGCCACTCCTTCCAAGTGGACTTCAGAGTACCAGGATTTCAGCGCCTCAGATGCTGCTGCCGCCGCTGCCGCCGCCACCCCTCAGAAGCCAGTTGAGGCAGCCAAGGAGGAGGCAAACGAGGAGCCCAGCACCCCTGCTGCTGATGACAGCGACAAGAAGAAGCGCAAGAAGCACGAGGGCGAGACACCTGATGAGAAGGCTGAGCGCAAGCGTCGGAAGGCCGAGAAAAAGGCAGCCAAGGCCGCAAAGAAGGCTGCCAAGGGCGAGGCCGACGACGAGGACAGCGACTAAGTGCAGGGAAAAGAGGGTGCCTGGATGCCTCCAAGGCTTTACCATTGATGGACTAGCAAAGTCAAACGGATCTCAGCCGCATTGTTTGCCTAGGAGCCTCCTCCGCTCTTGCTGTACCATTAAAAAAGGCTGGCTTTTACATGTTGGGATATGGCGTTGTTGGATTTCGATTTTTTGCTTCTGCATATCTTGGCTTGTTTTTCAACGTTTTCAGACAAACCTTAGTATCTTGTTATTAGGAGTAGACGAGGCTGATATCTGAAAGAAATATTTGACCCAAAGAACATCCTGTACCGAGAACGACCGTTACTCGTGAGACTGTCTATCGTCTTGTGAGACTTGGACGCATACTGCCAGTAAGCTACATATACATGGATCAGAGATACCAGGGCATTCGGAATATTACTGAAGCGGTGGTGCACTGCAAACTCCCTCCGCGCCCCAATCCTCCGGACAATATCTGGGCGTACCAAAGCTGCGGCGACGTGGCCGGAAGTGGTGATGACTGGGGAAGAGGCTTTCGAGCAATGACCGCTTTGGTCTCGCCAAGAGCAGAAGGTGAGACAAGGCTCAGCGTTCCTCCGGGGCAAAAAAAGCAAGAGACCGACTGACACGGTGCGATATTTTTGTATCCACACCAGTTCGTGCCGGAACGAGGTCCCCTTGAACCTTGACGGGCGGCAATCGGCAAGTCGATCTCTCAATGCGGAGCGGCGCCAGTCACACCCAATGGTGCGGTTTGCCCCTACGGTGCCTTGATAGAGATATCTGGTTGGATTATTCTTGTCGGATGAAGCTTACCCCTCCTCCAAGGTTGAGCAAGTGAGACAGAAACTGCCACATCCGGACATTGGGTTCCTGGGTTTTGAACTTGTTCCTGATCTAATTCACGGTGTGGGATTGAGGATCTGCCTAGCCCCTCTAATGATGCTCGGCGGGAGAAACACCAAGTGAAGGATAGCCCACCTTGGACCCGTATCTCACGGACTCCGTACTCGTGGTTTCTTGGCTCTTGTCACCTGCCGGAGATCGTCCTTGCTGAGTGTGCTCAAGTGTCTTGTCTTTGTCTTGTCTCGCGCCCGGATCATTACCATTTCACAGGGTCGTGGAGTTGTTGAGCACTCGTATGCATCTTGGAAAGCACGCGCAAAGGGAAATTTGAACAAGATTGTCCTGCAGGGGACAGGGTGGGGTCTTTCACCAAACCAGCGTCGTCGTGCTCCTTTATTGCATTCCTGTGTCTTTGGTTAACGTGAGCTAAGGCATGGCACGCAGTCGGAAACATGATGGGCTCCCAAGAGGATAAAGACCCGACCATGGTACCGCCATGGGAGTGAAAGAGGGGACTTGGCTTGTCCAGCAACCTCTTTACTCTCCTTCTTGGCACAAGCCCTATCCCATCCTTTCCCAAGCCGCAACAGCGTGAGAACATGATGGCCATCCTCTCTGCCCTTCTGGGCTTCTTATATCTATCAGTTTGCACGTCAAGCACCCCTCTCTCACCCAGAGGAGGGCGTTCACTGAGCCTCAATGTCGTCGACAATGGTGGTCTTGGTTGGAGAATGCCATTCGACTTTCCGGATCCCTCTGTGATCCGGGGCCGGGATGGCAGGTGGTATGCCTTCGCAACCGAAGGCAACGGCCGGCCTGTCCAGGTAGCATATGCAGATGATTGTCTCGGGCAATGGCAACTGCTCGACCACAACCCTCTCCCGGACAGCTCATGGACAAGCGGCCGCAACACCTGGGCCCCAGATGTCCGCGAACTGAACGATGGCAGCTACATCATGTACTTCACCGGGGAGGTGCCAAACAGCCACCGCCACTGCATTGGCATTGCCCGCTCCTGGGACATCCTGGGCCCTTATCGGCCTGACCCAAGCCCCTGGATATGCCCTTATGACCAAGGAGGGGCCATCGATGCGTCGGGCTTCGTCGATCCCGGCTCTGGAGATCGATACGTCGTCTACAAGGTCGACGGCAACTCCCACGGACCCCCTACGCCCTGCGGGACTGGTGTCGACGACCCCAACATGCGCACGCCCATCATGCTCCAGAGGGTTGGGCCAGACGGCTCAACCAAGCTGGGCGGGCCCATTGAGATCCTGAACCGCGTCCCTCATCTGGACGGCGCCCTGGTCGAAGCGCCGAACCTGTCGCGCCGCCGGGACGGCACCTACGTGCTCTTCTACAGCAGTCACTGCTTCCAGGACCCCAGGTACGACGTCAAGTACGCCTACAGCGACAGGATCGAGGGCCCCTACGTCCGCGCGGGGGGTCCTCTGCTGAGGGCTCCATACTATGGCCTTCGTGCCCCTGGCGGAGCGACGAGCAGCGTCGATGAGCATGGCCACGAGTTCCTGGTCTTCCACGGCGATTGCGGGGACTCTCGACGGTGCCTGTACTCGGCGGAGTACTATTAGCCGGAGCCTTGGCCGCTCTCACTTTATCCCTTTTTCTTCTTGTCATCATGTGTTTTAGTCCTGAGTTGGGGCAGTGGGTGGGTTGTGCGGACTTCAGCATAGACCGCTCATTGTGCTTTGACACACCGCTCGGATTCAGGATGGTATAATTGGATTTTGTATATATTTGGTTGAGTAGGGATATTGCCTGCCTAGTAGTAATAATGATAATCATTTGTTCCCACTAAAGCGACGTTGAGCTGAGACACGGTCCGTTGCCTGCCTGGAGGAGAGGAAAGTCAAAGGACGGAAGTTAAAAGTGGAACCTCGGCTACAGTGTTTACAGTGCGTGAAAATAGAACTCACACTGGGAACCTGTCACTTGTATCATCGTCTCACTCAATTGACTCTATTTCTTGCTCACCGTCAAGGGTGTGATGATCCGGTGTGGGCTAGACAACTTACTCGCAGGAGGAATAGGTATTTTCCCTGAACGATTTAGTGTGAGCACGTAGCGGAGAAACTGATGGCATTATCTTCTAACCTGATCCGCTAGATATCTCGCGCACATCAAATTACCAAGCAATCAAACTACCTTGCCTACTTAGCTTCCACCGCCCCCGGGTCTCTGACAGGTCTATTTTACTATAGCCATTCGCTCATTTGAATCTAGAAGCCATGGCCGGCCCTAGTTAGTACATTATCAGTCGCGCAGCCCCGCATTCGGCCGCTTTTCCAAACCGCTTTCTATCGAATGGAACTGACCACCTTGCATGTAGGAACCAAGGCTGATATCGAGCGTATCTTGACTAAACTCGACACAGCGGACGAGGGCAAACTTGGAAGCGCAGGTGAGTCGTTTTTAATATGCCTGCCGCAGATGCCTGCTCCTTTGGGCTCTAGCTGCTGTCTTGGAACGTTCACATGATCGGGTCTGATCTGCGTCAACTTAGAACTCCAACAGCTGTTGACTCAGCTCCACACATCTACCAGGTCTCTCAGTGAAGACACCCTGCAGTCACTGTTCTCGAGACGGGGTGTGCGTATATTGGGCCAATATGCATTTCAAGATACAGCAAAACCGGAGCATCTACCCGCTCTACGGTGCCTGAACAATGTTCTCGTGAGGTCAAGCCAGTCACGTCTATTTCTGTCATCAGAGATTGGAGCAAACAAAATCGCCAGCCTTTTCAAAGTATACATCTCCCTGCGTATCTTCTAGTTCATTCAGTGAGAGGTGCACATCTTCTAACAGCCCTTTTCTATCTAGCGGCAAGACCCCGAGGATGATTTGGCTTTGTCAAACATCGTCATTTTCTCATGCCATGGCAACAGCCTTGATTTAACAGAAGTCCTCGAAAAAGATGGGTTTGCGAACGACGTCAACGCTGTTAGTTTCTCCCTTTTCTCGTGATTTATACCCACCTGTTTTTGCAGATTCGAGTCTAACTGCGGAGGTCGATACTGCGTGATAGATGATTGCTCGTTATGCGAAGTCTGGACCCTTCCCCACCGCAGAACTTACCTCTCCTTCCGCAGCCAGTTTGAGACTCCTGGCATCACTCGCTTCGCGGTATGAGTCGCAAGCGCACCTCTTCCTTGACTCGGTGGATCATGTGCTGGACATGCTAGCCAGGGTGACGGTTGGCTCGCCCCCTCTCGAACTCCCAGTCTCTCTCTTTGTCAACTGCTTGCCCGTCCTTCCAGTCCAGGAGAAGACAAAAATCTCCGTCGAGGCCATCGACAAGCTCGTTGAGATTCTGAAAGCATCTGTGGCTTCATACGCGGCCCAAGAGGATGGCAAAGAAATCTTGCCCCTCTTGTTTGGCCTCCGCCGCATCGCCCAGTCCGAGGCTACCGAGGCAAAGACTCATTTGAAGGCCAGCATCATACCTACAGACGAGGACCGCCACGAGGCCCTTGGAAAAGGTCAAACACTGCCGCACAAGATACTGAACCTGTCGAGTGAATCTGTGTACCCCGAGGTCCGCGAAGTCATCATGTCCTTGTTTTTCGAACTGTCAGATAAAGATCCGTCACTATTTGTGCACAACGTCGGGTTTGGCAACGCTGCCGGCTATCTTTCCTCTCAGGGGATTGAAATCTCACAGAAAGATCTCGGAGCAGGGGCTTTGAATGCCCACATCAACCCGATCACAGGTCAGAGGATCGACTCTGAGCCAAACACTATCCTGCCAGAAATGACAGACGAGGAGAAGGAGCGCGAGGCTGAGCGTCTTTTTGTCTTGTTTGAACGGTATACAACCCCCCACCCCCTCTCTCAATTACTGAAACAACAAAAACCCTCTCATCCAAGAAGTAATAGCTCTTATACCGAATCAATTACTAACAACCGCTATGTAGATTGAGAGCAACGGGCATAGTTGATGTCGAGAACCCGGTCGTGACAGCAGCGAGGGAGGGGAGGATAGAAGAACTACCATCGTCAGATGACGAGGAGGAAAAGAAAGATGGCAAGGGGAAATAAGGCGAGCTCCGGATTAGTTGCTTACTTGCCCAAACACGTCTCGTTCTTGTCAAGGGTGTTAACATAAAAAGGTGAATTATGTGTTTTATGTCTATACTTTCCGAATTATTATATTAGATATATAGGCGATATAGCCACCCCATTCGAGCTGCAGATCTCATAATTTTGCTACAAGTGTGATTCCCCCAATACTGCCCATATCCATATCCCAACTACATTGATCCTCCCGCTTTTATTAACCCAATAAACACGACCCCAGCCAATGCGCCAAGCAAGCCCCCTCGATTTATAGCTTGCCCTTGAGGAGGTTCCCAATCATCTCCCTGCCGGTGATCCTGGTCGTCTTCCAGAGGGTCGGGATGTCGAGCGTGCTGGACAGGCCGTCGGCGAACCCGAAGAAGAGCATCGGGGGGATCCAGCCGCGCGCGTACTCGAGGGCGAAGCAGCTCTCGGGCATCTTGTACTGCTTGACGTCGCCGCGGCGCAGGTGGTGCACGCTGCCCTGCGGGTAGACCTCGGGCTCGTACTCGCCGGGCACGTAGGCCAGCTGCACGCCCGAGAGGATGTGGAAGTAGTCGTCGGCGGTGTGGCGGCCCGTGTGGCCCTCGGTGCCGACCGCGGTGCCAAAGACGATGAGGTACTCGGTGACGCCTTGTGTTCCATGTTAGCTTAAGTTTTCTTGATTTGTTGGGAGACGCATGAGATCGGACGCACTGGCGTGGATGATGTACATGGCGCCCATGGCACCGCCGGCGTTGTTGAAGACCCAGTCCTCCTCGAGGTTGACGTGCGCGGGCGACCTCTCGCTGAGCTCGGAGACGATGTAGGACACGACGTCGCGCGTGTTGTTGCCGTGGGCGGCGATGGCGCGCTTGGACACGTCGCCCAGGTGGTCAATGTCGAAGATGTAGAACCTGTCGAGGTTCTGCTCGACCAGCCAGACGACCGCCGACAGCAGGCCGGTCATGACGGCGAAGATGGCCAGCAGGCGGCTGAGACCGCCGGCAGCGGCGGGCTGTTGAACATGGTCAGTTTCTGACACATACAACTCTGTGGTGTGTATAGAGGACGGAGAGGAATAAGGAAACCAAGCGTTGGTAAGAAGATCAGGGCAATTGGTGAATGATTGTCTCATGGCCTGCCAAACAGGCTCTGAAGTAGCAAATACTTTGAATTTTGCAATACATCATTTGATACCACGCTGGGGGAGAAATTCAAGAGAAAGAGTAGTCTCACCTTCGACTTGGGTGGCATTGCGTCCTAGAGATGGGAAGAAAATATGAAAATTAGTTGGAAGGGTGTTCCAAGTAAAAGAAAAGGGAGCGAATGAGGAAAAATACAAAGAGGGATGACAGCAATGGGTTGCCAACGAAACCCGATAATCTCCTGGATCCGGGACGCGACATGGGGAAGACCAAAAGACCCTGGATTCTGGTTCAGGGACCGGTTATTTTGCCTCGTCTCACCGCTCGGGACCCGAGAAGGCCGAATGGGCCGATCGTAGATCATAAGCGCTATCTCACCATTCATTCTCCTACAATTTGCTTGAACGTTGTTAGATTCCCAGTACCTGATTTGATGGCTCTTGGGATGTCGTGATTTTGAGCATACAGTTGGCACGTTTCGTGGTTGAGAACGCCGGCGCGTAAACGCAACTCAAGCTTGTATAGCATCATATGTGGAGTCGCGTCTACGGGCAATCTTGGGGAGCTCGCCGGCAGCTTTTGTTGGAGGAGGTAGCCATTGAGAAACATCCAACTATTGAGGAATGTGAACAGAAAAGTAATCACCTTCAACGGGAGGTATTCTTAAGTAGAGGAGATGGTACGATCACCAGAAATGATTGGCTGATACGTTTTCGTTGAATGCACAAGACGTCTCACCTCTCCTCGCCGCATGATTGGATCATGGCAGCATAGCATCGGGTCCAGCGGCTTGTGCTACGAACATCACGTCCAAAGTCTTCCAATTCTGGGAGGGAATTCGGCATCTCCGCTGTACCAGACTATCTTGCGTGTTCTGAGGAGTACACCCCCAGTGTTGGATGTTGGCGACAGACTTCACCAGCAAACGCAAGCACTTGACGCCAAGGATCGAGACATGACTATGACAAAATAGATTGAAAAACGAACGCTAAACGATGATCCCGTGCTAAACCAACTGTGAACCGCCATGCCCTGTCTGGTCCCGTGTAACACTATGCCTATGCTAATGATGATAAAATCTCCTGCTTGATTGCTTAACCCGCATCGCCCCCCCCCCGGAAACTCCAAACCAGTGATAGTGTGGCGATGTCGCCAATGATTGAGGTAACCCACCTCTCGGCCTATTTCTTCGGGAAGATCCTTTTCGTGCCTCCGACTTTACCCAGCTCGCCGAATCTATTTTTACTGTAATCGTCCTGTGCAGACACTCTCCTTTCGCCGCTCGCAAGCCTGACCTTTTCTTTCACGCTCTCCACCCAGGCCTTGCTCTCTTCGCTCATCTCGACCTTCTTTCCATTTGGGCCGGCAAGCCCCAGGAACGAGCTATCTTCCTCGCGCCAGCTCATGCGCGAGTTCGTCATAGAGCGGTTGAACGAATCATCAGTAACAGCGCTTTCGTCAAATCTCCTCGACACCAGGCCAGGGGTAGATTGACGAAGTCGTGGCGCCTCGCTGGTGGTCGACCCCACGCTCCTACGTGTCTTGCGCACAGCCAACGGTGACATGGGTGTTTCAAGAGCTGAAACGGAGCGAGAAGGTGGGCTTGATCCGATATCTGGTCCACGGCTCGCCGCCCGGGGAAGATCTTGTACTTCCACCTTTGTATTCTCTGTCACAACAGAGCGGCGGCCATGGTGGCTGGCGTATTGATTCAAATACTCGCTCAGGTCAGCCCATCCACCACCGACGCGGACCATGACCCGTTCGCCACTTTCACCAACGCACCGAATGGAGAGCTTTATGGGAGCTTCTCCAGTAGATCTTGCGAGGTGATAGACCTTGATATCCTGGCCCTTTGACTGCCTCGGCCTGGCAGTCTTGGCGGGAGACAGGGTGAAGGATGGTGTAGCATTTCGAGACAATGCTGTTCGCGACGAGAGGCTCGACCTCGACCTGTTGAATGGCTCCTTGGATGGCTTCTTCCTCAGCTTGGGAAGCTGGAGGTCAGGGGGGTTCAGGTTGATGGGAGGCTTCTCTGTCAGCTTTATCTTTGCTGGGATGCGGTCGATGATCTGGCTGATCTGTTGGTGAAGGTGCTGAGCCCCTAGACTCTCTCGACGCATGATTGGGCTTGCTGCCTCGGATACTGAATATGAATCATCAAAGAAGCTTTCCGAAAAGGATCCCTCAATAGGGGTCCTTGGCAGCATTGAATCATCATAGTTGTCGTACTCATCCAACCTGGAATCGTCAAGGGGCGAATCGGGCAATTCTCTTGAAGTTGTCTTGGCAGCTGGTGGTGAGCTAGGTGGGCTGGCCTCGATATATTCCGCCTCGCGGACACGAGACTTGGCAACCCCCGGTGAAGCAGAGACCTCCGGAAAGTCACTTGACATGCCATCGAAACGCATCGAGGTATCGTGCAAGACTGTCGATCCCATAGACGAGACACTGTCACGTCTTGTCTCATTCCGGAGCGGGGGTAATTCTAATTCTTCGTCCTCCTCCTCGCAAGGACTTAGGAGCCCTTCGTCGATTTCATCAAACTCAGGGTCCACAAACCACTCCGAAGGACCCGAGGGCTGTGGATGAGAAAGTTCATCACTATCATCATCCACTTCTGCATTTTCGACGCCGGTAGACGCATGCAGTGAGGGTGCTAATGGAGCAGTTGGACTTTCCGTGTCCGCCATATCTGAGGCGGTTGTAGCCGCAATATCAGCGGCAAGGTTTTGAGAGGGCTGGGGTGCCAGGCCATCACGTACGCCATCCAAGCCCAACCGCAATCCCAGCCCAAGTCCGACTTCCTCCTCGGGCGGCTGAATCTTGACTGTTGGGCTAAGAACATGATTGCCAGCATTTTCCGGCGAGTCTGCGGTGATGTCGCCTGAATTGCTAACATCCCGCGAGTCGGGGGCATCCAGAGGCTGGGGAGAGATTTTTACAGCTCTGGGTAGCTCAGGTGGCACCTCTAAACCATCCTTTTGAGGCGCAAGCGAAGAGGCTTGTTCGTCAACCGCAGACAGTGCTGGAGTTTTGTCAGGGAGGCTGGTATCTGCTGCCCTGCTGGGCGCTTCCTGTTCTACCAGACGGCTGGATGGCCGCTCAACATGGCCCCATTCACTCTCTCGAATCCTGCGCTCACAAGCCACGACCCAATCGCCGTATCCTTGCTCAAGGGCCTCCATGCGATCGAGCCACTCTTCAGGTAGCGTATCCGGCATACCCTCCAAACGATCCAACATATAATCCAACGTCGATCCTGGTTTTGTGATTTTCTTCTCGACCACGACCTTCATAACATTGAAATCGGATCGCGTCAAGCTGGGACCCCCCTCCAAAGGCGAGTTTGGTGGTGGCGAAACGACATTCCACCCTGAACTTAAAGCGGCCTCAGCGTCTTCCAAGTCCAGCAAAAGCCCCGGTATTCTGTGAAGAACCGCGAGCCGGATAGTCCAGAGCCGAAGGAGTTGGTTCAGTCGGGCCAGGATTGGAAGCGTTTGTACCACAATAGCTGTAACCACCGCGGTGAGATCTTCCATCTTGACATAACTAGACATTGTTGAGAACCCGGAACGAATAGATGCTGGAGTTGTGGGCCTTGACAGCGGCATGATATGGTTGTTCATGACATGGCTCTTCAGGTCGTCCACAGACAGAGCCTCGAGCTCATACTGGATCACCTCGACTCTCTCTTCATATCGCGCGATGTCGTCCGCTCGGACACATCCGATGTATTCTTGGCCTGCAGGCTCCGAGTCAGGCCTCTTCAACCAGTCCAGCTTCCGCCTCGCGCTCGAGACCTCAAAGCCCGCTGGCCCAGCCGGGTTCGGCCAGTACCAATCCTTCAGCTCACGGGTCCATTCCCAAATCTTTTTGAATGAGATTGCCGTCTGCATGGCAAACTCGCACTCGGCGTTGGAAGCGCCATCTAAACAGGCCTTCAGCGGCCCCGTGGGCGATGCCAGCGCATCCACCACGGTGGCGGGAGAAATGTGTACGAGGATATCGTTGGAGGGCCGCAGTAGCTTCGAAGGCGACTGGCCTCCGGAGGGGATCCTCACGGGGCGGAGGATCGGTGGAGGATCGTTCATCGTCACTGTTCGACGCTGCTCGGGGGTGCAAGGTTGATATCGCTAAGCCTTACTCCATCCCGTTGAATGGAGCCAAAGTAATGTCATTGGGGACAGGAGTCGCATTCGATGCTCATAGTCGATAGAGGAGATGTCGGTCAGTGGGAAGGTGCCAGCGTGTTGGCAGAGGTCGGGCGGTCAGGGAAAACTCAGGAGACGGTGTTTGGTCGGATGAAGGAGGAAGCTGGTCGGGTTAAGTAGAGGCAGTCTTGGCCAGCAAGTAAATACTAGCCAGCCTCCTTCTCATCGGCTGCAGGTGTCGCGTGGTGGGGAAGTGAACAACGGGCAAAGACGGCAGCGCAAAGCATACATAGAGCAGAGATGCAGTCAATGCGCGCTGAAACAGGGAATACGGGTGCTAGGCTGAAGTAGAACAAAGTAGTGAAACAGGTGTTGGACAAAAGAACGTAAGCCAGAAACTCGGTTGGAGGAACTAAACAAGTGCAAGAACTGAAATCGAAGAGAGCAAGAAGAGAAGGGAAGGTTGATGAACGAAGGGATGAGGCAGACCGCAGCAGGGAGACGGATGACGATCGAAAAGCAAGATGGGGGAAAAACGAGGCGCCTGGCTGTGTCGTAGTGGTTTGCCGCCTGGCTTGGGGTACGCAGGGGATACTTTGTCCGCCTGCAAAATACGTGTCAATCAGGGGTACAGCAGCAGTACATCCAACTGGCGCGCTATCAGTCGCGCCGGGCCTATAGCGGCTGCTGGTACGGGCCTCCCCTGTAATGCCGGCCTAACGCCGCCCAGTGTTATGCGCGGCAATAGAGACCGGGGTCTACGCTGCGCTGCTGATTCGCATGCGCACAGCTTGGCAGCTGCTTCCAAAGGAGTCAATTGGGTATGCTCGTCTGTGGAAAAAGCAATGGCCGCTACCACGGGACCAGCGGGCTGATAGAGACCCAACAGCCACGCCAAACAAGGGAAGGAATAGCAGCCACCTCCACTCTACAGACGTCACGTTCGGATAACCATTGTATGCGCCCCGGGGGCCAATTGTGTGTTACGAGTTCAGCAATATCAAAGGGTGGCAATCCCAAAATTGATTCGCAATGGGAGGGGAGCTCTTCTAACGGAGAGCAGGATGAGCTCCTGGCCCGTTGTTACCGAGGTACCTCTTTGTATGATATATTAGACCTAAAATCGAGAACAACAGACAACCGTCCACCTGATCAGCCGAGGAGCGAGCTGAGAGCTAGGGGCAGGCGCACTACTGAACACGCTATCTGCGATTTCGATTGGCGACTGCACGTCACGCTGGTCCCCAGCGCCTCGCTCACAGCCATCACCATACATGGATAATTTGACAACACATCGCCCACATTGTTGCATTCATATGCAAGATATGCACTTATCTCACGTGGTTACCCATTTACCCAGGATCCTCACATAGTCAATGTTTTATGCAACGATAATAATGCTCACTTTTTGATTTGTAGCTATAGGATCTAAATACGCATGTAAGAGTATCCCACGAGGTCTCTGAACATGTTCACAGCCAGAGAATCTTACAATGGACAGACGTAAATATCTGGCAGAAGCCAGCAGAGTATTCAACAAGAGGAATATCAACAAACTCCAAAGCGCCTACCCGGATTTCTCATCATCCTCATGGCAATCGTCATGGTCGAACGGAGTCCAACTTTTCCCCAAACAAAGCAGAAAAAACGGACAGGGGAAAAGAACAGAACGGAACAAAGAGCCGCCCAAAGAAAAGAAAGACAAAAACAAACTCCGTACGCTGTTTGATGACAAGTTAAATCCTGAGCCCAATGCGATCAATGATGTCCCAAAGTCTAATAAGAGAAGATATATGTGCGAGAAAATTGCTTGGCTCGAATCCAGCGAGGAAGGAGGAAGCATAGGTTGAAGAATAGTAAAAGAAAGAAAGGGGGAAAAAATTGAATCATAAGACGAGGAAACGTTTCTTAGCCAAGAACTGGCTGCGTAGTCATCGTAACATCCTCACTAACGGCAGGAGGGAAGACTCCAGGGCCAAAGTCGTCGGCACTGGCATTCACTCCCTCTGGAGGGAACTGAAGCCATTGGTCGACATCGAAATCAGCACCAGCGACAGCATTCCAATCGAACTCATCATGGCTTTGCATGAAGTCGAGGTCCATGTGTTCCATCTCACCATTGACCTCATCGGAGCCGCCGCTGGCACTAGGCGTGACACCGACATCAGTGTGTGGTGGAGAGTGGCCCGCAGTCATGTCCAGGTCGGCAGCATTGATAGTGTTTGGAGGCATCATTGTCTTCGCTGGCTGAGGCGCCTTCTCATTGAACAGAGACTCGGATGCCGTCATGTATGGGACATTTTCGGGAGGTGGTGTCTGAGCGCTGAATTCCACAGGCACCCGCTTCATCATGGCCAGGGTTGACGGGGCGATATGGGCATTGATATCGATGGCTGCCTTTCGCAGTGCCGCATCCAAAAAGCCAGTGGCATAGTCTGCCGCAGCGTAGATATCGCGGAGCTTCTCCATCACTCGCATGCACTGGCGGAATCCATACGTTGCACGCTCCCGAGCATCGGCGACGGGGTTCTTCATCTCCAGCAGATGAATAATCATAGCCGGCAGGATAACAGTAACACCGGTGGTTGGCAAGTAGCGTTCGAGTTTGTGTGTGTGCAATTCGGATGCCATTCGAGTAATGTGCATAGCTGCATCACGAACTCTCAACCGAGACATCTCCTGGACCTGGCGAGATGTGGTTGGAGTATGAGTAGGCGACGAAGGCAAGAACTGAGGGCGATGCAGAGCTGAAATGGTAGTGTAGTAGACCATGTGAAGAAGTGTTCGCTGAACAGCCACTGTAGACTTGCCATTGCCAACCTCTAACGGGGTCAGGGTCCTATATTGGCAGCATGTGGGGAGCGACTCGGCCCATGCCATAAGCTCCATATCCACTGTATGAACACCCTCCACGTTGTCCAGCTGCTTATTAGGGAACAGCATCATTGTGCTGTTCGTCGTGTTCTCTGGCTTCATCTTGTCTCTAATCAGGACAGAATACTGCGCCTTCAGCATGTGACTGATGCACACACAGAGCTGGGCTTTCGCAATGCACATGATAGCCAGCTCCTTCTGCATGGCGATATCACGCATGAGGACGCAATCCTGAGGAATGACAGTAATGTTGTCTGCGAGGGACTGGATCTCAAAATCCGCCTCTTCAAGCATGGGCACGTCGTAATCTTCGTCCTTTATCCGTGTGGGGCGTCGCATGCCGAGCGCTATAAGGCGATCTCGCATAAAGCAGGACCACCAGATCCGTTTCCAGAGCTTTTGCTTCGACACGCACATGGTTGTGGATCCTGGGTTGCGGTGAAGACCGATGGTGTGGGCCAGAGAAATCGCGACACCCATCCAGTGCCAGGTATCCTTCTGATCGTCAGGAGTCTCGTACCAGTACGTCATGAGCAACAGAGCCTGAACAAGTACGAGTCGGTCGAGTTCATAGTCAAAGTCGTAGAGAAGCTAAGAGTGACATGTGTCAATATATATATCATTTGGTTACAAACAAACAAAGTAGGTGTAACTCGAGGTCATGCGGACTCACCCTGGTTTTCTGGAAAAAGGATTTACGTGCAGACTTGCGCGAGGGGTAGCCCGCCTCACGCAGGTACTTCATGTCAACGAATGCCGTGGCGGAGAACATGACAGCCTGGTACAAAAACAAGCTAGTCTGGCCGTTGAGTCCGTCTCGGCGGTTGACAATGCTCAGGAACTCATGGATATCCATGAGGGGCATAAATGGATGCACGTACTCCACATACGCCTGGAGTAGAGCATTCTGCAATGCGATAGTGGGAAGGGTGAGAGCACCCTTGAAATGCAGATAGCTGACATCTTCCGGTGCAACTTTCGAGGGCAGAGGCCGCACAAATGGTGGCAGCTGGGCGTTTGCATCGTGATCCTCCAGGGAACTGAGAAACTGGGCCGTACGATTATCCTCAAAGAGTGCGGTGGCAGCTTGGATTACATTGTTGGCAGGCCACTGAGGAGTCGATTGCTGGCGCGGCTGTTGCTGCGGCGGTTGTGGTAGTGGCAGCTGTTGCTGCTGCGACAAGAGCGGAGACTGAGACTGAGGCTGCGGGGCTCGCGAGGGATTCTCCGTGGCCGGCTGGAGCTTGTTGAGGAGAACGGAGTCATTTCGATATCCGGAGCGTTGGTCTGCACAATGACGTTCAGTTAGCACTGTGTTACCTCCCAATGCAGGCAGCATCAAGCGAGGCGCCGAGGATTCTGGATCACATGCGAAAGGCGGAGAAGCCTGGCTCGCGATAAGATGACGCCAAGCTACCTAGGCGAGTCCAATTGAACCTTGGAGGTTTGTGGTTCATGGTTGGAGGTGTGGGGTGAGGGCTGGCTGATACCTCGCAGGTGGGGCACAGGCCAATTGGAGAGGCGCCGAAATGCGGAGAATTGTCCCTTTCCATCAAATTCTCCAACAAGCGGCCATCTCCAGCACACCCCACTCCAGCCAATCACACAACCAGAAGCCAAGGGGCAAATGCTTTGGGGTTTCCACTTACAAATGAGATGTGGCACATGACTGTCAACCCCAGACAAGGGCAGGCGTGACACGCTGGATGCATCAGCGTCGCTTGAAGAGATGACAGATCCGCTGCTGGGACGCCTTAAGTCTGCTGCGCTGCTAATTGGCACAGGATGGCTGTGCGCGGTGATCGATTTCGCGCGGAGCACTTGGGGGTCGGCCGTGGCCCCGGACTGCTGCTGCTGTCCCACGCTAGCGGTCAAAAGGTGTTTCCTTGAAAAAGGGGGGTAAAGTTAGCCCAGTCATTTCTGAAAATACATTCCATGGCATGTGTAGTGTCAAGGGTATTTTTTGTGCGCTGCGCAGGGTCGTAATCTCTCTTTCCTTGCGCGTTATAGGGTTGAGGGATAATGCCTGGCAAAGAGATCCCATCGCCAGCCTGGATCGAAAACCCTGCTGCAGGAGAGAGAAAAAAAACCGAGCAATGTCCGTTAAGAATGACGGCCAAAGCAATCGAGGGCGACGAATGCCCACTTTTAGACCGGCACCTCCGGACCTGGCATCGAGGGAATATTTTGGATTGAAGGGGATTCAACTCACTTCCTTCGACGGCTTTCTTGAACAATGCACTATCAGGGTAGGTTAGCACTCGGCCGGGCCAAAGGAGGCACAAAATCGTTTTGCGGTTCTCCCAATCAAGTGACGCGACGTACTTCAACGTTATCCCAGCGGCAATTACCGCAGGGGCTCTGCTCAACGACATCGCAGCGAACTTTCCGGGCGCGGCATGACACGCAGGCCATGGCAGCACGACGCTTTGTCACTTTCTGCGAGCCATTGGCATCCGTAGCAGAAGAATTGGATCGTTTCTTGGTCGGTTTATCCCGGTCTGCCATCTTGCTGGCATTTTCAGGTGGGGGTGAACCGGCGGCCGACATATCTGAAGCGTCCGAAGCCATGGTTCTAGATATCCAAAACGTATTGGTCGAGAAAATGTACTCGTTCCCAGGTGAGGGTCGGAAATGCAAAACCTCCCGCCGAACGATGAGTTTAACGTGTGGTTATGGAGGGCGAGTTTTGTCGCTCCCTGTCGAATGTATGCTAGAGCGTTTCGGTTCAGCGGCTGTTTATTGAGATCGGGGAGAGTAAATGAGCAAAAATCCAAGGTCCGGGGACAGACAGGTTCGGAATGAGTCGTCGAAAGCTATAATGAGTACAGAGTGCCAGTAAAGAACTGAGTGGAGAGTTGTCGCGAGGACGGTACAGATGATGACGACTAGGGCATTCGATGAAACCGTGACTGTAGTAGAGACACACTGCCCTGCTGGGGATGTAATGACTACTGAGGAAGAGAACCTTCTGGGAGGTCTCGGACCTGGAAAACGAAGTGGCAGACTTGCAACCAGGAGGGGTTCACGATCCAGAAACGAAAGAGAAGTAGAAAAATCCGGGGGTGGATAGGGTGGGGGGGCTGGAGGATTATTATAACAACGCTCTCGTTGGTTTTTGTCGCTTCACGAGACTTTGCCATCCGCACTCGTCACTGCAAGAGTGGATATCGACGGTACATGCTCTGTCAAGTACTCCACGCAAGACAGGGCCATCGCGACTGGGGCGGAGTGCAACCCGTGCGGGTGTACACCCCTACATCCCTACCACAGTCCAGCTCCCAGCATCACCGTGCGGCAAGTACCTATCCGCACACATGCTGGCCGCCCAGTTGGTCGTAGCCAGAACCTGGGCTGTGGGCCTGGGGGCGCTTCCTAATGGCATGTGGATAGCGTTAGTGCTAATGGTGTTGTGCCAGTGGTGGGATTGCCTGGTCTGGGCAAGTGTGTCTCCAGGGCCAGACCAGCGAGGACCTGGCTGGCGACGAGTGGATGACGGACATGAAGGGGGCATGGTGCTTAAGCAGGCTCGCTTGGCTTGGCAAGGTATATAGGTACCTTGCCTGTCTCAGACGAGGCAACGCTCTCGTTCCGGACTTGGCTGGATGGCTGGCCGGTGATCAGGCTTGCTGATGGCAGCCACGGCTGTGTACAACCGCGATGCAGATATCAGCATCGGACACGGCAGGCCTTGCTAGAAAGGAGAGCCACATACGGTCAGTCAAGGTATGCTCGGGCCGCCGCTACACAAGAGCAAGCCCTGCAAAATATCTTCTCACCGTATGAAACCGTCCACGTACATACCTTCGTAGCCCAGAACTGAGCTGCGGGACCACCTTGGAATTTGGAACTCCTATCACACCCCCTTCTGCCCCCCGTTCAGACTCCTGACTGACTCTTGTTCTTGTCCACCCTGCCCCTCCCGCTTCTCTAGCTTTTTTTTTTCTTCATCGACTTCAGTTTGGGAGGGTGGAATTTGGGTCGCGGCTCCATAAGCTTGCGCTCGATGTTGTGGAGCAGCCAATGACCAGCCTTCAACCCTGGCCTCCTGAGGCTTCCAAGCTCCCTGTCCAGATCGAAGTCGCTGCGAGGCTCCATCTTCGATCCCAATACCTCATGCAAATCTCTTCGTGTCCAATTGACACTGTACGCACAGGCAGTTGCGTTGCGCTAGACAAGTACCCTGATGATTCACCTCTCCACTCCACAATCCTGAGCCCTGGACAGCTGTCATGGTTGTAATTCCAGGCCGAAAACCCAAAACTCCAGCTCGGTGAGTGCTCTATGACATCGAGCTCGAAGCACAGCGCAACCCTTCGGTCATAAGGAACACAGCCTTATCTGGATTGAATGAACTCATCGGCCATTGGGGGGGGCCAATCATGGTGGTTGCAGGACCACCATCAGGTCGGTAACTCTCGGCTCGGGGGAGAGGGAGCAACCAGTGAAAAGAGTGGAGATTGTTGCTACAGTTCTCGAAACTTTAGTAGGTAGGGCAATGCGGTGTCGCAGGCCCAAGGTCAGGAGTTGATCGCATAAACAAAAGCCCGGCCCGGCCAAGCCCAGCACCTCACCCACTCGGTTCTTGCGTGCTGGCCACGATGGCGGGATGTTTGTTTCCGGCGGGCTATGGAGGGTCGGAACGTGGTGATACATGCAAGGCAAAATTTTCTAATCACCGGAACAAGAGAGAAAAAGATGCTAATTAAATCCAGGACCCACGAGCCGGCCAAGGAGAGGGCGGCGGGCGGCGACTATTATTTCGTAATTGCCTCTCCGCCTGCGCTGCATCCAACGGGGTCCCACAATCCAAGAAACAATTGAGCCAGTCAAATCTTTCTTGACAAGGCCTTGCACTTCCTGGAGGGTGCAGCGTGCATGTTCATGCTGGAACCACCGGATCCGATATCTGGAGCACATCCCGTCTTCCTCCCCAGTTGCAGGGGGCCGTGGAAGGTAGCATGCTCCGGGTGTATGCGCAGGTATATGTATCTGTGGACATTGTAGGCATTTGTCTGCGATTTCTGACTGCATCGGCGATGGACGAATGCCTGGATAGGATTGGCTGTACTTAATTATTCGGGCCCGGGCACCCAGACCTGCGTGGTTCAGCCATGTTAGCTGGCGTTCGTGACCGCCCTTCCCTAGAGCTCCAGCGAGCACGAAATTCCAGGTGAGTTCCACCGGAAGCTGACGTAATGACGGATATACGATTCGATAAGGACGATCCGATTGCGCCTGCTTGTTCTAATTACTATGGGACCTGGAGCACAACCAAGTCGGCCTCGAGGGCCATCCGCCAGCAGACGGCCTCCAGATGCAACGCGCCAACCAAAGCCAGCGGGCGACCTGCCACTCACACCGAACCTGCCCCTGGTGCGCAGCAAGAATTAACCGGTGGACCTCCCGCTCACACACTGTCGCGTTCTAGGAGGGAGGGATGTGCACCATGGTTCAGCTTCTCCATGGGGTCTCCACGCAGAGGGCTTGGCGCTCTTACTCCGATCGGTAGCCGTTCGGCACTCCGACGCTTTGCCTCAGAAAGCTCTCGGATATAAACTGGAGGCCCGTCCATCTCCACCTCCATGACAACTGGTACAAGCCTCAGCATGTACCTTGTTGCAAGGGGTTTGATGCTGTAATTAAGTGCTGCTGCTGCCAGATGCGTAATTAACTGGGAGCTCGCTGCTACCTCGTGAAGGCGTGGCAGAGTACATGTCCCCTCCTCATCATGACATCCTGCGAACTGGGTGAGGGCAGTTCTTCCCGACCTACACCCGTAGTTTGAGATCAACCCTATTTCTTCCACCTTCGAACCCGGAACGGTTTAAGCCATTGTTCGTCTATTTTCCACCTCCAGGCCATCTTATACCAGGCAATGCCCTGCTCGGATTTCTTTTCCGGCCCTCGCTCGAGGATCCCCTCCATGGTATCCTCGACCATGGCCCCACCTCGGATCAGGCCCGAAGCCAAACAGCCTCTTTCTAATTCCCGTCGCCCAGTATGTATATGTCGATGGTTCGTCGATCAGGCTGCTGTCTAAGCGAAGCATGGAGCCTTCAGTGGCTTGAATCTTCTCGCCTTGAACTCGTGCTTCTTAAGCATAAGAGTCGACGGGGACCCCACTAGCATTGCACCAAATGGTTGCTTTGCTGAACCCACACTATATACAGGAACTCATGGCTTATTTTACCACTGCCATGTACCCTATGGGATGATTGCATGTTCTCAGCGCATGTCCGCATCTTTCCAAAGTCTGGACTCTTGCAGATGGAAAGAAGCACCAGAAGCTCACCCAACTGTTGATGTCACGCGAACTTCCCACGGGTCACACCTCCAAGTGAGCATATCAGCACCGGGAAGGTGCAATGGAGGATATATTGGAATGAGCCTTGGCCGTTATTGCCAAGCCACAGTCAAGAAGTGACCCAAGCTACAGAGCGGCATTGCTCAAGAATGCAGCTTTTTCCGGCTTCGCCATCCACGAGCTTAACGCGGAACATGGCAAACATGAGAAATCTTGCCGGGTGTAGGTGGATATCGACGAAAGTACGAAAGGCTTCTGCCATCCAGCCCAAGGCATATTCCCCGCCCTTGGTCTCTTCCTCCAATCTCACCCGGCGATGGCTCGGCTCTCCCCCTCAGCTCGGTCTCCATCGCGGGGGCGGGAGGAACCAGTCTGCGGGAGGAGTCACGAACTGGCCTGCTTTCCATGGCTCGACGCTGGTTGACTGGCATGGCCTATTCGATCAACGCAACCCTCAATTTCCCTTCCTCTGGGAAGTTGGAGCCAGCATCGGAAAGGAACGGTCCGTAATACATGTGCAGCCAAGAAGCCAAACAAACAGGCTGGGAGCGAAGCACCTCAAACATGCAATACGGCATTGAGCAAGTATTGTGGCCGGCCAACATCGCGGAAGCATTCCGACGCAGCAGGCGGGCAGACGGGACGCAACCTTTCATTGCAAAGCTGAGCTGAGTGTATGCTCTCAAACAAGCGATGACGAGGAACCCACTCCACGCACGGCAAACCCCGCATCTCTACGGCCAAAGAGCATCACGAACAAAAAAGAGGTGGTCAGGAAGAAGACGGAAAATATACGGCATAAGGGTTCTATTGGCATCACATGTCTATTAGGCCCATGCTGGAAAGAATTGTCCCAAGAAGGCGCCAGAAAAAAATTAAACCTAGTGGCCAGAAAGACCACCACCAACCGTCTGCCCATGGTCAACAAGGACAGACGGGCACTCTCGCCCAATTTTCAACCCCTCGTGGGTACGCATGGAGGCCAGGGCCTCAATCAACCAGGTTGATGCCCACAAGTCTCCTCATTCCCCCTTACCCCACTCCGATGCCTGAACAAGCACCCCGCTACTCCCCGCACACCTTCATGTTGAGGTTGCAGCAGGTGGAATTGAGGTACCTGGCCAGGCTTACAGCTGGCTCCTGGTTGCCTCAAAGGATTGAGGGTCATACACATGTTGCTTGATGTATGCGTCCAAAGCAACATCACCCCACTCTTCCCACTCGACCCATTGCTCCTCGGGGAGCTCTGATACGCCGTCCCTTCGGGCGGCCTTCATGGTCTCGCGTGCAACCACCAAGCTTGCCTCGCGGACACGCTCGATGCGAGGATAGATGAGACCCAAGTGAACCTCCTCGGCGTTAAGTGCCTTGGCGAGAGAGGCAGCAGAGGTGTAGACCATCTCGTCGGTCACCTTGGTAGCCTTGGAGAGGATGGCTCCCAGACCCAGGCCAGGGAAGACATAGACGTTGTTACCTTGGTTAGGGTGGTAGGTGACAGGACCCTCTGGACCATCGACAGTGACGTTTTGGAAGGGAGAGCCCGAGGCAAAGATGGCAGTACCATCAGTCCATTGGATGGCTTGCTCAAAGGTGCACTCAGCCTTGGTCAGAGGGTTGCTGAGAGGGAAGAGGATAGGGCGACGGCCGGCACCGCCCTCATCGACCGAACCCTTGAGGGCACGGATGATGGGTTCGGTGAAGACACCGAATGTGGCAGTCAGACCAACAAGAGCGGAGGGCTTGACATATTTGATAACCTCCTCAAGAGTCTTGTACTGGTTGCCATTGTTGTCAGTGCGAGCAAAGTACTTCTTGTGCTCAGCGAGGTTGTCACCACGGTCCTTGGTCACAAGGCCCTTGGTGTCTACGAGCCAGAACTTGTCTCTGGCCTCGGCCTCTGAGAGACCCCTACGGGTATAATACTCCATGAGCTGCTTGGCAACACCGACACCAGCGGAACCGGCGCCCATGAAAACAAGGCGCTGCTCCTCGAGGGGCACGCCAGAAAGGTCTACGGCACCAATATATCTGAGAATGCGAGTTAGTTCGTCTTCTGATGAGGGAATATCACCAATGGAGAGTCTTACCCTGCAAGAACGACAGCACCAGTACCCTGGATGTCATCGTTGAAGCACCTCTGGGTGTGTCTATACCGGTCAAGGTACTTGAAGGCCTTTTCGGTCTCAAAGTCCTCGAACTGGACAACCATGTTGGGGTGGACCTCCTTTACAGCTGCCATGAACTCGTCCATGAAGTTACGCTGGTCCTCGGTGGACACTCGCTTCTGTCGCAGACCAAGATACAGGGGATCTTTGAGATTAGTTTCGTTGTTGGTGCCACAGTCGAGGACAATTGGCAGGGTCTTGCCGGGGTGGATACCAGCGGCAGCTGTATAAAGAGCAAGCTTGCCAATCTATCAAACGCAGCTCGGGTCAGAACAAGCTACTCCCGGGGAACAAACTCTATATTTTGACTTACCGAGATACCAACACCGTTCATTCCCAGGTCACCGAGACCCAGGATGCGGGAACCGTCGGTCACGACGCAGATCTCAGGATCCCGGCAAGGCCAGTTCTCAAGCATTGTGCGAATTGACTTTCGCTGCTTGATGGAAATGTACAGAGCCTCGGGACGAGTATATAAGGTGGAGTACTGGAGGCAGACATCGCCGATGGTCGGAGTGTAGACCAGTGGCATCAACTCACGAACGTTGTCCATCAACAATCGGTAGAACAGATCGATGTTCTGCTCCTTGATGCTGGACAGGTATAGGTACTTGTCGATGTTGGTCTGGCGAGAATTGATCATCCTCATACCACGCACACATTGCGTCTGCAGACTCTCAATCGTGTGGGGGAGGAGGCCGGTGAGGTTGTTGGCAACGCGCTCCTCTGGGGTAAAGGAGAGACCTGCATTGGATGTATGTCAGCTCAGAACATCTCGAGTCGACTGGAAAAGGCGATCGATGTGGGGGGGGAAGACAATAACGAAATCGAAGGACCAAATCACTTACCCTTGTTCCAGAAGGGCTGGCGGAGAAGAGGGTATCCAGCAGCCATGGTTCTTGAGATGTACTCGGTCTCCTTGTCTTGGCTGACCTGTGCGTAATGGTTCTGGGCGTATCCGCGGAGCTGGTCGAGAGATGCAGCCTTGATGCCTTCCTCAATGGCAGCAATGTCAACGTTGGACGTCATGGGATTGAAGTTGATCAATTTGCGGCCGGACGAGGCTGCAGGTAGTGTTTTATTGCTGTGTCTTGGACCCGAGGCAACGGGGGAGGAGGGGGACGTGGACCGAGGTGTGGGGATGGGCTCTGAGTGGGAGGTGCTGCTGCTGGCAATGCTGGCAGCGGTGGTAGTGATGGAGGGAGCGGTTTGGGTGGTCTCAGCTGGGGCTAGTGTTGATGCTGCTGTGCCAGTCGAAGCCATGGAGGTGGAGGAGAAAGAAGATGCAGGAGGGACGGAACCGTGCAAGCAACGACGCAACCGGCGACGATGGGTATTAATAAGAAGCGAAGAGACGACTGGGTGGCCTGACAAGACGGTCGCCGGCGAGGTAGTGGGGAGACACAGACGATTTATCAGGAGCCCAGCTCCCAGGCGACTCTGCAGCCCCATGTGGTGAGCAGCAAAGCAAGCTTACCACAAATGAGCGGCACGGACAAGGGTGTGTGGAATGATCCAGGGGAAGCGCCTACGAAGCAAATGCGACGGGAGGGAGAAATCGGAGAATGGACGAGGGACAGGCGGAATTGTCAGCACAAAAGGGAAGTTCATTAAAGGCAAAAACGAAGGCGGACGAGGCTTGATGGAAATTTGGCTGAGGATCTGGATCTCCAAGTGGAGTGACTAACAGCGTAGTGGGTTGCGACGAAACGGGGAGCGGCCCCGGTGCCGGAGACGAGGCCCCTTCACTGGGGTACAGCGCTGTGCATGGTACCCACGAGGTACCCAGCGAGGTACCTCAGGTCTTTCCACTGCTTGGATGGGCAGTGGGAGCCCATTCCCAGCGCTTGCCAAAGCCATGGCTACCCGACACCGACTAACCAAAATAAACTACAGCCTGGCCTGCTAGCGCTGGCTCACGATTCTAGCACAAGGGAACAGCACTGGCAGAAGCAGCAGCAGCTGGTAATGGGTACCTTGGCTGATGGCCAACATGGCGTCAATGTGCTGACCTGACACTGAGCTATCGCCAGCAACATGGCATGACATGACGAGACAGATGCGCGCAATACTTATTGACACCCGACTTTCAGGTCCGCAAGCGACATGGACGGTCCTCCAGGTCCAGGGGTTTGGGGTCCCCAGAGCACTGCCATCCATCCACATCACAACCGCCCGTCACCAAACCCCAAAACAAGATGCTCTTGCATGCCCGTCCCGAGCTCTGTTGCATTATGTTGCAGCTGACATGCCGCTAAGAGCTTTCGGAAAGGCGCTCCCTTCCCGCCCCCCCCGCACGCACCGCCTTTTGGAATTACAAGGCAACAAAGAAAATTTGTTGGGCAGCATCTCATCACCGACGGGTTGCTCCTGTGTGACGACAACGCAGGTTAGCGGAATCGCCCTCTGGATTCTCCCATGCCAGACCCGCACAGCCCATTCCATGGCGGTCACTGCGTAGTGTGCCAGCTAGAGCATTCAGCTGTCCCGATCAGAGAATTGGCTTGGGCAGCTCCTGGTTGTCCCCGATTCAACGGACGTTCTTTTCGGCCGCAGCTCCACATCCCCACCGGCGTCCGGACAACTTCCGGAGTATCGGTCACGGATTCAGCAAGAAGGGGTAATCCCGCCTTGAAGTGCCCAGGTCGGATTAATTGCCCATTTGGCACACACTTGTGTCGTCGTGGGCATGAATGACGATGATTGTAATTATACTAACTGCACCCAACCCTCCAGTACAGGTAGGACGTAGGACATGGGAGAGGCTGCAAGGCAGACGGTCCAATGGGAAGGACAGGATGGCCTATCGTTGGTGGCTTGTCGGGCTTGGGCCTCCTCCTTCTTTTTGCCCAAAGCGTAATTAGACAATGGTAAGGTTGTCTTCTCGTGTTAGAGATGTAATGAATAATCACGACACGTCTTGCCTGCCGAGTGAACCGGATCCCTTGGACCCCTGCCACCTGTAACGGCCCCAGTATGCAATTAGCACCCCTGACTCGCTCGGAAGGTTTGTATCTACCTGCAGCTATGTAGCACCCATCGCCGGCTCATCGGTCTGCCTGACGTGCATATTACACCACCTGTAGTAGGTATGCGACGGTTTCATGCTTTTGAGTCCAACGAAAAGACTACCAGCTCTATCCAGGGCTGCAGTTGAGCTCGACCACCTCGAATGTCATTGCGGCAGATTCGAAACCAACCGCTGCTAACAAAAACCGCCCACAGGGGCAATCACATCACTACGGGGGAAAGGGGTGCAAATTGCCCTACAGCTCATTCCGACTTCTCCCGAAGGCTAACGCCACCGACCAACGGGAGCGATGGGGCGGCCTGGCGGATAGTACATAGTATGTATGGGGAGACCAGGGGTCCTAGATGGGGAACAAGCATTAGTACGAGGTGGGCGGTCGCTAGGGCACGAATCGCACTGCCTCGCGATCTTTGGGAGGAAAAGAAGCAGTCAGAGGTTTTCCAGACTCCCCGCAATTCGCTACGTCCCGCTCCCTGGCTCTTTCGCACGCGATCACAAGCATGTCTCTCTCTCAGATGATCACTTTTGAAAATTTTCTCAAATGCGGGCGGGCGTTATCAATCGGTCTATCCTGCTGTCTGCATGCATGTCGGAGATCTCCTATCTGTGTGCCCGTGTCTCTATGTATGCTTGCATGTGGTTTTTCCCCGTCTCTTCCATCCCTCCGCCATTTGTACTCGGGCCTGTACCCAGCTTGTACCCTGATTTAGCATCACATGACCACTATGACATTAGCACCCTCCCACCAGCAGGGTACGCTCAGGGACAAGGGGCCCACTGGCAATAGCGTCAAAGGCCGCGATCTGTCTCAGCGGCGCCTATGTACTCATTTTCGTACCTGCAAACTACCTAACCAATAACCTACCTAGTAGTGCGTGAGTGAGCAAGAGGAGGTTCCGAATTGCGGAGGCGGGCGTGTTTATCCTCCTCGGCGCTAGCGCGCACCAACAAAGTTTCCTGGGTGTCGGCCGTCTTTGGGAAGTCCTACCCTGGATGGGGGAAATGTTAACCTGGATACCATCAACAAAACTGAACGCAGCAAGGGGGGGGGGAATCTGATACGTCACTCCCCAACATCTTTTTGGCCGCTGTGTTGGAATAATTGCGTGGTATGTCTACTTCCCAACTTAGAATGGTATTTATTTTTGTGTGTGTCGCACAGCATTTCAATGGCTGGCAACTTTCATGTAAGTGCATGGATCGGGACGTGTCTAATCAAACAGTTGTTGTTGAGTGGGTAGAGTCGGGAAGTCCGATCGTCCACAACCACCCCCCCCCCCGATTCATTATCTAGTTTTAACAAACCCTCGGAGAATGTCCGCCACGGGGCTCTGGGGCGGGGTTCCACATGCTCGATACTACTACTAGAGTTGAACTAGAGAAGTGACGCGGCAGGAATGAGCGGTAATAAAGAGTTGTGGGTTTTTATGCATGTTCTGTTGCCACGCTTTCGGAGATGGTAGTGAGATGCCATCGTGGGGAGGGGCTGCTGCCAACCCCGTCCCGCCCACCTTAACATCATTACACATGTCAAAAGAAGATGTTGTGGCTGCTTCACACATGATAACCTGTAGATTATTTCAAAAGACCTTATTCTGTATAGTTGAGTGGCATGTGCCATCACATTACCCCCCCCCCCCCCCTTTTTATCCCACCATCTCCAAACCTATCCTGCTATCATACATGTCATTACTTTTCGTCACGGGCCCCAAGCTGGACCGTCTTCTCCGTAGCTTTCTCGATCTTGGCCTTGACCTTATCATCCAAGAGTGCCCACCAGCGTCGAAGACCCTCCGCATATGAGACCTCAGCATCGGAAACCTCGACAGGGGGGCCCTTGATCTGAGGGAGCATCTCCTCGTCGCCCTTCTCGAAGACGGCCCAGGCCGAGTCCTCTGAGGTTCGGATCCCAAAGCCGCGTTTTCTAACCGACACAATCTGGAATTGACGCAGGAGCACCACATCGCCCACATGCACCGTCGGCAGGGATGCCTGGTGCGGGCGGAAGAAGTGCGCAACCACGACGGTGGACGGTGCACATGACGGATCTGTAAGTATCAGCTCGACCATGTAGTCGCGCGGGCCATTTTTCGGCCGTGATGGCTGCGGAGGGGTCGTTGTAGCAATGGCAAGGATGTTTGTCGTCTTCGATGCCAGGTTTCGGAGCGACTTGAGGGGGGTAAAGTCTCCCAAGTTGGTTCGAAGATCCCTCGACAAACGCAGCTTCAGTTCGGAGATTGGCTCGCCATCTGCGGCAGCGGCAGCTGCTGAGGAGCCGGCCACCGAAGGCGTCTTCAACAGCTCCGACGTCGAGGCCGGCGACTTGCTTCGACCCTTCCGGGTGGCCCCTGACGCTTGACTTCCGTGGGGCGTCTCTGGCGTAGCACCATGTCGCGTGCTCCTCGTTGGCGTATGTGGAGACCCCGTCGTTTGGCCCACACCAGCTTCCACCTGGCTGCGGGTGATCCGACCTGTATGAATAACTGGGGGAGTCTTATGTTTTCGACGTGGTTCGGGTTCAGCCGCTCCCGTGTTGGCCTTTGCAAGCAAAATACTGGGATCCTGGTTGTGCGTGCTCGTCGAGTCAGAGGACAAACTCTTGCGGTGTCCGCGGCTGCGCAAAGACTGCACTGTGATTAACATTTCCTGCTCTGGCTTTGCCGTAGCTTTCTTGCCCTTCTCCAAGGGCTCACTGGGAACAGACGTGGCAGTATCAGCCTCGGACTGAAGAGTATCAGCCATGGGTTTGTCCTGATACCCCTGTGACTCTGATATGATTTGCTGCTCAGCCGCAAAAGAATATTCTGCGTCATGATTATGCTCATCACCGATCTGGTCAACATCCATTGCATCGTTCAGTGGCGATTCTTGTAGCGTAATATCCTCCTCTGCTCTCTCCACATATATTACCTCCTCCACCTCGACCGTAGCCGCAACTGGTTGTGCTACTTCATCTGTTGTTTTTGCTTGCTGAGACATCTCGGTTGGAGGTGGCAAGTCTAAACCATCCTTGACCTCAATCTCATCCTGTACAAGGTCCGGTTGTTGGAGAAACTCCGATTGATTTGTCTCCTCTACTATGAGAGATGCCTCTTGCATCGCCGTATCTTCGCCTGCGCCGTCATTAGGCAAGTCTTTTGCATCGGTATGGGTGTTTGAAACAGCAGGTAGCTCCACTGCAGGAACCTGGCCGGTTGGCGCGACGGCGGTATTTGAAGTGATTTCTGCAGAGACACTTTCTACACGTTTTGGTGATGTCTGTCCAGCCATCAGGGATGATGCTTTGCCTATACTCGCCCCCATGTTTTCATCGGTGGCCGAAAAGCCACTCGGTTTGGAGGCTGAGACTGGTGAGCGCTGGGCTGGCTCTGTGGGTGGTAAATCGCTTGTTGCTGGTTGTTCTGGTGTGCCCGCGGTAAAGGATTGTTCCATATCGGTGGTAAATGTAGGATCTTCCTGTTCTACGGCTGGCGGAACTTCCATATCCGCGTCAAGCTTTTCTTGGTTTGACCCATCTTTCTCCTGATTTGTAGCATCCTTAAAGGACGGTGAAGAGATTTCAGCTCTCATACCTTTACGTTCAATCTCCTGGCTCTCTGTGATTTGAGATTCCTTTTCATCACGTTGGATTTCTGGACTCTGCTCACCCAGACCGACCACTGTTTGAGTTTGGGTCTGGGTTTGCCCGTTGGAGATTGTGGCCGTCTCCTGGCTTTCTTCATAATGAGTGGTTGAATCGGCATGCGGTTCTAAATCCGTAGCCGCCAGTGGGTTCGACTGCGTTTGTGATTGTTTGCCCGAGCTGACTAGTGTTTCTGGGACGGTAGCAACACTATGTTCTGTCGCGCTGTGGCTTGACTGATCTGGGTGGGCTGGAATTGGTTGCTCGGATGCATCCACGTTAATTGAAGCCGTTTCCTCTGCAGTGCCTTGCGTAGACGCTAGATTCGGCTCTTGTGATTCTTTGTTTTCGCTCAGAGCTTCCTGTTGGTGGGCAGAGATTGTGGATGCATCTAGTTCATGTGCGTCTGCACTCTCCTTCGCCTCTGACTCCTCTTTGTGGGGTTCTTGATGATCGAGCTCATCTTCGTCGTCAGAGTCGGACATAAGGTCGATAATTACCGGCTCTTGTGGAGGCGGTGGTGTTGAGTTGCCTGCCTCCTCCTCATATTCCTCTTCCTCTTCCTCATCATATTCTTCCTCGCCCTCTTCATAATATTCTCCTTCCCCATACCCAAAAACGTCCACTTCCTCTCTTTCATAGTATTCCTCTTCTTCCTGTTCCTCCTCCTCCTCGTCTTCTTCGTCCTCCTCTTCGTCAGACTCGGAATCGTAATCAGCCTGAGCATTCACAGGTACCAAGCCAGCAGCCCTGACAGGACTTCCAATCTCCCCATTGCGAAGAGATCCTTGTTCATTAACGAAGTGGCTGCTCTGTTCGTCTGCAACATTGATGAGATTTCCAGCTCGATATGGCCTATGCGCGTCCCCCTCCTCACTCTCGCTCCCGACGCTATCATCATCTTGGGCATCGTCATAGTTTCTCAGATCATAGTCCTCCCCAGCAACATCTGTACCTTCTTCAGACTCATTATCATCCATCTGAAAGTCCTCCCTGCCTTGCTGTAGGGCCTCTTGCTCACTGTCTTCCATGTGGCTGCGATCTGAGTCTTCATCCTCGCTTTTTAGAGAGCTTCCTCGCAACTGACCCTCGTCATCCTCGTGTTCAGCATCGCCTTCATCTGAAGATTGTTCTCCATCCGAAGAGCTGTCAATGATTTCCACAGGGTTGTTCAAGCTATTCGGGGCTGGTATCGGCGGATACACAGGCGCTGAAGACATAGGCAGCCAGTCATTCGATTGTGTTGGGAAGGTCGAGAATGGGTGATTTCCATGCGGTTCGCCATTGGGTAGATGAGAAAAACCAGTCACTGATGGCTGGCTCTCTGCATATGTAGGCATAGGGGCAAATTGTAGGTCATGATCTTCCAAAAACCTTCCAGCATCATGTTCCATGACTAGATCGGCGGCTTCTCCTGCCTCGTTAGCGAGAGCTGGGTCGATTGCATCATGTAGAAATTGATCCATAATATCGGGTGGCTTTAACGCATCGTTACGGGGGAGGCTGTCAGGTTCTGCGCTGGTCTTTTCGAGCTCGCTTTGAGCATCCACTTCTGCCAATTGGAGTGAAGACTCTGTGTCCCCGGAGGATTTCGAGTTTTGCTCAGTGTAATTTCGTGGCTCCTCCTCGGGTTCCGTTCTTGGTATGCAAGGTGAGCTGGGTGTCGAGGCTCTTTGAGATGATAGAACTCGCGTTTCAGTAGCTTGTGGCGGAGCAGGCGAGGCTGAAGCTTTGGTACTCTTATCTTGCTCTTCTTTGCCTGCCACTGGGAGCCGCGATGGCGTTTCCATAAGAACATCATGGGCATCCTTGTTTCCCGCCTGTGGTTCAGGTTCGACCTCGGGCGAATGTTCAGGCTCGGGGCTAGGGGTACGACTCGTGTATTTCCAATTGGCGTTCATGCTGAAGCGCGGCCGCTTTTTATCCCTTTTCTTGCTCGGTACATCGTCATCGTGCTCGTTAAATATATCGAAACCACCCTCGAACAGGGAACCATATGAGATTCTAGCACGTTTCAAGAAGGCAGGGGATGCATATTCGTCTGCATCGAAAGCTTCCGAAACTTGACGCTTTCCGGTCAAGGGTACTTCAAGCCCGTCTCGTGGATAAATTGCAGGCTTTGGGGGTGTATCGGTTGGGATTGGGATCGAGGGTTCAAGTTCAGAAACTGAAGGCGCTGTGAGTTCAGTCAATGGCGGATCGTTATCGATGCTCTCGGGTGAGTCGACGCTGATTATTTCTTCCTCCTGGCTGTCTGTCCTGCGAACCTGCATGCGCAGCCTACTCGAGAAGTTCATCTGCCATTGAAGCGTGTCTGGTCGCGTCGATGCAGGAGATCCCTCAGTCCATTCAACCCCGGCCAAACTGAGCCGAACCTTATCACCACCTCCAATTCCAGTTGCGGCGACCGCCTTTCCCGCAGCGCCATGGAATTCCACTCGTACCTGGCCTTTGTTGCGTCGCAGCAGGAAATCGTGTTCGGCGAGCTTGAAGGCGATGGATTTGGTGACAATGCTGAATGGCCATGTGATAGTCACCTCACCATCGACAATGTGCGATGTGATATCCGAAAGACCTGGCTGGAGCTGCGCGATGGGCGTAGGCACGATCGCCTCCGAAAGATCGGGCTCGAGACCGCCGTTCTCCATGTTGACGGACCGTCGCGTACTATCAACGGATAGCTATCATAGGTCGTGACCTCACCAGAACCCCTGCTCGATAGATTACGATGGAGCGCAATCCGCAGAAGGGAAGTAAGAAGCCTCAAGCGCGATGTATTCCAGAAGCTGAATATCGCATCTTGCGATTTACGCGTCGAAGTGCTCGATCAGTTCCAGCACTTTAAATGAGCAGTTCATGTTGGTGGGAAGCACAAAGGAAAGTGGAGTTTAGCTGTCGCCTGCTAGCTTCACACCTTCGGTGGGCCTCGGTGTGGAAGACAGCTATGACCCGGTGAAAGAGTTTAAATGGCCCTAAGTACCGTCAGCCGCTGATCACATCACGCTCCATCTCGATAGGATAGGCACTATCTCACATCAAGCTTAACATTATTGTATCGCAGGGCATGGTTATTGTTCTGACTAGGTAAATATTTACTCAGTCGGCTGAATACCTAAGCAACAATCATAGGTTTCCTTTCAACTAATCTAACTTTTTTCCATTCTTCAAAACCGAGTGGTTAGGCGTCCAAGCACATTTTGCCTCCCTAGGTAGTATTTATGAAGCATTCGTGACTGGGAGAACACCTGTACTTGTGACTTGGCCTTGGGGATTATGGTGCATTCCGACCTTCAGGTAGCCCAAAGTCTTTAAGTCCAGGCATCAGTTGAAATATAACCTACGGATCTACAACCAACAAGTAGGATTTCTTATTGAAGTTATTTCGACCGTACAGAAAACTACCAGCTATGACGAAGAAAATAGGCCTAGTGAGTGTTGAAACACCTGACATGGAGCTCATTTGATGTCTAATCCCTTGCGGATTGAGAGCGGGATTGCTACACAATGGTAATTTTTCGTCACGACTAGAACGGGTATGGTTCTTGTTGCTGTTTGCTATGGCTATTTAACGAGAAGATACGTATGGGAATAGCAGCTGGTGGAATGTTTTGGGGTCATATTACCTACATATGAGGCCCAACCATTGATTAGAAGCAAAAAATCACTTTAGACCGGCAGGCAAGACAAATAGAAATCCTAGCTTCAGGTTCTTGCAGGGAATACATGCTCCTACCCCAGACAATGTTATTTTATCGTTGCTGGCAGGTTTTCGCTTGTTCGTAGCGGAATCCAACATCGCCTTGGAACACAAGGTGGTCTAGGGTAGGTTAGCAAGATCCAAAGCCTTGGCGATCTGGGGAGCTGGTTCCACTTTGTAGGGCGCGAATGGCACCAAGTCCGCAAGTCCGAAGTCATTACGCCATCTGGACCAGAATGAGTAGATAGCCCCTCACCGCATTTGCCCATATCTGGGAGGCTCCGATTTGGATTTGTCAGGAACAGACTCGCAGTTGGCGAAACGGCATTGGCAGGGACCGTTGCACATCTGGACCCTGGTCCGCCCGGCTCGGGGTCCCTATCTGCCCTCCCACGTTAGATCTCCGACTGCCTATCCCTCTCCATAGAGATAATATTATTGCTTGTCTACCTAGTGGCCGGCCTCTTGGGATTCTCTCCAGCAATCTTGTGTGAATCCGTTGTTGAATGCCCCCCCCCGTCCAAGCCGCAGCGTATTTATGCAAGACCGTTAAGATTCGATCCAACGCCACCAATCAGAGCTTAGGGCTGAACTGCGCTGTACCTGCCAATCGATATGGCGCCGCCACCGGCAATGTCTCAGGCTGGTCTCTCTCCTCCACGCGACCTCAGCCACCACTTTTCCCAGTCGACCAAGAACCGAGGCGCGAGCGCTGTCAAGCAGCTCTACAAATTCTTCCAAATCCCTGGTGTTGGGAATCTTGCTGGAGGTACTTACTTCAATTCTCTCACGCCCAATGAATTGATTTCCTCTGACCCAGTACACTGTAGGCTTGCCTAACCCCGGGCTCTTTCCCTATGACACTCTCGAGGCTCAGGTAGCACTGCCTGATAGATGGCCTGTCGAAGTGAACAAGAATGGCTCAGCCGCGGCGCCAAAGCATGCCGCATCCCATTTCGTAATCCCTGCCAAGGATGATCAGGTCGACCCTTCAAAGAAAATTGACCTGGCGACGGCACTGCAGTATGGCACTGCAGGTGGCTACCCGCCGCTGCTCTCATTTGTTCGCCAGTTCATACGTAACCACCTCCATCCAAATGTGCCCTACCTCGACGGGCCGGAGGTCATCCTCACCACTGGTGCCACCGATGGTTTCTCCAAGGCCGTGGAGTTGATCGTCGAGCCGTGGGTTGCTGGCCGAGACCCCGTGGAGGATCGTCCAGGCATGCTGTGTGAAACATATGTGTACATGAATGCCCCCAATACGGCGCTTCCTAGGGGAGTGCAGGTCGTTCCCGTGGAGGTAGATTCTGAAGGCATGAGTGTTGACGGCCCGGGTGGTTTGAAGGATGTCCTTGAGAACTGGGATTACAGCAAAGGTCGACTGCCTCATTTCATCTACTCTGTAACGTGAGTCCTACTTCCCTCGTGCGGATGCTGCCGAGTCCATATTAACCGTCCCATCATAGAATGGGCCACAACCCAACCGGTGGACTCCAATCAATCGAGAGACGAAAGGCCATTTACGCTCTATGCTGCCAGTATGATATTATTCTCATCGAGGACGAGCCATATTGGAATCTCCAATATCGCGTAGATAGAGACGGCCGGACACCATCGCAAGACAAAGCTCACGGCCTATCCAAGTCTACAGGATACGAATTCCTGGACTCGCTGGTCCCTTCCTCCCTTAATCTGGATACTGAGGGCCGTGTTATTCGTCTCGACACATTTTCCAAGACCATCGCTCCAGGCTGCCGTCTTGGTTGGATCACTGCTCAACCTGCCTTTATTGAGCGTTTCCTTCGGTATGTAGACCCCCACCCCATCAGATCCCCCGAGACTATTCCTGCCCTTCTAACAAATTGCAGAATCACGGAAACTAGCACACAGCAACCCTCTGGCTTTGTTCAGTCGCTGGTAGCTGAAGCGATCATGGGCCAGCAGCCCGAAGCAACAACTAGACGCTTCCACGCACTCTCGTCCAAAGACAAGGCCTCGTTCGAGGGCTGGAGTATGGATGGTTGGGTCCGATGGCTCACTGGTCTTCGCGGCGTTTATGAGGGTCGAATGGCCCAGATGTCCACCATCCTTGATGAGAACTCCTTTGAGCTCAAGCAATCCACCCCAGTTCGTGATTCCGATACCGAATGGGGTGTGATCACCAAGACTCGGCTGTTATCTTTCAACTGGCCAAAAGGTGGTATGTTTATCTGGGTTCGCATCCATTTCGAGAGCCATCCGCTGTGGCAGGCACGCGGAGAAGCGATAGGAGGAGAGGCCGGAGTGTTGGTCGATGGCCCATTACTGGCGAAGGCACTCATGGTATTCTTATCTCAGAAGCCATATCTCGTTCTTGCCGCCCCTGGCGCCATGTTTGGCGCCACTGCCGAGATTCAACGGGAGAGGACCTGGAAGTATTCCCGCTTATGTTTTGCGGCCGAGGATGAGGACGTTGTTGGCCCGTGTGCAACGAGATACGCAACTGGTATCCATAAATTCTGGAGAATTAAGAGCGTGGCGGAGATCAAGAAGCTGGTTGCGAAGCTGGACACCGAGAGTGTAGAGCAGCTTGAGCAAGGCATGGGTAACCTCGGTCTCATGGCTGGGTGCTAGGGCTTTTTATGAAGGAACGACATCACTTGTTTGTTTCACTTGGATATCGCATACTGGGTGGGGTTATTCCTTAGGTGCCATAAAGTAGACTAGTTAACACAGCATTCTATGTTTGCTACGAATATTGCGTCATGGAATGCACCGTGGATTTCATTGGACAAATCGGTTATGATTGAAATCTTCTGATTCATTTATGAGTTTTAAATCCTCCAGAAGCCATTACGCCTCAATACCAAACCAAACAAATCCGTCCAAACACTTCAAAGAGTGCCGCCGAAACCTACTTCTGCACACCCAGCCAGTAAGTTGAAATTTTTTTTTACTCCTGCTTCTTCTGAGCGTCCTTGGCGAAGACAGAAGCGTAGGGGTTCAGGCGCAGCATGACCTGCTTGTTGCGCAGAGGGTTCTTCTTCTGGACAGCAGAGCGGCGAGTGACGGCCTCACCCTTGGGGGCGTTGAGGGAGCTCTGGATTTCAGAGCTGTTGATGAGACGGGTGAGATCGGCCTGGGAGACGACGTTGGAGGGGAGGAGGAAGTCGCGCTTGTGGGCGGAGGGCTCGGTGGTGGAGCCGTAGATCTCGTCCAGAGCCTTGAAGGCGGCGGAGGTCCAGATGACGAAGCGGCCGAGGTGACCACCGGGGGCGAGCTGGAGGAGGTTGAGGGCGGAGACGGGGCTGGTCTCGACACCGGGGATGTTGCGGAAGCCCTTGATGAGCTCCTTGCCGTCGACGGCGGCGTCGTAGACGACGAGAGGGCCGCGGCGCTGGCGGTGGCGGCGGCCACGGAGCTTACCCTTACCGGCGCGGAGCTTCTTGGAGGCCTTGACCTTGTCCAGGTCAGGACCGGCACCGACGGCCTTGAGGACAGCCAGGGAGCTGGCGGTCTTGGCACCAGCACCGGCCTCGAAGACGGCGGAGTCGACGACGAGGGGAACCTCAGGGATGCTCATGATCTGGTGACCGCGGGCCAGGAGAAGAGGGGCGGCAGCGGAGGCAGCCAGGGCAGAGACGGTAGCGTAACGCCTTTACACGTAAATCAGTCAGTTATTCTCGTCTTCAAAAGTTCCCCACTCGATCCAATGGCTCTCTGGGTTTCCACTCACTTCTGGCCCTGGTTGACCTTGACGTGCCACTTGCGCCAGATCTTGGTAGGGGCGAACATGCGACCGGAACGGCACATGTTACCGAAGGCGGCCTGACCAGCACGGTGGGTACCACCACCAGAGACACGGGGGATACGGGCAACAGCACGTCCTATAAGTGAGGCTGTTAGATCTTGTTCATGATATCAAAGTCGCCGTTTCCAAGCAAATCAAGCCTAGCTGGGTTGATCTGGATTGAATAGAAACCATTGCTGGTGCCAATCAACCACAAAAAACCCCACGCCACAAACCCTCCCCCATCGACGAAGAAAAAAGAAGCACTAACCAGTTCCCCAGGACTCAGCAGAGGTCTGGTGACCGGCCTTCTCGCTCACGGAGTATGGCTGGCGCTTGTTCTTGGCGATACCAGTGTGAACCTGCTGGACGATATCCGGTCGGATAGGGCTGGAGAAGACAGCAGGAATGGGGTGGGTAGCTCCCGTGGGAGTACCATCTTTGCCGATGATCGAGACGGTAGGTCGCGAAGCCATTGTGAATGTGGGACTTGGACCTGGAAGGAAATACTCTATTAGTATGTCTTGCTCGAGTTATCAAAGTTGAGGCACAATGGCATGAAGTCCTACCTCGGTCGTTGGGCGGCGTCGAAGTTGGTTGTTGAGGGAGGTTGAATTTTAGCAACGGGGCGCACGATAAATTTCACCAGGGAATTTTGCACGCAATCTTTTTTGGTGGGCGGAGACCGACCCTAACCTTTGCGATACGTGCCAGGAATGGTACTTTGTGGGTTAGTTCACGTGACTGCCCCTCAATTACCCAACCCACAGTTACGACAGGGGTGCCCTTCAGTACAAGTGCAGCGATATCTCCTATAATTCTGACTGACGGAAGAAAAGCGACACCAAATTGATAAAAATTATGAGCAGAGACTATCTGCAATGACCGGAATAAAATAATGATGAATCCCCCCCAAAAAATCAATGATACGTAAGGTATCGCTTGTTTATTTTTCTAGTTTGAGCCTCTAATAAATGATGAATACCTGCCTGTCACAGCTTAGGAAACAAAGAGGATTAGACTTTGTTTTATCGATTTCAATGCCACATAGTTGCCTGGACGTTTAAAAGGAGTAATCTTGGCGAACCAAGTGCCGGTGATTAGGTGTGGCCCTCGAGATCAAGTGCTTCCAAACAACCAATAATATCATGTTAAGTGACTAGACTGGGCATAGACTGGAGGTCTGATTTAAACTATATCACATAGACGTTAAGAATGCTCCTCCAACTCCGCTGAAACGATGAGAGGAACATCAATTTCTATGAGCAATTGGCTGGTGCCATATGTACCGGCAATTTGAACTAGTACATATGTTAATGTTACACACACTACAGCCATATTTGCTCTGCCAAACCGATTTTTGTTGTAACGGTGGCCTTTTTGAGCGTCCCGTAATAACATCCCCTAATCTATCCCCTCTACAAGCCCGGCACCGACCTTTTTCTCAAGCTTGACATGATTATGCTGCGATATAGGGGAGAATTCGTCGCCAGGCCAGCCCATCTTACGTGAAGCTGCGGCTTTGGCATACTTACGGATCAGGCCGTTCGCAAGCATACGCCGCCACTCTACTTGATCGTGGTTCCGTTTATAAGGAAAGTTCGCTTCACGCTGTAAGATATACGTGTTAACAAGCACTGTGTCAAGGAGGAAGCTCCAGGCTACGGCCTGCTAGGTGCCTCGACGGTAGCGATGGTTATAGCCGATATCTTTCCTGAGATGGTCACGAATATCGACGCCGCCCAGGTGGTCGTTGTGGGCGTTGTCACGAGAGAATTGCTGGTATAGGCGATTGTTTTTACGACGATTCTTTGTAATGCTCTGGGTTTTCTTACGTTCAGCAGCGTCTTGGAGCTCGCTGCCGGTGAAGAGGGATGTTGATGTGGTTTTTATGTAGTCAGACCATTCACGAACCCGAAATGTCATTCGTTCACTGTCATCCTCAATCTACGCAATAGGGGGGAAGATACGGAGGTATTTGAGAATTTCCTTGAACCGATGAAAGGTCATGTATTTGATGAAGGGGTCGGATGGTTGAATGTCCCCAACTTGCGAGGGTTTCCAATGGTCTGCAAGTGATCTCTTTGGGGAAATCCCCATATTAATTAGGATCGCAAGCCAGATATATATCTGTGCGGAGGTGAGAGGTGACCAAGCCCAGGTTGAGGAACTAGGCGCTTTAGAGGTTTGGGAGTCTTGAGAGTTTTCAGCCGCATCCGTGACATTGCTTTCGACGGGATCGTCAGGATTTTGAGGACTGTGAGCCTTATCCGTGGAATCGCTATCTTGAGGGTCATTAGAATCGCTAGGTTTTTGAGGATTGTGAGTCTTCTCCGGTATCGCTCTCTTTAGGGTCATCAGGATCTTGAAGTCCGGACTGCGCCCACTCATTCGTCCAACTTGCCTATCTCTTAGTGAGAGGCACGGGCAATATAAATGGAATAAATCGACGAGGTTATCCGGAAGCTGCTGCATTGTGACTTCACGGCGTGCACGTTTGAAGGGATGAAAGTGAAAGCCGTCTTTTAAAACTGCCTACTTAAGAAAGTGGTTAGTTACGACGTGGGTTGGCGGCTGGAGCCAACCCCCACTTATTTATTGAAGGGGCGTGGGGGCCGCTTGGAGCATCATAGTGTAGTAGAGATTATGCTGGTACGAACATGAATATTATCTTATTTCTGTGCTGAAAAACGACCGTTCTAGGACATGAAAGCAAATAATGGGGTATAACGATACATGGTAAGCCAATTCTTTTAAAACCTATTCCCACTTGCTCCATTCCCGAATCAACTGGTCTACCTTTTCCTGTACATAGTCATCATAGTGGCCTGACCGATCCAGTTCCATGAGCTGGCCGTGAATATCTGCTTCCACTTCCTGCCTCTCAAGCACTTTCGCCTCTAGGTATTTGGGATCATTCCGTCGACAGGCTTTCCGGAAAACCTCTCTCATCCTTTCCGAGTATAATTGGCATGTAGCCACCTCGAGCTTTTCTGGCTCTCGATAAAAATTCCTGGCAATTATGTTGTCGTCGCTGAGCTGTGGCCGGACTACCTCATCAAAACACTCCAAACAGACTGTGAACTGTGGTAAGAATTGCATAAAATGCCAATACGCATTGGGGACTGGGCTGTCCTCTCGACACTCTTCCACCATGGATAGTCGCTCAATCTTTGATGCAAGCGACGAGAGATCTGGAGTTGTTTTAGCTTTTAGTGCCTTATCCGACGTTGTCTCGAAGGTGTCGAAGTAATGTGCGAAACGTTTCCGCCGAGGTGTGTAACGGAGAGCACAAACTCCATAGGAAGGCTCCGACCGCGAGTCCACCGGCACGAAAACATTACTGAGATTCGGAAGAAGTACTTCTACAGTCTTAGCACATTGGTAGCAGACCGTGAAGTTCGACAGCAATCGCCTCTTCTTTGGGTCTCTGATTGTGAGCCAGTTTCGTAAAGCTTTTCGATCTCCGGGGCAGGCTTGGCTGCGAGAGACTGCCACGTCGTCAATCTCGTGGAAAAGTTGCAAGTCTGGCCAGCCATATTTCAGCGTGAGAAGCCAGGCGATTCGATACCATGGGCTTGAGCCAAAGTCACAAGAAATCGCTTTATCCGTGGGGCGAAGCATTGGCTGGAAAAGTGTTCGACACTCCGTATTGGCAAAGACGCCTTCGTAACAGCTCGGACAGCAATTGAAGTTGGAACGAGGCAGAGTAAGCCAGTCCGTTTTCCCTGCTTTAGGTTTCTTGCGGGGGCATTCTGGGAGAAGTGAGGGAACTTTATCACCTGTCCGACCTTCAGAATATCGCCGGTATGATCCCATGTCTGATTCGGCTGGATGGCGGTCTCGTTCCGGGTCAAACGCAGGTACCTGCCACGATGAAGATGGATTTGCTGGTGAAACTGCCTTTGGCTTATCGAGACTTGGCTTTTCAAAGCTTGCTTCTTCGGGCATTGACACCACAGGTGGGAATTCTGGCATAGATATTGGTAGAATGGCATGCGCTCTTGGCTCTATGGCGCTTTGAGGGATCTGGGGATTCATCATCGTATCGTCATCATCTGGGTATGGTAGGGCCCGCTCCTCTTTTGTGATGGGGAATGTAGATGAAGGCTTGGGGGCGAAATTCGTGAGGATCTCTGGAGAAATTGGAACAATATGCGGAGGTACCGGAGGTCCGCGAGAGCGAGAGCGATCCCAGTCCCTGGGTGGCTGTTCGGGGCCAAGTGTCGATTCTATGTCTTGAGGTGGTACTGAGGAAGAATCTCGTCGATGGCGCCGCGATGTTGGAACTCCATTTTCGTCGCTAGATCGAGTGTCGTCTCCACGCGCTGTGCTTTCCTTAGGCTTAGGTCTGGGATCTCCTTCGACCCGGCTGCTGTCATCCCTCCGCCTGGGGGGATCTGCAGACCTCGACTCCATGTCGCTTCGTTTGTAAGCAGACGGCGGGAACCGGGCTGATTGAGGCTCGCCTCTATAACGAGGGCCATCGGGTTCATTTGACAAGCGGCTGTCCGAGCTTCTTGGGTCAATATGCAAGATAGGGCGGCTGCCTCTTGAAGGGCTGATGCTGTCTCTTCGCCCCCTTCCTTCGCGGCGGCGATCATCTATTGCACTTGAATTACGTCTAGGCCTTGTCTTGTTGGGACTGGATGTCGAGATTCCAAGGCCAGAATCGGCAAAGTCTCGTCCTCTTTGACCATTTCTGGTGCTGTCCACTGGAGGTGGGTTCTCTTGGCGATCGCGGGGATCGAATCTCTCCTGCCTGGCAGGAGACGTTCGAATTGTTTCAGGATCTCGTCTTTGCCTAGGTTCTGAATCTGGCACGCGGGGATCGAATCTCTCCTGCCTGGCAGGAGACGTTCGAATTGTTTCAGGATCTCGTCTTTGCCTAGGTTCTGAATCTGGCACGCGGGGATCGAATCTCTCCTGCCTGGCGGTTGGAGACGTTCGAAATGTTTCAGGATCTCGTCTTTGCCGGGGTTCTGAATCTGGCACGCGTGGTCTCGATTTAGCTCGCCTTCCAGTGTCGATACTTTCATTTTTCTCTCGACGTCTTTCACTGCGTTCAGGGCCATGTTTATGTGTGGAGCTTGCCTCATCACAAGACCATTCGCCGGAGCTATCCTTTCCTTGTCGCTCATAGTCTGAGCCGTCTCCCTCCGACTTCTTAGAATCAGATACAGAGCTAGAGTTGGGAACGATGACGAAACGCCGTTCCGGGTTGTGTTCGTGGACTTCGAGTATTACGGGGTATTGTTCCACATCGCCTCGAGATGATGGTTCTTCCTCAGGGTTTGAGGAAAGACTCACAGAGCCATATTCGCGGGCTAACGAATCTACCTCATCCTCAACTGAGGGTGGTGGGGGTCGGATCTGTGACGTTCTGTACGCTGGTAACTCTGTACGTCGGTAGTCGCGCTGGGGGGAACGTGACGGCCTTGGCGATAATGGAGGGGTCAACGATCGAGATGGACTAGTGTCTTGGTTAGAATTCCTTTGTAGTGAGTAGCCAAAGTTGGGGGATGGAAGCCTTACGAATGGGTGTGCTTGGATCGTGAAGACACGAAGTAGCCCGCCTGCATCATAGACCCAATGTCGTGGTGTTCGTTCATCATGCACCTTCTTCAGTTGGGTTTGAAGTCAGGTAAACCATGATACGAAGGATTAAAGTCCAAATTGGCAAGTCTGTACGAAGAAATGGATCTTCGAGGCAACCAAAGTACCGTGCAGAGGCGGAGGCGGCCGGATATTTGGTGGTTATGGTGAAAGGGCTTTCCTCGAGGTTGACCCAGAGTGTGCGCGGGTGGGAATGACGCAGCCTAATAATTCGCAGGTTGGTGGGAGAAGGCGACAATCCCTGCCCTGGTAAGGCTGGCAAGGGAAAGGGCGCGTTATGCGGGAAACAGAGTACGGTAGCAACAAAGGAAACAAGAGCAGCAAGCACCAAGAGCAATGCGCAGTCGAAGGTTTTGACGAAAAGCAAATTGTACTGATTGAAAGCTGCAGAGGGGAGAGGGCCTGGGATTGGCGCGGCGACCTTAAAACAGGCGTTGGAGCTGGGTGGGCATGATGGTGGATCTCGGTGAAAGATGACATCGTTCCTTGGTTGACGCCCGACTTCGATACGCTGCAAGTTCCCCGCCCACCCAACGTCCCAGCTGCGTCTCTTCTCCAGGTACAAGCACTGCTGCGGATTAACGCAATGGAACCCTCCCCCTTTTGCAGCTAGGCAGTGCCTTGGCCGGCTGTTGTTCATTGGGTGCTTCAATTGTTTCATGAAGCACCTGCATACAGGTACCTAGCTGTATACTAAGTATCAGTGCCACCACCTGTAGCCTCCAGGGACATGGCTACCCTTTCTTTCTTCCGTGTGCGAGGACTTGCCGCCTCCTCTCTAGTGCCTTCTGAGAAGCTGAGGGAACCTTGGCGAAAACGGGGCTCTTGTTCTTCACATGATATAAGCAAAAGTCTGGGTGTCTAGGGAACTATGAAAGCAACGCGGGCTACGCAACCATATAGCCCGAATAGGCAAGACAAGGCCGTCCAAGCAGCCTGGTTGTCTGCCTAGATTGCTGCTGTTGCCACCACCGTCATGTCGACTCAGGCCTAAAATCTTGCTCTGCTCGCTACATATGCACTGTCGAGGCACTGCACTGCCAACTGAGTGGCATTAGGATTAGTACTGCATACACTTTAACAGTAGCAGCATCCTGCTAATTCTCGAGTCTGGGCTGACGATATCATGTTACTGAGAACCAAGATTGAGTATCCAAGGCAAATGTCACTTTCTATCATTTCAATATGATGGATTACTATAACTAGTGCAGAGAGTGTTCTGTTCATGACTGCTAAATGTCTAATTCCTTTTGTCATTGACTCTTGCTGTTAGCCCCTCCGTTGCTGTATGATTTATCATAGAAACAGGGCTGTGACCCCACCATCATGCAGATATGCAGACTTACATACACATATGGTGGCATGGCGCTGAACAGATTGCGTGGAACATTTGTCTTGTCCGAATCCGCCCAAGCTGAGGCCGATATTGGCTTTATGCGTTAGCACCTGCTTGCAAACCGGCGTAGAGGAGGGAGTCATCGACGTAAGAGAGGAACTCGCTCAATCGTTGGATCGAGGTATGTATCTTCTGTATGTTGAGTGCGCGTTTTTGATCTTGTTTGGCGATGTGCATCTTCAAGGTCCGATCGCTACTGCGATGGAACCCTCTTGAGCCAGCTATCTTAGGTGGTCTCGATGTGGAGAGAAGGATTATCACTGCCTGTGTCAATGTAACTGTTCTCCGGGTCATCTTTCCGGATGATGCGCATCAAGTTGCATTAATTTCTAGTGGAGTTAAGTATGCTGCAGATAGGCTCGTTCGGTTGAGGGACTGGTCGATAGGCAAATTTCAGGAAGGCTCAGGCCGATGCTATGCAGCGGTTTGCTCTAGTCTTCCAGCAAATCCTCAATGTCCTTGTCATCCTCCTCCTCTTGTCTCCTCCTCTCCTCTCTCTCCAGCAGGTCTTTGATCATAGTTCTTTGTCTGATTCTGGCCTTTTGCCCCCATCTGGTTGCGGAAGACTTGCCCTCGTCCTCCTCAAAAAATTCATCCTCTTCTTCGTCCAGGTTGACAGCAGCCCCGTTCTGTCCACGCAGCTGGTTTGGTGAGATCTTGGCTCCCCTCTTCTCCTCCTCTTCCCTGTCCTTGCGTTCTTGCTCCTCCATGCTTTCGAACTGTCTCTTGCCCAGGTATTTGAGAGCATAGGGGCGGATAAGCATGTAGCCGCCCACTATCACAATAAGCCGGATCCAACCGTGAATAGTCATATTCGCAAAGGTTGAGTGCAAATTGTTTGACATATTCTGTCCATACTTGGCCATCTGCAGGGTTATGCGGCCGAAGTCATTGAGCTTGTCCTGCTCAGACTGTTGAGTTTCTGACTGGGAATCCATGATGCGCAAATTGCAAAGTTTGTGAGATGAAGATGGGATGACTTTGCGTTTGCGCCTTTGTTGGTCCAGGCGCAGTTGCTAGCGGCTCTGCGAAGAACACAGGACAGATGTAGTTATTGTGGGAATTTGATTGAGTAGCTGTGTGACTTCTGAGATGACGAGGGAATTGAAGGCGCAATATGAGATTGGAGTATTGCAGGAGGGAAATGAGAGATATTTTGGGGGATCGTTGCCAGGTCATAGAGACCAGATGTCGATGCCCTTTAAGTTTTTTTTTTTTCGCGCCAGCTCTGATTGCCCGGCCCCCCCGAAAGTGGACTTTGATTCAATGTAATCGCGTTGTTCTAGAAGGTATGAACGCCGCCCAGGTGTTAGCGCTGAATACCTGTCCACTACCCATGGCTACCGGTCTGGTTTCATTGGACGCTTTGAGTACCTCATTTGTTCAATGTTAGCAGCGAAACATCGTGCCGGCAGTAGTGCCCTGATGAACGAAAGCATGCAGCCATTGTTCTTGGATCAAAGAAAAAGAAGGCCAGAACCTTACACAAGACAGTTCAGCAATTGAATTACTTCATCTCCTCCATGGCTTCGCATCGTCGTGGCGTGGACGTAGGAATGTTCATCAGAACAATGGAAAGCATCACGTGATGACAGAGCTGTCCTTGCTGACCTATGACGGCTCCAGTAAAGCCATTGAACGACCACCTCTACAGCCCCTGTCATTGGCATTGAGACCTCAGGGCTGGTACGTACCAGGCTCGCCGTAAAATTTTGGTTGGCTTGCCTTACAAGACCATCTCCAACATCCACCATCACCACCGACCCTTCTCTTCTGGGACGCCAAACTCCGTTCCTCCCTCGTTGCTTGCTTTCTAGATACCCTTAATTCATTCTAATTTGAATACTCGTCACAATGTCGGCAGCGTTCAGATCAATTGCGCCTTTTCTGCGCACGGCTCGCCACGGCCTCAAGAACGGCAATGTTAGCCCTCTCCAGTCTGCTCTGAAGAGACAAAATGCTGCTGGATTTATGAACGTCTACCGCACATATGCCGTCTTCGAGCGAACGAAGCCCCATGTTAACATTGGTACCATTGGCCACGTCGATCACGGAAAGGTAAGGATTTGGAAACCATTGCTGCCGGTCCGAACGTGGGAACGTGTGGGCTAACTCTCCCACTTCCACTACTAGACGACCTTGTCTGCCGCCATCACCAAGCGCCAGGCTGAGAAGGGTCTGGCCAACTATCTCGAGTATGGTGCCATTGACAAGGCTCCTGAGGAGCGTGCTCGTGGTATTACCATCTCAACTGCCCACATCGAGTACGCAACCGACGCCCGCCACTACTCCCACGTTGACTGCCCTGGTCACGCCGATTACATCAAGAACATGATTACTGGTGCTGCCAACATGGATGGTGCTATTATTGTCGTTGCTGCTTCAGATGGTCAGATGCCCCAGACCCGTGAGCACTTGCTGCTCGCTCGCCAGGTCGGTGTACAGAAGATTGTCGTTTTCGTCAACAAGGTCGATGCTGTCGATGACCCTGAAATGTTGGAGCTTGTCGAGATGGAGATGCGCGAGCTCCTCACTACTTACGGTTACGATGGTGACAACACCCCCGTCATCATGGGATCTGCCTTGATGGCCATGCAGAACCAGAAGCCCGAAATTGGTTCCCAGAAGATTGACGAGCTTCTCAAGGCTGTCGATGAGTGGATCCCCACCCCCGAGCGTGACATGGAGAAGCCCTTCCTCATGGCTGTTGAGGAAGTCTTCTCCATTGCTGGACGTGGTACCGTCGTCTCCGGACGTGTGGAGCGAGGTGTTCTGAAGCGTGATGAGGAAATTGAGATTGTCGGTAAGGGCGGGGAGACCATCAAGACCAAGGTTACCGATATTGAGACTTTCAAGAAGTCTTGCGACCAGTCCCAGGCTGGTGACAACTCCGGTCTGCTCATTCGTGGTGTCCGTCGTGAGGACGTCCGCCGTGGTATGGTTGTTGCCAAGCCCGGCAGCGTCAAGGCCCACACCCAGTTCCTGGCCTCTCTATACGTCCTTACTAAGGAAGAAGGAGGCCGTCACAGCGGCTTCCAGCAGCACTATCGCCCCCAGCTTTACCTCCGAACCTCTGATGAGTCTGTTGACATGTCTTTCCCCGAGGGAACTGAGGATGCTGCCAGCAAGACTGTCATGCCTGGTGACAACGTTGAGATGGTTCTCACTATGGTCCACCCCAACGCTATCGAGGCCGGCCAGCGCTTCAACATCCGTGAGGGTGGCCGCACTGTTGCCACTGGTCTCATCACCCGTATTATCAAATAAATGTTTACAGGGAACGAGACCAACTGATGTAAATGAGTCAAGGGTTCTTCATGTTTGATGACGTCCAGAAAATCCGGGGAGATTGTGTAAGATATCTAAAACCATGTACAATTACAAGTCTCCTATTTGCTAGGCGCTCGACTTAGCAATTTGTTTATATATAGCTTGAAGCACCAATGCCTCTCCCCTCTGCTTCTTGTCACATACTTTAGAACTCAAGGAGAGCACGAATACAAAAAAAGTTGCAAACAATGAGTACTTCTGGGATGAGATCGATTATTGTGAAGCTGCCAAGATGGCTTCCATTTTATACACAATGGCTAGAAGACTGAGCATGCCCGACCCTGGCGCACACAGTTTACCACTTCACATCTTATTCGTTGGCTGAGCGGGAGAATTGAATCGATCGTAGCATGTCCCGAGGTTGATGTGGGTGTGGAGGCAAATCACAGTGAGGCCATTGAGGTGGAAGAGTAGGTTTAAAGTTCCAATTCCATGGTATTCGTCTATCCCCGGAGGATGTTCATCAGACGCGAGATCATCTCAAAATGAGGAAGCCATTAAACTCCAGTTCCAAACGGTCGCCATCCGAGTTATTTTTTGTGCGAAGCCATCACTCCCACCGTGCATCCATCACAATCCCCCCTTCTCGAATCGCCTTTCGTTAAAAACACGTTTATCGGTACTGGAGACTAGGTTAGTACAGGAGTTGCGGACTCGATCGATGTGGTTTCTGACCTTGTTGAAGCCAATGTCCTTAGCCTTCTCACGGAAGCACTGACGGCAAAGGTTCAGCTCGTACTTGCGGATAAGACCGGCCTTGTGCTTGCAGACGCGGCTATGAAAACAGTTATGTTAGCTATGGAAAAATGACGATCCCCCACGGCTGCCGTGGACGGGCTAAGATTTGCTCGAAGGCATTGGGAATTGGGGGGTTTTTTTTTCGTACCAGCTGCGGGCGCCCTTGCCGTAGGTGCGCGGGCGCGAGTTCCAAACGCTCTCGTGAGACATGATTGTTGTGTGTCGTGTCGAAAGGTGGACGGGAAGTTGATTGATTTCGCGGTGGTGGAAGTGGGCGGGAAATTTTGTGTGAATTTCTCGAGAGGTACCTACAACCGATCGGAGGGTTGCCAGCCCCAGCCGGGCCCTGCAAACTTGGGTGTGCGCAAAGGTCACGTGAAGCTGACATGTTATCCACACGTGATCTCACTCCTCAGCCACGCCTCCGGACCCATCTGAGACAAAGGTCTCAGCCACACCGCTTTCCTTAGCCCCTCATGCCCCTCCACCGCCGTTTCGAGGCCGTGCCTCCCTTGTGGGGCCAGGGATCTCCTGCGTGCAGCTCTTTTTGGAGACAGTACAAGCTGTCTTCTTGAAAACGGATTACTACTTGAAAACGGATTACCAACCCTCGATACGATTTTATTATATTAGTATCGCGGCCGGCAACACCGTGTCTGCCTTTTCTCTCTAACATCTTTCATTCAATTATCCAATTGTTTCAACTATTGATCGGATAATTATCTTACAATGTTGGTCAAGTCCTTCTTGTTCGGCGCCCTAGCTGCCGCCGCCGCAGCCAACTCGGTCGTCATTGACCTTGTTCCATCCAACTTCGACAAGGTCGTCTTGAAGTCCGGCAAGCCCACACTCGTCGAATTCTTTGCCCCCTGGTGCGGCCACTGCAAGAAGCTCGCTCCCACTTATGAGGAGCTTGCCCAAAACTTTGGTCATGCCTTGGACAAGGTCCAAATCGCCAAGGTCGATGCCGACGCTGAGAAGAGTCTCGGCAAGCGATTCGGTATCCAGGGTTTCCCTACACTCAAGTGGTTTGACGGAAAGAGTGACAAGCCCGAGGACTACAACTCCGGTCGCGACCTGGACAGCCTCAGCAACTTCATTACAGAGAAGACTGGAGTCAAGCCCAGAAAGAAGGCTGAACTCCCTACCAGCGTCGAGATTCTGAACGACTCCAACTTTGACAAGACTGTCGGTGGCAAGCAGAACGTCCTCGTCGCTTTCACTGCTCCCTGGTGTGGACGTAAGTTATTCCAATGATTCCTTTAACTTTAACAGTAATTAAAAAATCCAATTCCAGACTGCAAGAACCTCGCCCCTACCTGGGAGACCCTTGCGACCGATTTCGTTGGTGACGAGAACGTTGTTATTGCCAAGGTCGATGCCGACGCCGCGAGTGGAAAGAAGACTGCCAAGGCACATGGAGTCACTGGATATCCCACCATCAAGTTCTTCCCCGCCGGAGACAAGGAGGGCCAGATCTACCAGGGCGGCCGCTCCGAGGAGGACTTCATCCAGTTCATCAACGAGAAGGCCGGCACCGACAGAATCGCTGGTGGATCTCTGAACAACCGTGCTGGCACCATTGAAGCTCTTGACAACATCATCTCCAAGCTGACTGGCACCAACCTTGCTGAGATTTCCAAGGAGGTCAAGACAAAGGCCGAGGAGTTCAAGGAGGGTGCTGACCTCAAGTACGCCCAGTACTACAATCGCGTTTTCGACAAGCTCAACGAGAGCGAGAACTACGCCCAAAAGGAGTTTGCCAGACTCCAGGGTCTTCTGGCCAAGACTGACGTCGCTGCTTCCAAGCGTGACGAGCTCAAGCGCAAGTCCAATGTCCTCCGCTTGTTCGTTGAGAAGCTCAAGCCTGCGCAGAAGGATGAGCTGTAAATATACCCAGATTTTTTTGAAGGATGTAAAGTACCGCGCAGGAGATGTCGGAGCTACAAATAATGGTGAAAGGGATAGATTCAGAGCCTTGTTTGGGCGAGAGTTTAGTTAATGATTGACAAAATAAATTATTTGCATCTCAATATAAATCCCAAAGCACTGACACCTGACCCCGTGATAACGTTGTATTCCGTAATCAGATGCAATACGACACAGCTGTGTAAGTTCCGGGGGTTCCCATCCCCTATTGCGGTTTCGAAGGGGTACCTTCGCCCGCTTTGCTCTCTACCAGCTCTGCCTCGAGCTTGTCGATTCTCCTCGACATTTCGTCCACTTCGTAAGATGCATTAGTATGGCGAGGAATTAAGGGGTAGGTGAGAGCTCACTCTTCGCAAATATCTCTGAGGAAACGCTGGCGAATTTGTTGGACAAGGAGTTGAGAAGTTCATCCACGGCAGCAGCGACATCAGGACGGGCTTCGTCCGAGGCCTATGTAGGGGCATAGTGGTTAGTCGTACGGCTGGGCGGCCTCAAGGGGCCTGGTAATTGAGTGCGATATCATGGCTTCAGCAACTAGACTCTCACCTGGGACTGCTCATTCGTGCTCGAATTGGGGTCGTTGGACGCCATTGTTGTCGATGAAGAGGAATTGAAATTGGAAAGTGGTACACGGATGTGTAATAAAATCGAGTCGGCAAGATTTCGTTCAGGATCAGACCTCTCCGCCGGCTTCAGTTACTACCTATGTGTGATAGCAAGAATGTCGTACTACCAACAAGGTGTTGACACTTCAGCCACGGACTGCTATGGATCTGCTGTTAGAGGGGCAGGACCAGCCTGTTGGAGCTAACGACCCCGCCAACCCCCACTGAGCTACGTCTCGTGTCAGCGCTGAGTCCCCCAAGACAGGGGTAAATATCCGCCGTAGCCCGGTTCGTATCAAGGCTCAGCAACCTCTGGCTGAGGCTCCATCCATTCCAATTCAACATCAAGCTCATCCGACGACACGCCGTTTCTTCCTAGGCCGACAACATACCAGTTGCCGCCTTTTACAAAAGCGACAAGCGCATTGCTTCTCCATGGAAAGCGCGATTTAATACCGAAGATACAGGGTCCTTTCATCTGGCAGTTCGCCAACCAGCCGGGAAGACAGAATACATTGTAGCATGCAGCATCAAACAACGGCGTCGTCGTTGGCGCCGTGCTAGCCATTCATCATGGATTCGTTGGTGGTCATCATATTTATCTTCATTATTTGGATGCTCCTCCCGACTTCCGAATACGGTGCTCAGTCACTCATCCTGTCCAGCCTCGCGAGCGATCGATTGAAGGACCTCCGCGGCGCCTTAGACGTGCTGAACCAGACGAAATGGGGCGACTTCGCACCAGCAACGGCGGAACCCACCGAGACCGACGAAATGAAATATTTGAATTTGACGGGATTTCGAGAGGAGGATGGCTTTGCTTGGGAAGACCTCGGACTTTTCCGCGAAAAAGCACTGCGCCTGAGCCGCTATGCCATGTCCACGGGAACTCAACAGCTTTGGGATCTTGGAGAGGGCTACCCGGCCTGGTCCAACCCCTCGGGAACACTACACGGGGAGTGGACACGCAAGTCAGGATCTGTTGTGCGGAATTACGATAGTTATAATCTCAGCCACAGCGTTCCCTCCATGACCTGGATGCATGACCAAGTGGACTGGGCACGCAACATTACTGGCGAGTCGGGGAGGATGGTGCTCATGCTCGAAGGCAATAAAACCGTCACAGACTATGAGCAGTTGCCCGCTGAACAAGCCCCTCTCTCTGGTGGCCAGATACGGGCCATAAAGGGCACAGTCACTCTCGAAGATACCAGCGGGACTGGGATCTACTGGGAGATGCGGCTCTGGGGGGCTCATTGGCCTCGACAAGGTGTCATTCTCATGACAACCACGAGCGAAAAGTTTGACGGGATATTTGGTCTCCCTCACTTGACACCAAGTGCTGACTTCTTTCAGAGCAGCCAGTTGCTGCTCAATCGGAGTGTGGACCATACTCTGGCTAAAAAGGAGCAAAACAGATTTGTTGACCAGATTGCTCCTTGGAGCTCTGATATTGACAACCCCCTTTATACAAAATATCCTTCTCCGCATTGCGAACTTGTTCTTTATGCCCAGGTTCATCCACCAAGTCCAAAAGATTTGGGTGGTGATTCTAGGGACAGCTTGAACATGGTAGAAATGATTGAAGCAATTGAGTCGGAAATCAACTTCCCTAAAGGCGCCCCAGTGCCTACTGCTCCCGAATTACAGATATCATCTGTTATCTACTCTCCGGACTGCAGCTTTTTCTTGGAAACTAAAGGACCACCAGATTTGCCTGCATCCGACTTCAAGCATCTGACCGGGTTGAAGAAAGGAATGCATCTCCACCAAGTTAAATCTTGGCTCCTTATCTACGCTCTAGTGGTTTTTGCTCAAGTCATTCTCTTGAAATCCCAGCTAGCAGAGACTTGTACTCCATCCACTATGGCCAGGGTCAGCTTCGGGACCGTCAGTGTGATGGTACTCGTCGATGGCATGACGTTTACTGCGGCAGCCACCTGGGTATCCTCAGCTGCATCTACCTTCCTGCCGACCCTTGCAGTTATGTTTGCCGCCTTCCTCTCTATGACGATTGGCGGTAGCTTCTTGTCAAAGATCTACGAGGTCCAGCTGCCTGAAGGACGCAACCGTCGGGAAACGTCCAATCCCGTCACCACAACCGCAACCCCTATACCTCAAGCCCCACTGACCTCGGATTCAGGTCCAATCCTGCCCGCTCCTGTGACGGCTGGACGTCCCCAGGTTGCCTTCTCAGGACCAATCATTGTGCCGTTCGATCAAGACATTGATGCTGAAATCGCCGAGGCGGCCGCCCCCCCCCTGGCAGGCACTGCCCAGCAGGCAGGCCAACAAACCCGGGCAGAGGCGTTCTCTACTTTCCAAGCGATCATCGGGCGCTACGTTCTTCTCAGTCTTGGCATTAGTTTCCTCGCCATATCCTCGATGACCTGGTACACCGGTGTCCGGTCCGCTTTTCTCAACATTTGTGCCCTGCTCTATCTCTCCCTATGGATGCCCCAGATCTACCGCAATGTTATGCGCAACTGCCGCCGCGCTCTGCGCTGGCAGTTCGTAGCCGGTCAGTCTGTTCTCCGCGTTCTCCCCATAGCCTACTTCTGGGTCAAGCCCGACAACTTCCTCTACGCTCGAACCGAACCGCGTGCCTTCGTCTTCCTCGTCGGGTGGCTCTGGCTCCAGATCGTCATTCTCATCGCGCAGGATGTCGTCGGACCTCGCTTCGGAGTCCCCAAGAGCTGGACGCCCGAGGCGTGGGACTATCACCCTGTTCTCCGAGAAGACAACCTTGAGGCTGGTGGCCTGCCCATAGGCCTTGTGGACGACCACGGCGGCCTCGAACGCAGACGCAGCAGCGACCATAAGCGCCGCGGCTCCGAATCCAATACTCGAAGTATCGACTGTGCCATATGCAAGGAACTCCTTGAAGTCCCTGTCCTCAAGGCGGGCGAGGAGGCCGGCAGTGTTGCCGGTGCGTTCGCCAGGCGCATGTACATGGTAACTCCGTGTCGGCACATATTCCATAGCGATTGTTTGGAAGCATGGCTCAGGTTCAGGCTACAGTGTCCCATCTGCCGCGAAGAGCTTCCTCCGTTGTAATCATTCACAAGAAAGAGTCTTCACCAAATACCCCCGTGTAGTTAGATATAGTCATGCGCGTTTTGCATTGCTTAAAAACTATTTTTTGTATATGTACACCCCCCTTTTATCCGACCAAAGCGTTGGCGTCAAGTACTTTTTTTTTAGAAACCTTCTATAAGACATGTAGTTGCGTTACTGTAATGATGTACATATATATTTCCGGACCTATTAAAGTTGTCCGATGGTTATTCACGTTTGTCTCTTCTCCAACATGGAAACGATTCCGAGTATATGCTAGGTTTCCACTCCTTTAGGGAGGGCGAGGGCAAGCCCGGTCCTTTTAGAGGACAGGGCTGCTCCATCACGGTGTGTTTGATCAATATTTGTACTTACCAACAGATCCGGGTAGATTTACTCCGAGGGTCAAACTGCTGTGATGCGGCTATCATGCCGCGAGAGCCAATCTTCAGATCCGCGACTCGCGAGCGGAGATCGAGGTCGATGCCGTGAAGCGTCACTCTCCGTTCTTCAGGAATAAAGCTGCCTCCCTGGTATGTGGTAGGATCCTGGTACTCCTCTAGCTCCATGATCCACAGACCTATCCGGGCCGACAGCTCGCTGTCCCACATCCCCTCTCGCCTCGCGCTGGCTCGTAGCAGCTGGATAGCCTGCCGCCGGATAGTTTGGTCCCGGCACTTTGTTGCCACGACGAACAGGGGGGGAACAATCCCGTGGTCGACGCTGAAGCTGGGCTTCAGATGGCAGTTCGAGGGTGATGTAGGCCTCCCCAATTGTGGGTCAATGTTGCTTTGTTGCAAGTGCTCGGAATCCGCAGCCAGTTCCGCAGCAGCAGCCCGGGCATCCTCCTCGAGGATGATTTCCCGGCCAAGCTTGATGATGGTCTTGAACATGGGCACTACGGCGTCGTACTCGATCTCGCTGCTGCAGAATAATGCCCTGAAAACGATTTCGCTGTTGAGTTGTGCCATTTTTAGGACAGCCAAAGCTGATCTCTCTGAACCGCTCGTTTGTGGCAGATCTCGTGTCTCGAAAAGGGGCTGGAAGGCGGCTGTCCAGTTTTGAAGCTCTAATTGGATCCCTACGCCCTGAGCCATCCACTCTTTGGGGAAGAACTCCAACGGCCCGCTCTTCGCCTGCTGCAGGCTCTCGATAAACTGCATTCCGCGCATAAGTATCCGATCGTGGGCGAGCTGTGCCTCGACAAGTGTCGTGAATGGTTTGAGCGGCTGGGAGTTGGCGGCGGGTTGCGGAAACATCTTGAAGAACGACGCCGAGTAGGCCTCGCAGGCTTCGGGGACAAAACGGAGGACGTAGGGCTCTGGGAAGTGGTAGGCCATGTCGTAGGTTTTCGCTTGGATGGCTTGTCGCATGAGCATGACTACAAGCTCCGGTTCAATAAAATCCTTTGCTTCCTTCTGTTCCTCTCCGCCTTGCATCTTCTTCAAGAGCCCAAGCCCATTCTGAATTTGCACAATGGACTGTTTATGGTCCCCAATGAAGGCATCGAAGGAGGCAAGGAGAACGGTAGCCATGAGTCTGACTCTGTTGTGTACGGGACTAGCAGGAAACATGAGAGCGTTGCAAGCCTTCGAATACTGTTGTACAGCCATCTGCCAGTGTTGTAGCACAGCCTCCGACTGACTAGGATCCTTCTGTCGTGATAGGATAGCATTGTTGAATGTCTGCTCCAGCGTCTTGGAGAGGGCACCTAAGGCAACTGATGCGTGGCAGACGGCTGGTTCCGTATGACATTCTTGGAGAACCCTGTTCCAGAAGACCGAGTCGAAGTAGCCGCAAAACGAAGATACGGCAGTAACACGGAACATCTCGAAGTAGTAAGGTTCAGAGCCATTAGTTGGTAAACCGCTTGCCGGTCTGTATAGCGTAGGAGACGGTTCAACGGCGCCGTAGTGTTCAGGGGTCGATCTAGCCTGGTTCCGTCGAACAACACGACGAGGTGGTAAGATAACATACTTCTGAATTGGGCCAGTCTTTGGGGCTGCTGGAGCTACTGGTTCGGCAGCAATAGCCACAGGTTTGGGAGCTATGCGAACGCCTTCCAATGGCAAGGCGTGTCGAGGGGGTGGGGGGTATCCTGTGCATTCTCTCCGGCTCTTGATGCATTGGGAACATGCCGGACGCTTCTCATCGCACTTTATCCTTCTCTGTCTGTGTAAGACGAGTTATGGTTAGTGAACCGTTTACCTGGGTTGGGGTTTTAGATGTGCGGGGAAGTCTCACTTGCAACTACTGCATCCCGTCTTCACCTTTGGCCTACTCCTTCGACTTGACCTCTCCCCCCCCGTTGGAGTTGTCGATGCTGATCTGATGGGCAAGTCCTCCTCCTCGGGCGGGTTAGTCAGCGGGAACTGGCTGGAGGCAGCCATGGTGTTGAGTGGTAAGGCAGAGGTGGAGTTCTGGTTCAGATATTAGACGCGCATGCATATAAACAAAGAAGGCAGGCTATGAGCAACGGGAGAAAGTGGGAAGTTGCAGACTGCTTATATGGGGAACTGGGCGGTTGAGGGTCACGATACAATAGGTGCTGTCCCCAGCGATGAAGTTGGTCTGTGTGAGTGCCGTGTCATTAGTAGGTCGGTTAAGGTTGACGGTGACGGTACCGAATGAGGGTTAGGATTCCCTTCTGATACAAGAAACATGGAGAAGCGTTTCTGCAGGCGACAGCCGGCTAGCGGTCGCTCAATGGAAGGAAGACACACCTTACTGAGGATGGAAAATCAACCACAGATCATCAGGATCGTAGGGAGAGGGCGGCCAGGCTGGACGGCGGGTTTGCGTTGGGTAACGAGATGAAGCACCATGCACTAGCCGTGTATCCAGATTGCCTTAACACACCCCGACTATTGGCATAGGCAGAGGAAGGCTAAGAACCTGGGCAGCGGAGTGCCACCCTTGCTCGATCAACGGCGCCCTCGCACTCGGGATGCCTGTTTTCTAGCCAGGCGTTAGGCAGGCCTTGGCCCAGGTCTAGGTCTAGGTATTCGGCGAGGCAGCCCGCGGAGTTCCCTCGCTGAGGCCGTGCTTGGTAATCCGCCAGCGGCCTAGCAGCAACCATATCCATCCTTCAACCGCAGCCCGCACGCGCCTCTTGGGAGCCGCGGTGGCCCCAGCGAGAGCGCAATCCCTCCAGCGAGCCCACCCTTCACCGTCCGAGCCTACCTCCCTACTTGGGCCGACTGGGGCAGCGGGTGCCCGCCCTCACGGAAGCAGGCCCTAGTGACCGGCTGGCAGGGTCGTGCGTTTTAGGGCGGCCAGCGGCCACGAGGACGACATGACACCAAGGATTCAGAAGAAGCTTGGCAGGTGGACACGCCTGAGACGAGACAGGATCGTTTGCCGAGCTAACCAATTGAGAGGGCCCCTGGTAGGGCCAGAGCCAGCTCCTAGCCGGGTCGGCAGTTGGGGCGACTTCCGTGGACCTGGAAGCGTCGTGTGGGCAGTTTGGACGGCTGCTGACTGCTGACCATGTGGCATCCGGGAGTCGCAACAGCCTTATACAGGGTCGTCGAGGCGTGCTTACTCTCCAGTTTTCGCATCGAGTGCTGACATCTCGTTCTGGGCTGGGTTTACAGATCGGAAGCTGCTACCGCAAGTAGTGCGTCTCTTTTGGTGCTGGCTCTGTCCCCTCCTGGCCCAGACAATTAGTGCAAGGCTGAATGCTAGCCAAAATCCTTTCGTGTCCGAACATGGTCCAAATCCCGCCGGCTACAATTACAGCCGCCCCGTAGCACATGAACTGACACGGACATGCCGTACAGAAGGACCTCTGATCCTTTCGATGGCAATTTGCAGGCCGATCAAACCCGCCTTGAACCCGCCCTCGGTACCTGGGAATCTTTTTGTGTTGTCCCGCAGGGACGGACCAGATGGTTAATTAATTAATTAGGTACCTTCTGCAGAGGGCAAATCAACTTCGGATCTAACCCTCCTTTCGACTCCCAGGAATTGGTCTATGACACAGTTCCATCCTGGCGGGACCATCCCATTCCACAAGGCGGCTGTTCCCTCGGGCAGCTGTCCCAGTCTGTACACAAAAATCACACCCCGGGGGCTATCAATCTCGAAGTCTGGATAAACGTATTATTCGTTGGGGTTCCCCTGGCCTCCATCCCCTGCCTAGGCTTCAGTCCATGTCCTCGAGTGGTTGGTGACACGTCCCGAAGCCCAGGTTTTGATATCTGTTTCACTACCTAGGCAATTGACAGCTCGGGAAACCGGTAGGTTTGATTGGTCCCAGATGGCAAAACCCTCCGATCGTTGATTTGGCGCTACCCCACCAAAGCTATTTATGGACTAGGGTTAACGTTAATCCGCACTGCCGAAGACGACGGCTCGCAACTTTTTGATGATGGCTTCCAAATTTAGGCCGCTCGCATGCTATGTACACACTCCTTCAGTTTCACGTTGCGTGTGCATCCTGCGCCTGATACAATGTCCGTCGAATCTACCGACCGGCCGCTCCCTGAGCGCTTCGCCTTTATCCACAATGGTGCGATAGCTGGTGCTGTCATTGCTCCCCTTGCGATGCTGCTCCCTCCCCGAAAAGTTGACCTCCGCTTCTTCGTCCTCGTTGGCACCTTCTCTCTCTCTACGAACTACCTCGCCTATGCGTATACTGGTACTTCAATCTACACACGATTTCAAAATCGCATCAGTCCCTTGTTTGACGTGGGCCTGCCCGCCGAAGCAAAGAAGACTCGACAGTTATTACAAGAGCATCGCCAGCGGGAAGCAGCGCTCAAGGGAACTCAGGGAAGCGAGGCTCAGCAGAAGAGTGGGCTGGCCAAGGCCGTGGAGGACGTCTGGATGGGTGGTCAAGACGCTGATTGGCAGCAAAAACGGGCCGAGGAGCACCAGAAGAGCCTGGAGGAGGGCAAAGGTCTCTACGGCATCATCATAGACCAGATTTCGGACGTTTGGAGTGGCACCTGGAAGCCTCAGCCAAAGAAGACGGATAGCGAACCAACCCAGGCTCCGGCTTCTGAGAAGAAGTAAGAGTGACGGAATGACCGAACGGCGGGACCCTGTTCTGGTCCGTCAACTCATGCCGGATCAAACGGCTGTATAACACGTGTATTATAAAATACCTGGAGCCTATGTTGAACTACCGGCTCTACATACTATTCTGTTCTAACGTACCGAACAGTACATGGAGTGTGCTCCTTTTATGGGTACCATGAAGCATTGGTCTAGCTTCCTCCGCTGGTGGCAAATATCCGATTCCAAGCTTCAGCAAGGGCAGGTTCATAACTTGTGGATGATGGCAATTTAGACAATGGGTCACTGCCCGAATGTAATTTTACGGAATACTGTGGAAAGGACAAACTGTTTAAAAGAGGAGGGGCATGATGAAGAAGAGAGGAAAAAAAGAGAAATCTATCGGTATAATGTGACAACACCACGCTTCCTCGTCAGTTCAACAACAATTGAGTGACGTATGTAACATCAACCCACCATCCCTGCACAGTAGCTACATGCAGGGACCGAATTGATGCAGTGACTCTGCATCCTCAGGTGAGAACACATGAATACAACGCAATAATCAAAGAAAATTAGATCGATATCACGGGTGGTTTTTGGTGCCTCGCGTTTTATGATGAATATCTACCGTAATGACGGTGTGGGTATTTAAAGAAAGCTCCCGATATTGACCCGGAGCCATATGTTGGATACGTCCTAATATTACACGACGAAGAATTTGGTTCGGATGGCTTGTCTTCGCATGTGATTACGACTACTTTTGAGGCTGTGAACCCCAGCCGTGCCTCAACGTAGCTAACCCAGCCACTCTGCCGCAGCTGTGGATTAAATTCAAGCCTTGAGCCAGTAGAGGGGCCAAATATTTTGCCCACAATTCTCACATCCCTTTGTCGAGCCCAAGGCAGATGACATAATCGTGAATGGCTGTGCCTTGCCTACCTACGTAATGTCAGCCGCTCCGCACCCGTTGGGTGTTTCCAAAGTTAGAACACACTGAGGCTGGTGGGAGCAACAAGCGGCTGAGATGCAACAGACCCTTATTGCCTTAGGCCACAGCGGGCTAGACGAGCTGTGGCTGGCCAACAGCAAGCCGCGGAGCCCCACCTCAACCCGCTGCAATACGAGCCTGCCTACGTAACTGTTTGTTTCGGGCGCCATTTACTGTTGATCATCGCAGCTTGAATTTAGGTTTGCTCGTGGTGTTATTGTTCGCGGGAGCATCGATCTGGATTCTTCTACCGACTGTCTTTCTTTTCTCGACACTGCTTTTTATTCTCTCGCTTTTTGGTCCGGCATAAGGAAACCGCGTTATTGAACGCTCCCCCTTTTCTCGCTCGCTGTATTATTGACGCCCCAGCTGTCGTCCAGCACCACTAGCGGTTAGTCTGCAGTCGATATTCGCTCCATAGCTGCCCGTCAGCAAATCATAGCTCCTGGGGTGGTTGACTGACGTTTTCATGTTTCAGATTAGAAGCAAGCATTCCTGGCGACTAGTGAAGAGGCTCAGCTCAGCCATTCTTGTGCGCTGCATCTGACATTCGCAAAATCGAATCATAACTACTCTAGCCGTCTTAATTTCGGTTTTTTTTTCTTACTTCTTCATTTCCTTGATCCTTCTTGTCGGCTTGTTATCGCAGCACCCGTCCTGCAGGACTTTTTGCAACACATCGGATCTAATCCACATTTCCGGCTTCCTTGGCCTCGAGCCACGCGCGTAATCATGGCCAGTAATCAATACTACAACTACGACCAGCAGCATCTGCCGCCGCTTCGGAATCATCAATCTCCTTCGCCGTTATCGAATTTCGGCCAGCACGACGCGCCCTCGCCGCAAGCGACACCTGCACCGTCATACCACTCGAACTACCCTCCACCTGGCGCAGCTCCTTATTCCAGCAACAGCCATCAGAATCTGCCAGCTCGTAGCGCCACGCAATCACCGTTCGCGACCGTCTTCGATGATAACGCATACCCTGCAAACTCCAGCTCGAGGCAGGATTTGATTTCCACGCCAAATGATATGTCGTCCCACCAGCAGGGCTACTACCAGCAGGATACTGGGTACTTTGGGGCCCAGGCAGAGTCCCCAAACCAGAGCCGAAACCCAGGCTCTACAGACGCCATTCTCCTGCAGGATCGACCGCACAAACATGACGCCGAGTCCGGATTTAACGATCACATCTATGATGCCCCCACCCGAGGGCCTTCCGGCCGGAAGAAGAAGGGAAAGAGAAAGGTGCAGCTGGGCGAGTTGGGCATGTTTGGATCCGATAAGAAGAGAATACCATTCGTGGTCTATATCTTCACCATCGCACAGGTGGCCGTCTTTATTGCAGAACTTGTAAAAATGGGTACGTGGAGTCATTCCCTCTCTTCTGTTGGATGAATCTCAGATTTTGCTAACTTTCAGCATAGGCATGTTGACGGGCACTCCCATTATGATCAAGCCCCAGTTTAACTTCATGATCGGGCCATCGCCGTTTGTGATGATCAACATGGGTGCACGTTACGGCCCCTGTATGCGCCCTGTTCCCGAGATTGAGAATTGGAGGCCGACGGATGAGGACATCGCAAAAGGGAATCGGCCCTCCGTAGGCACACTGGTTAACTTCCCTTGCCCAAATGCGACAACTTCGGATAATATCTGTCCTTTGTGGGAAGCCTGTGGTTTCAATGAACCAGCAAGAGGTCAACCTAAATGGGGCGAGGTAGTCTCAGATCTACCAAGGCAGTGGTTCCGTTTCATCACTCCCATGTTTATGCATGCGGGTATTATTCACATTGCGTTCAACATGTTGCTTCAGTTGACACTTGCAAGGGACATGGAAAAGGCTATTGGGTCCATCCGCTTTTTCATTGTCTACGTTAGTTCTGGTATCTTTGGGTTCGTCATGGGAGGCAACTATGGTCCGCCCGTTGACGCTTCGACTGGTGCGTCTGGCGCTCTCTTCGGAATTTTGGCCCTAACCCTGCTCGACTTGCTCTACTCCTGGAAGCAGCGAAAGAGTCCAGTGAAGGATTTGATGTTTATTCTGCTCGATGTCATCATCTCCTTCGTTCTTGGCCTTTTGCCAGGTCTCGACAACTTTGCTCACTTGGGAGGTTTCCTTTGCGGTTTGACCCTGGGCATTTCTGTCCTACACTCGCCCAACTCCCTGAGGCTCAAGATCGACAATGATGCCGCCTACTCAACTGTCCCAGGCGACTCAGAGCAAGAAGCCCAACCTTTCTTGAAGAACCCGGTCGGCTTCTTCAAAGGAAGAAAGCCACTCTGGTGGGCGTGGTGGCTGATTCGTGCAGGAGCTTTGGTTCTTGTCATCGTTGTCTTCATTGTTCTCATCAACAACTTCTACACTACCAGGGCTACCTGCAGCTGGTGCAAGTACCTCAGTTGCTTGGTAAGTTTACCTTTTCATACCGAACTAGTCGTGAAAGATTACTAACAGACTCTTAGCCTGTCAACAATTGGTGTGATGACTTTAAGTGGCAGTAATGAATTTGGTGTTATACCCATAATAAAGGAGATCGAAGATCATGTTGGTGCTGCATCGCGTTACGGTCAGTAATTATATTGGTTGGGATACTGGAGAGTAGATAACGGGTTTGCACATCGCCGGCGTCATGAGCATAAGATAGATTTGAAGAAATCAGGACTGGGTATTTCTTTTTTTTGGTAATATCGGGAGCAGGGAAAGGAGGAGACACAATACTCGGATGAAATTTCTTCCCCCGCCACGTATTTTAGGAGTTAGAGAACAATGAATGGCCTGATGAAAATGGTCGCATGGACATGTTGCAGCTCCCTGCCTTGGCGGAACATCCTCGTGCATGGACTTACTAACAGAAACAAGGGTGTTGTAGCATTGGGTTCGACCAAGAACCCGATACATACGTAAGAATGTATAAGAAAGACTGTTACTCCCGCACTTTCAATTTCGATTTCTCTTCTCTGATACTTTCCCGATGTAATTTTGCTTTTGGCGTCATGGTCCTTGCTCGTATTCTCGCTTGATCATGAGTCCTCCTAGACTAGCCACCGTCCTGGTTTGGTATGTATCTGACAGTCTATGTTTTCCTTTGCCCAATTACTTTCCAATTCACTCTACTACGCTTTCCTGATGAAAAACTATTCTCACATGCATGGCTTACCTGAACGATCTATGTATCAATGTGGTTACACATGGTTTGGCTGATTCACAGCAATTACCTTCCCCAGAGCCTCAAGATTGACAACAATACCACGAATACTTGCTGACTCGTTGAGAAACCATAGAAATGTCTTCAAATAGTTGCTAAAATTCGAGGGAATGAAGATCTGGCAAGATCGTACGGAGGTAGGTTGAGTGGTAGGTGGTGAGGCAGGGAGAATATGCGGGGTCAACCCCAGAGATCTTACGACTAGGTACTACCACTTAGGCGAGCATACCAACTTGTCAAAAGTAAAGTAATTCAACAAAAATTTGGGTTCTACTTGAAGTGCAATTCCTCGCCGTGATCTGTTGGTGCTTCGCCTAGTTGTCCTTTCCTGAAAGCCTGGCCATAAATTCAAGTAGACGGATGCAGCTTCAGTCAGCACATAGGTGGATGAGATACGGCGACGTGACGCCAAATCACGTGCTTGCGGGTCCCATTAAACTTCCGACGCGAGTCCTGACGCCTCAGTCACGTCAAGTCGCGTATCCTAGCAACGTGCTGGAGCTCAATCTTTCTTCATTAGTGTCTGCTCAACCCTCCATGCTCAGTGTTGCTAATCCGCTTGTCTTCATGGGTTGGTAATTGAGCCGTCACCCTCATTTTTCATCCATTCGCTCCTCCTTTTCTCTCAGAGCTCTTCACAATGGCGACTGCAGTCCTTCCACAAAAACGTGTTCTGGGCGAGTCCCGCAACCACCAGAATGTCCCGTCGACGCCCTCTTCAGTCAAGAAACGCAAGACAGAGCCCTTCACGTCATCACCGGCCGCCCGGTTCACCAGCTCACAGAATAATAACCATCTTAAGCTAGGGTCAAGCCAACCCAAGAGTGTCTTCGAGTCTGAAGTCCTCGAGAAGCTCAGCCAAGATATCTCATCCCTGAAGCAGAGCAACGCAGAAAAGGATCAGTCATGGGAACGACCCCCAGTGGAAGACTTTGTACCAGAGCGAGACAGCCTCTGCTTCCAGTCAATCGAAGCAGAGGAGGGCACTCTACACGGTGGCAGGGCCACTGTCAAGTTGTTTGGTGTGAATGACAAGGGAAATTCAGTCATGCTACACGTTACCGATTTCAAACACTACCTCTATGTTCCAGCTCCTCAGTCCTTCCAGCCCAAGGACTGCCTAGCGTTCAAGACTTTTCTCGATTCGAAGATTGGTCTCCCCCAACAGACAATTCACGCCGTTGCGATGACGAACCGAGAAGATATTTACGGATTCCGGGGCAACAAGCCCAGCCCATACCTCAAAGTCACGGTCACCGACCCAAAACATATTCACAAAGTACGAACAGCCTTTGAGACCGGTGAAGCCAACTGGAAGGGTCTATGGAACGGGGCCGTAGATGGAATTAAGACCTACGATAACATTCAATACGTGCTTCGGTTTATGGTCGACTGCAAGGTATGTTTGGATGCAATTTCCTTTCACTTTGTGAATAGCAACTTACAAGTAAACAGATTCAAGGCATGTCGTGGGTCGAGGCGCCCGCCAAGTCCTACAAATTGATCGAGTACGGCCGACAGTCGAACTGTCAGATCGAGGCCGAAGTCAGCTATATTGATTTGATCGCACACAAACCCGAAGGTGAATGGGCTAGGATCGCCCCTCTCCGTACCCTATCCTTCGATATCGAATGTTGCGGTCGTAAAGGAATTTTCCCGGAAGCGAATCATGATCCCGTCATCCAGATTGCCAATATCGTTACCAAATATGGAGAGAAAAAGCCCTTCGTCCGGAATGTATTCTGCCTTGATACCACAAGTTCGATTGTGGCCACTCACATCCTCGAGTTCGAAAAGGAAGAAATGCTGCTCAGCGAATGGCAAAAGTTTCTTGTCAAAGTTGACCCAGATGTCATCACCGGTTACAACATTGCAAATTTCGATATGCCATATTTGATTGATCGAGCCAAGCACCTCAAGGTTCATGGGTTTGAGTACTGGACTCGCATTCCAACCGAGCCATCCATACACAGGGACAAGAATCTCAACAGCAAGCAGATGGGTAACCGTGACACAAAGAGCACCAATATCAATGGACGGTTGCAGCTTGATCTTCTCCAACTCATTCAACGTGATCACCACCTTCGAAGTTATACCCTCAACTCTGTGTCTGCCCACTTCCTGGGAGAGCAAAAGGAGGATGTCCACTACACTATGATTACCGAACTTTTCAACGGAACACCCGAATCAAGGAGACGTCTTGCGCTGTACTGTTTGAAAGATGCATATCTACCTCAGAGGCTTATGGAAAAACTGTCCTGTTTGGAAAACTACACAGAAATGGCAAGAGTCACGGGTGTGCCATTCAACTTCTTGCTCTCTCGCGGACAGCAAATCAAGTTCGTCAGTCAGCTATTCCGAAAGGCGCTTGAACAAAAGCTGGTGATCCCCAACATTCAGTCCAAAGGCACAGATGAGCAGTATGAAGGTGCCACGGTCATTGAGCCCATCCGAGCATACTACGACGTGCCCATCGCTACCTTGGATTTCGCCTCACTGTATCCCAGTATCATGCAAGCACACAACCTGTGCTACACAACTCTTGTAAACAAACAAGCTATCGAGGCGTTGAGCCTCAAGAAGGACGATGATTACATTGTCACTCCAAACGGCGACACTTTTGTGACGATAAAGCACAGAAAGGGTCTCCTAGCTCAGATTTTGGAAGAATTGCTGTCCGCTCGAAAGCAAGCTAAACGGGAACTTGCCGTTGAAACCGACCCTTTCAAGAAGGCTGTGTTGAATGGTCGTCAGCTGGCTCTGAAGATCAGCGCAAACAGTGTCTACGGTTTGACGGGTGCGACCACGGGTAAGCTCCCCTGTCTTGAGATCGCCAGTAGTACGACCAGTTTTGGTCGCCAGATGATCGAAAAGACCAAGGAGGAAGTGGAGAAGAAGTACACGATCGCGAATGGCTACACATTCGATGCGCAAGTCGTCTACGGAGACACGGATTCCGTCATGGTGAAATTCGGCACCAAGGACCTTGCTGAGGCCATGAAGTTGGGCGAAGAGGCTGCGCAATTTGTCTCGTCCAAGTTTGTCAAGCCGATTAAGCTTGAGTTCGAGAAAGTGTATTACCCTTACCTGCTGATCAACAAGAAGCGTTACGCCGGACTGTTCTGGACGAGGCCCGAGAAGTACGACAAGATGGACACCAAAGGTATCGAGACTGTCCGTCGAGACAACTGCTTGCTCGTCCAGACAGTCATTGAAAAGGTGCTGCGGATGATCTTGATCGACAAGGATGTCTCAGGAGCTCAGCAGTAAGTTTTGACCCCCCACGCCAACACCAGACCAAAGTGAGATGAGACTCGTGCTAACAAGACATTGACAGATACGTCAAAGACACTGTGGCGGACCTGCTACAGAACAAGATCGACATGTCGAAGCTTGTGATTACAAAGGCGCTCACCAAAACGGACGAGCAGTACGCAGCAAAGCAGGCTCACGTCGAGCTTGCGCAGCGTATGAAGAAGCGCGACGCAGGCTCAGCGCCCGGACTGGGTGACCGTGTGGCTTATGTCATGATCAGAGGAGCAGCAGGCGCGAAGAACTTTGAGAAGTCTGAAGATCCGATCTACGTCCTGGAAAACAATGTGCCAATCGACACCAAATACTACCTCGACAATCAGCTTGCGAAGCCGCTAACCCGTATCTTCGAGCCCATCTTGGGTGAGACAAAGGCGAGGTCACTGCTGACGGGCGATCACACAAGGACGATATCCGTGGCAGCGCCGTCCGTCGGAGGACTGATGAAGTTTGCGAAGAAAACACAGACATGCATGGGCTGCAAAAAGCCTTTGACTGGAAAGGAGGAGAGCGGCGGTGCCGTCTGCTCCAACTGCTCGCCCCGAGTGGGCGAATTGTACAAGAAGACGCTAGATCGAGTTTCGGATCTCGAGGTGCGGTTTGGGCGGCTCTGGACGCAGTGCCAGCGGTGCCAGGGCAGCATGCACTGCGAGGTGATCTGCAGCAGCAAGGATTGCCCAATCTTCTACATGCGGATGAAGGCGAAGAAGGACTTGGAGGATGCGGGCAAAGAGCTATCGAGGTTCGATGCAGACCAGGCAGCAATATGGTGATGATCGGGGCTGGCTGGTGTTGATCCTTTCTCCCCCCTACTTCCAAGCATTACGAGTATTTAATTGGTTTAGACGGCGTCGCGGCTGTGGGATGACGAGGCATATATTTGTTTGGCGTTTCTCTCCATGAATGATAAGGAATAATATCGCGCGGTGGAATTGGACAGTTTGGTAGTTTTCAAGACAAATATGTGCTTGTCGCACCAAATTCCCCTTCCGAATCTCACTCAGTTCTCTGAAATCTTTCCGATCCTGGAGCCGACAATCGGAGGGACTAGTCGATTTTTACCCAAGATCGTTTATCAATCTAAAGGTGGGAATAGATTCACAGCCGTGGTGTCGCTCGGTGTGACCGTCGAAGGGCCGACGGAGAAGGAGGGGCGCGCTACCGGTAGGCGGGTGAGGACGGGAGCAGTAGGTATTACACATTTACATCAAGTCACTGTTCGATGATAGCAGTATATATGTGTGCAAGTCGGACATGCATGGCCATGCCATCTTGGGGGAGAGTGGGGAGGACGCGAGATTCTCCCGCGGGCTAGGATGCAATGCAAGCAAGTTCGGTCGACAGTGGTGCGAAAAAAGGTGGGAACATGGAGGGGTGGGAGGAGGCAAACCATCTCGACTCCGAGATCGCAAAATGACGGCTCTCTGCCCAGACGGAATGTGGCCCGCGGCCAAGAGGCGACTCAGTATCATTTGCCATGGCGCATTAACCGCGTGTTCGGGCAGGAAGTGGTGCTAGTGCTCGGGTAGAGGAGCGAGGTCAAGCCAGGCCGGCATAGTAAGGACAGTAAGACCGCCTCGTTCCTCCTCAGCCTGGTGCCGTCATACATATATCTCGACGCAATTATTCGTGAGCAAACACGCGACAGCCCCTTCTCGAACACGGCGGGAGCGTCTCTGGCGGCGTGATTCTCCAGTGGCGTGGTGCTTCAGTAACGTGGTAGACGAATGAAGTGGAGTGCTTTTCGGAACGTAAGAAGGCAGCAAGGCAACTGCTTTCGGGTTGATGAGGCCTTTGGCTTCGACATTTGAGTTTCCATTACTTGATATTAAGCATGGTTAGCTGCAGGGACCATCTCGCGGAGGCGCTGTAACGCAAATCGAGGTGGGGGAGAGTGAGGGGGGGCCAGGCTGCCCGGGGCCTATGGGAGCGCTGGAGGTGCTGGGAGCAGCGGCATCTCACAGGCCGCATCTCTAGAGTCTGGCACCGACAACGGGGGCTCCAGGGGCCACAGCTGGGGCTGCTGGAGACCTGGAGCCTGGTGGGTGCTCGGCGGCAGTCTTATCTCTGCCGAAACGTCATCTCAGCAAATGTTCTGAATAAGGGAATTGGGCACACTGGCCCGCAATTCGCCCGCCATTGGTGGAGCGAGCCAGCCGTGCAACCACGACAGGCTGAGCAATTAGTGTTGTCTGAAGCTTTCATGTCACAAGAATCGACTCGGTCGTCCATCCCTTCTTCGGCCGACCACCCCCCCTAGCCATTGCTTCGGAAATCGAGTCGACGGCAGAGGCGAGCCCAGCACAGCGTGGTGGAGGGTGGGCCATTCCGTTCCTCTCCGCAAACGATAATGGCAATCGTTTGTCAAAAGTTGTTGTCGTGCAACACCGATGTGAGCCCAGCCTGGGACTAGGACTGGGAAGTGGGAAGGAGGTCGGCAGATACTACTGGGGGATTCCTACTCTTTCAAATTATAAAAGGGCCGCTTCCATCTCGACCAAAGTCTGTCTCGCTTTCTCTTCTTATCCCAAACCCACCGAGTGAAAAGTCGATCTCCTCGTCAAAGACATCTCCCAAGACTCGACATACACGACATCCTCTATACACCACCACCACCCAAACACACTACTCACAATGGCCAACCTTCCTTCCGAGCCCGAGTTCGAGCAGGCCTACAAGGGTGTGTATATCCAACAACGCTAGCACAACACCAAGAACACATCACGACTAACAAGAATATCCTTTCAGAGCTTGTCAGCACCCTTGAGGACAGCACCCTCTTCCAGCAGCACCCCGAGTACCGCACCGCCCTCGAGGTTGCCGCCGTTCCTGAGCGTGTCATCCAGTTCCGCGTCGTCTGGGAGAACGACGCCGGCGAGCTCAAGGTCAACCGTGGTTTCCGTGTCCAGTACAACTCTGCCCTCGGCCCTTACAAGGGTGGTCTTCGATTCCACCCTTCCGTCAACCTGTCTATGTATGTTGCCCTATCCATGCTACAACAACCTATTCCTGGACCACCTATTGACTGGGTGGGTTATAGCCTGAAGTTCCTTGGTTTCGAACAGACCTTCAAGAATGCCCTGACTGGCCTTAACATGGGCGGTGGCAAGGGCGGTGCTGATTTCGACCCCAAGGGCAAGAGCGACGCTGAAATCCGTCGCTTCTGCCAGTCTTTCATGCGCGAGCTGAGCAAGCACATTGGTGCCGACACTGATGTCCCTGCTGGTGATATCGGTGTTTCCGGCCGCGAAATCGGCTGGCTGTTCGGTGCCTACCGCCAGGCTCGCAACCGATGGGAGGGTGTCCTGACCGGCAAGGGCCTCACCTGGGGTGGCAGCTTGATCCGTCCTGGTAAGTTCAACTCTTCAGTTATGTTTGTTGAGGACAAGGGACTAACAACAATCTTGCAGAGGCTACTGGATACGGTCTTGTCTACTACGTTGAGCACATGCTCGAGGTTTCCGGCAACGGTACCTTCGCTGGCAAGCGTGTTGCCATCTCTGGATCCGGCAACGTCGCTCAGTACGCCGCCCTCAAGTGCATTGAGCTCGGCGCCAAGGTCGTGTCTCTCTCCGACTCCAAGGGTGCTCTCATTGCCGAGGGCGACAACGTCTTCACCCCCGAGGACATCAACACAATTGCCGGCCTCAAGGTCGAGCGCAAGGCTTTGACCGCCTTTGATCACCAGAGCAAGTTCCGCTACGTTGAGGGTGCCCGACCCTGGGTCCACGTCGGCAACGTCGACGTCGCTCTGCCATCCGCTACTCAGAACGAGGTCAGCAAGGAGGAGGCCGAGGTCCTTGTCAAGAACGGTGTCCTGGCCGTTGCCGAGGGTTCCAACATGGGCTGCACCCAGGAGGCTATTGACGTCTTCGAGGGTGAGCGCCGCGAGAAGGGTGCCAAGGCTGTCTGGTACGCCCCCGGAAAGGCATCCAACTGCGGTGGTGTCGCCGTCTCTGGTCTCGAGATGGCCCAGAACAGCCAGCGTCTGCCCTGGACCGAGAAGGAGGTTGATGACAAGCTCAAGGACATCATGAAGAACGCCTTCTACAACGGTCTCGAGACTGCCAAGTCCTACGTCAAGTCCCAGGAGGGCGAGCTTCCCAGCCTGGTTGCTGGAAGCAACATTGCCGGCTTCGTCAAGGTCGCACGTGCCATGCACGACCAGGGCGACTGGTGGTCCAAGGCTTAAGCTGTCATGATTTAGCGTGTGTTATTTTGGTGTTTTTGGGATATCCAGGCATTGCATTCTTAAGTACCTGTTTTATTTTGCTTTCTGATGACATCGACGACAAAGCCAGTTGTTACATAGACAAGCTTTTAGAGGCGCTGCGGGTTGATTGGAACGGGACTGTCAGTGACGGAATTACGAATTTGTTTCATAGTGTTGGTTGCTCACTTCAATCGCATCACGTCGCTATTACTTGAATCTACTTGCAGTGATATATCATAAATCCAAAGACCGACGTAGATGTTAGACATAAGGGCCACCTACACCATGCTGAATAACACCTCTTCTGAAATTATACCAAATAATACAATGAAACAGAGCAAGAAGTTCACAATACTGTCATGCATACATCTCTTACAGTGGGGGGATTTGTGGCTGCGGTTCCTTGTGGCGGCTGCAATCTCCAATAACCCCCGCATCAAATTAACCTTGAATTCCCCAAACGATCAAACAATTTCCAAGCCTCGGTTTTACCACATACGGCTATCCAATTCCGCCACCTCCAACCTCTCTTCCCTCGGCATGTTGGAGGATTATAGAGGACCAACTTCACCTCACCCGACGGGCTGGATGAGAGCTCCTTCATTTATCTTATAATAGATGTATTTCTTAAGCATCGCAGATCTTAATTGCCAGTGTTGCCGACGATAATCAATCGCAACGTTTCCAACCAGTCGCCTCATACACCTCTTGTCCAATCTGTGAATTTCATCGTATATATCAATATTCATCATGGCTGGCCCACCTCCGCTGAAAGGCATCAAGGTCGTGGAGTTTGCAGGTCTTGCTCCAGGTATCTCATTCCCCCTTTCCCTCCCTATACATCGATGCAATCACGCAAAATGCTCACTCTCCCCAAGGCCCCTTTGCCGGCCTGCTCCTCGCCGAGGCCGGCGCCTCGGTCCTCCGCGTCGACCGCGCCGTCCCCGGCCAGACGCACACCCCGGGCGAGCAGCCGCCTCCCACCAACGACATGCTCTGCAGGCACAAGAGCTCCATCGCCGTCAACCTCAAGGACCCGCAGGGCGTCGCGCTGGTGAAGGAGCTCGTCTCCAAGTCGGACGTGCTCATCGACCCGTTCCGCCCCGGCGTGCTAGAGAAGCTGGGCCTCGGCCCGGACGCCCTCCTCCAGCTCAACCCGCGGCTCGTCTACGGGCGCATGACGGGGTTCCGCAGGGACGGCAAGTACGCGGCCATGGCGGGCCACGACATCAACTACCTCGCCGTCTCAGGTGTCCTGGGCCTGCTGGGCCGCGACGGGGAGAAGCCGCACCCGCCGTGGAACATCCTCGCCGACTTCGCGGGCGGGGGCGCCACGCTGTTCCAGGGCGTGCTCATGGCGCTCCTGTCGAGGGGCGCCACGGGCCGGGGCCAGGTCGTCGAGGCCAACATGGTCGACGGGAGCTCGTACCTGGCCACGTTCCCGCGGCTGGCGCTCAGGACGCCCATGGGGAACCGGGGCCGCGGGAGGAACGTGCTCGACGGCGGGTGCCCCTGGTACGACACGTACGAGACCAAGGACGGCAAGTACATGTCGGTGGGGGCGCTGGAGCCGCAGTTCTTCGCCGTGCTCGTGGGGGGGCTCGGGCTGGGCGGGCGGGGCTGGGAGGAGGACCGGGCGGACGAGGCGAGGTGGCCGGAGCTGAGGGGGCTGTTCGAGGAGCGGTTCCGGAGCAGGACGAGGGCGGAGTGGGAGGCCGTGTTTGACGGGACCGACGCCTGCTGCGTGCCGGTGCTCGAGTATGGGGAGCTGGAGAGGGACGGGGCGAGGGAGGGGGATCAGCGGCCGGCGGTTACGCTGCGCGAGACGCCGTGCCTGGCGGTCGCGCAGGGTGTGAGCCCGGGGCAGGCGGGCACGTTTGGTCAAGGAGCTGGGTCGCTAGGTGATGGGTACGAGGGCTTTGCCTTGGGAGCTGGGGAGGGTGGTGAGGAGGCGCTGCGGCAGTGGGTTGGCTGGTCCAAGGGGAAGGAGTACGATGTTTCCAAGGGGGGTTTAGTTTGGAAGAAGCAAGCGACGTCCAAGTTGTAGGTCGATAATGGCACAGACGATAGATCAAGCACACACAGATTAAACAGTATATGTATATATAAGTATCAAGGGGGTACATTTGAATGACACTGGGTGTGTAGGGAGCTTAGAAGATAAGAGAAATTGGTCTGATCTAGGATATAGTCCACAAGTGTAGAAGGCATGGTAGAAAGCTGGGGTGAAAAGGTATAAAACTCCGACTCAAACCACCATCACAAATCTTCATGACGCCTTGGAAACCCGCCCACTATACAAAGCCTCCGCCATCATACGCCTCGTCGTGCCTCTCGAGAGGATGCATTAGTCGTCATCTTCGTTGCCGCTCTCTTCTCTATCTCAAGAGACATTCTAGTGGCGCAAAAAAAGATTTGTGACTGGTTGCCGCTTGCCACCATTAGGGATGCGATTGTTCGCTTGACATTGGCTCAGTGTGCCCAGCACCTGGCGAGCAGCGTGCGTAGAATTACTGAACCTGGCTGACGATTTCGCTCGCCTTGCCGAGGGATTCGACCATTTGCTGGCACTCCTTCCGTCTTCGGGTGGTGAAGTCACTCTCTTTGAGGAGCTCATCTATCGAGTCAGTTCTGTACATGTTCTCGAGAAGTTCGCGCTGCATCTCGTCCTTGGTGAATCTAATGACTGTGTTAGCATACTTGATAGATCACACACTTTGGAAGATAATATACATACTGGACCAGGTTGAGCATGATGGCCTTGGGCACCATGTCGATCATGGTGCGCTTAACAATATTGAAGTATGAGGCAATGAGCAGTTCTAAACTTGTTAGCCGGGATGTCACATTGCACACTGAATGCACATGATCAAGGGATGAGTTCAACGTACTGATAACCTCAACCTCGATGTTCTCACGCTCAGACAGAGTTCCTGAGGCCTTGAGAGTTGGCGGTGGGGCTTCCATGGCAGCGGCCTTCTTCTTGTTCTTGGCAGCGAAGAAACTTCCGAAGAATCCAGCGTTGGAACCTTCAGTGTCTGGTACAGCAGGACTGGCCGCTCTGGCTGGGGTAGAAGAAGCAGGCAGAGGCTTGCCCGTCTTAGGGTCAACTTGCACAGGCTTGGCTTGGGTGTGGCGCTCATTTACTATCGCCATTGCCTACCATCAAATGTTAGCTGTGACTACAAATATTTATCCGTCGGCTTCGGAACTTACTCGGTGACCGTTCAAGAAGTCGGGATGGCCGGTGTTGATGTAGCAAGCCTCCATGGAAACCAGATCCTTGACGAGCTTGTTGGTAGGCTCCATGACCTTCTTGAAGAAAGCGATGACGACCGTGTGCATCTTTTCCTTGAGTGAGGGGTAACGGCGGTACAGCTGCTTGCTGAGAAGGCCAGACAGAATTCGTACCAGCTCATCATAAACCAGCGAGACGCACTTCAAGCTTGGGTCCTCGACTCGCTTGATTTGCTGCTTGACAATAAGCTCAAAGGCGGTCGTGCCAACGAAAAGAGCAGGGGAAGAACCGGAAGAGTTGTACAGGATGGTGCGAATGTCCACATCCTTGACGACATCAAAAGGATCGAGAGCTTTCACACCATTTGCATACAGCTCGTGGAAAACAAAGCTGATACGGGCACCACCAGAGAGTTCAGTGCTAGATAGCTCAGTGTTGTTACCGTCCAGTACTGTCCTCCACTCGTTTGTGAATTCGGTGATGATGTTGAGCACGATGTTGGCGCTGTTGCCCAGCATTGAAGGGCCCAGGCTGTCTAGTTCGGTGGTGTATTTCTGAAGCGAGCTTGAAATGCGAGCCTTGATATCAGGCAGGGTCTGCTTGATGTGCATCATGAGAATGAGATTCAGCTTTCGCGCCAGATACGGCGTGCCGCAGTACGAGCTCTTATTTCGGTAAGCCTTGTGGTTCTCGAAAAAGTTCTTCTCGGCCTCAAGAGCAGCATTAATGGCCTTCTTATTGTCGATATCCCGCTGACCTCGGTTGACAACAGGGACATAGCCTAGGCGAAGAGGAATGACTCGGTTCGACAAAATGTCAATGACATCTGTACCCTCATCCATCAGATCGACCTTGGTGAGGACACCAATCGTTCGCTGACCCTCGGGATCGACCTCTCTCGCGAGTTTCAGACCGTCGGAGTTGGCCAAGTCGATGTTTGCGGCTGTGACGGCGAGAATGATAGCGTTCGACTTGCCAATGTACTTGAGAACCATTTCACGGATCTGTCGCTCAATGTCTCGAGGCTGGTCGCCGACAGGAACCTTTGTAAGACCAGGCAAATCCACCAAAGTTAATGTCAGGACGTTGGGAGAGTAGATTCGTAGGTTGATAGGGGCTGCCGAGATACCCATGTTGCGTCCAACCTTGGCATCAGTCTCTCGCGAAATCTCTTCTCGGATCTTGGTAAAGTCGTAGAATTTTTGGCCAGGGATGTGCAAGAACTCTCCCCACTCGTCGGCGTTGGCAGCCTTGTCTGTGGCTGTGGAAATGTCTTCTTGCTTGACCCCATTTGACTGAGCAGGGCGGTTGATCAGCTGGAGAACGAGCGGTCGGCGGGTGACAATTCCTGATCCTCGAGGCAAACTTTGGACGGAGAGTTAGATGGTACGGAACAAGGAGTTAAGGGAACCGTCCGACTTACAAGTCTCGTCCCACAATGTTCTCCAGGACGGAACTCTTACCGCTCGACTGGCTACCAACGACTGCGATCTGGGGAAGATCGATTGGGTTGTTGACACCGACCGTGGCGAACACATCTTGAAGCTTGTTCACAAGCCTGCGAGGGGGAGTCAGCTATCGGAGAGCGCATCATCTTGGAGAAGGAGGTTTGTCACGAACGTGATGAGGGCCGGGTCGGAGATGCCCCCTGTCGTAACAAGCGAACCGCTCATCGTGTTGACAAGCTCTCAAGCGTATAAATTATTGTGGTGTCTCCCTTGTTCCACCCAAGAAATGGGCTCGTTTATATCGCGATCGGCCAATAGCCAGGATTCGAATAGCAGGCGGCGGATGACGACAAGGGACCGAGGGGTCGGGGATGAACTCCTGAGTGTTGGCGTGCGCAAAAGGCGGTGGTGGGAAGCAAGCTGGGGGTGTATGCGCTGCCTGACGGCTAAGGTTTTGATCAGTATCGTCAGACAAGGAGAGTCAGCAGCTTAGGAGGGTGTCATACCGTGAGGTTGATGTTCTGAAAAATGAGAGAGGTCAGGAGGGGGCTCTCGCAAGTTGTTGTATTATATCTTCAGCCTAACCTAGCAGCCAAGTTACGTCGGTGCCCTGGTTGCTGGCGGTCGAAGGTGGGTCCCTTCAGCTCCAGCCACGTGTGGCGAAGCTTCTACTCCCAACGCAACTCACCCTGGATTTCCCAATGATTTGGAGATTTCGATGCTAGCAATACTCACACGTGATTTGCCAAGCTATCTTATCTCCCAACGACCTACGGCACTTACCGCCTTTGAAGGGTGTTCAGAATCTAGAAGCCTGGAGAGCAACGTCACGCGCTGACGAACTGACGGCCAGCACAATATCTCTTAGAATGGTGCCTGGGCGAGGCTTACACCGAAATTTTGTCTCACTTAGGTCAGCAGCTAGGGATTCGTCGAAATTGTCACAAGGAGGCAAATACGTGTGTGACAATGCGCCTGGTCCGCTCTCGAGATACCTGGATTATGCTTTCCTTATGTTTAATTATGCTGGAATGTGAAACGACTGCTAATCCGGAAGGAGGAACCTGCTAATGTTTTACCACACTCCTCATGATAAGGTCCATCCAAGTGGTGACATGGATATGCTATTTTCCCGTTGGCTATTGTCCCATGCACCTATATGGTATTTCCTCCTGTCAACAGAATCTTGACAATATGCCACAAATATGCAGTCGAAGTACCCAACCGGCTAAAACGTGTAGAGCGACCTGAGAACCATACTCCTCTGTGGGCTGCAACCAGGTTGGAGCGACCTCGCATCGATCCCCCGCAGCTCAAGCGTATAGGTTGGAAGCTCCCGCCGCACAAAGCCCAGCCAACACGTTTCTGTTCTTACACCGTGTGCCAGCTTCCCACACAGAAGGGTGATGCTTTTCAGTCATTTGCTAGTCCTCAGAGCCATCGCTACAAACCGCTCCGGATGAGCATTTCCATATCCAGACCCTTGTATCATTGGGTGCAGCAGCAGTGCCCAAAGGGTCAAGGGGCACTCTTATCAGTGATCGATAGTGACTAGTATCCACCAACAGGTAGTATCCATTGCAGCGACAGCGGGCGGCAAGTAGCTGAAATACAACACTGCAGGCCTAGGAGTGTTATTTGATTGATAATTGCAACCATTATGAGAGGTAAACAGTAACCGATTTGTGATTCTGTATTTGTAATTCAATCATTATTCAGTTGAGCTACTGTTCATTGCATGTCGAAATTCGTCTTGGTGTATCTCAACAGAGCGCTGGGCCTGCCCACCAAATAGGTAATTAGCGGATGGCGTTAGAGGTGAGGTCATTTATTACTGCACTGCCGAAGCCAGCGATGGTCACCTGGCGACTGCTGGCAAAGCTGCATGTGCAATCGGCTCAACTGTTCCTCCAACCACCCGTCACCACCACCTAATCCCATGCAAGTGATTCAAAGGCAAGATACCTCAACCCTCCTCCTCCCACAAACGACAACCCCCAGCCATTTGGCACCGACGAAGACTCAGGCCCACCTCAACAAACCCGCTCTTTCCTCAGCACCTACGCCGTACTCCGCTGCGTGCTTGGCCCGATACTGCTGTGACGCTTGGTCTCTGCCCGCTCTCGACCACCATTCGAGCTTGCCCTTGACGTAGCAGCCGCAACTGGACCCGAGAAATCTGAATGATATCTCCCACAGGCTCTTTCCCAGCTTCGCCATAGCCTCTTTCACTTCCACCGCGGTTCCTACCGCGAAGAGGCAGATCTGGACTCATCATCCCCAACCCGCTCCCATCCCGAGCACGCCTCCGACGACGACCCATCGCTCCATCGGTTGCCCCCCGTACCTTCCAGCTGGCTCGTCTCCGCACAAGGTCACCCGGCACCTACGCCATCTTTAGATCCCGCGTCCAGGACAGCGGCTGCCTCTGCGAATATAGAATCTTCCGCGGCTCCCGTCTATCCAAACATCATCAATACCCCAGCCCAAGTTCTTGGGCGACGACGGCGATCCCCGTCCGACAGTCGGTCTGGTGCCTCGGGGTACCTCGACATTCGGTCGCTCATCGACCCTCCCTCCCAAAGCGAGGTTGAACAGCCTCACCCGAAACGCCAAAGGGGAGAGCACACGACCATGTTGAGCGACGGCGATGGTGCACTCCCCTCAAATGGCGGCCTTGTTACTCGCCCCAACGGTGCCGCTGGCCCCAGCGCACAGCACACGTCTCAGATTAGTACGCCTAACGGGCACAATAAAGCAGGGCTGGGCATGAATGGGTCGTCAAATGGGGAAAGGCGTTCTTCAACCTACTTTGGCCATAATCGCGAGGAGGTCACAAGACTTCTCATCCAGGCTTTGTCAGATTTGGGCTACCAAGAGGCAGCCGGCAGTGTTTCTCGGGATAGTGGCTACGTACTGGAAAGCCCGACCGTTGCATCCTTTAGGTCAGCGGTGCTCGGCGGCTCCTGGGCCCAAGCCGAGCAGCTGTTGCTTGGGGCCTCGGATTCGGAGACCAATAGCCGTCAAGGGAATGGACTGGTCCTATCATCGGGTTCAGACCGGACCACGATGCGCTGCTCGCTTAGACAGCAGAAATTCTTGGAGCTGTTGGAGCAGCGAAATACCACCAAGGCACTCAGCGTGCTCCGCGAGGAGTTGACCCCATTATACAATGACACAACTAAACTACACTTTCTGTCTAGTTTGTTAATGTGTCACTCCTTTTCCGAACTGAAAGCTAAGACCAAGTGGGATGGAGCTCATGGGGAGTCTCGCAAAATATTGCTATCACAACTTTCGAGTGAGTTTGCATTCTGGGGGATGACATTTATGATCAAAAGCTAACTGAATACAGAATGCATCTCACCGTCAGTCATGCTGCCGGAGAACCGCCTCGCTACACTTCTTCAACAAGTCAAGCAGTCGCAGATTAATTCCTGTTTATATCACACGGAACCGTTATCTCCCTCACTGTACTCTGACCACTCTTGTCGTCGAGAAAATTTCCCAACTGAGTGCGCCGTTGAGCTGGGTAATTTGGATGGCGAGGTATGGCAAGTGAAATTCTCGCCTGATGGATCGATGCTGGCAGCATGCGGGAGCGCTCGGGATGTTTTCGTTTGGGGTAAGAACTTCAACGTATTCTCGGTCCTCGGGCATCATGGAGGTGGAGTCGGGAACGTCTCATGGAGTCCTGATAGCTCCATGATCGTCACATGTTCACAGGACAAACAATCCAGGCTATGGGACTTGCAAGTAAGCAGCGGGTCCAGAACTATTGAGATTAATCGTACATGCTAACAGCCGACAGAATCCCGAACCCCTCCAAAAGTCTCAAAGGTATGGTGAGCCGGCCATTGGCTGTGTTTGGATAAACGATGGACGGTCATACGTGATCGGGACACTCGATATCAACCGCAGCCTTACAACTTATAACGTCCACAACGATGAATATATCGACTGGAACAAGAAGCACCGTGTTCAAGATCTCTGTGGGTCCCCGGACGGCCGTTGGCTGGTCGCGGTAGATGACAACGAGACGGTTCATCTCTACAACGCCATCACCCGCGAGTTGATCGACAGTATCAAACTCGAAAGTCGCCCAACATCCATCTGCATAAGCCAGGACTCGCAGCATTTACTCGTCAATAGAGTAGATGGGGAGGCACAGCTGATCAACCTCACGACCAGGCAGCCAGTCCAAACATTCCTCGGCCATACCGGGGGGAAGTACATGATCCGCAGCTCCCTAGGCGGTGCTAACGAGAGCTTTGTCATCAGCGGGAGTGAGGATGGCAACATCCTCATTTGGCATAAAGTAACTGGCGGTGTGGTTGAGCGGTTACAGGCCCACCGTCCTCGGTGCAATGCTGTGGACTGGAAACCAGATGACCCTGCAATGTTGGCATCTTGTGGTGACGATGGCAAAGTCAGAATGTGAGTTTGATTCTCCTTATTTGCTCTGCAGATGATCGTTTTCTTCATTGTACTAACAGTCACCCCAGATGGACAAGCAAAGCACGTGCAAGACCTGTGCGGGAAGATGATGCATACTATTTTGTAAACCAGGAGTCCTAGAGTTCTTGTCGAAACATCGGCGCCTCCTTTCTAAAGGAGGCCTTCTCCCTAAGAAGCCTAAGAAGGATCAAACAGCGACAGTATCGATATATCATGGGCTTGTAGGAGAGTACGCACAACTTTGAGGAGAATTATCACCTGTCGGAATGGAACTTTGTTAGCCCAGGGTTGACAGGCTTTGGGGACGTAATGGTAGGGCACGCTAACGGCTTTTTGCATTTCTTTTGGGTTTTACATTAACAAGGGCTCCTCACATGCGTATCTCTAACGGCGTTGAATGGGTCAATGGGGATGGTCATGGGAGACGGTCGGCAGGTTCCTTTGGCGCAGTTTGGTTTCTTGTAGACAGGGAATTCAAGTCTCAGCTTACAGATGTGTATCGATAAACTACTTCATTGCTTCGCGGCGCAGCCCAGCATAATTAGCAGCAAGAATGGAAAGTTACATGCTCACTTGACCAAACACATGGCCACTATGGAAATGATCGAGTCTACAATCACCGTGAGATCCGAGGGTATGTAGTCCAAATAATCCAACCCCACAGTCAGAATGCACTGACATCGTGCAGAGTGCGCCCTGATCGACGACACAGGGCCTCGAGTGTTAGGATGCTGTTCCTTCGGAGAGGCAGCGCGACTCATATGGCCTGCGATGTGCACCAAGGATCAAGCACCCACTGGAGCGGATACGTAATATCGAAATCCCATGCGATTCAATACGAGGGCGAATAGACTCAAAAAGGCAAAAAGACGCAATGGTTCCTGCATGAAGGGGCCTCAGGTCCACCGTAGAAAGGACCATATATGAATAGATATATATATATATACATATATATATTACAGTTTTACTGAACCAATGTGCATCCTTCGAACGGACTCCGACGGGAAGGGATTGGGCCCTGCATTGGGGGCCGGTTCGCGTACCTGCGTCGCCCATTAACGAAACGCCCATCCTAAGCTGATGGGCACGGCAGGGCGCGGCGCGGTTTGATGCTCTGAATGGCAATGGCGGTGTTTGGCATCTCGTCTAAGAGGCCAAGACAAGAGGCTAATGATGATAGACGCCAGCCCCCAAAAAAATCCCAGCGTAGGACGAGAGCGGTCGGACCACCCCTTCAACATGACCCATGATCCTTGCTTGTCCGTGCTTTCGCTCGATGCAAGTGCTTCTCTGGAGTGGAGCTTGGCCTTTGTCTTCACCACGCTATATTAGCCTGCCCCCCCCAATGATGGAGAAGGGAGTTTGGAACCCCTAGGAGAGAGTGGGTAAGAGATCGCCAAGCAGGAGGGGGGGGGAAACTATTCGAGGAATTTTGGGAGATTTCCCAATGGGCAGACACACACAAACACGCACGCGAGGGAAAGTCGGCAGGTCATCCCTCGATGGGACGGACCGAGATGGACGCCATTGAGCAAGCCATGGCCGCTAATTCAGATAGACTACTATGGTTCGTATCACGTCGTGGTAGTAGTGGTGCAATGCTACGTAGATGCGGACCGGCTATTGCGTCCAGGCGAACCCCCACACATGCCGAGGGTGATGCGATGACGGGCAGGAATGGAATGAGGGGGAATGTTGGTCGGGTAGGCCGTTCATAATGCGACGCAACAGGCGATTTCGAGACAGCGCCCTGGTCTGGCAGAGTGACTCGGGAATCTTAGTTCAGACGAGTCGACCAGGTGAGATATCGCCGAAGCTGCGCTGGAAGACGCTGGAGTGCGATGGCAGCAGCAGGAGAAACTCGCTAGACATGGAGGCCTCGCTCTTTGCACACATTGCATCTAGGCCAGAGTGAGCGAGACCAATGGGTCCCAGGGGGGGGAGGCCGCTGTGGAGGAGGCCCGACGAGGAGGAGTTGTTGGTGTTGGTGTTGGTGCGCCCCTGGCGCCAACGCAGGAACAGAGGAGCCACCCCGGTCTGGCTGCTGGGCCAAGAGCAGTCCGTCGGGTCTGGTGACGCCCTGACTGGACGGTGGGATGCATTTGAGAGGAACAGGAAGGCCATCATTTCCCGCAGCGACGCCACCGAATGCGACCCCTCTGCTGACCGATGCTGCTGAGCAGATAGGAGCAGATCTCGGAGATCATGGCACCGCGTCCAAGCTCGTGTCCGAAGCCCGACACTCAGTTTCTTGCCTTTCGGTTCGGTGACGGGACTCCGCGCTGACGCTCGACCTCGCCTCACCTAGCCTCCCAAAGCAGTGGTACAGCCCAATCCTTCAGGAGCACGTTTGTATATATAGGTTTAGGTGTGCGGGTATTCATTCGCGTCTTCCGACAGACAGTCTGGCTTGATACCCCAGATCGCCTGCACTAATAAAAACCGTATTTTCAGTAACAATTCCCGTTTCGTGCGCCACGGGAGGAAGACAATGACGGAGCCCCATGTGTCTATTCTCGTCGACAAGAGGAACTGTTGATCCCCATCTTTTTCAGGTGTGCTGCAGTCTGAGACACAGGCGAGGTCCCTCTCGTACGATAGGGCAGCAGCTAGTCGTTCAGTAGTCGCCGGTGGTTACGGCCCAGGGAGAGTCATCTCCAGTGTGCTGCCTCTTACTCCATACGAGTATGTAATGTGATGGAATAGGATTTATTGCCTAAGCCGGTGCTACGTAGGTGGTCACTGGTCAGTCGAAATGTCTCGGGGAGATCTTGGCGGGAATGCCTGATCGACTCCTGAACCTGGGCCTGATCCTGGCGCATAGGCCGGGCGGATGATCTCGGGGTAGAAGCACGCGTTCAGTGGAACATATTTTATCTCTGTTTGTCGGTAAATGGTTGGGTAGCACGGTGCCTCCTGGACATGGATAGATAACTGGACATGGACATGGAATGGAGCTGGAGGGGGGCTGCTCGAAAATCGATCCAGAAAGAGAGGTTCATCAGGCAAGACCGGATCGCGTACCTGAGAGTAAGGGTATTTGTATCGTAGATGGATACATTGTGCTTTCAGCTGTGGCCAAAAATATCTGAATGTCAGAAAAAAGCGTCATTATCCCCATCATTATCCTCATCTGCTGGTCTAGCTTCATGTGGGAAGTTCGCGACCATCTGGCGGTCGGTGTGCTCATTGGAGGGCTGCACGGTAGTTCCCCTCCGTGCATATGTCTGCTGGCTAACCATGGAGCTTGGGTCGTTTCTGCAGACCTCCTGCCCTTGGTCTTGTTGCACTTGAGGGCGTGGCCACCCCGCCGATGCTGAGCAGAAGGGTTGATCCTTGTTCGACGCTGCCCCTCATCCCCTGACCGTGGATCATTGATGCGTATCGAGGCAAGAAAGTCAATGAGTCCTTCGTGTAACGCATCTATGAGTTGCAGGCTGCTAGGCTTGTGGGAAAGCCACATGTGCATGGGGAGAGGCGGGCAGGAAGCATGGCCGAGATGGAGGGTAATGAGTCGAGCTAGGCTTTGATGCAGTTCCGAGTGCAGTGTCTGAGACGGGCATGGCCGGCCGGAGCGGTCCATTGATCATCCCTTGTCTCTGCTGCCATGTCTTTGTCTGTCTGGTCTTGTCTTGCCATGTCTCGCCTCGACCTTGGCCATCTGCTCGACCTCCACACCTCTTCCGACGTCTCTCTCTATCTCTCTCACCGCCGTATGCGCAAACTCACTCGTTAGTTGACGCCAGCACTTGACAGCTCATGTGGCGAGATGAGCCAGCCCGAAATTCAAGCATTGACTATCAGCCATCCATCAGTCTAGCTTCAGGTCCATCATCAGTTTTGGGCCACCTGCATACAGGCCTGCACCCACTTGCATATTAGTGTTACATGCCCTTATTTCTGCATGCCAGCATGCCTATGTGCATACATGCACACCTGAGGCCCAGCCAAGCCAAACCGGGACTGGTGAAGGCGAGTCTCGTTTTGCTGCATCTCGGCCACATGGGTTTGACTAGCGAGCGGTACTGACCCATCGTTCCATTGGTGGCTCGCTAGGCTGGCAACAGGTACCTGGATCGATACTAATAACGAGGAGGCTGTTGGCTGGCACACATAGCAGCTCACCTCTATTCCCGTTCTAGTCTGCGCGGCAGACGCTTGTTGAGCACGATCAGATGTGGTGAGTGCTCCTCTCCTGGCTCCCGGCACCCACTTGTCATTGCGCATATGCAGCGCATAATGGAGTGCATAATAGACTATATGTATGCACGTGCATGCATGCACATGTTATGTGCCGCACAACCTCGCCCACCAGCCGACCGCACCCATACCCGGGCCATCTCGAGAGGGGCCTTCGCCATGTGCTTTCCAGGAACTCTGTCGTGGCACGGCGGGTCTGCCAGTGCAGCCACACGATCAAAGGAGGTCGGTAAAACCCAGGACTCCTTATCAAGCGTAATATGATCGAAATGTGAGCCAGTGGCTGAGACACCGCGCGACTCTGGGGGTCTGGATAGCTATGACATCCATGTCATAGAGAATGGATGTAAAAAATACATGTGCTCCTTACATGCAAATATGCCCCAATGATTGGTAGATCATCCATGCCTTTGAAATCCATATCGTCGTAGGAATTCCAGAGTGTTCTGCAAAGGCAATGGGCTGCAGTGCAATTCGGTTGGGATCTGCCCACCTCCTATACACTGCAGGCTACCGACTCATGATTTACAAGTGCCTAACTGGGAAGACACTAGAAGCAGTAATTCGGTATGGAAGTCATCGGCCTGTCTCCATCCCATCCCTACCACACCTTGGATGGCGAAAATCCCAGATTCCCAGCTATTGGACACGTCGAGCAAGGGTGCCGGCCGCAAACGCAAGGTATAGTTCGGTTGCTGGACAACAACCACTTCGGCTCCGTAGTAGAATTGCTCAAATAACCTAAAGTTAGGTAAGAAAATGCTTGTTGGTTAGGCTGATGATGAAATACGGATCAAAGCCTCCAAACGCCCCCTCCCGTCTCCCTAAGCGCGGCGCAGACACTTATTAATAAATGGAGGTCGCTTGGGCACCTTCGGTCAGGGAGTAGCTCCCGAAGAGAAGCCAGGCGGGAGATGGGCCAACCAGTTCAGACAAGCGAGGCCCTGTTAAAACGTGGAGCGCAGGACCACCCATCCATCCATGTTTGCTCTCACCGCAGCAGTGGCACATTTCCCATCAAGGGGTGACTCAAACTGGCGCGGCTGAACTAGATGGCAGAATGAGAATTGCGAGCGTCGGCGGTGCATGAGGGGCCTCAGACGGGCCACCTGCCTGCCGAGCACCGGCAGGTCGTCGCATGCCAAGCAAGTTGTCGCCTCTGAAACCGATCCAGCACCATCAGATAAGTCCCCATCCAAGTGCGTAAGTAGGTGGTATTGCTGCGTGCGAGTCGGTCACACTGAGACCCAATCCCCAGGTTGCTGAAACTCGCCCTCAAACGCCCCCTACCACGGAACCTCCCATGGTGAGCAGCAGGGAGGCATGGGGAACCTGGTATGACTCTGTGCCTGAGTGGACGCAGCACTTAGCTGCTGCAGCGATGTGGTTGTGGAGCGACGTGAGTGTCCTGCGAAATTAACCTCCAACACACGGGAGCCACTTGTGCCCACTTCCTGATGCAGCACCACCAAGGCCAGTGCCTTTACCGCTAGCCCAATTCCGTCATTTGTGGACCACTTAGTAATTTCTACGACGCAGGGTGGACTGCAGTGTACCGACATGCTGCAGCAGACAACACGGGTCTTGGGCAGACGGTAGGGAAATCGCCCGGCTATGCTGCCTATCTCTGTGGGCAAGAGGGACGTCCGCGGTAAGGGAAGTGCATGCCCGGCCTGGGTGCCTGCCAATAGAAAGCCCACATCCCTCCCATCCGGTCCCAGGCAGGCAGTTCCTGCCTGGACCAGAGCCGGAATGCTCTCTGCCGTGCCTTCCAAACCAACATCACCTGGCAGGTACTACTTACTCTGTACGTGAGTCGCGGCCGGCGGGTACCTTCAACATTGGCCTCTCGCACGGCTGTACTGGTCGGGCTAGTGCGCCTAAGAGGCACTAGTTGCGCAGGCCTGGAGTAGAAGTCAGGTACCGCTGGTCGCTCGCAACTACCTAAATTACCCCCAACCCAGCACGAGGTACGGAGCCTGTACGCACGACTGCGCTTCCACTTCCACTTCCACCCACTACAGCGCACTAGGCCTGGGACCGGGGTGGCGACCGGGGCCATTCTCAGACATTGCCCACTCTCTCCATCTGTTCATCACCCGTCATTCAATCCATCCACCCCCATCCATATCCAATTCCATCATTGTCCTCAGGAACCCTGCTCTTTCTTTCTTCGCCTACGTTGACGAATCTTTTCTTTCTCGAGATCGTCGGCCGTCTCTTCTTCTCTCCTTCTTTATTAATATAACCCTTGGGGTCGCGTTGACCTCGTTTTACACATCAACCAATCTTTGATTCGCAAAGAGCCACTCGCTTGACAAATTCTTATAAGCCACCCCGTCGCCTTTTGAAGACGCCTTTCACAGCATTGAGACGCATTAACCAGCCAACACCGAGGCACATAGCCAGAACGCAAAGGAGCAGGAGGAGAGGAGAGAGAGAGAGAGAGAGGCGCACTCCCCTCACGACCGACTAAACAAGCATGCGTCGCTAATCCATCCATCTACTGTCTCTTTGATCCCCGCTCTCTGTTCTTGATCTATCCCCAGAGCTTGATCATTCCCTTTCCAACATGGATAACTTCGAGGGAACCCTCTTGGTCCCTCCCGACCGGGGCCAAATTTTGGGCAGGGCAGTTTGGAAGGTGAGCTAGAGTTCCTTTTGCGCATGGCATTGTAAGTGCCGAACTGGTTAGAGTGCTAATCTCAATTGCTCTGTCCAGCCTCGCTATGTTATCGTGGGTCGCAGGCCAACTACTTTTCCCCGGGAACATCAGAGTAGCCCTAGCTACTCTGGGCTCATGTCCGCCAGTCGCATTGTCAATAGCAGCTCCAAGTCAAGCCCGAAAGCACTCATGGATGAGCCCAGCATTGCGATTTTCAAGTCCAAGGTGAGTAGTGTGTTCGTGTTTATTCACTGGCGTTCTGCCCAATGCTTCCTTATCAACCTACTCTTTCTCTTCTTCCCTCCCGCAGTCTAACAAACCTGCTTCTCGCTCTAGGATGAAACGGAACCTATTCAACAATGGCCGATCAGTTGTGTGGTGGATTGCCAGGTTCAAATGCTGGCGAAACGCAAACAAAGTCATGTGCTTCCCACTCTTGTCATAACCCTGTCTGATAAAGAACGAAAGAGGCGATCTAGTCGAGCCGGAAGCCTTCTTCCTGCCAACAAGGATAGCAGCTCGACCTCCCTTTGGTTCCGCTCAACTCCTGAAGAGCCTTACCCTACCCTCCAGGATTGGGCAAGGTACATCATGTCCAGGAAACGGCCGATGAGCCCCGACGAAAGTCCTATAACCCCCACCTCATCGGTTACCTTCTCTCCACGACAACGAGACGCATCCGATTACTTCCCTCGCCCTGGAAGCGGCCCGGCGAACCGAAGTCTTCATCACAAGAGCTCCAATGCAACATACTCGTCTGGTGCCAAGGAACGGCCTACAACCTTTAGTTCCGAGTCCCCCAGCTTGAGATCCAAACGAAGCGACTTGTCTTCGCCGTCGAGCAACTTTCCAGGCTCGCACCAGGTGAACTTCGGAGTGCCGTCTCAGTACTATACTACAGTGTTACCGACAGATCTTCCTTCGCCTGTAACTACAACAGGGGACTATCATGGGGATTTTATTGAAGGGTGGACTTCTGCTCAGGGACGTACCTCGACAATGAGTTCGCCCGTTCAGGGGCGTGACAGCATAAGCTACCATGCTCATAAGACTTCCTTGACGAGCTCCAGCTCTCCCCCAATGCCCAGGGAGACCATTCTCGACAGGGCTTTCCAGATGAGAAGCATGTCGGCCTCGGAACAAATCCTGCCTGGTGAGGAGAAACTCAGCTCTGTCGCTCGGTTCGATGCTCTGATGCGCGATATGGATGAGAAGCGCAAACAGAGAGAGGCTGCAGAACGTTCTGAGAATTTGGCGATGCGAAGTGCATTCGAAGCTGACGATAGTTCAAACACCGATGATTCTGAAGACACCGACTCCGATGACGGTAATTTTGCCCCAAGAGAGGGACAGTATCAGCCGCCCCTGGTAGCACCCTCGACACATCGTACAATAGGAGAGCTTCCGTCTTCCTCCCGCCCCGGTATGTCACGGCAAAACCTGAGCTTCCATGCCAAGGCCACACCCAATAGTGTACTTCAGGAATCCATACATCGGCCACAAACCGCGAATGAGAAGAATCGCCGTGGATCCCAAAGGGCCCAAAGTACTCAGTTTCTCACATCGCCATCCGGTGCGGAGCTGGCCGCCGCAGCTTCAGGAAAGCTTCCTGAGGATGCTCTTATGCGTCTCAGTGGGGATCATCGCCAGTCCATCTCTAGCGCGAAAAGGTTGAGTTTTACCGAATTCACAAAACGGCTGTCCAGCACCAGTAGCTTATTGCTAGTCCAGACGAACGCTAGCGGGGGCAGTAGCCGACGAAGCAGCGAGATCGATACCAACCAGGCGTCCGTTCCCCGGACGAATCTGAAGGCTCATTACCAAGGTCCAGGACCCAGGGAGCGAAATCGAATACGGGATGACCAAGAAAAGAGATGCAGTTGGCGGGGTGGTATGGGAGTCGAGGGCGGTTTTTTCTAATCCGCATCATCTCGTCAGAAGCCGCCCTCGGCTTCTCTTGATTTGAAGGTATTTTATTTTTCATTGGGCGGCCGCGAAAACGAAGCATTATGTAATACCCGGGGGCGATTTTTGATGCGACATCGACTTTTCATTTGTCTGCACGATGATGCTTTATGATACTCCGAGGATGGGTTTCACCTTCGGCATTGGGTTTTCTACAACCCCGCATTCTGATTTTCCAGAGCACGTACACACACATTCACCACACAGTCATCTTGGGAGCATTCATTGATCATTTTTTCATTGTACGAATTATGGGCTCGTGGTCGGGGGGATGAGGCCTCAGTCGATAAAGATTCTTATGGGTCGACGATTAGTCTACGAAACGGATCCGTCTTACGCTTTACTTTTAGCAATACGTTTAACTTTGGTTTTGGATGATGATGAGGAAAGAACGATTATTTATCTAGATACCTGGCGGCTTTCTTTGTTTATCGCATATCTCACATATCGGAGACTTTTTAATAGTATTTCTTATTTACGATTTTTTAATCTGTTTAGACCTCTCGGTGGGTTGAGATTGCATTTTTAGTATCAAAACTCTCAACACAATGGTCTCGATCTCAAACTTCTCTACAAATCCTAGTTTCAGTGATGGTACAAGATCATAGCCTTCGGCATTCATCTAACTAAATTTCTGGTATCTGGTACATCTCCGATTTTGCGCCCCTCATCGTATGCCTTTCGCTGTGTCGCCCATGATTCATTATGCGGTTTTCCAGGCCCGTGGCGTGCATCTTTTTCCTTGTGAAAAAAAAAAAAGAAAAGAAAAAGCAACACCATCCTACCCGTCCATATCGTGGTAGACAGGGATCAATTGCGCCCAGGGCATGATCACTCTGAACTATTATGGATTTAGCTAATGTACTGGGCGATGACCTGCTGTTCCTCGGGCTGCAATCTCTGTCCGATGAAGTTGGCGATGGCGCCGTTGTGTCGCTGGTTGGCAGCTGCCATGTACTCCTTGACCCAGGTTGTGACATTGGCGACCTCGGGGAAGTCATCCCGCGCAAGGGGTTTGCAAGTGTTGAGGGCTGTGAATGACATTCCGAAGCCGATGTCATCTACGTCTGCCTCGGTAATAATGTCATCTCCTGCTCCGGCACCCACAGTAGGGGGGTTGGCAAGAAGAGAGAGCAGGATACGGCAGCTGTTGCCCCAACCCTTGACGAACTTCTCTGCAAAGACCTGAGAGTCGCAAAGAGTCTTGGTGAGGGATACGACAGCAAGCTTGCGGTCAACAGGCCGCGCCAGCTTCTCCGTCTCGCTTAACACGAATGGGGGGTACACTTGTGCGAACGCCCTCTCGTCGACCTGGTTTGACTGCTTGATGAAGTAGTCTGCGCCGTAACCAGCATCGAGCCTTGCTGCGACGAGATGGAAGAATCGGGCGAACCTAAGTTTCAACGAATCGGCCACGTTTCCTTGCAGTTTCGTGTAGGTTAATTGGAGGATGGTACCGAAGTATTTTTCCATCACGCCCCTGTGGCAATCGTTAGCATCGGGTAAATCGAGACGGGGGTTTTGGGGAACTCACGGCTCAATGGATTTGACAATGGCGTCCAGGATGTCGAAGGCGTACAGCTCGGACTTCTTCCCGCTAAGGAGTTTCTGGAAGATGCCAAGGATGGGCTCCAATTGGTTCTCTGCGACAATTGTCTTCTCGATCCTAGGAATCAGGGCGGACAATAATCGGGTGCAGGCAGGAACGTTGCCTCTGGTCTCCCATAATGATGGGTTCAGGAGTGGAGCCAATAATGACTTGTAATTGTCAGAAATAGTTTCAGGGGGGCTAGATTCGAGCAGCTGTGCAAGAATTTGGAAGATGTATTGCATAAATTCTATTGACAAATATGTTAGAAGAAGTCAACTTCTTAATCTGTATGGAACGCCAATGCTTACCTGTGACGTCCTCAATGAGAATTTGGTGGAATGGCTCCCATAGTTTCTGGTTGAAAATGGCTGCGCTCGTGGATGAGCAATACCGAACAAGAGCTCCAATAGCTTCAAAGTGATAGTAGTAAAATCTGGGGTTGCTAGGATTGGCCTTCATAACGTTTGTGATCAGGATGAGATGGGTTAAAACCGTATCGAGTTGGGCAGTGGCACCGTCCTTGATGACGATTAGGATTCTCATCACGCAACGCATCAAGAATTCGTTCTCCTGGAGCTTAGCCGGACTCGTATCCTTCTCGATCAATTTGAACAGGTGAGCGAGAAGATCCTTAGCGAAAGGCTCAATGTCAGCTCGAGGGAAGACGGAATTGCCCGAGTCATCTGTGAGGAAGAGGACACGTTCTACGGCAATAGCAGCGTAGCTATACACAACGTAATTGTCCGAATTGAGGTTTTGAATCAGAGGCCCAAGAGCCTGTTTCCACTGCTCTTTGGACAGTTGGCTGCGGAAGGTATAGAGGAATTTGATGCCGTCAACCTTGGAAATCGGGTGGACTCCATCATTGGCCACCAAATCAGAGGCGATATGCTGTTCGAAAAAGTCGACAACATTTACAAGAGGATTCACCGTCTTGACACCTTGAGCGGCCGTCACAGCACCCTTGGCTGCAATAGACAGGAAAAGGTAGACGGCGGTATCCTTGGCTTTCCAATCAGTCTTGCCCTGGGACAGGTAGTGGTTGATGTATTTTGATACAACGCCTGTGACAGGGCCTTCAAATTTCTCCTGGAGCTTTCGGAGGAAATCCGTAGCAGACCTCCGCCTCGAGTCTGTATCAGAACCCTCCAGATCCCGGCGAATAAACTCGATGGGCTCATCCTCGAACATCTCCACATCGGATTCTCGCAATGCCACATTAGGCAAGATGACCTTCTCCACAATCTGCGTCAAAACAGCCTCGTCGTTGAAAAGGCCGGCATGCTCCTTTGTAGAGGCCACGGCAGTCAAGAAGTGCAGAGCCTTGCTCACAAGTCCGTCGTATTTGGTCTCCGGTCCAATTGCAGATAGCAGATTCCAGACATTGGTGATAAAAGGCTGGCAATACTTGGAGAAATCTTCGTCGAATTTAATGGTGAGGAGCTCGAGAAGCTCGCAGATATCAGCCTTGGTTGTATCAACAATGCTTGTTTCCGTTTCGTCGTCAGTCTCCAGTAAGGGGCTCGAGTATGTCAAATACTTGTGGAGCAGCTCGGATATGCTGGCAAGGTTCTCGTCGAAAATGGGAGGCAGATCATGACAGGACATGTCGTAGATAATCTTGATCTGGAGGTCGAGTGTCTCAAACCAACCTTTCAGCTCATCCTTCTTATCGGCATTTTCGGTGATCTTTCCGTCAGTGGCCTAGGAGAAAGGGATTTCCGTTAGCCTCGCACATTGGGTTAGTTAACAAAAGATGACTCCGGGTACATACGACGAGCAGCTGGACGAAGGGTTGTCCGAATGTCTCGATAACGTGGTTGATTTCCATATACAGTTCGTCCGTGCGGAAAAGCGGCTTCCACCTGGCAAAAATGGAGTGTGCAACTTCGAGAACACCAATGTTCACTTTGGGATCGGTCGTCGAAAATCGGCTAACGAGTTGCTGCAAACAATAGATGTAAGCCAGGTCCGGGTTTATGGGGTTGGCGGTAATATTTGGTGCCTACCTGAGTGAGTGTGTCCCATCTTCGCCAGAAATCCGAATCGGCAATAACACTGATAGCTTCGCCTAATTGTGTCTGGACATTGGGTGGAGAACTGATCATCAGCCCGATGAGCTGCTCTTTAATCGTGTTTACTTCGTCCTGTGGAAGCTTGTAGTTTCCCTCCTCGTCCTGTGTGGCAGAGTGGTTAGCGAAGAACAACATGGGGATCGCCACCTCTCCGATCCGTGAGCCAAGCATACCACATAGTTTGTACGGATAAAATTCTTGAACGCAAGAGCTGCCGCGAGACGAGTGTTGGGCGGAAGACTAGTGGAGTTGACAATGTTGAGCAGAGTCAGCGAGTATTGTGGCTTGGTCGCTTCTTGCTTCAAGGACGATTCAGCTGTCGTGGCTAGTTAGCTGGCTGGTTGCAGAATCAAGACAACATTGATTAGCGGGGAGGATGGCATGAAACCTTTTCTATGTTGAGCTGGATCGAGTGTTGCATTCAGCAACTGGGAGATATGACCAATGTCAGCCGCCATGATGGAATCGCGGTCTCGAGAGGGTCGATGTGGGGGAGAAAGGAGTGGTTGTGACGAGGAGAGGAAGAAACTTGAAGGAGAAGTGGTGGTGGTAACCGAATCTTTTGGCGGGAGCCTTTGTTGACAATGGGCCTATTCTACTGGGTCCTCTGCTACGGTAACCTATTAAGCTAAGAGCTACAGGGTGTGAGGGAGGTGCGAATTGCTTGCCCCGCACCTCGAGCTCAGGTTGGGCCAGAGCTGAGCTTCCACAATGACTACCCTAGAGCTCCCAAGTTGGTGGACATTTCTGCTGGTTTGCATCACGGAACGGCAGGGAAGCGTTATGTTTGGTCCGGGAGTATATTTAGCCCGTGTTTTGTGTAGCCGCTGTAGCTATTTGGCCCGGTTTTCTGGTACACTCAAAGATATGACAATTAGCCCATGGCGCCTGGGTACAGTGGTGCCATGAGTTGTGTTAATCTTCACGGACCTTCAAATCTAGCGTAGTTTCATCATTAATGCTAGATGCAAAAGCACAAGCCTACGAATGCCCAATAATCGCCTTCATGTTGTCACTTATGCTGATATGATATGGTATTGTCAGGGTACATCGTCCGATCCCTGAGCGCCGGAATAGCAACTGTTTTACACCCCTGGTCTGAGATGGATTAGGAAAAGGGAGAGGAAAAGATAGATTTGAGATAAAAAAAAATAATATTGGTCTTTGTGATAGGGCTATGTAAAACCAACTTTGGCAGCCCAGGCCGCAGGAAAAGCTCATACCCAAGGTAGGCACCTCTAGTATGGAAATATATAGATAGTGTGTACCTATTTAATGGATGTTTGACAGGAGGCAGTTCACCCGCGATGGTGATGGTGGTTGGCTGATGTGATTTTTTTTTCTTCCCTGCGCCAAAAAGTGGGCTCTGGCCACTGACTATGGGCCTGGAGCTGGGAACTAGCCCGCTAAGTGGGTAGATCTCACCACCTCAGTGCCCGGATCGGCAGAAACAGCAGAATTATGGCACCGAGCAGTCACCTTCCATCCATGAACCTCTTTGCATCCTCATAAACCACGTTGATCGGCCACCAGATCACCACCACTCTGTTCTCGCATGCGATGATCAAGCCAGCCTGATACCAACCCAGCGCAGCCCTACCGAGCTGCGCCAAGTTTCTCACAGTCGCTCCAAACGTTTCTACTCCTTGGCCTTGCTTAAAGCAGGGTCTCCCCACAAGCTCCTAGTCCCAGGTTCCCGACAAGGCTCCCCTCCCACCTCCAACGAAGCCAAGGAGATCGACATTTACGCTGCGCGCATTCCCTTTGCTGTCGCTCTCTGTTCATGGCTACCCTCCCAATCGCAACCTCTAGTATTTTCCTGCGAGCCCGTACACCTTGATGCTCCAACGGTCCAGCCTTTCCCACTGGTACGTCACACAAGAGAGAAGCCAGGTCCGGTACCCTGCCCCTCCAGTTTGCTAACATCATGCCCAGAGCACATGTCCCCCCCGACTGGCGATGAGCAACCCACGCCGGACTCGTCCCGCCCTGGCGGTCTTGCCAATGTTTTCCGCGGCCTGACAGCCTCCCGGTCGGCCAAATCGCTCACGTTGTCGTCCTCGTCGTCTTCTGTCGCTCTTCCAGTAGCCGATATTGTCAATGCCACGCCCACCACCTCATCCAGGCTTTCTCCCAACACCATGGACTCGTTCGAGCTCCTGAAGAATGGATCACTCAGCGAGCGCATTTCGGCCGCCAATACTCTCAAGTACGCCGTTCCCGAACAACCCCTCAATCCCGTCATCGATATCTGGTACGCCGCAAAGGATCTCATTGAAGCGTCGAGGGCACCCGTTGCAAGAACCGCCGGCTGGGAACTTTTGACCGAATGCGTGAAGCACACCTCGTCCACGGATCTCGAGCGAAGAGAATATTTTCAGACACTGGCCGCGCCTGCCAACCCCGAGGACTTCCATCTCCAGCTCGCGGCAATGGTTGATTTGACCCGCCACGGGCGTCTTCTCGTCGGGTTTGACTACGATCTCCTGCCTCTTCTCACTCGATGGCTTGGAGAGGCCTACACGGCGGTGCGCACCGCTCGAAAGAATGCGTCCTCCGCGAACAGGGGTTCGAGTCGATCCGCCAGGAACAAGGCTGTCGCCACCGGCGAAGAAAAGAACTTTTCTCAGCTCTTTGTCTTCTTCATTGACGTCATCAAGTTTAGCTCTAAGATCGCCGACGACACAGCCGTTTCTGGGCTTGTTGACAAGCTGCTGAACATTTGCATGAGTACAAGTGTCGAGGAAGACTTGCGGTCGTGTATATCTGTGTTTGATGCATTGGTCACTTTTGGATCCATCCCCAACGACAAGTTAAAAGGCTGCGTTCAAGTTCTGAGTTCAATCCACTGCATAGTACCGAATCTACAGAAGACATCTTGGCACACCATTGCTAATCTGTGCAAATCCCACAATGGTCAGGCTACCGTACGCATCTTACTTGATGCGTTGCGTGGCATTTCTACAGAGGGAGCCAAGGACAAGGATACAACAAGAGAAGTCAGGGGATCCCTTTCCGTTCTTCAGAAGCTTCTTTCCAAAACTACAGAGAAGGGGTATCCAGCTGTTCCATATGCTCTTCTGGCGGATGGCTTGTCGACTGTGGTGAGATCTGGTCCTGCCCCTAGGGTTTGTGCGGCTGTCCTCCAAGTCATCAATGCCTTGTTCAGCGATTCTAAAGGTAACTTGCACAAGCTGATAGTCGAAGAGGACTGGTCCGTGGTGCTGGATGTGGCAGCCGAATGCGCCAAGAAAGTGGGAAGTGATCCGGATCATCCCCTGGATGAGCGGACTGAGGATCTTGTTCAAGAGCTTCAAACTCTCCTTGCTCGGCTTGATTTGATCCTTGGCCAAAAACACACCGACTTCGTCCCACGTCAAACTATAATCAAGTTCTTTGTCAGCGTGCCCCGGCTTCTCAGCGACACCACCGCAGGCGCGCTTCTGAACTACTTCCAAGAGCTGAGATGCTGTTCGCCATCAGATCTTCGGTGGGAGAAAAATTTGGCTATTGTTTCTGATGAGTTTTTCAGCAACCGCAAACGGTCAACCCAGACCCGACTCCATGCCCTCCGCATTATTAAGGACTCGTACGAGACCATGGATCTTCTGGCAGATGATTCCGAGCAAAACTTTGTCCCTGCTCTCGCCAAGAGCATTCTTCGAAACATAACCGAAGAGCAAGATGCTGCGGTACTTGATGCTGTCATGGATCTCATGATTCCGGTTGTCACCTCCTGCGACATGCAGCTCTTCGATTTCATAGTTGGGACCGTCAAGGAAATTGCTATCAACGATCGAGTGACATCGCCAATGACACCAAGCGCCTTGGCTTCATTGGCGGGAGATGCGACCGTACCTACGACCGGTGAATCATTGTCTAATGTGGTCATTAAGGGCTACGTGAAGATGTTTACCAATGTGATGAACTCAAGCTGTGCAAAGAGTGTGAGGCTCTACACCACGCTCGTACATATTGCTAAATCAATCTATTGTGAGGTGGATGCGCGCCTAACAGCGATGAAGTTGCTCTTCCGACTGCGTGCCGACTGGGCCAGCCGAGTTTTTGTTACAAAAGTGCTGGAAACCAACTTTCTTGCTGCCGGAATATGCCGCACCGAGGAGTCCTTAGCCCGGAGGCAACGTGAGGAGGCTTTCCATTCATTAAGGACCACTCGAAGTGATCATGGAGGCCTGTCTCGTCCGGCCCGTGGGCTTTCTCTTGGACAGACCCAAGCTTACGATCGTGGCCTGCCTGTGAGAACCCCTAGTGGTTCTAAACCATCCGTGGCATCTTATAAGCAATTGTGGAGGCTCCCAGATCCCGATGCCATTCCGTCCACGACTCCAAATCAGACAAGTCCAGTTTTATTATCACGTACATCTAAGGAAGGTATTGAAGGGGAGGTGGACGAACAGATGTCATGCGTGCTCGACATGCCCTTCTGGCTCGAAACTGTTTTGAGTATCCTCAAGGGTGACGATTGGGAGGTTTATTGCTTTGTGTTGGTACACCTCCCATCGCAGCTGAGCAACCATGCCATCTTCAAGAATGCACTCCCGCAAATCCGAGAGCTACGGAAGCTGATATGCGAGCAAATACGTTCAAACAGCTTTCAGGAGCCCCCAAATGCATCGGGCTTACGTCGCGCCGATGTTGCTATCTGTCTCTTCCACAGTCTGACGATGATTCTCAGTTATCATGACCATTTCTTAAAAGGAGAAGAAGATGAAATCGTGAAGACATATGTCCATGGTATCACAGCATGGGAAAGGACGGCCCAATGCTGCATACATGCGCTTTCGATCTGCTGCCATGAATTACCATTATCTGTGAGCAAGTCTCTGGGCCAAATGTTGAATCAAATGAGCACAATCATTACGCAATCCAACCTTGCTATTCATATCTTGGAGTTCCTGGCCTGTCTGAGTCGACTCCATGATGTGTATGTCAATTTCAGGGAGGACGAATATCGAACGATCTTTGGCATGTGCTTCAGATATCTTGACTATGCAAGAGACAAGAGACAGCAGGCAAGCAGGAACCCTCTCGTGAGTGAGCCTGTAACGCCAGTGTCTGCCCGCTCCGGCAGTGTGGACTTGACACACCCTAGCGCTTCCGATGACCTTCCCCAGTACGTTTATGCGCTCGGATACCATGTCATTTTGTTCTGGTTCCTTGCGCTCAAATTGCAGGACCGTCCCAAACACGTGCCCACGATAACAAAGAAACTCTTCACGGAGGTGGATGGTTCTGGGACTACGTCTGAAGAACAGGCTCTTACGACATTGGATTTTATGCAGAGAGTTGCGTACGCAGACATCGAGGAGTCAGCCGAAGACCCTGAATTTAACGAACAGCGTTTTGGCAAAATGGCTGCGAGGAACTGGGTCGTTGGTAACAGCATCGTCACTGTCAAACAGAGCCTAAACACTGGCTGGGCACAAGTCACGAAAAGGCAACCGTCAGGGACCTCGGTGTATAGTGTGCGGGAAGTATTCAGACCACCTCCCTTACATCAAACACCCAACCACGTCGATGTGAGCAGAGGTGGTCAGCCATCTCAGAATACGGTCATGCCAAGTCATCTTCTCATTCAGCTGATGTCTTCAGCACCTCAATCATGTGACTCAACCCGGCCTATACCGCTACCAGAAGATGACACCATCGAACGGGCAATACGGATGTTCGACCTCAACCCGACGACCGATGGGCACAAAGTTGGTGTCATATACATCGGTGAAGGGCAGACGCAGGAGCTTGATATTCTGGCAAATGTTTCTGGAAGCAGTGACTATGTCGAGTTCCTGAACAACCTTGGTACATTGACCAAGCTCAAGGGAGCCACCTTCAACACGCAAGGCTTGGATAGAGAATTTGACCTGGATGGCCAGTACACGTTTTGCTGGCGAGACAGAGTGACGGAAATTATCTTCCACGTCACAACTCAGATGCCAACCGACTTGGAGCGATATCCCCAACTTGCGAATAAGAAGCGACATATTGGCAATGATTTCGTCAACATTGTCTTTAATGACTCTGGTCTGCCTTTCAAATTCGATACCTTTCCAAGTCAATTCAACTACGTCTACATTGTCATCACACCTGCCTCTCGGGCCTCCTTTATCGCCTCCCGTGAGGCCAAGGATGAACAGTCCCGGGACCAACCGTTCTATAGAGTCCAAGTGATGAGTAGACCCGGGTTCCCTGAAATATCTCCTGCATCTGAGACGAAGATGATCTCACTCAAGGCGCTCCCAGGATTTATCCGGCTGGTGGCGCTCAACGCATCTGTCTTCTCCATGGTCTGGCAGAGCCGTAATGGCGGAGAGCACGTCAGTGCCTGGAGGAATCGTCTTCGTGAGATCAGGCGTCTCCGTGAAAAGTATGGACCAAAGTCATCAGCCGCCTCATTTGGCCCAGTACCCCCACAGCAACGCCCGTCACCCTCACCACCACCTTCCTTGTCGTCTGTGAGCATCGCCTCGCCAGGGCAACAGGTGCCGCAGTTTTCACAGCCATTCCAGCCGGCCTCCGACTCATCCCGCCCCAACAGCGGTGTCAGGGAGAGCTTCGGCCTGCGACGAACGAGCGTAGCAACATTCTTCACAAGTTCCAGCGAACAGCCGTCGCACCGGTCATCAACCGTGTCTGGCGGAACGTCCGACACCGAGATCGGACTCAACGGCAACCTCCCATCAGACTCAGCGGCCGACTCTGTGGACTTCTCCCAATGGGCCTAAGTCTCCCCACCACCAAAATCTTGATTCTCCTTGCAACCACTCATGGGAGATGACGAGATGAATACTGTACGACATACGACATTAAAAGTGAAAATTTTACTCTCACCCCCCCCCCGCTCCCCTTCTTGTTCTCTGTTCAATATCTTATTGAAAAACAAAAATGGCGCCCGTTTGTTGTTAGATGCATATATATATATCCCCTTAGCATAAGTGATTTGGTTTTTTTTTTTTTTTACAATGGATTTTGACCTCAGCGACGTTTGTGTGGTTTCTTCCTTGGGTTTTGGTTTCAAGAACAAACGCCTTCCAGTCTTTTGTTGTTCAAAATCGTCCAAGTAGTTTGTTTTGGGAGGCCTCGTTGATTCCGTTGTTTTTGCCAAAAAAAAAGAGTGAAGAGCAGTTGCCCCCAATGGGCTATCCATCCCAGCATGAATAAAATATCAATAGCGTTGTGGCAAGGTTCCCCGTGATTAAGTTGTTGCCGTTCGAAAACCCGGCGGGTATTTGTATTTACCTGGGACAAAGTTTGATGTTGGTGATTGTCGAAAACCTTACTTTGGGGTTGTATCCACTGAATCAATTTATGTTCACACGCGGGCGACTTTGTTGGGGTAGACAATTTGATTTTGACTTGTACGATCTAAAGGATAGTATTCTGAAGAAAACAGCATACTCATCAGGCGGAGCTGGGACGATGTCGCAGCTTGCCCGATGTTTTCAACGAGAGAACTTGCTAACAATTCACCTTTGAAGGAGAGCGAATAACTAGATGACAGGAACGAACCCTTCCCCGCCTTGACATAAGAGATGTTGAATCCAGGCCTCCAATAGGCACAGCAGGAGTCGGAGGTGATGTCAAAGCAGTGAAGGTCAAACGTATAATATTTTTCTGAGAGTTTCGGATAAGACGGGTATTCCTTGTTTTCAAATGTATTTCCAGACTTCATGATATTCTGCCCATTGCTTAAAACCTTTTTCCAGCAAGTTAGATTTCGGTGATGGTTGCTCAGAAGGAAAGGAGAATAGTCCATACCAACTGCTTCTAGTCCATTTTCCTCGGCTTTGAGGCCGTCAGCAAGTGCGCCGACCATTCCCTTCGATTGGAGGAACTCGCAGCATGCTGTGATCAGCCTGACCTTGATCGTTTCTCGCCGATTGACTACTTCGGCACCATCATCTACAAGAATGTCAGTAAATGTAATCGACCTTGAAAATGGTCTCATTGGGGGACGTACCCTTGATGCAGACGCAAGTGATACCGCCAACCTGGCCACCACCTCCTATCACATGTGCCCACGGCAAATCAGTGGCGGTAGGGTTACCACTGTTGGGGGTATACGTAATGGCTGAAGCCACAAGAGTTGAGCCTTCAAAGCCAAGGAGGACGTCTCCAATGTTATTGTGGTCCAAGATCCGAAGATACTGGTCAAACCACCCGAAGTAATGTCTTCGTTCCGTCTCCCTCCCAACCATGTCCAATACCGATGGCACATCTTTTAATTCACACGGCTTGAAGGTTAACCCTGCTGATGCAAGGTTCAGTGAATGATCGCCCTCAAATCGTACCAACCAGTCGGCCATGAGGCGGCCTTCTCCCGCCTTGTGGATCGCCCCGAATGGCCAGCCCTTTCCCTCTAGCCACTTGATATTCGGATGTCCCGTGGGAATGCCGTACAGAAACCTTGGGAACGTACTGCCAAGCTGGAGTCGGCGAACCCCGCGAATTCTGCTGAGACTGCTGACAGTCGTATCGTGCAGCACCTGGCCGATCCCCAAGCCTCGAAAGTCCTGTCGAACAACCATGATTGCTAATGACCCAATAAGCTCTTCCCCCCTGCTATCGCTAACATTTGCATACGCTGCGCAGTAGCCGACCAAATGACCCAGGCTCGGTTCTCGTACGACATGATGTACAGCGTAATCTGGGCGATTGATCAACAAACCAAAATGTTCCCGGTCGAGATGAAATTTGGCAGGAACATTCTCTAGCCATAAACGATGCATTTCAGGGATATCGCCAGGCGACCATCTTTTGACAGACCAAGCAGGCCTGCTTGCTAATGTGGCGGGGGCTTGGGGGGCTTGGGGCGTCGACGGATCCGGGGCAGAAGCTGGGGCAGGTCCTGGAGTAGGAGTAGTAGGAGGTGAAATAGCCATAGGAGTCGGAACCGGGGCAGGGGCTGGGGCAGAACCTGAGGCTTCGCTCTCGCTCTCCCCGTTCAGCAGAACGGAAGAGACAAGACGCATGTCGATTGCGGAGAAGCCGGTTGCCTGAATAATAGTTGGGAAATCGTGTTGTTGGATCTCTTGCTCGTCAAGGTCACAGCATGCTACGACGATGAGTGGCCGAGAATCACAGGCTTCGTTGACTAGGTCAGCCAGCTCCGTTTGTGTTTTGTCGTCGTCTGAGTATCCGGTAAGGACAAATATAACAACGTCTGCCTTCTTAATGAATGCAATGTGAACCCCGGTAATGCCGTCCTGTTTTGTATAGGGAACGTGACGGACTGCAGGATGTCTGGTGGATAGGGATCGGCCTAAAGGCTCAAAAGGATCGCTTGTCTTATCAACTTGGGACTCTGGTGGAAAAACAAGCGGGGTTAGGAGTAGAATAATGTCGTCTTTGGATAGGCATCTATCCAAAGGCACACAGTTCTGGCGGTCCCACAACAATTTTGCTGAAGGAGTAGACGAAGCCCGGGAGCTTATCTGTCGAGTCGACAATGTTATATCTGACATCCTACTCTTCTCACATGGCGTGCTGTGCGGCTGAACATGCAATGGGACACTGAAGGTTTGCCAACAGCCCACGCTATGAAAGCCTTGAAGGCTTCAGGGTGAGATTATATGCTTTGGTAGGGATCGAGCTGGTGTGTGGGGGGAGTCCTGAGACTATATCGGATCTTGATCGAGTCTGGACCAGAGACTTAAATAAGGGTAGCAGGCTAAGTGGAGAGATCGTCAATATGCTTCCTTGTCCTATGAGAAGGTAGAGGCAGATGGAATGTGGTGGAGTAGACGACTCATGCGACTGGTGACGGAGGGAAAAGGGACCTCCTGCTCTGAGGTGGGAGCTTGTCTACATGCTCGCCGTTTGGGGCACCTGGGGCTACCTGGGCCGGGTTCTGAAGTAGTCGGCCAAGCCCGAGATGCAGATGAACCTAAACTCGCATCCCGGAAATTTTTGGTTCCAGAAGAGACAGGATCGAAGTTGCCAGCCGCACCTCGCAGTTGCGCACATGGCGTGTTACTCCAGCAATCCCTGTGCCATCTTTCCAAAAGGCAAGCCAAGTGGGGGTAAATGGGCAAAAATTGGCAACCGACCAACTTGGCTGTACATATGTAGGTATGGATATGCTGTATGCAATGGCCGATAACCCACACCAAAGTGGATTCGAAAACAAACGAGGTATGGTAGCACACAGGTTATAGGGCGTAGTGTACGGAGGTGGGTTGGGATTCGGATAAGGGAAATCAATCTTGGTACTTACGGTGGCAGTCCTGAAAGTGGATAGACGTATCAGCGTGCCGTTGTCGTATATTTCTGCCTGGTACATTAGCAATCAATGCTGGGGCTGGAACATTTGTAGCATGGCTGGGCTGGATAAGTACTTGGAGGAACCTGGAGTCTTTGGCGTGCGATCCACGGACGGCTATGAATCGATGAGGGCCTAGAGGGTACTTGACGATTGTCAGCTACAAGTTGGGAGGAACGAACGACTAGGCTATGTACAGCGAACAGTTGGTGTAACCAGGATGAACGAAGGAGATGATGAACTCTGGGGGGGGGGGGTTGCCCGATCAGGCTTCACCGAGGTGAAGGGGTGATATGGCAACAACCCCTTCAAGGGTTTTGAGACAACCGAGAGGTTTGCGGGTAGCATGATGGTGAGCCACCCTACCTTCAAGGAGGCTAGCATGAGGCTAGTAGCTTCCCAAGGGGAAAGAAAGGTGTCTACCTTAGATATAGACACACCACGAAGTATGCGATGTCGTCTCAAATACGGGGTGAGTGTATGTACGATGAGAACATGGTGCTGACCTGGCTTGGTTCATGGAGACCGCGATAATGGGGCTGGACCACTGCGTAGGAGTCTCTCTACTCAGTGAGCTGGCGGCTTGGGGCGAAAAAAATCTGCCCAAGTTGTGATTTCGAGTCAAACCGGGCGGGTTGGGACCCACGAAAGTGTCGGTCAGAGGTGCAATGGTGATGGAATTGAGATGACTGAACTCGGATTTACGAAGCTACCAAGCTTGATGATTGACGGGGTAGGATCGTGTGATGTTCATTACGTCGGACGGCCCTTATCTGATCGGATTAGTCTACCCCATGGTGGTATGAGAAGGAGTTGTTTCCTCGGATGGGCAGGTACCTTTGGCATGGTGACACAGATATCTGGCTGCCAAGTTTCGGCCTGAAGAGAGGGAATGCTGCTTATTGTCTCAAGCCAGAAGTGATGAGGCAGTGGAGCACGGGATGCGCGGGTGGTAGTGACTTGGACGAGTAGGGACATGGCAGTTGGCCGATAGACCAGGGTTTGGAGCATGGCAGATGAACGCTGCTGACGCCTTGAGGTTCGGAATTCTGCCCTCTAGGCAAAGCCGGTCCAGGGATGGATGGCCCATTTGGGCGGTTTGTGTGACCTCAACGAGGCGCAGAACGAGTGGGTTAGATTGAGCAAAAAAGTTGCAAGGATGTGAGGACGGGGGCCGCAGGCTGGGATGAGATTGAGTGGCTGTGATTGGGTTCCCTGACGCCATTTCACATGAGGCAGCCTGCAGTCATCGTACATTGGCAGACGCGCTCTCACTCGCTCCCACTTACCTCCGGAGCGGCGGAGGGTCTGGGGGCCCCGATCAGGACATGGCACTTGCCGTGGATTGGCGGGCGGGCGGGCGGCAGGCCTCAGTCCTGTCTCATGGAGGGTAGGTGCCACCCTCCAGGCTGCTTTGTATGACTTGAACCTTTGTGCTACCACCGCGCCGATGAGTACTGTACATGCCGCCTAGGGCCATGGAGGGTGCATGTGCATGTGCAGGCAGGTGCAGACCGCATAATGCTGCCTGCATGCCTGCCTGTTGCGTGGAGGTGGTGAGGCCGCGGGTTGGATGGCAGGTACGGCCGGTGCGACCCCCAGGTCTCCGTTTTAATGTCGTCGACGAGAATTCATCACCCACACACAGCCAGCCTAATAAGCAGCTAGATAGTAGGTAGCACATACCTTCCCCAAGTTCCATGGGGAGGGTGGCAAGTTGCCAGGAGGTGTGCAGCTTGTGCTGTGTGTTGTGTGTTATGCTGGGTTGTGCTGTGTTATGTGCTGTCAGTGCCGGAACCTGACCGGCACCAAGCAGCATAGAATTGTTTCCCCCGGGCAGGGCACCTACCAGCTTCGTCTCTAAGCTCCTCACCAACTCAGTGGTTAAACATCATCACCATTTGCCTGGCTCGCCCTGGACGCCTGATGGGGATCCGCCGTTAGCCCTACAAGCTAGCAACCCTTAGCCCGCCTCGTCTAGACCGTCTCTTGTTGGAGCCACCAAGGTAAAAGACAGCCCCCGTGGGAGTGGATGTCTGGAATCCTAGCTCCCGGACCCAAGCCGCCCCAGTTGCTGGTAACAATGTGGTCAGCCCTCCCAGCTAAACCCATTGGGTGCCATTGTTCGGAGGGTGAAGGGACTTGACTCCTATCACAACCTATCAGGCATGCTCTCTCGGGTTCCGGAGTAGCACAGCAACTCATCCGAAGGAGGGGGGACGACTACTACGTAACACCACAATCAGTATAGGTACTCCAGATCCGCAACCCTGCCGTGGATGCCCATTATACTTTCTTGTACGAGCCTCGTCGACCGTTTGTTCGTGTAACCGCGTCAGCTATCGTCTTGGTGGCTGCATGCACTACCACGTAATGGTTAGCTCCGTCAACCAAGTTAGATGTGGCTGCCAAGCCACCCCGAAAGTGCCAGCTCAAAGTTTGGCATCGTGCCGTCCCCTGCAAATGGCTGAGGGAGAAATTGCATGTGCTCGCTGTCTGAGCCAACCAAGTTGGCCGGAGGGGGACCGGTTGGTTGTGTGGATTCGCAGGCACTGTGTGACTCTAGTTAGGATCCCGCATGGCCTCGCTTCAAGTGCGAGTTAATTAAAGGAGAAAAAGCAATCCCGGCTTACAGCTTCAATACTAACAACTAGTTAGTATGCAGGGAGGGCCGGATGCAGTAATGGATAGTTATCGATCCGGGCGAGAAGAGAGAAGACCTCTTGTCGTCTTATCCACCCAGCTGAGAAGTGATACATAGGTACTTTAATCAGGGTTCTAGTTGGGCGGTAGGGCGTTGAGACCGCTACCCAAGATACCACAAGTGGTACTTGTGCAGCGTTGCACAGCACAGGGACCTCGGAGCTCCTCCGGGCTCCTAAGCTTGGACAATTCGCTTCTGCCATACGATCGGGATTTCCGACCGTGCGACAGGCCCTCGATAGGTACGACCTGGTGCTTCTGGTTGCCTTAGTAAGTAATGCCGTTAGGGCCTGCCTATACGCTGATAGCGCTATCAGGGCGCTGCGCGGAGTCCCGCGTCCCGCTCCGAAGTCCGTACCGGACCCCAGACGCGTCGTGATTAGTCCTTCCTCCGAACTAGACGCGTCTTTCTCGGCCCGGGCTTGTGTGCTGGGACTTCATTACTTCTGGTCTTTCTATGCTCCATGAGTTCGGCATGGCTCCCTCTGGCAGGGATGAGAACATCCGGTTGCTGATCGCCGACGTTGTCCAGGCCTCAAAGCTCCCTCCCAAGTCTCGTACCATAAACATCAAGCCTGTTGTAGCCGAACTTACATCGGCAGCGTACGAGCATGGCCTGCTTCCTGATGCTCTCAGCGACCTGATCGATCTCGTAACGACCCCTAACCATCTGGACCAAGCTAGTCTGGCCGCAATTGTGAGAAATCTCTATCCAGCAACTCGGGTCTCGCGTGATGTTGGCCTGCGTGTGGTGGGAAGCTTCGGCCATGGCCGTCTGAAACCCTCTCTGAATATTCAAGCTGCGCTTTTGCGGTGGCTCATCCTCGTTTATCATGCCCTTGAGTCACCTGGATTCCTTTCCCAAGCTTACCAGGTGTTGTTTTGTCTTCTTGATACCGCGGCAACGAGGTATGACCCTTTCTCTCACGTCCACTATTGAGTAAAGTATCCGTCCCCTTGCTAAGCCATTGTCATCTAGGCCACAGCTGAGCCACTTGCTAGCATTGGTTACAAGGAGAAAGCATGTCAAGCCGTTTCGAATACAGAACCTGTGAGCCTCAAGCCATGCTTGATATACATGTTATGATCCTGACTTAGTTTCCTCCAAGCCTCAACCTTTCGAGACAAACAGGCAATGACCCGTCTTTGATAGGTCTGTTGCGCGTCTTCAAAGATTATTATCCAGAGATCATCGTCGCAGAAGCTGTTCGTGGCAAAGCCTCGGCCTTCAAGCACCCTGATCCTATATGGCGGGCAAGACTCGATGAGATTCAGGAAGCCCATGCCCAGTCTATGCAGGACCTTGCGGCCCCTTCACAGTACGACGGTTTCCGTGTAAACCGACCAATTAACTCAGGACAGAGACGCAAGGCGATTCCCTTGGTGCAAACATATCACGCCTCGGAGGTGATTTATGCCCCCTACGTGTTCAACATGGCAATGCAGCGACTGACTTTAGTACAGAAATCAATCACTCTAGAGGAGGTGGAAAATGCAACCAAACTTGCCCAGAATCTCGAGAAGATCCAGCTGCCGAATCAGATGGTAGCCGTCCTCGCGGATCCGTTACTTCAAAAGCTTCTTTTATTGTCTCCAAATGGCGATGCGTTCCAGCGTATCACCAACTGGTTACAAGCAGTTCTTGACGATGTGGTCAGTGGCGGCACCGATGAAGACACGTTCTGGGACATTATTGATGTTCTTCGAGAGTTTGTTCTACATACAAAGGTAAGATGGGAGACTTGCGTGTAAACCTCCTTCCATTAACTTGGCTGACCTCTGAACCAGACCGTTCCACCCGTATTGCTAAGTTTCTTTGCTCGCTTTTTCGAAATATGGGATGGAGCAGGCCGCAGAGACCTGCTTCTTGATATTGTGGCCTACACGCCACTCCACGAATATGACAGTAAGTATGGGCAGATACCCAGCAAATGACGGATTCTGATAGACCTTATCTTCTAGAATTATTCTCGCACATCTTCCAGCCCCTAGAGACGGCATTCCTGAGCCAAGATCCCTCATCACACGCGAAACTGCTTGCCCTTTACACGAGACTCCTCCGTCACTGGTCCGCCCTGCTCTGCTCCATCCAGGTCATTCCGAACCACGCCAGCTCGACAGTCTCCGCCCTCGTACAGCATGTGGGCGTGCTCGCCCAGACGCTCGCCCAGTCATCGCCCAGCGTGTCCTCCTTCTCCAGCATCCTCGACTTCTACGAACAGTTTGTCCGCCTGATATCGGACGAGAGACTCCGGAACCACATCAGGATCGAGCTGCCGCCCCCCAGCCTCATCTACATGGCATTCTTCAGCAGCTCGCTCGCGGCCACGTCTCGACTGTGCCACGTCCTGGCATCTTTTAAGAAGGGATTCGAGATGGCCATGTCCAGCCGCTCTCAGCAGACCGGATCTCAGAGCGATGCCTTGTCGTACAAGCGGGCCTACGTGAACAGGTACAACGGCTTCCTGATGGACTTTTGCAACTGTCTCTGGCGCTCGCGCGCGTTCAGCGACTCCGACACGAACGCCGTCGGTTGTCTGATCCCGCGCCCGGTTTTTGCCGTTCTCACCGAGTACGTTCCCATGGTGGACAGCAGCTCGTCACTCGGCCCCCTATTTGGGCTGTCGTACTCTCCGGTCCTATGCTACCAGAGTATAGAGAGTGTGCGGGATCTGGAAGACAACGAGATGGCCCAGGGCAAGCCTATAAGCACCCGGCATGCCGGGCCAGTCACACAGGCGAGTTTGGCAAGACTCGCGAGTTCCGGAGGGATGGAGTTGAGCTGGCAGGAGTATCGGATCAAGGTTCTGCATGGGCTTACGGACAAGGGGTTCCCAGGGGTTGCAGAGTTGCTCAAGTCTACTATGACGGTGTTGAAGAATACGATGGAAGGTCAAGCAGGTACCACAAGCCAAGGCTCGTCTCACTGATGACACCAATCAAAGAAACATCAGGAGAAGGACCTCATAGTGGTCCCATGAGCGATTTCACGGTTCTCTTTATTTACTGGTAGTGGAACTCATGTAATATAACGTAACGTATGAACGTATGTATATGTATTGTGTAAGTTAAGCCTAGCTTACTGCCCTATGGGTTGAATTCAGGGTATCATGATCATGGTTGAAAACGAGAAAACCAAAACTATCTGAAAAGAAATCATAGCGATCGAGATATTAGACGAACGCGGGTTGCTGCGTTCGTACCTCTGTTGAATTATATCGCCGTAGAACGAAGGTTGATGAAACACCTACGCCTAGTATGCAAAAAATGAAAAACGCCTGGCACCGTTGAATGTGCGCTGTTTCTTAGGAGCTCCCCTCCCAATCTTATATGCCGCCATGTTAAATGCTTACCTACCCAAAACGCCGGCCGCTAAATGATGAAATAGAGCGCCATCCTCGATGACCCCGAGATGAGTCAGGGGTGATCAACACCAAACCCTCGCAGGCTTAATTAAGTCAATTAAGCTTCCCTCTGCTTGGACTCATCTCCGTAACCGCCAATCTTGATACCGCCGAAGCCGTAAGTCTTCCCCTCGGGGCCCCGATGCGCCTGGCTTCTGGGGCCTCGCTCCTTGAGATCGCTCCGCAGCCAGCCGAGGACCAACTCTCCGAGCGTGCTGTTACCCGAGGGCGCGGCGGAGGAATCCAGAGTGCTGAGCATGTTCTCGGTCGTATCCCACTCCTTGATGGTGCCGACGTGCATGTGGACGAGGTGCGTCGGCCAGCCCGCGAGGTTGTCGAGGATGTGCGTCGCATAGACGATTGTACACTCGCGGTTCTCGGTCTCCTGCTTCAACCAGGCCAGGAACTCGGCTCGGCTGAGGACGTCGAGGTCGACCGTGATCTCGTCGAGCAGCAGCACGGTCCACGGGCGGAGGAGACCCATCGCGAGCTGGACACGGCGGCGCTCGCCGTCAGAGACGGCGTGCATGCGCCAGTTTGTGTCAATGTCGAGCATGCCGACCAATTCGTGTCTCCGGTCTGGGTATGCGTCGCCGCCCACGGAGCGCAGGAGCTCGTTGACGCCGATATCGGTTCGGACGATGGGGTTGAGGACCCATTCAAGGCCGAGGTATGTCACGCCTTCGAGGCCCTCCTTGAAGGGGTCGACGCCCCCAATGGCGATTGAGTTGCCGGGGGCGAGACGCTTACCTGCCAGGAGGCGCAGAAGGGTGGTTTTCCCCGCACCATTGGCACCGATGAGTAGGGTTCGGGAGCGAGGAGGGACTGCGAAGGAGATGTTGTGAACTCCGGTCGAGTAATCGGGGAAGGTATAAGAGAGGTTGTTGACCTCGATGGTGGGGGGGTGGGAGGGTGCAGACATGGCGAATAAGTGAGTTAGATCTTCAAGAGTGAACCAGTCACTAAAAGATGTCTTATGAGAAGAGATAGAAAAAGAATTGAGAGAGAAAAAAGGAAAGACTAAAAAGTCTATGATTTTAAATCATCAGCAATTGTGGAGGAGGGGCACTCGATTGAGAAGGTCAAGTTCAATGTTGGCGGGGCATGAACATCGACGCTAAATGTTACCAAGTCCGGCCAGCTCCGCCTGCATTCAATTTACGCCACTCCAGCACAGCGCGTGTCACGCGTCGCGTCCACTAAAGTAAAGTTCCAGGCCAGATTGAGAGCTTGCCAACACATTTCTGGCTCACAAGACAGCTATTACCAGACGGTATAGCAAAGCTGGCAGCCCGCCATGGTCTCCCTCAATGATGTATCGGGGAGTCTCCTCCATAAACCCACGTAGGTCGTGATCATACGAATTCCGAGTTGACAATTGGCTGATTTTAGCCCTGCCGTGGTAGCGATTCGGCACATTCTGTAGGCACTCGTACCGACTCACAGTACAAGCCCCTGACGACTTTCAACTTATCCCACCAGCGCTCGTACCAACAGCAATATGGCGACATGTACTTCTTGCGCCTTACGAAAATCAAGCCTGCCGTGGAGGAGGTGGCCGCCGCTGCCTGGGCACGCACCGTCATTGGGGACGAGACGGCCAAGCAGGTGGAGAGAGCCCTCGATGTACGACAGGGCGAACTCTGCTGGGTTGTTGGCACCGTCTACATGAATCTGCAGAACAAACCCAACATCCTCGAGGATGTGAGCAAGGATAGGTGGATCTCGAGGCCCGACCCGGTGCATAAATACTTCAAGGAGGACGAGCCCGAGGAGATCATGCTTGAGGATGACTCTGGCCGTGTCCGACTCGTCGGCGATATTCTTCACAAGATTGGATTGGCAACGGGCTGTATTATGGCGGTCATGGGCACGGAGAATTCCAACGGCGAGTTCGAAGTTATCGATGTTAAATTCCCCGATTTGCCTCCGCAGCCTGAGCGATGGGCTCTGTCAGGCCAACCAGGGACGCAGGGGAATGGAGTGAAGAAAGTAAAGGACGAGGATCAGGAGATGCCAGGACAGACTGGAGGCAAGAGGAAGAAGGTGGCCATCGTTTCAGGCTTGGCGTTCTCGGGGTCGGACGCATCTTACGCTCTCGAACTTGAACTTCTCTTGGAATTTCTTCTGGGTGAAGTTCTCAGTCCTGATGCCCAGTCTGAACTATCCGAGATCAGTCGACTCATTGTGGCTGGAAACTCCATCTCCGGGACCGATGTGAAACCTGTCACGGAGGAAGAGAACAAGAACAAGAAATACGGATACGATGCCAGCGCATACAACGCCGTTCCTTCACAGCTATTCGATGAGTTCCTTGCCGAGATCTTAGCATCGATACCCGTGACGCTTATGCCTGGGCCCCAGGATCCCGCAAATTCTAGCTATCCACAACAGCCAATTCACCCAGCGATGTTTCCCAACGCTAGAGAGTATACAAATCCCCCAGGCTCGAAGGAGCCTGGCTGGCTGGATATTGTTACAAACCCCTGGGAGGGAGAGATTGATGGCTGGAGAGCGCTGGGTACTGGAGGGCAGAATGTTGACGATGTTTACAAGTACGTCAACAGTGAAGACCGACTGGGAATGATGGAGGCCATGTGCCGATGGAGGTGCTGCGCACCAACAGCCCCTGATACACTTTGTAAGACATTCCTCGCAATCCTATGCAATCGCTTGACAATGTCAAAGCTAACTGTGATTCTCTTTCTCTAGGGAGCTATCCATTCCAGGACGACGATCCATTCGTAATAAAGGACTGCCCGCACCTTTACTTTGTTGGCTGCCAGCCTGAATTCGGGACCAAGGTCGTTAGCGGACCGGCTGGCCAGTCTGTACGGCTAATCACAGTGCCTTCTTTTTCTACCACCAAAGAGATTGTGCTGGTTGACACAGAAACACTGGAGGTTACTAAAGTCAAAATCACGGCAGCGTAGGCGGAAATGGGATAGAAAGGACTGGGGGTTGATCATCAATCTCAGCATTTACTTAATGTTTGTGAACAAGAAATAATTACCATACCGACAATAGCTGGTATAAACGGATACCCTGGAACTTGCGAAGTACGTGAGCTACCTTGAGTAAATTATTTATGGGTTTCACTCTTGAGATACCTTTGGGAGAGTTGAAGCTACCAAACGAATTCAGGCGTGTCTACATATGACCATTGGGCAAGGGAAGCATATTCCAGGTTATTTCATGAGCCATGGATGTATAAGTTTCTCTAAAGAACATATCCTTATTATCCTCATAAAAAATATCATGGCAAAATTTCCAGAGATTTGAACAAGAGCATCGCCATGCTAAAGACTGCATATCTCGATGGTAGGGCAATCCGTTGCTAGGACCCCTCCATTTACAAATAATACTGGGTCGTGGAAAATCCTTAGCACAGTTATCCGTTATCTCAGCACTGTGGACCTCGACTTTAGGGCAGCAAAAAATACAGTGCGAGCGTCCACCTATGATGTGATGCTGGATTTTTGCCCCTCCATTTTCAATTATTCAGCCTGGAAAAAGTCCAAACCAAACAGTCGCATCTCCCCGCGAGCGCTTGAATAAATCCCTTCTCGCCACAGGTTTATCCTGGATTTCTGTGTAATTATCGAACCTGTCTCTCAGAATATAAGCCACTTCATCGATATTGATAAAGAGATTGACCAAACTCCCACTTGCCCACCATGGTTCTGCCAAAGTCCAAAAACACCGTTGGGCTGGGTAACTCGTTGATGAACGACCGGTTCGGCAAGGGCAAAGGCGGAGACAGAAAGAAGGCCGGCGCCGTCGCGCGCACGAACCACACCACCGGCGAGCAGTACCTCATCAACGAGAAGCAGGATGCCGCCTGGGTCAAGATGCGCTCGGTCACCGAGCAGGGCGCGCTGGACGAGTTCCTGAGCACCGCCGAGCTGGCGGGCACCGACTTCACCGCGGAGAAGATGAACAATGTCAAGATCATCCACACGGACCAGCGCAATCCGTACCTGCTCTCCGCGCACGAGGAGCGCGTCGTCCTCGGAAAGCACAAACTTCACAAGAACCGGCTCACGGTTCCCCGGCGGCCCAAGTGGGATGCCTCTACGACCGCCCAGGAGCTGGACTCCCGTGAGCGCGAGGCGTTTCTCAACTGGCGCCGAGGCTTGGCAGAGCTGCAGGAGAACAACGATCTCTTGATGACGCCGTTTGAGCGAAATCTCGAGGTCTGGCGGCAGCTTTGGCGAGTCATCGAGCGATCGGACCTCGTGGTTCAGATCGTCGATGCCCGAAACCCCCTCCTTTTCCGCTCTGAGGATTTGGAGCAATATGTCAAGGAGGTCAACCCAAAGAAGGAGAATCTTCTGCTCATCAACAAAGCTGACATGTTGTCATACAAACAACGAAAGGCATGGGCCGATCATTTGAAGGAAGCTGGCATCGCGTACAAGTTCTTTTCCGCTCACTTGGCAAAGGAATTAAATGAAGCCAGAGAAGAGGACAGCGAATCAGATGATGTCGTCCCTGCCAGTTCATCAAAAGGTGCTGGAAAGGAGCCTGCCCAGGAGACTGTGGAGGAAAAGGGAGAAAGTGCCGAAGACGGCGGAGTTCAGCTAGAGTCTCAGGAGGAGGAGGATGATGGCACTAAGATTCTCACTATTGAAGAATTGGAAGGCATTTTCTTGCGACATGCGCCTACGGACGCAGGTGAGGATACTTCAGCCCCCGTACCTTATGCTTGTGTGATACTGACCGAACGATAGGAACGGAGAGCAAACTTCAAGTTGGTTTAATTGGCTACCCCAACGTTGGTAAATCCTCCACCATCAACGCCCTTATCGGCGCCAAGAAGGTTTCTGTTTCGTCTACCCCCGGTAAGACGAAGCACTTCCAAACGATCCATCTCAGTGACCAAGTGATTCTCTGCGATTGCCCTGGTCTTGTTTTCCCCAATTTCGCCTTCACCAAGGCCGACCTTGTGTGCAACGGTGTTCTGCCTATTGACCAAATGAGAGAGTACGGCGGCCCTGTTGGCCTTATCACCCTCCGCATCCCCCAGCCTTTCCTCGAAGCCATCTACGGTATCCACATCAAGACCCGACCTCTTGAAGAGGGCGGGACAGGCATTCCTTCCGCGGAAGAGTTCCTCAAGGCGTATGCCACTGCCCGTGGCTTCCAAACCCAGGGTCTTGGACAGCCAGATTCGTCCCGTGCTTCACGATATGTTCTCAAGGACTACGTGAACGGAAAGCTCCTCTACGTTGAACCCCCGCCAAACTATCCCGGGGAGCCAAACGAATTCAACAAGGAGCTTTATGACGAACTCCACCTCCCAGAGAAGCGCCGGGCTGCATTCAACTCAGCCATTGGCGCTCTGTCACTCGAGGATGACAAGGACACGGACTCTCTGGTCTCAGACTTCATCCCACTCCCCGCTGGTCCCAAGTCGCAGAGCATCGACAAGGGCTTCTTCGGCCCCAAGGCAGCACAGGGCCACATGAGCATGCCTTTCAACCACAAGTACACGGAGCAGGGCAAGGACAAGGCCGTCTCAGGACGAAAGGCACGGACAATGGTGGCACTGGAAAACGGGCTGGATCCCAAGGACGTGCAGCTCACATCCAGCAAGAAGCATTTCAAAGGAGGGCCTAGAGGGAAGAAGGGAAAGAAGAAGGCATCCGATGATTATGACGACTGAGCATGAAAAAAGAGTAAAACAAAAAAAGTCAAAATTTAGTAAATAGGCATATGAATTGAACATGAATTTCTCATTGACAAGTTTCCCCGCAGTATGTGTGTTAAAGCCTGTAGAGAGCCCTAGAATTCTCAACTGCCTTATTCGTAGAAACGTAAATATCTGGCCATAGGTGGGCAAACGAATCGACGTTGTTTTAGCATTGTTGACTACTGGGTGCCATTGCTATCCCATTGCTATGAAAAAGGACGGCGGATTATTCGAGAAGAATCCTCCGGCCACGTTGATTTGCGCCCCTCTTTTGACCCAACAAATGTCTTTCAAGGGCGCGGCCCGATTTGAGTCTACTACAAACTGAGTAGGTAAATGGCCGTATGCAGACCAATGAACTGGGCCTTCGATCCTGCTGGTCTAGATAAGGTAGTCGATGCCTGCCAGACAACGACAACTGTAACGTCTAGTCTGACAGTGGGAGCCTCCAGGTCTCCAAATGCCGAGCACACCCTTGATCGCAATTCCCCAGGTTATACTATTCTTATGCCGAAAGCCCTAGTGTGAAGCCCGCGTGGGTCTTTCGTTTATTGATATTAGCTAAAAGGGCGTGTATTGACGGTTTTTACGTGCATGCGTGCATGTATATCTGCATGTCTTACCCGTCTGACCAAGTCCCACAAGCTGCTGTTACGTCTCTATTATTTTTCACCATCATCCCCTCCACTCACACACACAACGGAGCAGATCACCAACTTCACGACTATTCCTCTCTGATCCTGATCTGGGATAATTTCAAGAGAAGACTAAAACCCAGAAAACTACCACAATGGTCGCACTGCCTGCAGGTGCCAAGATCCCTTGGATCAAGTCGCCATGCGTTCTCAGCCCCGAGCTCTCCCGCATTGCTGGTTGGTATGTATTTCTTTCCTTGAAATGACCTTCTATCTGAGTAACTCTATGCTTACGCCCCCGAGAAACAGCAACATCTACCTCAAGCTTGACAACCTCCAGCCCAGCGGGTCCTTCAAGTCCCGCGGGGTGGGAAACCTCATGGTCCGGGCAGCAGCCTCTGGCCCCCCCGGCATCCGCTTCTACTGCTCTTCGGGGGGCAACGCCGGGCTCGCCTGTGCCACCTCGGCCATCTCGCTCGGCTGCACGGCCACCATCGTCATCCCCACCTCGGCGCCGGCCATCATGATATCCAAGCTGCTCGCCCTGGGTGTCGAGGTCGTCCAGGTCGGCTCCAACTGGGCCGAGTCGGACGCTCACCTCCGCGGCGAGCTCCTCGCGCGCGACCCGACGGGCGTCTACGTCCCGCCCTTTGACCACCCGCAGATCTGGGACGGCGCGGCGACCATCGTCACGGAGCTGAGGGAGCAGCTGGGCGACACGCCGCTCCACGGCATCATCTGCTCCGTCGGTGGCGGCGGCCTCCTCAACGGCATCATGCAGGGTGTCGAGTCGGCTTCCTCCTGGCCTGAGGGTGCCAAGCCCAAGGTCATCGCCGTGGAGACGACGGGGGCCGACAGCCTCAACGCCAGCGTCCGCGCCGGGGAGCATGTGACGCTGCCGGGCATCACGTCCATTGCCAAGTCGCTCGGCGCCACCCGCGTGTCCGACCGGACGTGGCGATGGAGCCAGGAGAGCAGCAACTTGGAGAGCATGGCCGTCTCGGATGCAGATGCGGCGATCAGCTGTGTTCGCTTTGCGGATGATGCTCGCACGCTGGTTGAGGTAGCATGCGGAGCGACGCTGGTCCCTGTCTATCGCGAGGACCTGCGGGAGATGCTTGGAAAGGGGCTGTCAGATGAAGAGTGGGCCAAGAAGAACGTAGTCGTCGAGGTATGTGGAGGAGCGAACGTGACGTTGGCCTTGCTGGCTGAATACCGTGAGACGTACGCGGGCGAGACGACTATCAAGTGCTGATGGGCGGCTCTCGTCTGTGACTGAAATGAGAAGGCCCTTAGCATTAGAGCGTTAGATTCGAATTTGATTCGCTATCAAAATAGAAATGAGACTGATATTGAGTTGAAACCTTGAAAACTCCCGAGATTTTGTTGCCATCAATGGCCATTTAACTCGTTCATTTTCCTTTCCCTCGTCCTTTGGTGCCTTTGCTTCCGCCCGCCGCAGCCTTGGCCTTTCTCTCATCCACAAACTCCTGGATAATCTGGTGCAGGTCCGGGTTCTTCCTGGCCAAAAGCATCACGTCGTCGGTAGTCACCGTTGACCTCCCTGCGTGGTTGCAGAAGCTCTCCAAGTCGCCTGCGACGTTCTCTGCTTGCTGTTAGTTGCCGGCTCTTCTCTTCTCGCCCGTCCCTCTTTTCTCCCTGTCAGGACGACGAATATGTTCTTACCAATCTGAGTCCAGACGAGTTCTGTGAGGGCACCGATGTACTGCGGCGTGGCGTTGCGGTTGCGACGGATGGACTCCTCATCTACGATCTGGCCGACGGCGTACCACAGGGCCGACTTGAGCCGCTACAATCACGGAGGGACGCCAGTAATGTAAGCTACTTTCTCACGTAATTATTTGGGTGAGCATCGGATATTTACCTCGAGATCATCTTCTGCATCTGCCATTATCGATGCTTTTGGGTGCTAACTTTAAGGTGTAGTCAAGTCTGTGGTGAATGGCTTAACGCGTCTCAGCAGAGCGCGTTGCGGGGCAGAAAATGACCTGCAACCACTTTAGTGGATGAGGGACCGTGTTGAGGGGCACTTCCGGGCACAGGACGGGAAGGATCCTCTTCCTGGAGGCCAGTATGTACTCTTCATCAGGCTCTGATCTCACGGTCCATATTTACGATATCAGTGTGTGCTTTTCATTGTCGTTGATGCAGTCGTGTTACCGACCCCCAACAAAGCTACAATGCAGTCGCATTGCTCGGCTGCGCATCCTGAGCAGATGTGGGTTGATGCCCCGAGTACTTTTGTATTCCGTCTACATCACATGAGCGCATGCTTTCTGGATAGTGGAGATGGTTTCCAATGGAAGAGCAGCAGAAGGGCGGAAGAAAGGAGGAAAGAAATAAAACTAAACACTGCCTGGTGACACAAGGCCATGACGTCAATTGCGAACTCTCTTTTTACGCGTGCACTCAATGTAAAAAAAAAAAAAAAATTAAATTGACGACGTTTGATCAAGTTGATTTCTGCTAGCGGCTTTCAACCACAACAATTCTAGTGATCTTGCCGCACGAACGAACACCTGGTGATCGGGCCTTGGCTGCATCATCTGATTGTGGAACCCGCTCTCTATCACATACTTGTCGCAGATACTTACCTTTAGTGGCGTCGCCCAGGCCTCGTGGATGTCGAAGAAGAATGATACTCGGTTTCGCTCCGGCAAATGCACCGGGAACGTGCTGTCTTGAGCCTGTAATCTACAGTACCTAGGTACTTACTAACCTAGTAGCTCTGTGTGGCTACGGGGCATATTGACATCATCCATGCCCGCTAGTACATGTACCTCCAGTTGGCTGTGCACCAGCGGCCAATCAGAGCGGGCAGCCCAGCCATGGCTCCGCCCCATTGTGTCATCACCAGCCACAGTCCGACTGCATCTGAGGCCTGGTAACCTGATTTGCTTGACATCACCGTCTTGGTCAAAGTCTTGGTGTTACCGTACCAGGAAATGGTTGTGCGGCCGAGTTCGACGGCCGGCACTTGGTCTGGCACTATCCAGGTGCTAGCATGGGGGCACCACACCCGAAAAGAGGACCGTAGGTTTCTCTCTGCGACGGTATCATGTACTGTACTGCGCATACATACGTAATGCCTGCGGCCACTGCCGATTAGTCCGCAGATGGTCACCCGCGTCGTCATCCTTAAAAGCACCCTGCAGTGCCGTCGATTCCCGATTAGATTCAACTCTTTCCTAGCTGCTGAATCATTGTGCCTGGTCGTTGAGAATTGCTCTCAACACTGACCCTGTTCTCTGTCCCTGAACCCTATATTTACAGCCTTGTCCTCCCCATCCCAATCTCTCGGGAGCTCACCACCTCGCCCACATCCCGTCAACACTGACCGTGGCATATCAACAAACCACACAAACTTAACTAAAACCACCCATATCATCTCGCAACCATGGGCGCTAAAGGAGGAGTCGCCCTCAAGTTCCTTCAATGGTTCATCCGGGGCGTCCAGCTTCTCGCCTCGGCACTCATCCTCGGTGTCTACGCCTACTTCCTGGCCGCGCTGCACAACCATGACCTGAACATCACCAACCAGGTGCGTGCCGTCGCCGGAATTTCCGGAGCTGGTGTGCTTTACAGCATCATCGGGCTGCTGCTCCTGTGCTGCCTTGCCGGAATAATGATCACCTCCGCCATCGCCATCGTCCTCGACGTCGCCTTCATCGGCGCCTTCATCTACGTCGCCGTCGCCAACAAGAACGGCGCCAGCAGCTGCACGGGGTACCTCGACACTCCCTTCGGCAAGGGCCAGTCCAGCAGCAAGGCCGACGGCAGCGACGGCTTCACCGCGCTGCCCAGCTTCCACACCGCCTGCCGACTCCAGAGCGCCTGTCTCGGCGTTGCAATCATTGCTATGTAGGTTTTCTTCCCAACTTCAAGCTACGTGAGTAAACCATACTGACCAGCCCATAGTATCTTCTTTGTCCTATCCATCCTGACCGAGGTCGCCCTCGCCCGCCACCACAACAAGGAGAAGCGTTTCGGCCCCGGCCCCAACAACAACTACACCACTGGCTACGGCTCTGGCGGCCTCTTCAACCGCATCTTCCGCCGCGGCACCAAGAGGACCGGCCCCGAGGAGAACGCCCTCCCCGCGCACACCACCCCGGAGCAGCTCGACCACACCCGCCAGAGCTACGCCACCGAGACTACGGCCGTCCACAGCAACGACAACCCCTACTCCGCCGATTACCCCAAGCAGGAGACGGGTTACGGCTATCCCACCACCCAGAACGCCGCCGTCGGGCAACAGACGACTACTGCTGCCACACCCCAGAACTATCGCTACGGCGATGGCGTCTATGACCGTGCTTAAAGAGGGGGATTTGGAAAAGAAACAAATGATGATATACAAGATAACGCTAGATTGATGAGATGGTAAATTCCTATGGGTGATACCTAATGCTACACTAATGAAAACCGGTGGATATGTGTTGGAATATGACGATGTTGTAATTACAAAGAAACAAGTTTTAATAATCAATTATTTCTGAATGGCATTGTTCGCAAATGGCATATCTTTCATAGTGACACGGAGAAATTAACTAACAACCCTTGAGCACTCACCCGCGAAATGCCCAAACATGTATTTATTCTCTAGGTCAGATACTTCTCTATATTTCGTCCCTGGGCAACGCTGATCCACAAGTCAACTAAATACTTTTATGCCCAGCCCTCCACATGATCCAACTCGCTCATCCCGTCATCCGCCTGCACATCAGCCCAGTTGAAGTCCAATTTCTCCAACTCCCTCGTGAAGAAATCATGCTCTTCTCTCATCACGGATCGTATCTCAGGGGCAATCTTGTCCGGGTAGCGTCGAAGGTTGTGCCAGTGCGTCAACCCTCGCAGGGCCTGCTCAAGAGGCAGGGCCGAGTCGACGTCCGAATCGATATCGCTCCCGGCGAGCCACTCGTCTCTCAGCTCGGGACGGCAGTGGAGGTAGACCGCCGTAATGACCCGCATGTTCCCCTGCCGCCATTTGCGTCCGCAATAGGGGACCTGTCCCTTGAAGAGCTTGAGCGTGTAGAGGCGGAGATCAGGCTGCGGCACCTTCAGGGACTTGCGAATGATGGTGGACGATTTGTACTGGACGAGGAGGAGGTTCCTGTGCGACTTGTTCTTGCAAATCTTCTGCATGACGCGCAGGTAGTTGATGAGGGAGAAGAAGTTGCGGCGGGAAAAGTCCGTGATGGGCTCCTCTGGTAGGTTGGTGACCGGGTACCCGAGCTCGTCGACCTCTGGCCTGACCATGCCCTGATCCTCCTCCTTTGGTTCCTCGCCATCATTTGGTCGCCTCTTGATTGGGGGCGGCACTGCTTCGTCCTCGCTTCCGTCTTCGATTTCCTCATCGTCGAGATCAACCTCATCGTCGGGGAGACCGTCAGCATCGCCGCCCTCCTTTGATTTTGAACGATGGTTACAGAAGTGGAAGAAACTATTTCATTGTTAGTTATATCTATCTCTGTTGAAAAAGAAACGCGCCTTACCTATTTTCGACTCGGTCAGTTTTGCTGTCGACGACTTGTTGAATGTCTTGATGGGCGAATAGCTTCAGAACCAAAGGAATATAATTGGAATCAAGCAAGAGCTGGGTTAAATATTCGAACTTCAGCACGTCTGAGGATTCACTAGTCAGCATAGCCCTGTAGAAACCACCAAAGCATATACTTACGTGAGAGTCTAAGCCATTTCAACAGGAGCAAAAGAATGGCAGTCATTGCCTTGGATGTGATTTCCCTCGTGCGTGCAGCGTCGATATCTTCCCCCGATGTGTCCGACATGTCTTGCTGAGAGCCATCAGGAGGCCGAGGAATCTGCCCGCCATTAACTCCTGGGTTCATACCTCTGCCCATTTGGCCAGGCTGTTGCTGATTTGGTTGTTGTGACACAATCGCCGTGACATTTGCCAGAATTGGGCGCAACAGCACGATAACTAGTGATTGGAGGTGCGGAAGGGCGTCTCGCTGCTGAAGTTAGATTCAATATTCTCAGAGGGGAGAAAGACACTTGGTATATGACTTACGTAGAACTTCTCTACAGCTTCTAACCGCTGCTTGTCTCTTGGGGTCAGCTGCTCAGGGCGAGGCCCGAAATCTGGTGCGAAATCTGCTGACGAGGGTGATCTCTTCTCCTTCATCTCCTCCGCTTTCAACTCTTGTATGATCTCGCGCTCCTCTAGTGAGAGTTCATTGAGATCGAGGTCATCGATTTCATCCTCCTCCTCGTCTTCGCCCCAACCGCGCTCATATTTGAGGAACTTTTCACGCTCCTCCCACAACTGTCTGGTGGCACGAGTCATCCTTACTCGACTTGAGAAGAGCTCTCCAGCTTCTAAGATTGAAGCAGGAATATCACTCCCCTCCCACTTGCGACTAACAAGTGCTTCGTGAAGATCTGACATGCCCTTTCCGCCGGCACTGTTGCTAGTGGCATCTAGTGGAGGGTACATGAACGGGAAATTCTGGTTTGTTTGATAATTCTGCTTCTTGCCTCCCTTGCCCACTCCCGGCGATGGGGGCGGCGATGGGGCTGGTGTGGCAATGTGAACAGGTTGATTTAGGATCGAGCTGCCCACATTTTGGGCATTAGTATTGAACGGTGTAATGCCATTTGCCGCGCTAGTTCGTGTGGTATGATTTGGTAAAGGGGGTAAGAGAGAGGTATTCTCTGGCTCCAATGGGATTTTTGGCTGTGGGGGTATGTAAGCCGGATATTTAGATGTGACCTCTTGTCGAAAGACATGGTAGTCTAACGGAGATGCTGTAATGGTTTCTTTTGCCGGCCCGCCGAATTGCTCACTTGTGGCCTTCTTGACGGCTTGCATTTCTTTGCTACCTCCAAAAACCAACAGGATAGATTTCCAGAAGAGGAGGAAGATCTAGGCAAACATTAGTTTCAAACCAATAGTTCCACGGGAACAGTTGAATACATACCTGCATATGGGGCATAATATTATGGTCATCCCATCGAAGCTTGGACGTAGCCGTCATCATAAAGTCAACCAGGGAAGGGTTTAAATCAACTGAGTCCATTGTCAGAATCTTCTTCGCTTGTTTAAATTGTATATCTCATGGGATGGACCTACGTAGCTTGTTATAAGCAGATGACATGTCCTCTGGATCGTTGAGAGTCTCTTGAATGCAAACATACAAGATGGTCATGAGATTAACCAGCTCATCTTGTGCCTCTTGCGGGCTGTTTCCCTGGTGGGCATCGCCGGACCTAAAACGATAGCAATTAGTTGGCTGGTCACAAAGGAATACCCGCGCGATTCCCACGATTCCCACAATGAACTACATACCAATGCAGCTCGAAGCTATTCTTCAGGGCTTCCCAAATGACCGGCAAGCCTTCGAGGGAGGTAAGACACTCAACACCCGCCTTGATAGCCCGTAACTGAGAGATGCTAGCCACAGACTGGCTGTCACCACTGGTCGCATTTGACATAGCCGTATCCCCCCAACGTCCAAGCACAAGATAGACCAGCTTTCCAATAGACGCTGATCGCAGAGCTGCATCGTTGGACTGAACACCCGCAATAGCTGACTGCACAAAGCGCGCCCTGGTATCGTTGTCGGCGTCACCCCACGTCTTGAACGTGGCGTTGTTCTCGTTCTTCCAGTGCCAATCAAAGGCCCGCCGCGCCGAGTTCAGCCTCAACCATTGCCAGAACTGGTAATTGAACCATTCGTCAAGCTCCTCCGCGTGGGGCCCCATGTCTGAGTATTCAAAGTCGTAGGCGGGCTGTTCAATGCGGTTGACCTCAGCAACGATCCGGCGGAGCTGGAGGAGGGACAGCGAGTCTGTGGGCGCCGCTTCTACGGCCGTCGACTGCGGCGGATCCGGTGCCGGCGAGGGAGCCGGGGGAGCAGCTTGCATCGCATTGCGCTGGAGGTGAGGCCGTGCTGGGGGAGCGGGAGCGGGAGGATCTGGTGTTTCGACGTTTGCACCGATGGCTATGAATTCGCCCGCGTCGGCGACGTCGCCCGCTGGCCTCGATACATCGCCCTCCTCCGAGAAGAGGGGAGCCTGGTCAGGCGCAGCTCCGTCCGCCCATGGTCTCTCCATTTTTCATATATGTTTCTTCGGTCACGTTGCGTGGTTGCGGGGGCTCATGGTGACGGCGCTGGAATCGATGGGGTCAATCTTATCTACACCATGACACCTCGTGATCATAGGTGGTTTGCGATGGTCGTCCCGAGGTTGGCTTTTGGTCTCGATATATGGCTTGGGTGCCGTCTTGATTTTAGTCCGTGTCGCAGACGATCTCGAAGATGTTGTCGTCTGCGTGTGGAATTGCTATTAGCTACCTAATCGCTAAAGCCTCTGGTGAGTTGTAGAGAGCTATGAACAAGGCTATCTGATTGGCTACCCACCGGAAACAACCCGAACCTCAAGGATCGCCTATAGGGGCTAAATTAGTGCCCTGGACCACTAATTCGTGCCTCAACTCGCATGGCTTCGAGACGGCTGCATTATTTGGGCAAATTTTGAGATTCAATATACAGATGTTTCATGATAGGTCACTCAAATCCTTAGAACTTAAAAATCATAAATAAATAAAAAAAAAGGCAGGAAGATGCTCTGTCCATTTGATATAACTGGATACGTATGAGTGTAACTTCCTGTCTCAACAGTGCGTTACATTATCTTCTACTCATTCATCAGTTCCCGTCGAGTCACCATCTGATTCTCCAGCGCCATCCTCGCCTCCAGCCCCTCTAGCTGCATTCTTCTTCTCCTTCTCTTTAGCTCTTTTTCTCAGCTTTTTCAACCGATTCATCCTTTTCTTTTTGTCTTTAACTTGCTCGTCTTTCTCGGCAGCTTGCTTCGAGGCCGCCTCAGCCTCCGCCGCCCTCTCCTTGGCTTTCACCCTGAGTACAATTCGTTGCTTTTTCCCTGGCCTTTTCCTCTTGTTTGAGTCTTCGTTTTCTTTGCTAGCACGGGCGGCAGGTCCACCCTTTCTTGTCGCGGTGATGTGTGTTACTTTCCAAGGATACTCCATTCCCCAACATCGCTGGCGAGATCGCTCCAGGATGTCTTGTCCAGACACAGCTGAGAAGTCGTATTCCTTTTGTAACTTCCTGGAAGGTCTCCCCGGGAAATAGAATGAGTACGGCCGTGTTGGGACCAGTCCTCCTTCGCCATCTGATTCGCTGTCGTCCTCCAACACGACCTTTGTTGGCACAGCGCCAGCACCTCCGAAGAGACAGAACTCTAGCTCCCCGTTTCCATCCTCAATCTGGGCGTCGGAATCCTCGCCAGGGTTAGACTGCGACCTTCCAGGCTGTGGCTGAGTCTCCGTCTCCGCGGGACCTATCTTGATCGTTTCTGCCAGCCGCGCTTCAAACCGTGCACGGAGGACTGCATCATACTCAACATCAGAGTTCTCTGAACAATCTGACCCATTGAGCTCTTCACGGCGAACTCTGCACCATGAGTTAGCAGGGGCGCTGTTTCGACATGTATAGTCGTCACGTACCTTTTCGCTTCCGGGAAGTCAAACATTCTGCTTTCCTCTGTGCGGGAAGCAGTAACACGGCAATAATCTTTTCTTCTGGCTTTGAAGCAGAACTATCTTCTCGATCCCCCTTTCGCTATTGCTGTCCACGTTGAATGTCTAAATTTTGGCTGAACTGTGGGTCCTTCGATAACAATGAACGACACCAATCGTAGCCCCACTTTTCAGACGTCGTGCTCAAGGACAAGCAAGACACTGGGAGTAAATGAATAACTCGTTGCATATATGGCAGACAGGTTAATGTACGACGTAAATAGTGGAAGTATCTAGCTACTTCATATAGGTTTTCATGCCGGCCAGTTGGACGTTGGATGGTAGAAAGGCACCATCTTTATCAAAAGAAAAGCCAATCTACACAGCAACCACCTACACCAGAATGAGAGACCCGAAGAGGATGTCTCTCTTTAAAACAGGATAGGGTTCCGGGATTCATTTTATGGGATCTCTCGTCGTATATTGCTTTCTTTCTCTTTCCATTGATAAACGACAACCAACATCACTCCAAATCATGTGCATCACGGCTTTTCCTGCTTTCTTTATCTGTAGTAGATGTAATTAATTCCGAAAGCTCACAGAGTATATAGTTAATAATCCTCGTATCATTCCAATTACTCAATTAGAGCTGACGGTCTTTAGTAATTATTGCATCCCGCACCCAGTCACGGGTTTCCGAGTTCGTCGACCTGTTGAGCCTAGGCTGTTTACCCTTTTTCGCCTTTGCGTTTTCTTCCACACATACAACTCTCATATGGTTCCTCGGGCCGAGAGTGTTCAATCAAGTCAATGAACCGGGACCTTGCAACGCTGTAGCCTCTTGAGACCAGCCCCCAGCTAAAATTTATATGCCAATGAAAGCAGACGCTCTGGCAACAGGCGAACAGGGTCATCTTTAGATAGTATTTGTTTTTGGGCAGAAACAATTTTCTCAAGTATATTAATTGCATCCTTGATGCGGTTGTCATTCAGATACGCGATAGCAAGCAGCCGCTCCGATTCCAGGCGATCAAAATTGCCTTCAGCTAGTGTTTGTTTCTAGATAGAAACGACGTGCTCGAGAATATCAATTCCCTTCTTGATATGATCACCTTCCATATATGCAACAGCAACCAATTTCGCTAATCTTTGGCGATCATAATCATCTTCGCCTAGCGTTTGTTTCCGGATCGAGGCAACATACTCAATAATATCATTTGTCTTACTGAAACGGCCAACTTTTAGACAGTCAAAAGCAAGCTGGCCCTCTGAGATTAGCTGACCATGGTTGTCTTCAGCTAGTGTTCGTTTCTGGAGCGAGATGACATGCTCAAGGATATCAAACGCCTCGTTGATACGGCCATTGCATAGATGTGCAGTAACAAGCATACGCTCCATTTTCAATCTCAGTTGGCAATCTTCGACCACGTGTTCTTTCGCACAGTCTGCAGCTTCAAGACAGATTGTAGTGCCTCTTTGAAGCGCCATTCGTGTTGTAGGAGCTTGCTGACTTCAAGGCGCAGGTAGACGTGTTGGATCAGAGGACATGTTTGGCATTGACCCAACAATCGCAGCCCATGTGGCAAGAAAAGCAGCCAAGAACCAGGCTGACTTGGCCGCAGTTCAGCCAACAGTGAACTCATATGTATTACCGCTTTGTCAGTTGTCTGTTCCGTCCTGCCTTGCAGTTTGATCCATGACTGGGTTGCCAAATGCACCAATCGGTGCATGTCGAGAAGCTGGTCATCCTCTCTCTGTGAGACAAAGCTATAGCCGCACAGCGTACCTATTGCGTCTTCAAATTCTTTACATTCTTCAAATCCAGGCAGCATCGAACGTGGAATAGCTCGAGGTTCAACCCAGGCCATGAACATGAGCAAATCTGCTGCTCTGGGGTCCGTTTCAAGAATCTGGTCAAATGATATACGCCAGGTGGAAAAAATGGCACTTGGTGTACCACTGTATCGCGCCGGGTCGAAGAACTCCGTACTCATAACACTCAGTTCACTCTTGTTTGCAGATTTCAATAGGCTCAGGTACCTCTTGAGAGATAATTGCCGGTTTTTATTGAAATACGCTGCGGCTTGAACAATGGCTAGCGGGAGGTAGGTCAGCTCTTCCAGGAGTTCGGCAACGAGCCTCTTATCCAGGAGGATCCCTTTTTTTATCAATGACCTCTCAAGAATGTCTTTGGAGTCCGCCGCATTCATGCACTCCAATTCAACAACATCAGACCTCGCAAATGACGTGGAAATCTCTCGTGTTCTTGTGGTGAGAAGGATCAGTCCGTCTTCCCTCACAGGGAGATACTCAATGATACCAGGTCTCCCTGGAGAACCATATATGAGAGACTTATCATCGGCATTGTCGACGATCATGATCCATTTTCCCGATTCGTTGGAAGTCAGATGGATTCGTACAGAATCCCCGACGTCCTGATCCGATTCTGTCTCTCGAACTTGAAGTTTGTTGAAGATCTCAGCATATACTTGATCAAAGCTCGCACGGCTTAGAGCTGGAACCCAGAATATTGAATACTCTGGCTTGTTTTTCTTGACCCAATAGGCAAACTGCAATGCCACCTGGGTCTTTCCGATACCTCCGAGTCCATCCAGTGCTATTCTTGTGCGACCTTCCACAAAAAAAAGCTGGCGGATATCCTCAAGAGCTGATTCTCTTCCCGTAAATTTTCTGTTCTCAAGAAATGGCAACAGGTGAAGAGGTTGCTTCGATACAGGACTTTTCAGTCCAGTCTTAGGGCCTTCAGGCACAACATGGTTAGCATCGTGCAGACTATCTCATTCACTCTCTCCATTACTATCGAAGACCAAAAGGGTTCCTAGGCTCTCAAATTTGACAGCCGAAACTCAATACTTTCTTCAAAAGTCCCCTCTTGGCCCCCTGTTCTAAGGCTGCACTCACCAATCTGTATCGCGTTTACATATAAATCCTTGACATTGCGTAGGACGAGTTTCAGGTTATCCTCATCAGTTATTTCTGAGCCGAACCTACACACTCCTCCATGTCCGGCGTCTAGTCGTACTACATTCTCGCGGTCGCCGGGCATCCCTAGTCGTGCATTCTCTTTGAGAACAATCTATACTTCAGTGTTAGCAACCATCCCAGTAACTCGGTCGAAGTTTATACCTTATCCGAACCGCCCCAGAAAGATATAATATCATACTGGAGGATCTGGTGCCTCCAATGCTCTCGTAGGACGTCTGCGAACATGCTTCCTTGCTTCAAGACTTCCAAAATATTGTCTCCTTGTCGGAAGCCCGCTCTGTCGGCAATCTTAGCCACAACCTCTCCCAGGCTCATGAGACTCGAGTCTACACCCCTGTGAGGTGTGGCAAAAAAACCTATGCCGCTCGTGGCATCTTTGATCTTCCTGTACTTCGGGTTGTTGTGGGCGTTGATCAGTGCCTGCTTGATCAACAAACCACCCATGCTATGGCCCAAGAATATAATCGGTCGGGTTTGTATATCATCTCGCTCGGCACGGATCGCCTCTAACAGTTCGTCCGCCTTGTCCAAAAACGTGCCCTGGTCGCTTCCGTAGACTGCTGTTGCCTTGTAGCGGTAGAGAAAGATACGGGCATCGGAGAGCATCTTGGGGAGATCGTCACGGAGCCAGAGGCGGCCACCCGCAGAGCGCCATGTATCCCAGGCGTGGGCTTCATCTTTCTTATTCCGAGGATTCAGGCCGTGGACGGCGATTATGCTGTGCTTGTCAGATGATTTACTCTTTTGATTGTTATTGGGAGACTCACTCGACTTTCTCCTCGACGGATGTGTCTCCAGCCTCCGGGTACAGTTGGCGTAAAGGCTTCGGACTTATTAGCTGGCAGTCGCACGGAAGGGCTCAACTACTCACCATTACTTCCAAGTTGCACAAGAGGACTTTCAAGTTGCACAAGAGGACTTTCGCTCGTCGAGAGGTTATGAAAGAACTTGAAATGAGCAGCGGTGCCTTTTTTGCAGTGCGGCTGATGCCGCGGGCACCAACACAGCCCAACTGATCCTATCCAATCACGCATCAGAGCTTTTGCATCTTGGGTGGTATGCATAATTTCCCCTGAGACTAATCCCGCCAGCCCTGCTGGTCCAAAGTGTGAGTTTCCAGCCTTTCTCAATTAAAATACAGACTGATCATTGTTTCATTGCAAGCTGTTTGGGTTGGCTCATACAGACTAATCATGAGCGCGATACGTTCACCGATAAACCTAGCATCAGTTGAATTTCTAGGCTTTTTTTTTTAGCTTTCTCGATAGCTAGCTCATAGCCCTGTATGCCGATCACCTTTGGCTTCTCCTAGCCTTTTCTAATCATATCTCAGTCACGCTGACGAGAGCAGTGTGGTCCAGCGCACCTTACATTGATATAGCGTTGCAGGTCCACCATATAAACACTATGTAGATCATTGTTATGCCGATAACTGGAGATGTATATACATATCATAAACAGGGATATATATAAGATATATATTAGTCCAAGTCCCCTCGTACATTTATCCCAGCCATTGAGCTTCCAGTCGCTGTACTACCTGGATCAGCCCTTCCTACTATTTACTACCAATCACTGCCAAGCCGATGCGTAGGTACATACATACTAGTAGTATATGTACAGTCTCGCCATCTTTGCCTTGAAACAAAAGCGATCAGGCCTGTGTGCATGCTATTGTACATTGTAGCCTCTGATGTTCCGCTCAGCATTAATATGCACAAGGCAAAAATGAAACCGGGTATCGTCCACTTGCTTTCCTCCACACGCATTTGCATCGTTCCTCAATCCTATCTAGGGCCGAAGGCCCATTTCAGGTTTGCTTTCATGTATATATACTTTCCTCAGCACCAAGAGCCAGAGCTCCACGTGCTGCCGTAAATCCTGGTTGGTATGCTCCCACGGTCCTTTAGTGAACACTCATGGTGGCTACTCATTCCCCGAAAGTGACCATCATCACTTCATTGAAAAATGCACACGAGGCGCCATGCCATACTCGGCATGGATAGCTCACCATATGTTCCATACAATCACCAACCATCCTTCTCCCCCTAACCCGGCGCTGTAACCACCTCCGACATTTGCCGCGATATAATTATAAGGATGTTGTTGAGTCATTGCTTCGACAACATTCACGGTTGTACATCTCGTTCGCCTCGAGCCACGCTTGATATGCCAGGCTGTCTGAAACCCGCCAACATGTTTGTTGAGGCGATCCCAGTATTGTTTCTCTCATTTCGGCCGTTCTTCAGATTAGCTGTTGCTCCATGAGTAGTTGTTCATGGCATCGAATGAGCCGCGGTGGCCACTGCTGTAGCTTTCCGGCTGGCTGGTCTGGCCCTCGCTTTTGATCTGAGAGCCACTTGCTCGGCTCTTCTGGTGATCATACGGGGATGTATATGGGTGACCCTCAGTGCCAGAATACGCCAGTATCGAGCTATCACCCCCTGAAGAGGTCGTCCAAGATTGTGTCGGGGGGTAAATCTCGCGCTGCCCCCCTTGGCTCGTGACCGGCGCATCAGAGTTGAAGGAGGGTTGGGGAATCTCAGTAGATGTACTGGGTATGGTTGTATAAGATCCATAGCGATATTCGGAAGTAGAATCACTGTTTCCAATCGATCCAGAGCTGTGCACGGACTGGTGGCCAGCATTGCGGAACGCCTTGGATGGCCTTCCTTCGTCCACGTAACGTGGGACATTGACTGCGCTATCGGGGCCTATTTGGGTCGTAGGATCCATCGCCATCTGGCGAGGTGTTGTGCTGGACTGTATGTATGTGTACTGAGGTCGTATGGGCTGTGAGTGGTCATCGTCCGATAACAGCGATAGAGATCCTGAGGGAGCCATAGCGGTTTGAAGGGATGTCTCTTGAGGGTCGGTACTGAAACTAGCTCCGCTCGATGTTGGCACCTTTTGGTAGAGGTCTGTCCCCATCGTAGTGGGAGGCCATGACCCAGATGTGGAGGATGGTACCGGACCCAAAGAACTATGGCCCGCAGTAGCCCAAGGCGAATATGAGCTGAGGATAGTGTGTCAGTACGAGAGATAACAGACAAGGGAGGCCAGAAGTGGTATTACCTTGTTCTGATCGGGTCGAGCTGAGGAGCTGCTGGCTTCGGCGCTTCAAAGGTGAAGGCTGACCTTGGTGGTAGCTGCATAGTGTCCATGCCGCTTCTGGGTTTTGCGTCTTGTTGCTTCACGTTGACTGCTCCTGCTACAACCCCTAGGCCGGTTTCAACCAGTGCTTGTCCTCGAGAACCAGCACTGGATCCTAACAAGGGGATTTCTTTCCGGGCCTGGAAGTTGCGAGGGCTTCGTCCTCGCACGACAATAGGGGCCGTGGTTGATTCGGTCAATACAACCTTTGAGTTGTTTGAAAGTGTACCGTATACTTTCAGATGAAGAACGAAATGCTGTTGAAGTTCTTTACGCCGGCCATTGTTGGCGGTCGCACTGTGACCCGGTCAGCTGTCTAGAATACTCGGCAGGTCTTGTCTTGAGTAACGTACATTCGGAACTGTAGCCGCCGCCATCCGATGGGGTACACTGCAAACTCCCCGTCTGCTTCGGCGTCCTCTTCTTGAAATGGGATCAGTGGAAGGGCCGGTGGTTCTTGATCAGGGCTCTGGTTGACGTCCGGAAAGTTTGGTGGGGGGGTCTTCCAGGGGATGACAATCAGTCGTACGGGGTTCCCATCGACTGATTCGATGGCTGAAATCGTCACCTCCATACTGCTGATGGGCGTGCTCTCCCCAGATTCATTGAGCACGGACAGTTGGCCTCTAGGTGTAATTAGTGATCCGCTTATCTGGAACAAGTTACGACGATAACAAGTCAGCTCTGGCTGAAGAGCAGTGCCATCGTTTGCATTCGCAGGCATTTCCGAAAGGAAGAACATCCCGTGCAGTTGCGCCGATAGCTCTAGTTGCTGCAGTCGTCCGTGTTGATCAGTAATTGCTTGGCTCTCCTGGGACCTTCGAAAGGATAAGAGTTTGTGGTCATGGCTTGTCTGTGGTCGCGAGCCATCGCCTCGAAGATCCTGGGAGACTTCATGGCCACTTGATTGATCCGTTTGCGAGAAAGGACGCTTTAGATGATTCTGATACCCAAGATGGGTGCTTGGTCCTGTATGCGATGACCCGCTGTATGGGTCAGCATCTTCGTGAGAGTATCGGCTGTACGAGTATGTTTGCTGGTCGATGCTCGCTTGGTCACTCCTTGCCCGTCCAGAATGCGGCGATGCTGGAGGCGGGTTGGAAAGCCCAGCGTCAATGGAGATCCTCGGCGTCATATGGACCGGTCCACCATAGTTTGGCCAGAGACTAGACGGCGCTGGGTCACCTCTCAAGTCTGGCATAGTAGCCGAATAAGCTGCTGTGGCTGTCATGGGGGCATATCTTTGTAAACCTTTCGTGTATCCAATGGCCCGAAGTTCGCGATACTTCTGGTGTAACTGTCACAGGCGCCAACAAAGAAAAAAAAAACCCGAGATGGCTGCCTTCCCAAGCCAACCGTCTCGAGGCAAGGCAGTGACCACACTTCCCGTGTAACTCTCAAGTTGGTGTCTGAACCGCAAACCAACCCAACTTACGAGGATATGATATCAAGTATTGGGAGGTGATTAAAAGAAAGACGTGAGGAGATGATGCGTGAGGATGCAGATGCAAGTGTACTTGTATTTGTCAAACTGGAGACCGCGAACGCATGCTGGAGGGGGCGTCTAGTGAAGCACCCAGTACTGGCTAAGGGGTGTAGAAGAGCGCGCTCCATGTACCTTGGCATGGGGCGGGCCTCACTTATGTCGTCTACTAATGGGCCTGGGAGGAACATGAGCCCAAAACAAGCCTTACGGGAAGATTGATACATATTGGCAGGGGGGGTCTTTCCACCTCTGACTTATGGACAAGAAGCGCCGGACCGGGTAGTTGAGCACAATCTAGGCGGCTTCAGAACAAGTACATAGCGCATGCAACTGTTATAGGAAGGAGAGAAAGATTGGAAGCGCAAGTCATGAGACTGTTTGCCAGAGCGTCAAGACCTAGGAGCTGCACATGAGAACCACAAGCGCTCCCTCAGACCGTGGAGGGTCATTTGTATCGTAGGCATTCCGATTTGTGCTCGGCATAGAGGTACCGCCCCTACCAGCGATGCAGAGCGCTTCACTTGTGAGCAACAACCCTCCGCAATGTCCACAAGCACTACGACGAGGCACTTGCAAGCCAAAAGACTCGACTAGTCGAGAACGGGGCTTCTCCAGACACCCTCCCCTGTCTGCCGAGGGGGGATAAAAAAGAGGAGTCAGCAGAACCTATACTCAGTAGGGACAGGTCCCCTGATGATGGGCATTGGTTGTGAAGAGATGGCCTATCATAACGATGACAAGCATACACGTACCGGAGACGGGCGGGGGGGGGCAAGACCGGGGTGCCGAGACTTCGCCCGCGGGCAGGCTGTAAATCAATGCAAAAGTACAGGGCACTTGTCTCGGTATGTACATTCATGGAGGGGCGGACGGTAGGAAGCCCAAGGATGGGTGGAGCATCGGCTCAAGAAATCTTGAGGAGGACCTGTCAAAGCCATGTTTGCAGGGGGCCCCTCCTTTCCGAGCGAAATCCCTGATGCTAGCGAACCACAAGGAATGGTGGGCTGGATCGTTTCCAGGACGGGGAAAGGTCACAGACAAGAAGAATCCTCCGAAGCCTGTGACAGGCCAATGGTCCGCTCTTTTCCCCGAAGACCGCTGAGCTGAGAGGAAGAGAACAAACGGCAACAGCAGCCAGAACTCGCCAGCATTTGCAAAGCCAGCACGCCTCGACACGTCGAGAAAGACGCAGCCTTCCGGCTATCGGAATGCGCAAGGTGCAATGCCTCTCTTGAGGGACGTAGCCAACCTTGAAGGCGGTCAGGTGTACCAACTTGAACGCGATGATTGCAGTAGGCTAAAGAGCCTCAGAGTCAGGCACCTTTGAGCTAGGCTAATAACCCTGCACCTTATATCAGAGATGGTAGGTCAATACTAACGTTGCCCAGACCTTCAAGTGCCGGCTGTCATTCATCACTTAGAAAAGCTAGAACCTTTAGAGGGTCAAATCACTCACCTAGGCTCGATGCGACTGGCCGACGGCCGAATCAACAGGCCTCGGCGGGGCAAAAGCTCGCGGCGCGGTGCAGCCGATGAGGACGCGGATGACACTACCAAGTGGGGTGTTCATCAATGGGCGATGCGCGCGCAGCGTCAAGGTCACATTCAACCCGCATACTCAATATGCACTTGATCTCTGGGCTTCCCGCGACCCTCGATTACTCCGTAAGTCTCTCCCCAGCTGCGATGGCGTCTCCAGACGGCGAGATAAGTATGGAGACTGGCCGGTGGAGGCTGAGGATTGATCCAGGGTGAGGGTGCAGGCGAAGGGCACAGAGGTGCAGCAGGTTAGATGCACCGAGCCGCGGTGGGCTTGAGTAAGATGATGGCCCAAACAAGCAGTCGCATCCCATTCGATATATCTCCGTGCCATGGTGGGTGACGACCGGGTACGGAATTGCATACTAGCGGATAGCATCAAGCATGGTTCAAGGGCGCGATGCTCAATGTGAATGGCGCTCGCTCTGGTCAATGTTGAACCATTGTTCGCAGGGAACGCACCTTAATTGATGCTGTGTGTCGCTCGCACCCTGGTCCCTCGTCGATAGAGCAAGGATCAGTGCCCATCCGCCTTGTCCAAGATGTCACAGGTTGCCCACACGCGCATGCATTCTCTAGCACATTAGTGGGAACGGGACAGCTAGGCAGCTGCTGGAGCAGAACCACGGCCAGAAGCCCGGCCGGCACTGTGATAAGAGAGGCATATCCCTCCAGGACGAGCCGCGTCGACAGGAGCGCGCGCATGCACGCACACACACATTGCGGGTAAGCACCAGACGCACGTCGCCGGGGCACAGGATCTCTCAGCGAGATGACATAACATGACCTGACGCAGCTGGCAAGATAGGATAGGATAGGACAGGAGAGGCAGGGCTGGAATGGGATACGAAGACAGACTCGAAGCGTGGGAGGAAAGCTTCGGGGGAAGAGCACGTCAGTGTACCCATGGAAGTTGCCCGGCGAGGAAGGGGGAGGGGGGGGAAGGAGCAGGGGAGCGCCATCCCTGCACGGGCAGGTCCCCACCTCGCTACTGTACAGAGCAGAACCTCTGCTCTCGCGCGCCAGCCACCGGCAAGGACAGCCAAGGAGGGCAGAGGGCTGCATGCGAGACAGTGCGAGTGGCTCCGCGAGCACCGTATCAAAGTCCCTTGCACGTGCCCCAGTGCCACACCCGTGCCGTGTGCGTCGCATGCTCCTCCTCTATGGAGGCCAGTGCCTTCCCGCGAGCGTCGAGCCCAGTATTATTACTAGGTCTCTGCCCAGCAAATTACGGACCCACGATCGCGACTTTAAAGGGAAACCTGGTCATGGAGGGTACTAGGTAGGTGGTACAGAGGGAGTCGGGGCAGATAAAGGTAGGTGGTAAGTACCTATCTTCGGTAGTTGCGACCGGAGGGTGGCTAATGGAACGTGTCGATCCGGTGAGATTCCCTCGCATCCAGCCCTCCTTGGAGCCTAGGATGGGAGCTTGACCCAGGCCACATGCCCCCATCGATGTTGATGATGCTCTGAATGAAGTCTCCCTCTCCCGCCTCGACATGGCCCTTTTCTGTCTAAAGATCCATATGTCGCCCGTTCTGTATTGAGCCAGCCAATGGGGCGCCCCTCGTACATCGGCCGGAGACCAGACTCGCAGCATCCGTAATTGAAGATGCCCGCCACACGGCATGCTGCCAACCACCTTCCTAGTCAAATGGTTCTCGACTACACTCCTGGCAACAGGAAGTCATCCATCTCGCCAGGTGACCCTTGGGTTCGTCGTCCGGATGAACTCGACAATCTCTTACCCAGATCATGGCTGATATGCGCGCTACTAGCCAATCTGTCACTTCAGTCAACGGCTTGCACCCTCTTATCTCAGATACTTTGCACCCCGGGATCAAAGGCGGATGCCAGTCTGAACCAAGAAAGAAGGTACCTAACTCAGTACCCCAGCCATGCTGCTGTTGTGACAGACGTTTGCTGCTGTTCGATCACTTCGCCCCCCCTTTTTTATCTTCCCTTCAGAAGCCAAATCCTTGCGCCAATCCAATCATGTCTCTCACACCCCTCTACCCCCCCTCCAAACACCACTCTCTTGCTCATTCATTTACAATCTATAAACTAAATGAATAATTGAAATATCAGTCAAGCCAGACCTCGGCTACGGTATCATCATCAGCAGCAGCACGGTCATCATCTTAAACTTTCCCTGCCGAGCTCTCACTTCAGTTTGTATTGCATTATCATGGCTAGCTTCGTGTAACCAGCGTTGCTAAGCTGGAGATGTTCAAGATGACATGCAAAAATGCTACGATCCCGCCCACATCTCAGATCTAATGATCATTTTGGGCACAAGATTGGTGGGGATTCACGAAACGCTCAAGCAATCGCGTTGGATTTCACTTGTTTTGTTCTGTTACCCTGGTAGTTACTGGATTGGGAATTAACCAGGACCTTTAGCCCACTACTCCGTATTCAGCAGAATGGACAAACTGAGCAGCATGTCCAAGATCCCTCTCTTTCCCAGACGAGAACTACGAAGATCATTGCGACATCCGCGTACCAGGTATACTTAGCGCGGTGCGCATGGTCCTCAACAATCGCCCCTCGGCGGAGAGGATATACGGGTTGTAAATCTCCCAACCGACAGACTCTCTTGCCATAACCATCATAGGCTAGGGCCTCGCACAAGGAACACCCTGATCATGGGATTGCCTCTCACACGATGCGGTCATTTTGGCCACCGTGATATCAGGCAGGTAGGTTTTGATGGGGCTAGAGGTAGGTGATGGCGACGAGAGGGATGATGGCATGCCAGATCTTGCAACGGATGACGAAACTGGTGCTGAGGACAAGAAAGCCTCAGCGCCTGTCAGATGCACATGTCCTACACAAAGCTCAAATGGGGTGGACCGTTGACTGTCAAAAAAGCGAAGCCGCCCGCCCCCCCTGTGAAATCAAGGTTGTCACAACACCGGGCAGAGGTCCAATGGCGACACTCCTCTTAAACATCCTGCGGCCGAAATACTTAGAGCCGGTGTTAAGGTCAGGCTTGACCCCGGCCCCGACCCCAACCGTCCAGGGTGTGGCACAACTACCGCCAGACGCTACCGCAAGTACTATGCAATACCTGCCCGCCTTCCACTCACAAGAAGTGGTGGTGATTTTCCTACCTGTGGCTGCGATGGGTCGCTTTGCTCTGGTTGGTCGCTCACGGCGGATTAAGTTGGGCACCCTTGGAAGAACTGCGTGAAGGCTGCAACTGCCATTGGAAAACGGGTTTTGGCCTGCATGGTGAAGAAATGATGAATACTGAAGTCTGGTTCTTTTCGACAGCAGCGCCTCTCGGCCCCCCTCCTCCATCGAATCCTTTCTTCCCGCTGGATGCGGTTGACCTGGGCCGCCGGAAGTTCTCTGACGGGATCAACCCCAGTACGCGAGGCTTGCGGACGCGTGGTGTAACCATATGTCGCTCTCTATTTCTGTATATTGGCTCGACTGCCCCCAATCTCACGTCGCAATGGAGCAAATGGGAGATGAAGTCGGAGATGAGCACCTTAGGCTCAACAGCCCCCCAGATATCACTTCTGGATCTGGCTTCCGACCCGCGCTGACTGATGCTTTGACTGGCAAGGCAATCCTGGGGGCGCCTTCGGAAGCTTTTGCTCAACAGCCTAGGGCGAGAGAGAGTCTTTAGTCAGGCCTAGCAGATGCAGCTAAAGCTTAGTTGAGTCCTGGAACGCCCACTTTTACCTGCTTGCTCCCACTTGGTACCAACATCCGTCCCACTTTCTCACGTCAAGGAGGATGATGTGCGTTCGCCCGTTGTGGTGAAGATAACGCTGGCCGTGGTCTCAGAAGCCCGCCTTCCTCTCACGCATTTCGCGCGCGACACTCGCCAATCGAGGCGAAAAGGGCGGAAAGCGCACCTTGCCCACGCCCGGGTGTCACCAATCTCGGACTGCGGTCATGGGCGAGGCAGTGCGACGATGAACTTGATCGATTGCCAAGCCCTCTTCCAGAAAATCCCCAGGGCTGCCCGTTATCTAACCCTGAAAGGGCCGAAAGGCAACCTCCAACCCCGGCTTTTGTGGCCAGTGCGTTTCTTGGCCAGTACGTGAAGAGACCACACTCTCTCGAGCGCGAGATCGATTAAATTGCAATCAGTGTATACGAACCCACCCACGCAAGCAGGCCCCCAGCAAGCCTTGCTGCCCCCAGCTACACGCGGATGTCGCGCCGCCCTCCTCCATCAGCTGTAACATGCCAATGGGCCAAACATTAATCCCCTGAGCTCCCCTCTTTTCCCTCCTGACCTCCCTCACTCACCCCCCCTGGCCCCCGAACCTAGAAGAGGCGGCTGCAGGTTAGTAGGCCTTTCTTGGCCAGGGTCAGCGTATGTAGCCACCCTGAAGCCGCGCTAGAGAGGGGTGTTTATCGTACGAGGCCTCGATGGGAGGAACTTCCAGGATTCTGATGCGCGAAATGCAGTTTTAGTCGGAGCCGGCCGAGGTACCCTTTCAAGGAAGAGGATGCAAAGGCTCGCTTGTTATTTACGGCCCGCAAGCAACGAGGCTATATTGGTAATAACGCGAGCTTATATGCAAGGAGCTGCTTACTCGACGCTCATTGACGGGAGTATCACCAAGGTTCCCTGCCTTAGGAAGCCGGGGATTCAGCCACGCGCTGTGATATTTCCGATAGTTGGCAACCCATATGCTGTATGATGACTCTGTAGTATACACCGGGCTGCCTGTATTAACCGCCGCATCGACCAGGGGGTGCTATGTTGAATCAGCCATTCCGAGTCCCCATTGCTGTGACCGATCCAGGCCCAGTGGAACTTATTGAAAGAATCGGTACTTCGGGATTGGATAACGGTGTGACTGTTTGGTCTGTCCTCGAGTATCGCGGCCTTGCAACTGTGCCCCGTCAGAGTCAGGTTCTCCTTGAAACCGCGTTAACCCTGGAATCTGAGACGCGGGGCCGTTGTGCGTTCTCGTCCCGGTCCCTGGCTACCTGCTCTGGCGCCAACTCTGTAAGTGGCGTTCACCGACCCAATTTCCCAAAACGGGTTGATGAAGGTCTCCCGGTGATGCCACTCGTGAGAAACGAGGTGCTATAGATGGCTAGTTTCACCACTGTTAATGGAGGCATGTTAAGAAATGCTAAAAGCAACAAGATTGCCTGATGCGTAGTAGGTCGTCTCACCCATATGAGACTAACAGGTCGTATATTAAACCCATTATATTGGGGGGGTACAAAACAAATATGCTGTACTGTATTGTGAAGAGGCAGTAAAAAAACGCTTAGGCTAATCACCCTCTGCTACTCTATCCAACATGGACCAGTTTGTGCCTCGTGCTTCAAATTTCAGGTAGTCATTATCGTCTCTCTACGTAGGGTTTCTAATGGGTCATTGAGAGTTCCCAGTGTCCTGTCTCTTGGACATCAACGAATAAGAAAATTATCGTCGTCGTCATCCGAGCCCCCTTCGATCTCGTCTTCCGCGTCTAAGAGTGCCATCTGCACGAAGTGTCGTACCCAGGCTTGTTGCGCAGCATCGAGCCCTTCCTGCTGAATGGCTTCTGCGTTTCCTGCGGCTTCCGGGTTGCGTTGAGGTTCCTGGCCCTGCCGCCTCCCTCTCCCACCTCCTCTTCCCGCTCCTCTCCCTCCCCGACCACGACCTCGAGCTGGCGCGCCTCCTCCCCGATTCGCTGCGTTCTGCCCTCGACCACCAGCGGGTGGGACATCAGGAGCGGCAGGCGGGACGGCCGGCTGGGCACCTTGGGGTTGCTCGTTGTCGAATAGACGTAGAACAAGCGGTGCCTCTCGAGCGACAGCCACGGGCTCCTCGCGTCTGTTGCGTTGCGGAACCGCACGAGCGGCTTCCTCTCTTCCTCCTCCTCCTCCGCCTCCTCCTCCTCCGAAGTCGAAGTCTTCAACCACCTCCGCCGCAGGAGCCCGTACCGCTGGTGGCGGGGGGTTGTTGGCTTCCTGCCTCGCTCGTCCGCCGCCGTACTCGATCCCTACATCGTCGCCGTCGCCCTCCTCCAACTCCCACAGCCGCATATAGCACGAGGTGACCTTGCCGCCGGGGATCGTGTTGTAGTGCATGTAGGGGTTGGCCGGGTCGAGCCAGGCCGAGCACAGATAACAGAAGTGCGTCTGGCAGCGTGAGCAGATCATGTGGTTGCAGCCGTGAGTCTTCTGCGCGGGCGCGTCGCACGTCGGGCAGGGGCTCGTGTGCAGCCGGATGTACTCGAGGGAGGCCTTCTGGTCCTCGGTCAGCTCGCCGTCCTTGGCCCGCGGGTGGCAGATCTTGAGCTCCCCGTGCCAGGACTGGAAGCACCGGCTGCAGAAGGCGAACCCGCAGTCCTCGCAGATGGAGAGGAGCTCGCCCCGGTCGAACTTGAGGGGCTTCTTCTCCCCGGCCTTCTCGTTGTCGGCGGCGCCGTCGTCGTTGTTGTCCTCTGTTTCCGACTCCCCGTCGGAAACCTCGTTGAGCTCGAGACCTTCTGGCTTCTTGTGCTTCTTGGAGCGGGCAGCCCCGTTGCACCACTGGCGAGGGCAGTAGACGGTGTTTTTGTCGGATTCAAGCTCCGTCTTGTATTTGAGTGCCACGTAGCGCTTGACCGTTTCGTCTGTTAGACCGATCTGGAGAAGCTCGCTGGGGCTGAGGGACGTCTTGGGCTTCTTCTGCTTGCCGGTGGTTTTTGCTTGCGAAGCAGCCCGTTCCTTGGCACAGTTTGGAGAAAGACACTTGACAGTTGACAGATTGCCCTCTTTGATGGCATCGTTGTAGAAGTCCAACAAACACTGTAGACAGAAGATGTGATTGCAGTCTAACATTTTGTGACATTTCGATCCCTTCTTGGGGTCTTGGTGAATGAATCAGTACCGAAAACAATAATACCTCCTAGTAAAGAGTTATCACAACTTACCTAAACATATACCGCATTCATAAGTCCCTTTCTCGAACGCAGCCCTCTTGGCTTTGATATCGTAGTCCAGAACAGCAAGCTTGTGTTCCGAGGCAACTTGGAGAGTCCCGTCGGAGCTCGTGATTCCAAAGACATCCTCGGCGGCTCGCTGGACGTGGTCTATGTATGTGAAAGCGACCATATCACGCCCGGCCTCATCCCACAGACGAGGGCCATCTCCTACGAGCTTTTCGATGGTGGTTTGGGGCAGCCACTGGGGGTTTGTGGATACGTGGGCTATGGGCGGGTTGTCTTCGGGATAGCCCTTCGGGAGGGTGATTCTGAGAGTCAAGGATGGGAGGTAGGTGACTTGGGAAGAGTCAACCTCCGCCTCCAAGGGCTGTCCCAAGTTGTCAGCGAGGGCAGTCTCGCTCGTAACTGCCGCTGGGAATGTAACTGTGACCGGGGCCTGTGGCTCGACGGGAAGCTCGATTTCAAATGTGAACTTGTCCTGGATGTCTGGATGACGGATCTCTGGGTAGATAGCCTCGAGAGTCTCCAACTCTGAGTACCGCGGGTCATCACTGTCAGAATCCATTTTCCAACTTGTTTGGTAGAGCCTGTGGCACCATAACACTAAATAAATGTTCCGTATGCCTCTAAAACCTTCTTAACTGTCCTGGGCTGCGTGAGAAGAATGTTCTGTGGCTGGTGGCAAGGTTTCTTACAAACTGATAATGATGTGACTTGTCGCTGACTCAAGTCCAGGGTAGCTGCTATAACCAGCTTGCCTGGATCGACATGGGGCTCTGTGTGCGCAGTTCTGTGCGCATCTAGTTTGTCTAGCAGGAAATTGATTGCTACCGCTGCACGATCAAAGGACACGGCACCCCCTCCCGGTAATCAAATATTTATCTGAAATGAAAATGAGGCTAATGGAGAAACTCGCTTGGTGGGGCAGGCCTTCAGCGAAAGAGTCATTTCCCGAGCGCAATAATTTTTGATTATGGGGGCAGAAACGGGGTGACTGCTGTGGCGTGCTGTGGCGGGGTAGAGTTTCTGAGACGCTGGTAAATGGCGGAGCGGCTTACTACATGCCCACGAACTTGCATCATTGAAGCGAGCTGCCGGATCTATCTATCCACCGCGCGCCGTCTCGCACCTCGAATATCTGATTTCGCCACACTCCTGCGGCTACGGGCGTTGGGCGAAACCAGAGCAGAGGCAACATCTGCAGACTACCCGTCTGCATCTATCCATCTTCTTTCCCGAACTTCTCTGTGGTGCCAAGGGGACTTGTCACAGCTGGCTACTTGCACCTCTCCTGGCCAGCCTCGGCACGTTTCCAGACCGCGAGCAATGCATGCATAGGAGCAAGAAATATCAGGTCTAAGCTGACCACGGCCTTGAAACCACCTCAACAATGGCCGGTGATCCAACACCCCTGGCGTCACTTTCTGTGACCCATGTCTACTATGTACTACCCAGCCATGCCTGCTCCTAGCCCCAACCGCCGCCGCAAGTCCCTGACTGATCGTGCCATCTAGGACCCTCAGGATCCGATCTCGCTGTTCTGCGCATACCTCGCCCTCCTACCCCAGGCCCTCTGCGTGGTCTACGCAACGCTGATATGGTCAACCCGCGAGGTCGAGATCGGCCTGACGTTCGCCGGGCAGCTCGCCTGCGAGGCGCTCAACTTCGCGCTCAAGCGGCTCATCAAGGAGGAGCGGCCAGCCGCCATGCACGGCAAGGGCTATGGCATGCCCAGCTCCCACGCCCAGTTCGTCGCCTTCTGGAGCGTCTCCCTCGGCCTGTTCCTCCTCGTCCGGCACAAGCCCTCCAAGGCCGTCGACAGCCGGGCCCCCAGCAGCGCGCATACCCCGTGGTCGGTCGGCGAGCGGATGGCCGTCACGGTGGCCGGGGCGGCGGTGGCGGCGCTCACGTCGTGGAGCCGGATATACCTCAACTATCATACGGAGAGGCAGGTCTGGGCCGGGTGCATCACCGGCGTGGTCTCGGCGGTTGGATGGTTCGCCATTGTGGGCATTGCAAGGTACACTGGATGGTTGAGATGGGGCCTGGAGACTCCGATTGCGAGAGCGTTCAGGCTGAGGGATCTCGTGGTCGAGGAGGACCCGTGCCAGTCTGGGTGGGAGAAATGGGAGGAGAGAAGAGTGACGTCTGACTCAGGCAAGCCGAAGACCAATTGATTCTGTGCTTGATCTCTCTCGGCGTACTAGGTTCATCTTTGGCTGTGAAACCGTGCGGATTATTGTATGGTCTTAGAACAAAGGCTTCATGAGGTTAGTCTTGTGGGTTACTAGGTATTAAACATTTATGAAGTTCTGCCATAGTCTACTTGAAGAATATAGGCTTGCTTACACTAAAGCCTGCTTACACGGAGGCTTGTTGATACTACGATAGTACTCAGTCGTATTATAGCCGTCTATCGCCCTAGAGTTGCGTGCGATGGTTTAAAGCTCTGGCTTGAACATGCCAGTGGCTACTTAACACGACGAACACGACAGAAATCATGCCGTACAGAAACGTACAGAAACACTTATGCAATCACCCTACGTTGATGCCGACCTCATTCGTGCAATTAAGCTTCCATAAAACAACATATAGGCAAATTGGTGTTATTGCCCTTCAGCTCGAAAGCATGCGCTAAGTTGGAACGTCGATCAAACATGTGAAGGATGGACGGGCATGAAGCTTATCTACATCAACCTTGCCGTGATTAGCAATTCCACGTGAAATTCCATCTTCGAGGCACTAAAGAAGTATAATGATAACGCCGCTGCACTCTTTGAATGAAAAGCTACATCACAGCTGGTGCAATACCTCCTCGAGGGCCAGCAGGCATTATGTCATTTGGAAAGAGATCCCGGTGTAACTGATACATCGTCGATTACTGTCAGCCTAGTCTGTGAAGAGGTATTAAAATTGATTTCGGTTGCGTTCAGCCTCATTGTGTATGACGGCTCAGGGCGGAGTGGCTGCTGCTACCTCAACTGTGCATAACCGGGGCAAGAGAACAATTGATGCCTCGGTCCTTCGGTGGACTAGAGTAGATATCTCGAAACTCCGTGGTATGGACCGTCATAGGACTATTGAATGTCATACCCAGACTCAACAGATTTCTCCTCTCGAAATAGCACGATCACAAGACAAACTTGCAATGCTTGCGGAGAGAATCCTCCGCTGTGATCTCGATGGGTTGTGCGAACGGCCGTGGGAGCTCCAGGCCCCACATATATGCGAATGATGCCGTCATCATGATTTTAGATGGCAACTGCAAGAGCTAGGCAGCCAGTGAGAAAGCATCACACGCGACTAAACCCGGCTGCACCTGTTGCATGTGGCAATAGACATCATCATGATGGGCGCGTTGTTTGTTGAATTCAATCGAAGCGCCCGGTATTGTGTCTCCACAGCGGGGTGCCTGATTTGCTGCGAACTCGAGCTTGCAGTTCAATTCACCTGACGTCATACCTGATGCAGAATTGCCCGGAGCTTCAACTGCGATGCATATCTGTCAATCACCATGGCTTAGTTTGGGCAATGACTTGGCTCCCGGCCGTACTCCACAATCCGGGCCTTTGACATACAGGGACAAAAGGCTCCTCGGGACATCTGTGTACATCTCGCTTGGATCCGTCGAATCAGAGACCACCCCCCACGCAATGAAGGTAGTAATCTATGACGCGATGATGGCCGTTCTTTCACATGATGCGGGTTGTTCGCAGTTGCCCCTGTGAGGTAATGGCTGCAAGGCAGAGTGAATGAGTATGCTTTGGGGAAGTGACGATGGCCAATTCCAGCTTAGGTCCGATTCTGCGCTCAACACGATTGTCATTGATGGCACCAGGCACGCATCGTTCCTGCCAGTCTTGCGTAGACCTCTCTGAGCACCCCTCCTCTATTTAAACCCCAAAGCCTGCCCTCCAAGCTTCGATTTCTTCTCTTCTTCATCACCTCAACAACTTCAAAGCTCAATACCAACTCAAACAAACAACCAACTTCCACCACTTTCAAACAAAACAAACCCCCAAACCACATTCACAATGGATTCCATCAAGCAGGGCGCCAACTACGTCACCGAGAAGGTCCAGGAGGCCACGTCCGGCACCTCCAAGGAGGCCAACAAGCAGGTCGCTAAGGACAGCAACGCCAACCTTGGCACTCGGTGAGTTTTCATCAATATGTTCAGACATGTTCCATAAGACGTGTGCTAACCCTCATTACAGCGCTTCCGCCGCCAAGGATGCCGCTGGCGACAAGCTCCAGGAGTCGAAGCATGAGGCCAAGGGCGAGGCTCACAAGGAGGCCATCTAAGCTGCTCTCTTTGAGCTTTCCCTACCGACAAATGTCAAGACAACGTCAAGGAGTCTGGGATTGGAACAATTTTTGGAACGACAACGATGGAGTTGCGATTATGACTGTGCTTTGATGCACTAGAATACCCTACATAGTTCCTGGCACGAAATCAACATCCAGTTAAACATCATTTATGCTCTATGCCACTGTGACTGTCATGTTTTTCTACTTGTGCTATACCAATAGCTCATCGTAGATGTATGTCTACTATGCCTGATATATTGAGGGTCAAGTACGCATGCTACAGGTTCTTCTTGATTTTACGCTCGCTCAAGGCTGAGGAGATGTCTCCAACTGCCCAGTATATAGCGTAGAACGGAATGAAAACCCAGAGCATGTTGAAGAAGACCAGATACACCCACATATACATGAAGTTACTTCCGTCAAGATTGAGATTGCCAACTAACCACTCAGGGCAGAATGTCATGAATCCTACGCATCGTAATGTTAGCCAAATGATGATGCCGCCTCGCCTGGTTCCATCAACCTGGCCGGGGAAGTTGAAATACGAACCTCCATATATTTCACAAGTAGCAAGAATGATCATCCATATACTAGTCTTGGGGTCCCGCTTAGCAATGCAGTAGCAGATGTATAGCGCCAGCGTTCCGTCAAAGAAGACAGTCAACAGCTCGAGACTGACGACGCCGAGATCTACACCGGCCCATCTCTTATCAGCGCGGGCATAGACCATCCACAGCTGGGCGAATGGGTTGCTTCCACCTGATTGGGCCCCATAGACACGGTCCCCGCCGTGTAGGAGGAAGTTGTACGGTGTGGGAAAGAGGCCATGGTCGGGGGCCAGCTCGGACGTGGGAATGTAGGAGAAGAAGCAGTGGTAGAGGAAGCTACCCTCGAGGATGAAGTGGCATAGCGCGTCGGCGAGGTGCCAGATGAAGAAGAAGCGGAGCGTGCCCGATGTCGACTTGGAGAGGACGAGCTTGGAGGTCGAGTACGCGGCGAGGACGATGGCCACGGTGGCCAGCAGGGAGATGACGGTGGTGGTGTCGAATAGGTCGGGAGGGAGACCCGAATTGGTCGATGAGGCTTGGGATGCCATGTTTCTCGATCGAGGTGTCTCGGATGGATCAGATGCCCGCTCAAGGGATGTGTGGCTTCTTGTTGGAAGCACGGATATTGGTTTCACATACAGAAATAGAGCCACGAGGAAGATATCCACCACCAGCCGAGCTCAATTAATTTTGAGGGTCGTCGCCCACAACGGCTTGGTGGATTTTGAGGGCCGATTCAGGGGCCGCCCGCACCAGGATCCATGCCGTCCTGGTACGTTATGTGTCTGCTACATGTTGGCCTACTGTGATGTGCTCTGGATTTGTGCTATTAAGAATTAACTTCAGCTCTGTGCTTCACAAGATGCTGACTTGGAATAAACGAACTCAAGTCCCAGCTGGACGATAAGATTGGCTTACTATAATTAATTCACCTTCCTGCTGGTAGCTGTGAATCCATAGTATTACTATGATGGACCGGATGGAAGCCACATCCGAAACGACAGGGCTGTGTATGACGTTGACTCACTGAACGGGCGTTTCCTCAGTTCATATTCAGTAACTAGGCATGTGTCTGTCTGTCTATAGAGAACACGGCGTACAATATCTGACTGAGCGGAACGGGTATATGTCTGGAATGCCACCAATCCAAGCAGATGGCCCTATGAACGGCCTCACACCCGCATAGAGAACACGCATCACAGCAAGCTGCTCTCTCAAGTCCATCTGCCAATCTGTGACGAGCATCATCCGCCTGCAGACGGTTTGCGTCAGTAATTAGCGCTGGCTCCTGCGCCAATCATCCCACCTACCCGCCAGATTTCCGGTCTGCTCCAGTCACCAAGACAGGCTCCGTCCCCGAATGGGTCCTAGAAGCCTCCAATTAGCACAGATAGCTTGATTCTAATTTGGCGACCTACCACCAACACCCTTGCTTGCTAGCCTTGCGGAACAGTAGCATTGCCGGCTTCTATTCAAAGCTGCGGCTGGCAAATGGTACCGCCGTCGCTTGTCACCAGCCAGCTATTCTTGGGCGCAAGAAGACCTGTTGCCGTGGTCTCTCGCGGCATGAAATGGCATGACGGCTTCGCAACTTCATCGCTGACGCCCAGCATGGGGACGGATAATAATACCACTAACCTTAGTGGACTTGTCAACCTCAGCTTCAAACTAAGCTGACTCCTGTAATGGCAAGCTAGTAGACGAGCAATCCTTTGTTGCTAATCCTTTGCTGCTCCAGTCTGCTGAATGCTTCTTAAAACCAAAGCCTCGCCCTTCCGTATTCCATCCTGCTCTTCAACCTCCACCCAGGTCCCAGTCACTCCGAGCCCGTTCTTTTCTCGCAGTACATCCGCTTACGTGAAGATCATTGGCCTCTTACGTTGAAGATACCCCTCTAAGTGCTACCCGCCAACCACAGTCAGCCCCTCCACCAGGGTCCCCGAATCAGGACAGCTTGCTGGGAGCATCACTTCGACACAGCCCGAGCGTTGTTTCCTGCACTATTCCGCTCTTCGTTCTTGTCACATTTCCTGTCTCTTCGATTAAGCTGCCGAAATCCTTCTCACAATGTCGAACCTCCGTTCATCAGCGTTCCCCCAGCGCCTGTCCGGCCTGTCGCAGAGCCAAAGCGCCAACGAAACCTCCAGCGCGCCCTCGGACCAACGTGACGATGCGAAGCGCAACATGTTCAAGAACATGAGGGCTCTGCCCACTCAGCACTACTGGGATGTCTATTTCGACGGGTGAGCTTTGATAAAACATCTTCCTGGGCTTCACTCAACCCTCGTGAACCCATGAGTGAAGCCTGTTGGCCAATTAGCGTGCTGACCGTTTTTGCTAGACAAGCGAGAGACCAGAAGGAAGGTGAAGAGAACTACCACTCGAACCTAGAGAAGCTAGATACCCAGATCGAGTCGGTCCAGGACTTCTGGCGCTACCACAACAACACCCCCATCGACCAGATCAAGATGCGAGAGTCAATCTACCTCTTCAAGCAGGGCTTCCGTCCTGTCTGGGAGGATCGCCGTAATATCACTGGTGGCAGCTGGACATTCCGTGTCCCCAAGACTGCGGGCCCCGAATTCTGGACGCAGATCCAACTCCTGGCTATTGGCGAGAAGCTCCAGGGCGCTCTAGATGGAGGTGAGCTTGATTCTGTAATCCCCGTGGCAAAGTTTCATCCCTTTTCTTTCTCGAGCAAAGGGCGGAAGAGACGGATTTGGTACACAAACTAGAAAATGAGCAACCGGCTAACACCATGTCTCTAGATGATCAGCTTGCGGGCGTTGGACTTTCGGTCCGTTTCAACTCGCACCTCATCACCATCTGGCACCGCGAGGGATCCCGAAAGGCCTCGATCGACGGCCTCCTCAAATGCGTAATGGAAGAGCTCCCCGCCGAGTTGCAGCCGAAGCCAGATACCTACTTCTACAAGAAGCACTCTGAGCACGCTGGCTTCAAGGCTCCACCTGAGCTGCAGGCTGTCCTGGATTCCCAGAAGAGGGCGGAAGCTCTCAAGACCCAGAAGAAGCAGCAGCTGCAGCAGGAGCCCATTCCTGAGTAACGTCTCGATATCGAGGCCCTTTTTTCTTTTCTTCTCAAACACATTACTTCTTCTTTTTTTTCTCTTCTTCCTTTTCTTCCTTTCTTCCTTTTCTCTTCCTTTCTTCTTGGGCTACGTGCCTTTTTATTCAATTCTCTGTGTGGAATACCACATTTGGAAACGAGGTTCATCATCAGCATATGAGATCGATAATGTAACGAGAGCGAAGGCATCGATCTGGCGTTTTTCTTTATAGTTGGGCGGCAAACATACTAGGGTTAAATAGACCATCTATTTTGTCTTTTGATTTAGCTCAGTGAAAGACTACTCAATTCATTCCCACCTCTAGTGTTCTTCAACTGTTCACGTTATCGGTGTCCCATAGTGGAATTGTGGGTGGCTAGAGCTGTTCATCGCGACCTTTTGCCCTTCCTTTCCACGGTGGAATGGCAACTGATCTCCCGGGTTTGACATTTCCCAGGGGCTTTGTACGTGCCCAATGTATGTTTCTTTTGTTAATTCTGCTCCACGAGGACTATGTAGCCATACCAAACTTAAATGTCAAACAAACTGCCTGTCACTCCCCCCAACGCCACGCGAGAAGCCAAACGCCGGTTATAAACATGATGACCCCATGCATATACGAGAAAACTTACACAGAAGATGCCCTCCTCATCTCCATACGCCGGCATTCTTCATCACGCCGTCAAACTCAGCCAGCTCGACCCCCCTCGCGACGCCCGCCCCGCCGTTCGCCTCCAGGATCATGTCCTTGAGCACCTCCTCGTCCACGTCCTCCTTGAGCACGGCGGCGACGCGGCGGAGGTGGGCCAGCGTTATGGTGCCCCCCTGGCCGTTGGTGAAGAGCCGGAAGGCCTCCTCGAGCTCGTGGCGGTGCGCCTCGTCCGTGTCGTCCTCGCGCGAGTGGAACTTGAGGGCGCAGATGGCGAGGAACGGCTCGTATGTCGCGAAGCCGTCGGACTCGGGGTCGAGGATGGAGATGAACTCCTTGAGTTCGGCGGGCGAGGAGGCGGGGATGCCGAGAGCTCTGTGATGCGAACGTTAGCAGGGGATAGGACGAATCACATGGGAGCGCAAGTTACGCTGAGGGGGGGTCCCCTACATTAGAGCCGATTTGAAGTCGTCAATCGGGATGACTCCGTTCTTCTCGCCGTCCATGGGCTCGGCGAAGAGGCTGAAGGCCTCCTTGATCTCGCCCTCCTCTTGCGCCGAGATGTTGTGCTCTTTTGCGAGCTTCGATCGCGGTGGTGCCTTGGGTGCGCTGGCTGCGGCCCCGGTTTTGCGCTTTGGCGGCTGTTGATGTACTGTTAGATGAGATTTCCATAGGCCTCGTATTGAGGAACTCACTCACCATCTTGTTCTGTGACACGCCCTGGGGCTCGATGTGAGTATATGCTTGACGGCGCACATCCGCTTTCTGGACTTGCTATCAGCGATAAGATACTGAGACAGTGTTAAGTATATACATGTGAGAAATAACACTGTGTACATATTACCTCGGAACCCATTGAAAAAAAAAATTACTTCAGACCTTCAACCTCATTCACCAAAGAATCGCTTTATGACCTCTTCAAGTCAAAGCACAGCCGCCAGAAATGCTACGATTAGCTCTCCAGCTCTCGTCATAACTTGTATTCTCAACGGCCCGACGGTAAGTCTGCAGTAGGTCCGAATGACGACACCCGGCGCTGGTCAAATCCAAGCCCAAAAAACTCCGCTTCTAAAAATGCTAGAGCTTGCCGCCTCCTATGTCCCAGAGCGAGCAAGTGTGGACAGTGAAGCAATATTGAAATCGGTCCGTCAAAAATGACGGATGTCCAGAGCATCGCCAGCGGCGCCGCTGTCCTTGGTGACGGGTGCCTCGCGGTCAATGGAGATATTTCTTCATGCACAAGTGGTGATTTGTATTTTCGTCGTAACATGAGCATCATGGGACATAACCCAGGCAGCGCTCTTCAGCTCAATTGAAATAAACACCTTTCTCCTACTCTCTGTAATCTCAACAACTGTCATTTCCCCCCTCGCACCTGGCCCTCGTCCATATCCTTGCCACTGAGAAACATACTCATATCTTTGCCTCTGGTGGTCTGGTCGGTGTTGTTAGTACCATGTCCACACATGGTGTGACACTGGAGGGCATTTGATTACTTCCTCACTTGAAGTTGTTCTTCATCTCGCGGAGCTTGCCCATGACGCTGACCGGGTCGGTCTCGCCCGTTGCCTTTTGGATTTCTGGGTCCTGTTGCACAATCTGGTCAGCTTCTTCGAGGTGCTATGTGAAGCAAATTCAGCCATACCTCAACTCTCATGAACACGTTGTGTTTCTAAGTTTTCACGCATCAGTTCAATATATTCATCAAGCTAGGCAGAGCTCATCATGTAGAGTGTCACAAACCTTTTCATCGCCAATGGTGAACTTGCCGGTCGTCACCTGGTTGACGTCGGCAAACGCCTGCAGCTTCTTGATCGCGTCCGTCTGGGAGACGGAAACGGTGAACTTGACGTTGGACTTGGTGTACTCATGCCCGGGCTATCCTCGCAAATTTTGTTGGGTCAGCAGGTGAAGCCCCTCAAACTACGGGTTTCAACTCCTAGTTTGCATCCCTTGGGGGCGGGTGTTCAACGCACATAGACAACAGTCTCGTCAGGGAGGGCTCCGAGGCGCTTGTTGAGAGCCTCGTGCATCTGGTCAGCTGTTCCCTCGAAGAACTTGCCACATCCTGTGAGACAGTGTTAGTTTTCTGTTCTTTACTTCTGTTTTCATCCCAGTCCAAGCATGTTGGGGAATGAACAGGATGCTTACCGCTGATGAAGAGGGTGTCACCAGTAAAGACGGCCTTGCCAGTGCTATCCTCCAGGAAGTAGCAGATGCTATCCTGGGTGTGGCAGGGAGTGTAGATGTTGGTCACCTTGATATCGCCCAGCTTCGTGACTTCGTTGTGCTTAGGAGTCTGTGTTACTCCCTCGCAATCCTTGCCACCGATGATAGTCAGGTTGGGGGTGCCGAGCTCAGCAAGCTACAAATAGACCATGGTAAGTTCATGTTTGAAAACCTTGCAATATGGCAACTATCAGACTCACAAGCTTCTTGTTTCCTCCAGCATGGTCCCAATGGCTGTCGTATGTTAATTACAATCTTGTATCGAGAGCCTCGTTGTTGGGTTCTGGACATACTGGTGGGTATTGACAATGGCAGTCAGGTTGATCCTGCCAGAGCTGATCGCCTCCTTGAGCACTGGAACCACCCTATCAGGCCTGTTAGAGGTCATGCACAAACGGGAAAATGCAAGCCTAGAACTTCTTACTCGGGAGGGTTGGCTGGGTCAATGATCACAGCATCCTTAGACTTGTCATCTATGACGAGGTAAGAGTAGTTATTACTACTTCCCACCCCTGCATTGACCATCAATTAGTTTTCCTCGCTTTCCTTTGAGTAGTTTTAAATGTGATATCTCTCAAGAGATGACACTAATTCACGAATACTCACACAGTGGAATAGCCTCAATATGCATGGTGCGGATATGCTGAAACTATGATGTCAGAACAACCGCCGGTCAGCCTTCAGATATTCAAATTCCAATGGAACTGGCTGAGTCTCACGGGCCGTGCAATCTGTCTCAGAGGGAATTTTCGTAATGCGAAGCGATTCATCACTCTACGAGAATGGCAGGATGGTGGTTGACGATGCTCTATGTTGGCATAATTACAAATCACCTATGGTGTAATGTAATGACGTTGGTTGGTGGAAGTCCAAACGCGGAGTTACAGTGGAGCAAACAGCCAAAATCGCAACGAAACAGCGCCCATAGCAGCATGCTCATAACATCTCTATTTCCTGTTTACGAAAATCGATATTGTAACATCGACGACGGCGAGCGTTGCAGTGTAGAAGGGCATATTTCAGAGCAGCAAAGTCGTAACCGGATACATGTGATAACTTCACTTGCAGAAGAGAAAGCTAAACAAGCAGTCATATCACATGCTACGTGGGAATATTTATGGGTATCATTTATCTCACACAGCGCCAATTGGCTTCGGTTTCCAATTTCCCTGGTATACCGCCCAACCGGTGGCTGACGCAACGTCTTGGGGATCCGATGCTGGGTCAGCGGCCGGAGGGAATGGCTGGGGCGGTTCCTGATCCTCCTCGTCCTCCTCTGCTTCCACGAGGTCCCGCGACAATCGCATGCATTTAACATATGCCTGGTTGCCTGGCAGCGTGCCCTGCAGGCGGGAGAGGCAGCTGAGCAGGGTGTCAACATCCCACCGCCTCTCCAGTGCGAGGCGGCTTCTCCTGTCGGCATTAGGATCATGGTCCCCTTCTTCCCGCAGGTAGCGCAGCAAAGCATCCTCACACGTTTCAGACAACAGGTCATCACCAGCCAGGTGTCTCCAGTAGTACCCCCAAATCCACCGTAGCGCCTTCTTGGCTGCAGAGCGAAGCTTGGCCAGGGAGGGGAGCTGTTCATGTGTTGACTGGTGCCTCAGCTCAACGAAAGTAGCCGGCAGACCAATGGTCCTGGCAAGGGAGTACATGCTCTGCTTGCGCTGCTTGTCCTGGTGGCCGTCCAACAAACCGGTGACGAATCTGGAGAGTGGAGCCGTCCGCTCATCAGCAAAGGTTCAAGGTGAAGGCCGAAACTTTGGTCCGCCACAATAGCGCATTCAGCTCAGCGCTTGGTAGGAAGCGGCCGAGCCAGGCCTGGGCCATGTAATGTGATGGGGGGGGGGAGAGACTAGGGGTGCGGTATAGAGGGTAAAACAGGCATAAAACAGGTCTGGTGCTTGGAATCGATAGCGTCACACTTACCTGCTGAACGCTGCTGAGTAGGCCGCTCTTACGGCGTAAGCCGACGATGCCGTCACATTATCGACCCCGGTCGCCTTCGTGTTCACCATCAGCTCCTCGTCGCTCAGCACCGCTGCCGTAAGCAGGGCCGTGGACTCCACCATGTGCGGGCAGTTGCCGCGCTGCATCCACATCGACACCCGTGCCACGGCCTGATGAAGTTGCAGTCGCTGGTTGCGTCTGAGCCTCTCGACGCCCGCCATCCTCCGACACCGACGCCGCTCCTGCTCTCCAGCTTCAGGGCTGCCAAGATCATCTTTGCCCTCTTCGTCCCCCTCGCTCAAGCCGCCGTGCTTGGTGGTATCTTGGTGCCACATACGGCTGTGCTCTCCGAGCCATGACGGAGACGCAGCATAGAATTGGTGCCTTACAAGAAGCAGCTCCTCCCTGTCCCGCCACGGCGTCAGGATGTACTTGACCATCCCTGCGGTGTGGTCGAAAGGCACAGAGTGATCGGAAGGGGGCAAGAACTTGTGAGAGGAAAAGAGGAGTCTTAGACCGGTGTGTGATTTGTTGGCGCTGAGTTGAGTTAGACGATTGGGCGTAACGTAGTTGAATTTTTCAGCTCCTTCACAGCTCTGTCTTGTCCTTCCCTGCGATGAATTTTTCGCGGTCTCCTCTTTAATTTGGTTTTCCACCTTCTCGAACAGAGCTAGAAGGTATAAAAAAAATTCCAAAATGCAGAAACATCCACAACAAGGGTGGTCCCAGAGGAGAGGGGCTAGTTGCCCAGGACTCTGGCGGTCTCAGTCTGGACCGATGTCAACCTCATCTTATTGCCTTCAGGCCTTGCTGCAGTGCTATTAGTGTGACATGGCTGGCATGACTCTCCCTCTTGGACCTTAGGTACCTTTAGTGTGTAAGCGCCCACTGACACCGTCACACAGAGGGCGGTACAGAGGGTGCCTTGCCTGCCGCCTGGGTACCTGCCGGCCTACCCAATATACTACGGTTAGGCAGGTAGTATTACGCTCTGGACCACCTGAGGTGCTAGCAGCTGCGCCGATCCAGCACCTTCAAGGGCAAGGAGGGATGGAGGTAAGCAGCCGGTCCCATCACCAGTGTCAATGGGCTTACCGCACTGAGACAGGGCTCCCAATAAACGACTGCAACCTCCATACGTGACCTAATATATCCTGGCGTACCGCTGGGAGGAGGCCAACCATGCTCCATAGTCCCTCCATGATCCTGCGCGCGGCCGAAATGATGGATGTATGCATGCATGCACGTCTTCTCGCAAGCTGGCCCAAACTAGCTTTTCGACATGCCTTGCTGGCGGCCACTTTCGGTGCCTGGCCCATCCCCATTTCCCGAGTACGCAAGCCGAAACTGACCCGCGACTCCGCACCTGAATGAGTGAGAAAAGAAGTCTCCACGATCCGCTCTGTCCTCGTTTACAAGTCCGAATCCCACTGCGTTGTCTTGACCACCCGCCTCCATGCGATCCCAGCCGGACTACATTCGGTAATGACATTGTGAGAGAACATCGAAATGATTCTGATCCCGGACGCCGCTGCTGTTTCATCGTATCCTAAGCCCGAAATGATATGCAACACGTATTTTCAGACATGACACGGGTCCTTCCTCGGCCTTTGGCATGCTCTCGGTCTATTCTCCTCCACAGACAATGCAAGGCGGGGAGGGGCCCAATAACTGAAGTCTTGCAATTGCCAACGTGGACCGGTCGCCGGAGCATACGCTGATCCCGCCTCTGCATGCCTCCCAACCCTTTCGCCAGTGTGCCCGGTGTTACAAATGACAACTCATTCATGAGCTCGTCATTTTCTATTGTCGCAAGGCCGAGCTTGGCGACATGAGTGAATTGTGCGTTAGACCGGTAGCTCTCAATCTTGGAAGCGTACGCGTCGTTCCCGTCGCTTGTTCTTGATAACCATTCTTACCACCCTCCATTGGACCTGGCGGGTGTGACAATCACAGTGCGTCGCGCACTTCTGAGGGGAGGTGCTTTTTTTTCGGCAGGCAGGTGACCAACCCACCGTTAGGTAAGGCATTATGGATTATGGGCAAAGAGGAGCCAGAAGCCACACCCATGCCTACGGTGGCGGCGCTGGCCATCATCGCGATGCCAAAGGAAATGGGCTTAGCCCAGCGCCTAAGACAGCCTTGAATGATCGACCACGCTGGACGGGACTGCCGGGAGGAAGGCCCAACAAGTGGTCGACCACCAAAATGATTTGGTTAGGTTAGGGGTAGGTATTAAACAGGGCGCCGGCGCGCTCGACAAGGGTCTACGTCTCCTCCGAGGCAGGCTTGCCCAAGGCTATTTCAAATATGTACGCTACCTTAACAGGTGAAATCAACGAAAATTATGTTTTGCACGCCCCCCCCCCCATCCCTCCACCTTTCTTTTCTCTCCCCCACCAAAACCGACATCCCCTGGAGCGCCCTAGCAATTCGTGGGTGGGAAGGCTCGGGTCCCTGGAACTGGGCCATGCTTCTTTCGTATCACACAGATCTAATCAGCCGACCATGCACTTTAATACATAGAGCCGGGCTAAGCAAAGTCGTGATAGGCGGCTTGGCGGCAGAAGCCACTCTCTCTGCTCGGGACGCGATAGGCATGAAAATTAAAAGCCAACTCGCGAGTGACATTACGTCGCTCTCGCCTAGAACTCTCGAGGAGCCGCGAAGGTTTAGGCCCGAGTCATTATCAACACCGGGCCTCTTACCAGCATACCGCCCTCCTCTACGATGAATAGAAAGTTAGAAAGCCATCAATGCGGCGGTCACGCACGGGCCGCGCCCCCGAAATGTGTGTGCTGTGTGAGCTGCGCTTTGAGAATAATCCCCCCCCGTAGATGTCGCCCCCCCGGGGCAGCTCCTGCGATGAGTAAGTATGCGAGCTGTTCCATCAGACACAGACCGACCGGCGGTGGTTGTGTCCACACACCATCCCTGGAGACCACGCAGCCTGATGTAATGGGCTGGTTTTAGAGAGGAGGAGGGGAGGGCCACCAGCGACGCACGTACGTCCGAGCACAAACCTGGTACCTTGCCGGCTGGCCTCGCCATTTGGTCCCCCCCAAGCCCAGGGAGCGAGAACGCGGCAAGTACCATTTGCCAGCCAGTCATAGCGCAAGGCAAGGCCGGGCATGGTCCCATGGCGGGGTCGGTGCTATTTCAGAAGCCACCACGCTCGGGTGAGGGACGCAGAGGCCATGCATGCTGCCCCCCCAATCAAACCCAACGCGCTGCACTGACTCGAAAGGTTGATAGCGGGAACATGGGCCGTGGTCGTGCCCAAAAGTATGGAAGAGGAGGGGGAGGTGAGGGGAGGGGGGCGCCATCCTTGGCTGTCGGTCGCCTGCTAAGATCAGCCTGGATTTCATGCTCGCCTGTTTGCTGCATCCGACGCGGCCCAGCGCCTGCTGCCCATTTGCTCCGGGGACTGGAATGATCTCGTTTTCCCGTGGCTTACGGCGGAATACATACCTACCCTGCCTCCTTAGGATTTTATTGTCGTTGCCTGTCATTCCGGCGGTTTCTGCGAACGCCAGACGCCACAAACAATCGAGGAATGCCTTGGTGGCTTGACAGCCCCCCCCCCCCCCCCAAGCCACGGCACGCGGTGGAGAATAATGTGGCGCGAAAAAGGCCGTGAGCGACGCATCTTCGAAATGGGGAATTAAGAGAAAACCGCCGCCAGGGTGCAGGGTGCAGGGGTGCAAAAGGAACCAGCGGGGGTGAGTCGAGAGTTTGGGATTTGCCATCCAATCAAGGCCCGGCAAAGTCAGCTAGTAGGGATCGCACGGACCCGGCCTCACATGTCTGACAGGGATCCACTGGCGGCTCTGTTCGCTTGATTAGCGTCATCGTGGGATAGCTTGTGCATGAAAGCAGTTGCTTTGGATGAACGAGGTCTGTCTGGAGTGTTGGCTCGTAAAGCACGCAGAGTGAAAGTCACGGTTCAGGTTCAGCTGGTACTGGGTTTGGTTTGTATTGCTCCATTTGTGGGGTTCTATCTAATAAAATTCAATAATCGCTAGTTTGAGCCTGGGTATTCATGTCCTGATAATCCGCTCATTGCACCGTTGCGGGCGCCCATACAATGCCCATCCCAATGCCATTCCTAGTTTAAAGCGCCAGTTGAATAATTCAGTCCCAATGTTTTTTTGTCGTCAATCATGCCAGTATTTCTGATCCAATCCAGTTGGCATCAGGTGCGTAGGTTTTGAGTTGAAGTCTCACTTATGCGGAGGCATCCTCATCATCCTCTTCCTCCTCGTCATCCTCCTCCTCTCCATCAGAGGTGGGAGGCTCCCAGGTTTCCTCGAGCTTCAGGCCCTTTCCAGTGGGTTCATTGGCACGGTAGGTGGAGCTGAAGAGGGAAGAAGTAGTAGATCGGTAGTTGTTTAGTTGAGGATCCTCGTCATATTTCTCCGGAGCATCGTAAAGACCCATTCCAACAAGAATCTCCCCCTCCTCCTCGGGCTCTTCCAGTGTGTCATAGCGAACTGGATTTTCAGAGACCGCGGGCTGGGGCTGTTGAGAGTACATGGTCGAGTCGGGAGTAGGAGGCGTAGTATTGCTGAGACTATGCATGTATGGTTGCCATTCGGTGGACTCTGCAACAGGCGTCTCGTTGGCTGGGAGCTCCGTGTAGATGGGGAAATATGATCCATTGTTGTTGGTGTTGATGGTATCCCAGCCAGTAGGGTTCAGATATTGGGGGACATTGCCTGGGTACTCAACAGGAAGAGGGGAGAATCCAGATGAGGGAGATGTGTCGGGTGAATAGGAGGTCATCATTGGTGACAGCTGGGGACATCCTGTGGATGCGTCCTGCTGGTCAGGAAACAGCTGAGTGGTGAGAGGGTAGTATTGCTGCGGCAGTTGATAGTTGGTCTGAATCCCGTAGAATTGTGAGCTGGGATGCCAGCTAACAGGTCGTGAGGTTCTGGGGTTTGCTGGTCGAGAAATTGGAAGCTGCTCGGGTAGGTGTTGTGGCCGCTTGTAGAATTGGTTGTCGTTGACAACCATGGGTCTTCGTTGAGATGCGGCGGGTCTTCTTGGGCTGTTGTTGGCGCTGGTGGGCTTCACCACTCTCATAGATGGTCCAGAATATTGTACACTGCTTCGAGATCGTCGTCGAGATGCTTCGGAAACAGCTTGCTGCGTAGCCCAGGTGTCGAGAAAGGCATCTTGTGGCTCCATGGGCAGAAAACCCGGAGAGATGCCCCCGTTGAGAGAATACATTATGGGTGGTGTGGGTGGCGGTATGTGATGTAGGGAAGCGTGTTGTTGTAACGGTGAGGGAAGGAAATAAGATGTAAGAGGGGATGCTTGGTTTTAAAAGGAAACGCTGAGAAGAATTAAGAAATGCCAGAGTTCCTTGGAGTAGTCAGATGTCCGGTCGATGAAGAGATGGACAAGCCCTGGGATCAAATGGGTTATGTATCATAGTCCGGAAAGACATTGGAAGGCGCTACTATGAGGTGGTTCCCTGCGCCAGGGAGTGAGAAAACATGTGCCACATTAGGATGGTCTGGAGAACAATAATAAGTGGCTACATATTCATATTAGACCTAGTCGTAGTCGGATCAAGGCCAAGTCGGCCATGGATGGATCTGGTGGCCTGTGGGCCGTCGAGACAATAGACAAAGTACTTGCAGGCGAGAAATAAAACTGAAGTAAAAAAAGGGCGACATGGGCCATCTATCACTAGCATCGTAATGCGCCAGCCAGCAAACAGGCCCGGCGGGTTGCATCCACGGGGGAGATCGAAGCGACTGCGGGTCCCAGCACAGGGGGTCTTCCAGTCCCCTGGCTACGACTGCGCTAGCCAGAGTTGTGCATATACAAAACCTCTTTCTGCAGGATTGTCTTTTAGCACCCTTACCGGGATTGGCATTGTGATTGTGGATAGAAGCGTGTGGTAGGCCGGGAGTCAAGTGGAAGGCTGCGTCATATGGGTCCAAGCAGGGGGGTGTGCCGACCGGATTCCGGGCTAGAAATGGAAACATGAATGAGGGATCCATCATCTGGCTCTGGTTGGTGGCCCGGCGGAGGCGATAGTTCGAAAGCGCGCGTTGATTAATGTGGGTGGACATGCGTTGGAGACCAGCCTCTTGATCTGGATGTAGGTACCTACATAATATTATGGATGCACACACACACGCTGTTGGTGCCCACTCGCGAGTGCGGACGACAACGACGGCCTTGACCATGACCGTGACCGGGCTTGCTTGCGGCTTGCCAGTCTGATGGAGCTATCCCATCCCAGGCCCAGACGCATGCACAACGCATGTGAGGCATCTTTGTCCACACAAGCCCAGTGGCAGCCTCTCATCGTGTGACGGGAGTACATAGACACACACGCGCACGCACGCACTCACACAACACCGTAGTATTCGTCCGGGGGGGGAGGCAAGTGAGCATGCTGAGATCTCCCATGTGTCTCGGAAGCCTTCATTACAACAAGGGCGCATTTTTAGCCAGGCAGGATGGCCCCCTCCGGCCCAAGACATCAATCAGGACTGCTCCTCTCGGCCATGGCAAGGCTCAAAGTCTCGGGTGGAATGTGACGAGGAAGCGAAAGGCAAAGTTTGCTCAGGCAGGCGCTTAGGTTGATTTGCTCGGGGTTTCAAAACCAGACAGCATCGTGAAGCGATGGCAACCTGCTAAAGGGAGTCCACTCGAACCCTACCAAGCCCCTGTCGGCAGCCAGCGCAAGAATAGAGCCTTCTCGACCTGTGAGACTAACCAGGCAGGCTGCACATGGATTCTGCCCACCCCACCAGAAACTTCCCGCGAAACGTTATCCCTTGCCGCTCTCGGATCCATCCAAGGGATGGGGAAGGGCTTTGGGTGCACGCTATGGGCGTCGGGCTAGAACATCGGCTGTAAAGGCTGCGCGGCCAGACATGCTGGCTGTCCGCCTCCTGGCGCGCTGACCACAGCAACGGGGGGTGTCCGCATGACTGTTGGCTTGGGGTCTTAGTGTCGTGCCCTGAAGGTGGTTTGGGAACGCTCCACCGGGAGAGGTGGGGATCCATCGATGATTTGGGGACTAGGTGTACAACAGCCTTCACGTCCATCCATGTGGATTCCAGCAAAATCTACTTTAGGTAGGATGTGAATGTGAGCCTGGGCCGGGATTGGCCCATCGGGTCAGCCTGTCTCGCCACCCCCCTTCGATACAGATATCAGGGACACCTCCTCGGATACACAGCACAGATTTTAAAGTGATAGGGAGGAGTCGGAGTGGGCCTATCATGCAGGAATGAAGACGTACACTTTCGACCATACGTTTCTAATCATATGTACAAAGCCAGGCAACTTGGGGAGATTATTCTGGCCAAGAGGTCCAGTTTAGAAGCCAGCGATCTTCTAACGTCATTTGTTCCGCACCCCCATTGCAGGCCGGGGCTTGGATGACTATCCTCACCAAATCCCTCCTCTGCGGATAGTAATTAAATTGGCCGTTGGTTGTGGAATGTGCATTTGGGAATTCAAAAGGGACATCGGCATGTAGGACAGGGAGCATGGGCAGCAGAGCGCTTCTGCAACTTGTAGCAAAAACAAAAACAAATAGGAGGCAGAGCCAAAAGAATGCCTGACACGAGTCGGGTGGGCTTGCTTTCACAGCCTGTACGACGAATGATGCTGTGCATCTGCCTCAACGTAGCGTATGAGCCGGCGGAGCCAGATGCGGTGACTTATTATTATGGCTCCCAGGGATTCAATAGTGAATTGGTGCTACTGTGCCGCCAAGCTGTGGGGAGGAAGAAGGAAAACTTGAAAGGGTGGGTGATGAGCTCTTGGTGGAGCTGCAGGTCTCGCCAACTGGACAGCCCGGCCTCAAGGATCACAAAAGTTAGCGGGTGGCTTTTGGCGCAAATTGAAATAGCACCACAATAAGCAGGGACGACACATATGCTAGCAGAAGAACTTTTCTACTACTATTTGGAGCGAGCGAGAATTAGGAGTAGAAGTACTAATTACAATTATTCAAGGCAAGGTAAGCATGCGAGAAAATAGACTGTGACGATGGATCTTCTATCCCTGATGGCCTTCGGGGTCGGCGCTGTACTTGGATACGCAGGTATATGGGTACATGCGGGCAAGGTATGCGTCCACACACAAATATGTACACGCGCATGTACTCTGTACTCACAGTCAATCTCGGGCACTCGCTCTCCCACACGAGCTGGAGCCACAAGCAAAGTTGAGACGAGCCCAGTGAGGCGGAGCGGAAAGAGCTGGTCATTTCCTCTTCTGGCAAGTGTGACCCTGCACTCCCTAACACAGGGAGTAAAGGGCAACCTCACCGCCCGGGCGCCTAGGAAATGTGGGGCTGGCTCCCTCGGAGCGAAGTGGACCCAATGGTCCTGCTCAGCACGGGAGACGAGGTGATTGATGCATTGAAGCGAAACCACCACACATCCATCCATCCATCCACAGCCATCCATCACAGATTCGAGGAACTGCAGTCAGCTGCACTGTGCAGTTTGTCGCCGCCATCGGCTAATACCTGAGGTCGGCCAGATAGAAACACAAGGTCGATGCCTACAGCGACAAGGTTCCGGTCTATGACCATGACATCCAGGCCGTTGGACCCAACACGACATTACATTAGCATACCAATACGAAAATCTACAAGATCATCAAGTACCGAATCTTAGCGAACGACTGTGCAACTTCCGGGCGAACATTACTTCATAGTTCCAAGTGGATCTGATTTGGAGCATCATAGACCAGGACTTGCGCCCTGAGAATAGGAGCGACTCCATGCGCCTGACGGCCACGTCAATTAGCAGAGAAACACTGGGATGAGGGCGATAACCGCAAGATTGACTGGTCAGCCAATGAGCTGCTCCGATTGCTAGTACGTGGTAGCCGATGCGCTATGGCTTCATTAGGCCGCTCCAGCAAAAGAAAACACAATGCACAGAGATGACTGGCAGCCAAGGGATCCTCCTTCACCAAGCCGGTTACTTAGGCATAATTGTCCCGCGCTCTGCTCATGTCGGGTCCTTTCTTTTTCCCCTCTCCTCCCCTTGCTTGTCTCGTTTCTACTGGACCCCACCGTACTACCCTGCCACAGGAACAGCTGAGACTGAGCCCGCTGAGGGATCATCCACAGGCATAGTTCGCCTGCTAGCGGTCTTAGCGGGCTAATTATACTGGGCGCCTCCGCCTGAAACCCTTTGGATCTGCTGTTGAGTGCCCTGTTCGACCTGTTTTGTGCCCTGGCGACGCCCCCAACCCAGCCCAGAGCCACCCACCGTCCACCCATTGTGCTCCGCCAGCTGATGACTGCAGTGACCCAGGCAGGCAGGCAGTCATTCCTGGCCCTGGCTTTCGAACCAGAAGTGGAGGCCTGAGAGGGTGATGAGAGGACCTTTGGCTGGCGTCGCCCACACACATCCCATCCACACGGCCGCCTGGAACCCAACATGATGCATATCTGAGGTCACTCCTCAATCCGCGACGGCTCCGTTCCCCGATCCTGACGGCGGTGGACTGCAACTCTCATTTCACCTGCTGCTGGTGTCAGCAGCCTAAGCATGCCTACGACAGGCAGCCTCCCAAGCAAATCTGCTCTGCTGCAGCGGGGCGCCGTCTGTCGTACCAGCCTAAGCAGGCAGTGATGCCGCTCCATCATCTCCATTTGCAGTGCTGAATGTCACCCCTTTTTTTTAACCTCCATCGTGCACCACTACTAGGTCTTAATTCATCGCCAGCTGGAGGCGAGAATGTACTGGGTCCCTACCCACGCCATTCCTGAGCACACGGTCAGCAGGCCTCGTCATCAAGCCGAGCCGGAGTAATGGACAGTTAGCGGGCGGCCCCGTCACGAACTCTGCATTGTGCACCCTTCAGCTTTTATTGCCTCGCCTACATCACAGCCTGGCTGGCCATGTCACCATATTCGCGCAATCAATCCTCCCAAGGTTTCAAGGGTGCAACCATCTCCTCGTGCGTTCTTACAGGCCATCCCCTAACAAAGCTAGTTTACTGCGCCTGCCTCTATTCATGGCGCCGGGTTTTCTCTTTCGTTTTGCTCGAAGCCTGTCCACCGCAATTAACCACTAGCGTTTCGACACCGACTTGGCTGGTGGTGACTCATTCACACTCTCACCCTGGAAACTCGTCAAACCGTGACAAACATGCCTGTCGGCTATGACGAATTCTACTAAAACAGCAGACTGCGTGTCATTTCTCTAAATACCTTGGCCCGCTCACGCCGCCCACCAGACGGCGTTTCTCTAGGTAGTTTCGGGACAAGGAATCATTTGCCTTTCGCGCCTTCTATTTAGGTGATCAACAACCCAACAAAAATGCAGCCCTCAAGTGTACACCAGTTCTGCAGACGACGCGGTGACCAGGATGCACCATGCTCGGGATTTTGACTCGATGTCTCATGGCGCTGCGGCCTTTCTATCAGAACTAACCTGCTTTCTTAGCACGACTCGTTCCATTCAGGACAATTTTCATCTACCCCTCCGTCCTGTGGCGCCCAGGGTAATTCCAAACGAGAATTCGGAAAGGGAATTGTCAGGTGTAAGCCTCGTCGAGCGTGGCCGTCACATCCTGGGATGATGCGTGCCCAGGCTCTGTAGGGCGGCCCAAGTGAGGGTCTACAGCTCTGATTTACCATGTCTCGAAGGGAAGTATTGTGCTTCGTCACCTTGGCAGCCGACTGGGAGCGTATGCCCCGTACCTCTGGGAACCTGAGACACGATTGCCATTGGGTATGTGAAAGGGCTGTCCGTCCATGGTATTGACTAAGTCGGCTCAGGATTGATTGTCCTCGGACTAGACACCTTTTTTATGGGACCGGGGAATGGAACCGCGTGGCTATAGTAGCACAGGAGCTGACTCGGAGTTGCTGGCCATGATGCAGATGAGTATGGTGTTGTAATACCACATTGGCCAGCGTGCAGCGATAGGCAAGGAACATGTCTAATTCATATGTAGGTGCCCAGTAGATTGCGTAGGCATGAGCTGCTTTTTCTTCCGCAGCTTTGATTGGAATCGAAAGCAGAAGCACCGCTGTGCTCCCACATTTCCTGCGTTGCATCACCGTTACCATCTCTCGATCGTTTCTTGCCAACCATCCATGCGTGCCTGACCAGTGAGGATCCGGCCAAGGGACGATCATAGTGGGTATCCTTTCAATACCCTAGAGTCGGCTGTGGTTGCGTCGAATTCTCATTCCGTCTCCTGAAAGTCAAGCGAGCAAGTGCAACTCGTATGCGTAAAAATGAGAAGCTCTAGCGATCTCCGCTAGTGGCGATCGGAACTCTCAATGTTGATGGAGTGGTCAAACACACAATCAGTGGCAGCCTCTTTTGCGTGTGCACACCCCCCTCCACTCCCTTCCCCGCATTATTCGAGGTGACGCTATGAAGGCTACAACGGCGTCACAAAAACACCCCCCCACCACTCCCTCCCATTGAGAGACGGCTTCCTTATCTTGTGTGGTACAGTCGGTATAGTGTTTTCCTCTGCTTGATAATACATGCCTAGCCACACACATGCGTCCCAACGGCCCTAGTTCATCACGATAATATCAAGGGCAAGGCAGATGCGGGTGCAGATGCAGCTGCAGCGAACCGCGGTTTTTGGTACTCCCTCGCCCGCAACTTGGCACATCACACATAGACCGTCTTACGAATCTCGACTGGTGACTCTTCCTATGACTTGAGCAACCCGCTCACTTCGGTTATCCGGATAATATACGTCTTGATTCTGGAGCTGTGATGACCACATACCCTTCAGCACTTGTCTGGCGCATCTCGGCTGGAACATGCACCCATTCCTGAGTGATCGAAAACTTGAAATTAACCAGGTCAGGGCCGACTCATTTCGGGGCTGATCAACGTGACATTGGCGCTCGACGGCGAGTTATTACACATTAAAGTTCCCTGTCGCCAGCCCGTCGCATTTCCAAGTCGTGTCTCTGGATCCACGGGGACTATGGAGGCCTGGAACTCGAAGGGGCTTGCGGTGCCGCAGATATGGAGCCAGCACAATCGCCCGGCTGGATTTAGTGCTGGGCGAAGGAGGTGCCCTTCCCAGACGCACTCGTGAGAGACTTTAGCCCAAGCTTGGTGAGATGTTGTTGCACTTTGATGCGTTGAGAAATCTCATCGGCAAGTACATGCATGCTGTACCGTGCAGGACTCGCCTGCATGCATGCATAAGGTATACATATGTAAGGTATGGTATGGATGCATGTACCTCATAGCGCCAAATGCAACCTCGGGCAAGAGAAGGCATTACCTAGTGTTGCAGCCTTGACAATTGCAACTCGCAACTAGGGCGTGGGATGTTATTGTTTCTTGCATTGTGGCTGCATGGACAAAGGGAGCAAGTGAAAGCGGGTGCGTTTGGGAGGCCACCTCGTGCCAGTCTCCTGACCAGTACATGTGGTCACTGCAAATGACCAGTGCTTGGCGAGGTACCTGGCAAGTCCCTGGATGACCGAGCCTTTAGCTGGATCTGGAACAGTTGCCTAACCTACACCTGGCATACCGCCGGAAGCCTCCCTCCCGCCCTTCTCGTCCGCCGGAGGATATGGTTAATGGTTGCGTTGGGCACCCTGGAGGCCCCTGCTTCTCCCGATGTGTTGGGCGGTTGGGAGGTCTCTGTGCAGCGCACATCGCCGGCAACTTGAGACACTACGAGGGTGCGAGGCATCCGGTCTGGCAGTATGTACTTGGGCAAGCTGATTCGTCCTGAGAGTGGTACGTACCAGCCTTCCTGGGGATCCACTACCACCCAGCGGCGGAAGGCGCTGGCTCTCACGGTGCGAATGCCTGCATGGCGCCTGCTGGTAGGCCCAAGCCCGGCATGTTGGCTCACGGGTAGGCGCAGTGTGTTGCGAGCTCCACCACACACATTTCACCGCTTCTTTCGGGCTGCAGCCTCCACAACCACTAACCACTATCACCACCTCGGAGACACAGATCAATTTGCCGCTGAGCGGGAGACACGACCTGCCGTGGGCCACCCTCATACAGCTGCCGCACCACGGGCGTACTCCTCCTGCCTGCCCAGCTGCCCAGAATGCAACTACTCCCGCCACCAGCCCCATGATACACGGGGCTACCAGTACGTGTGCTTGAACGCCGCCCTGTTTGACCAGACCCACTGGACAATACCTCTCCCCATCTCCCCATCCATCAACCAAGCCCCAGCGCGCCATTGAGCAGCAGAACAATGCCAAAGATGATCACGAGGCATTTTTAATCCCAAGTACGAGCTGCGTTGAGCCCACCAAACCCCTCCTGCTGCACTTTGCGGGTGGCCAGCCCAACCGCAAACTCGACCTTGCGTCTCACATCCCAGCTCTGGCTCTGGCATACCAAGCCATACAGCATACCGCCGATGAACGTGTCGCCCGCACCCACGGCGCTGCTGCATGTGTTAGCCAATTCGTGCACCCTCCGTGGGGAATCATTGTCGGACTGGTCGATCTAGCTGCAACCGGGTTTCACAGCCAGCCAGGTCCTGGCTCAACTTGAATGCACGTACTCGATAACGGCAATCGCCTTCTTTGGAACTGGGCAGAGGAAGCACTCCTCCTCCTTCTTCGTAGACCGAGACAGGGCAGCGGCTCCGTCAGCGCCCCAGGTACACAGGGCCAACGATCTAAGACATGGCGCGACTGCAAGTCAGAAGACAAGGGTTGTCCGTAGGGGTCTCACAATGTTGAGGTCTTACACTTTCGGCGGTGTTTCGCTCCTGAGAAACGCTTCGGGGGACTGGTATCCACGACCCTGATCATGATGGTTTAGCACCCTGCCTGCCACCTTTCCACAACCGATCAGGATTTGACCGCATGCTGTGTTGTTCACCGTACCTCGGCCCAACTTCGCGAGTAGAAGACGACATCCGCCTCAGCCGCCAACTCTGGAAGGCCTGGTCGTCCGGGCTTCTCAACCTCGACGCTGATCCGCGCCTTGGGCTGTGTTTTGCGTACATGGCGAATGCAACCGAGCGTTGTGTCTGGGATTCGCCCCTGCAAGGACAACCATCAGTGATCCTGTTCTGGACCTTTATCCCTTCGCGAGCGGCGGCGTATGGGCCCAACGGAGTTGTCCGTCTTGATCCTCACTGGTTTCCTCTCACCTCAAAGTGCCACCAGGTCTCTTGGTCCGCGTCAAACGCCCCTGCCTTTTCCTTGAATTCGTCAGGTGTCATTTCAGGTAAGTCGTTGTAGTTGATGATAGTGCGACTGCTGCTCCGCTCGCTCCGGATGACATAGCTACTTGCTGCTTCATCGTACGCCTCCCGATAGAGACAGTGCTCAAAGTCGACGAGTGACTGTTCTCCAAACGACCCGATGACCCGACGCGTTGCTGAGGACGCCCTGCTTGGGAGACATGTAATGAGGTATAGTCTAACAGGTTCCCGTGGCACAAGGATCTGCTGGAGCACCTCGAGCGAGTTTGGGCAGTTGCCTCCACGACGGATGGATAGGCTGGTCGCACGGAGCTTTGAGTCTTCTTCCGGGAAGAACGGTACACTAGCCGGACGTAAGTCAGTAGTCTCACACCGTAGACACGGTTCACTCGTTGGCTTCCCTGAGAATGGTATCTAAGTAACACGCCCCTACAAGTATTAGGTGCTTCATGATTCAGAAATGTGTTCCAAAGCCAAAATTCGACCTGTTTGAGATGCGTCGTCACAATAGTCTCGCTCAGGCGCGATCACCACCAGGAGCGTGCGTGTGGTCGGATCGCCACGGCGAGAATGAGGACTCTGCAAGGAGGAGTTATGCAATGTGCCGGGCCATGGTTTTGCCGCGTTGCTGCATTCTTTCTCCGATCATAGCGTGGGCGGCTCGAAGCACAACTCAATGCTCGAGCTATTCGCGAGAAATCAAATTTTACTACCTACGTGGTCTAACTCAGATTCGTTTATAGTGTTTTTCTTTTGTATCTGGATCGAGTCTAATTGCCCATTCCCCTGCCCTGCAGCGGCGTCAAAAAAAAAAGCATAGATGGTCCGCAAACTCCTGATTTGATAGGTAAACTAACAACTACTATTCGTGTGAAAAACGTCGATATATATTCCCTTGTGTATGTTATGTATGTATGTATGCGACCGGAGGATTTTTCAGTGCTCCCACTCCTTGAAGCTCTTCTGCTTCTGCCTCGTGTTCCAGCCCAGCTTGCCGCTGATGCTGTTTATCCAGTCCTCGCTGCGGCGGCCCTCGGCCTGTACGGTGGCGAAGGGGTAGCGGCTGGCGCTGATGGTGACGTAGTCGCCCGGCTTGAGCTCGACGCGCTCGCGGCCGTCGAAGCTGGCCCAGCTGGAGGTGCGGGCGTCGTAGGGGACGCCGACGCGCAGGACGATGGTGTCCGGGAGGATGATGGGGCGGAAGGAGAGGGTGTGGGCGCAGATGGAGGTGACGAGCATCACGGGGTTCTCGGGGTGGCAGAGCGAGCCCCCCGCGGCGAGGTTGTAGGCCGTCGAGCCGGTCGGGGTCGACACGCAGATGCCGTCGGCGAGGATGGAGGTGAAGTGCTCGTCGTCGCCGAAGAGCTCCGTGTACGACATGGCTGGAGGGGGTTGGCTGTTAGTTGACTCGTGGGCATGGAAGGGCATCGTCCTGGGGTATTTGGCAAGCTTAGCATGCAGCTACTGTTTGACTTACTTGGGTTTGGCCCTCGATCGACAACGATCTCGTTGAGGATCTCGTAGGTCCCGTCGGGGCGGTGGGTTCGCGCATCTTCCTTCTCCTCGCCAATGAGCTCCTCTACCAAGTCCCGTGTGTGATTCTCGTCCTCGTCGTCCTCGTCGGATGCACCCGACCGGATGGCTCTGGCTGAACGTCGTTTGCTTCTCATCACTGTGCCTTCGAACCGTAATCTGAGGCTCACGGTGACGCCCTTGCTGAAGGCTGACTCCAACGTAGGTGCGAAATCATCAAAGTCGAACTTGGTGAGGAAGCCCAGGCTCCCGAGTGCGAAGCTGAGAACCGGAGGTACTATCCTCTGGAACAGCCAGCTCGCGTACAGTACGGTGCCGTCGCCGCCGAGGGTGATGACAAAGTCGAACATTTGGGGCCGTGACCTGCACATCTCCTCATCCCAGTATTTGAGCCGCCTCTTTATATCCAGCAGGGCTCGCTCGTACTCCTCCTCGCCGGGGTTGCCGTAGGTCTTGGCCGCCTCGTCGACGAGGCCGGCCACGTCGAACTTCTTGTTGGTCCGCAGCGTGTCCTGGACGTAGACGGTGTACCGCACGTCGCGGCACTTGTCCAGGAGCCAGAGCGTCACCTCCCGGGTCTTGGGGATGAGGTCCTGGTCGTAGACTTTTGTCAGGAGGAAGACGGACTTGACGCGGAAGCGGATGCGCATGCTGCTCAGCCGCCTGCTGAGCTCGCGCACGCCCCAGGCCATGTCGCTGAGCTGCTTCTTGGTGAGGGTGCGGCTGTGGACGTCCTCGTACTGCGTCAGGTCCAGCTCCGAGAGGCTCTTGGTCATCTCCCGCGTCCACGCCTGCTGGTCCGCCTGGCCATTGACGTCCTTCTCCAGGCTCTTTAGCTCGACAATCGCTCGCGACTTGGGGTTCCTGGCCCCGTGGTGGCCCAGCCCGTCCATGCCGGGAGGGTGGAACGCATGATGATGGTTATCGCCGGCGGGCGTCGTGCTGTTGTCGCTGGGGCTCCCCGGGGAGAGGCATTGGTCGGAGCCGGCGTCGCTGCTGCCAGCACCTTTGTTTGCGGCGCGCCTCTGGCTCTCGAGGAACTGGTGGACGATGCACTCGTCGCGGCGCACCGGTCGTGGCGGCAGTGCAGGTTTCCTGATCTCCGACGAGACCATGGAGCTCTTCCGCCGGAAGGAGCTCGAGGGGTCAAAGGTCACCTGCGTTTGGCGGCTCTGGTCAGCGACAACAAGCACGCTCTGCTGGGTGCGACTGGATCCGGCCAACGTACCTCGACACTGGGGCACTCATCGTCGCTGGCTCCAGGGTCGTCGTCGTCGAATACAACGTGTTTGTTTACGCTCTCGGGCATGATGGTGGGGTGGCAGATGACGTTTCGGATGAGGAGGGGCTGATCTGATCCTGTCGTGGGGTATGTCTACGACCAGTCCGGCAGTGTGCTATGGCTCGTTGTGGTGAGAGGAGAGAAGCCCGGGACAAGGAACGTCATAGGAGGGACTGGAGACTGGACACACGCGAGGCTTTCGCGGTAAAGTGCGAACGGTGCTGGGTCATGACAAATGGCGTTTTCGAAACGAATGCCGGCGGCACGATTACATGAATCTTACGAGGACTTTAACAAAGCAACAGATTGACTTTTGGTAAGGGCTGAAGAAGCATCGAAATGTGGTTACGGCTGAAGTACCGATGAAGTACCACAAGGCTGTCTCGATAGGATAAATGTGGCAGTCACATCAAAATGCTTCTTTTATGCAAGGATAAATAATTCCATCTAAAAATTAGTCAATTATCAGTCAATATATCATATCACTGTCTATCCATGTTGTGGCCTGTATTAGAGGTTGAGATACGAAAACACCTTTGCAGTCCCTTACCTTAGGTAAGGTATTATCAGACACTCACTTACCGATTTAGCTTTATGACGCTGGTAGAGAGCTACACCGGCTAAATTCAACTTCAACACTATTGCCATTTAGAAGTAAAGCACAGCATTCTTAGTACAGCCTTATCTACATGATATATCGAATAGTAAAAACACCTCCTTAATGCTATCTACATACAAATCTCAGTGCACCTCTATTTCACCCTTCAATGATACACCGAGAAGCACCCTCTCCACATGCGATTGTGATTAGACACCGCCAAATTGAAACTACCAGAATGAACGATATGGACCATCTGCTCCAGAGAGCATTCACCCGAGACTCGCTCGCTGAACCTATCCCATCAGTAAATCCCACAATGCGTCCTGCTCCACGAAGTCGTGGTGTATGATATTCACGAGCCAACAATCATCCTTGATTCCGTTCAGTAGCTTCTCGCTCTCTGATCCTCGGCTGTACACTCTGGCCCATTCTCCCCAGATTCCAAACGCTTCCTCGCTCCATGCTCGGAAACTGACCTCCTCGATGATGGTGGGCGTAACAATTTCTTTGCCTGGGAACACACCCCAGGTGACCGCGTTAGTGTCGGACGAGGCGGCGCTGCCACTGCTGGCAAAGGTGCTCAAGTTTGAAGAAACAAAGTCACCCTTGGCGTTCAAGGCATAAAAGCATATGGTCCCCTCTGCGGCAGGTGCCTTGAGCTTCTCCAAGAGAACAGACCAGTCTGAGGAAGAAAGGAAGAATTCAACGAATGCCTTCTGGAACACGAATCCGTTCGCCGGACCCCATCCAAAGGTTGAGTCGGATGAGCGCAGTCCGTTGACGGCAGGCTGAGAAGCCACCGTCCACCAGCCCTTGGTGTTGAGCTTCATGAGGTGGTTGCTGATGATTGAACTCTCTGCGAGTAGTTCCTCTTCGCTCCAGGGGATAGCAGCTAATTCTCCTTTGATATGTTTAACAAAAAGATCATTGATCTCCTCCCGAGATTTGGGGTGGCCCCAGAGTCTGATGGCTTGGGTGGGGGTCATGTGAATGCTCACACCGTAGCCATCGATTTCGCCATACGCGGGTGATCGAGAATCACCAAAACGACCGTTGGGAAAGTCATCCCATGTAGCCTCTCGTCCCAAGACGCCCTCACCCTCCGAGATGGCCAAGGTGTTGGAGCGGGTATTCGGGGTTTCTGCACTGAGGCCAGCTTCCTGCCCTGACGCCTCCCATTCAGGATTTGAGAGTTGGCCATCTTTGACGATGACTCTGTTGTGTGGATCAGAGGCCACCGAAGACGACTTACGCCTTGAAAACCGGGAGCGAATCTTTCCTGCAGGATCGCCATTGATCTGGAGTGTGATAGGGGGCCCATCGACGATTGCTTCTTCTTCATCTGGAATCTTGGGGATCAGATGAGTCCTCTCTACAATGAACGAGACAGCCTTCTCGAGATTCAACGTGTAAAAGTGAAAACCCTTGGGACCGGGGGTCTTGTTCTTGACGACTTTGATCTTCTCCACCAGTTCACTGACAATATCGACACCGATCGCTTTGACTTTCTCATCATCTCCTTTGACGGCATCTAGACGTGAGTGTATATCCTCGGGTACCTTGGCGTGACTCAATTTGGTCGTCCGTTTAATCATCTGATAGCTCTGGATGGGCATGAGACCTGGTAGGATGGGTATCGTTTTGAAGACACCGCTGGGGTGCTCTCTGAGTGTATTCTCGAAGTTTTCGTAGGCTTGGAAATCAAAAAATAACTGAGTCATGATGAAATCGGCACCGGCTGCCACCTTGTCAACGAGATATGGGAGGTCATGCTCGAGACTCTGTCCAAGCGGGTGGCTCTCATCGGCATGGCCTTCCGGGTATGCAGCCACCCCGATGCAGAAATAGTCGCCGTGCTTCTTGCGGATATATTTGACCAGGTCCAGTGCCCAAACGAGCTCTTCAGCATCGTCGTCAACCTGGTCATCGGGCATCTGGTATTCGTCCTTTCGCGGCGGGTCTCCTCTCAAGGCAAAGATATTTCGAATTCCCAGCTTCTTTGCATCCTCCAGCGCCTTATCAACAAGACGGCGACTCATGTTGGTGCATGTGAGATGTAAACATGTAGTTACACCGAGTTCTTTCTGGCACCATTCGGCGAGTTCGATCGACTTCTCGGCGGTTGATCCGCCAGCGCCCCAAGTGACGTTGACGAACAAGGGTCTTAATGCTCTCTCCATACGGTGAAGTCGGTCTTTTAAATTGCTGAAACCCATTTCTGTCTTTGGCGGGAAGAATTCCAAAGAGAAATAGGAGCCATCGGCCGGCAGAGCGGCGATCTTGTCTGTAATCTTCTCCATGGCGGACTGGTGTGTAAGGTGTTGGCGAGACCAGTTATTCGGCTAGTATCGGGAGGCGAGGTAGGAGGAGGAATAGGGAGGAACTAAGTCGGATGTCGATGATAACGAAATAGTATTCACTAGAGCAGGGCGGCCGTTGGAAGGTGATACCCGAATACCAAAGCACGCTGCTACTCCGGGCGCAATTGGATCGAACCGGACAAGAGCTGGCCCAATTAGAGGGATCAGAGGAGCACAGCCTGAGCCGCTTGTGGAAGCAGACTTGGTATGATTCAGGCTCGAAGAGGGACAGACCCAGAACACCCACTGCGAACGGAGCGATGTCTGAGTTTTGTTTGATGGAGGGGCAATTCTGGAGGTACCAATTAAGTCATAAGGTAGGCATGGTGGGGTCCGGTGCCGGCTCTTTTTGGCCTGTTTCTGTACACCCAGGACATGGTTCGACCACACGATCAAGCAGCTTCCAGGAGCTTTAACTATCGAGATGCAACATCTTAGCGGCGGATCCCAAGTCCTCCTTTGCGAACTTCTCCTCATCAACAGAGCGCCCTAGCCACGGGAGCCCAGATCCGTCGTCCAGCAGCGCTCCCCGAAACTCGGAATTCGGAGCCAACTTGCCTTACCCTTGCAGCCCACCGCGTTAGCATTAACCGCACGCCAAACGCATGCCGACAGATTACCGTTACAGTGGGTAGCTCCCCCTGTAACAGATCACCGCGCTCGGACTCTTAACGAGCAACATCGTGCCATGCAGCTCTGATTTTTTTTCGCGACGCTTTTACTTCCCTTCTACCCTCCCTCCTTGCCGGCGGTAGCAACATGATAACGCCCCAATGCATCCCCTCCGTGGAAGGCAGCTAGTCTGCGGCGCACTCAGAGTGCGCTCCGTGCACCCTTTATTCAGATCAATCCCGAAAACCAATCCTCGACAGGCCCCAAACAGCCTCGCATCCCGACGATGGTACGCTTCGCTCGACCTACCCGCCCTCGACAAGAAATGGCGTCAGAGATGGAATGAGGCCCAGAATGATGGCCCGGTTGCCAATACATCATCCATCGCCGACCCAGACACCGAATATGTACTGCCCATGTTCCCATACCCATCCGGTACACTGCATCTGGGCCATTTCCGAGTGTACACCATCACCGACGTTGTCGCCCGATACCGCATGCTGAAGGGTGACAAGGTCTTCCTGCCCATGGGCTGGGATGCCTTTGGGCTGCCGGCCGAAAATGCGGCCATGGAAAGAGGGATTGCTCCCAATGTCTGGACCGAGAGCAACATTGCCAAAATGAAGGAGCAACTCGAGCAAATGAACGGAAGCTGGACCTGGGACAGAGTATGTGGAGAATACTCTTCAATTAACTTCGGAAAATAGCCTGACGCTCGATCTCGTAGGAATTGACGACTTCCGACCCCGAATTCTACAAACACACACAGAAGCTGTTCCTCATGCTCCACGAACGAGGACTTGCATATCAGACTGAGGCTGAAGTAAACTATGATCCGGTCGATAAGACGGTGCTGGCAAATGAACAGGTAGATTCCAACGGCCTGTCTTGGCGATCTGGAGCCAAGGTAGAGAAACGGAAATTAACACAGTGGTTTTTCAAAATTTCCGAATTTCGGGAAGCATTGCTCAAGGACCTGGACACACTTGCTGCAGGCGAGGCATGGCCGGAACGTGTCCTGGTGCAGCAGAAGAATTGGCTGGGAAAGTCCAAGGGCGCACTGATCAAATTTCCCGTCATGGCCATTGGCCATGACATCAAGTCTGCGATCGAAGTATTTACAACGAGGCCAGATACTCTCTTCGGCGCGCAGTACATTGCACTCGCCTCTTCGCACCCTATCGTGGAGCAACTGGCGAAAGCGGACCCCGAACTATGCGCCTTTCTTGACACGATCCCAGGACTCCCTGCGGACTCTAAAGTTGGATACCTTTTACCAGGCCTGCGGGCGGTGAACCCACTTGCATATCATGAGGATACACCCTCTGCGACCAAGGCATCGATGCCAATCTATGTCGCCCCATATGTTCTAGGAGACTACGGAGAAGGGGCTGTTATGGGTGTACCTGGCCATGACGTTCGAGATAATGCCTTCTGGAAACATCACCACTTTGACCAGCCCGTGCGAATGGTACTTGCGGCATCAGAGGATGAATCGACCGGACTCCTTTTCAACGAGCCATTCGTAACGCACGGGGTGATGACCGAACACAGCGGGCCCTTCCGTGGAAAATCCTCCGTGGAGGCAGGCGAGATGATGGTTAAGATGCTGGAGCAAGCTAACCTAGCTGAAGCTGTCGAGAAATGGAGACTACGGGATTGGCTGATCAGCCGTCAAAGATACTGGGGCACGCCGATCCCCATTATTCACTGTGATTCCTGCGGTGCAGTTCCCGTTCCTGAAGAGGACCTACCGGTGAGGCTGCCCGAGGTGGATGACCACTGGGCAGATGGGAAGACGGGCAATGCGCTGGACGCTTCGCCAGACTTTGTCAATACCACATGCCCCAAGTGCCAAGGCGCGGCGCGACGGGACACCGACACAATGGATACTTTTGTCGATTCTAGCTGGTATTATGCACGCTACGCAGATCCGCATAACGCCAAGGAACTGTTCTCACCAGAGGCTGGGAGAACGCTCCCCATACACACCTACCTGGGTGGCATCGAGCATGCCATCCTACATTTGCTCTATGCGCGGTTTATATTCAAGTTTTTGGCAACAACACCAATGCTGCCCCAATTCTCCGAGGAGGCCGGCGCGGTTGCGGAGCCATTCCAGAGACTGATCACTCAGGGCATGGTCCATGGCAAGACATACGTCGATCCCAGCAATGGGAAGTTTCTCAAGCCGTCTGAAGTAGACCTCTCCGACCCCCAGAACCCAAAGGTCGCTGCTACCGGAGAGCTGGCGACAGTGAGTTTCGAGAAAATGTCCAAATCCAAGTACAATGGGGTTGATCCTACGGAGTTTATAGCCAAGTACGGAGCCGACTCAGCGCGCGCGCACATGCTGTTCCAGGCACCTGTTGGGGATGTTCTCAACTGGGATGGGAACAAGATTGTAGGCGTGACCAGGTGGTTGCAGAGAGTACATGACTATATCTCCAAGGTAGCAGAGACAACCGCCCCTGAACAGGACAGCACAGTGGTTGAGTATCTCTCGGAGAGGCATGCAAAGCTTGATAGCATGAGCAAAACCGAGCTTGCCGAGTGGGATGCGGATACCGCGGTATGGCGAGCAGTGCAGTACGCGATCGGATCGGCTACAAGGTCTTTTGAGGAAATCTACTCGCTGAACACAGTCGTCTCCGATCTCATGACTCTGACAAATACACTGGGCCATCACAAGGAGGCAACGGGCGTGGTCAAGCGGGAGGCGTCAAGTGTTCTCGTTCGTATACTTGCCCCGATCGCGCCAGCCTTTGCTGAGGAGTGTTGGAGTGTGTTGCACCCCGAATCTGGTACCAGCGTTTTCGCTCGCGGCATCTTCCCCGTCCAGGACGAGAGCAGCCACTTGCTGCAGCCACGAAAACAGCCGTGCGCTGTGCAGATTAATGGCAAAGTGAGGGGAATAGTAGAGATCTCCCCCCCCCCCGAGGGCCTCGAGAAGGAAGCCCTACAGAAATGGATGGTTGACGCGATCCTGGAGACCAAAGAGGGCCAAGCCCGGTTTGGCGAGGAGTCGTCATACAACCTTCGGCTTGCGAAGAGGGCGATCGCGGTGAGGGGTGGGAAGACGATCAACTTTGTGTTGTAGCAATGATGTACTATATGCAGGGAGCACAGGAGTTGGATGCCCGCAAGGCCAACGCACATGAAAAGGATGAGAGGGCGGTGGCGCCCAATGACGATGAATGTATACTAGAATTCTACTGTTCACTGTACCCGGATAGATTCATACACGAAGCAGATGATTTGACTTTTGGCGCTCATCGAAAGGGGGCCGGGGGGGAAGGAGGAAAACGAATAAGAGCTATCGGTGCGAGTCTGAGGCCGGTTTGGTGGGATCAGAGGAGATAGCCTCCGAAATAAAGAAGCAATCAAGCAGATCAAACCGAACGAAAAGGCGCGAGAAGGTGTGAGGGCTGGCACACCGACTTACAATGCTTTGACCTTTTGAACGCCTAGTCGCAGCCAAAACCAATATTTCGATGTCAGCAACTATTCGGGAAGGCGGGGTTGGGGAGATCACGAAGCCACGAGCCAAGGTAAGCCGGACAAATCTTGTTATGCACATCATCTTTACAGATCCTGGATATCGTACATCGGGCGGCATGGAACGGACGGCGTGGGATCAACTTGCTGTCTGAGAGGAGGTCCGCGCGTGTTGGTGGTCTAGACGCGGCCGCTGCTGGAAACCAAGCGCAATGGCGGCACATTGGGCCCCTCTTCGGGGATTCTGTGTAAGCCGGCAGTGGCCAGCGGGGTTAAGTCATCATCTTGTCAGGAAATCTCCGGGATGGAATATTCCTCGGTGGGCTCCAGAAGAACGCGCTGGGTGCAGGCTGCGCTCCTCAGGACGACTGTCACGGCCTCTCGGCTTCGTTCTGGAGGCAGGCGAGTGTGTCATGATGGGCAGCCCATCAGACGGTTCAGACCACCATGTGGTTCCATCCGCGGCCTGTTTCTTCTTAGTGACATGGGTCGGCCGACGGATGGATTCGATCACTCATTTCCCCCCCAACAAGCCCCATCGCCCATCCGCATGGCATTGGCGGCCGATGGCTTTTTCCTGGGCCTAGCTCTAGCGGGTGAGCAGTCTGCTATTGATGGCTTTAGAGGCCCAGCAGCCCAGGAAAGATGGCTGCCAGCGTGGCTGCCAGACCGAGCAGACGATGCCAGGTCTCTTGGGCGGACTCCGGTGGGCTCCTCCTCCTCCTCCTCCTCTCTCTGCATCCATCATCCCCAATCCTGTTTTAAAGGCCTGTCGCTGCGCTCTTTCGCCCAGGCCCTACCCTTCGTTTGCCCCTGGGCTTGCTTCCGGTTGGATCGGTTTTTTCCCTTCTCTCCCAGCAGGTGATGTGATGGTGTGTCGGTGCCAATACGACTTTGCTCATCATTTGCATCATTCTTGACCGCTGCCAGTCAACCAGAGACAAGGAGCGACTCGCAGCCAGTGTCCCTCGCTTCCCCTCCTCGCCTCGTGTCCGCAGGCATCTGGGTATTCGCGTCCGCCTCGTCCTTCCCGGTGCACCCGCAAGCGCATCAAGTAGAACAAGTCGAAAATCCCCTCGCAGCGACCTCACCCAAGACCGAGGGGTCATTCCGACCAATCAACCAGGCTCGTTGCCCAGTCCAAACCCACGACAATGTCTCAACCATACTCAGAGCCGACGTCACCAAGGCCAGCGCCAGCGCCAGCGGCCAAGAAGACGACGACGCCGGCGTCGACCATCCCATGGCTCTACCGGCTCCCGCTGCTCTACATCGAGCCCCTGTGCGCGCTCAACGGCGCATACCTGCTCTACCTCAAGCCCCGCAACTTCCTCGAGGTCGTCACACCCTACCATGAGAAGCACTTCCCCACCGCCGTATCGTCGTCGTCCGTCGTCGCCAACGCATCCAAGATCCTCAAGGCGGCGACGTCCTCCTCCAAGGCGGCGCCACTCGTGCCGACCCTGTCCTCCGTCCGCGTCCTGACCGACATGCTGGCGGGCATGAACCTCCTCTTCGCCTTCAACCTCGCCGTTACCCTCCGCGTGGCCGGCAACGACCACAGGCTGTGGCGGTGCATCTGCTCGGGCATGCTCCTCTCCGACGCCATGCACGTCTACGCGACCGTGAGGGAGTTTGGCTGGCCCGCCGTGCTCGACTACAACTCGTGGCGGACCATCGACTGGCTCAACTTTGGCATCATGGGCTGCATGACCGTCGTCCGGCTGGGCGTCGTCGCCGGCGTCGGGCTCGGCAAGAAGGGTGGCAGCACCAAGAAGAACACCGTCAGCAAGAGCACCACGACCGCCGCCCGCCGCGCCCGCCGCAGCAGCACCAGCAGCACCATCACCGCTGTCAGCGAAGCACCTAGCGAACCACCCAGCGAGAAGAACGCTGCTGCCGCTGCTGTTGCCGGTCCCAGTAGTACCACAAAGAAGGCCAAGACTGCCAAGGCCGGAAAGAAGACCTCTGGTCGCGCAAAGAAGGCTGAATCGGTGACCGGAAAGCAATAGCCAGGAACACAGGCCTGGTCTGGGTCCCGCTTCTCCGTGGGACGGTGATGCCCGTTATGAACTTTTTATCGTTGAGTTTTTTTAGTTATCAAAATAAGGTTGTATGTACATAGCCAAAAAAAATTTAAAAGAAACTTTTGCTGAAACGGGCCAAAGATTGTACTCTTCTTTCTCTTTTCCTACCTATTTTCTAGGTAGTCTGTCTTGGTCAGACTCGAGACTTGTAGGTACGAATGTGCTTTGTACCTTTATGCGATCATTACGAAATATGCAGTCATGTCTCTCCAATGCACCCAGAGGCGGAATTGGAATGCGTGATTGGCTGACTTGTTTGCAGCCCCCAAATAATCACCATGTTCTTGGCGGCCACGGAGTGTTACTATCTAGCTATTAGAAAATATTACGGTTCTACTCTAGATTCTATCCCTTCCCATCGCCATCTCAGTCTATCCTTCTCTCGTCGGCTTCCTCGCCCAGCAGCCGGCGCTCCTCGTCCTCGGTGGCATTCGCCGGCCGCTCTGGGTAGAGCACGTAGTGCTGCCAGATGAAGACGCCGTCGTACGCCATGCTCGCGTTGCCGAGCACGAACTTGACCGGGTTGCCCGTGATGCCGCTCCAGTCGTGCTGGAGGTAGCTGTCGATCCCCTGCTGGGCGACGCTCAGGACGCCGCCGAGCACGTCCAGGAGGATCTGCCAGATGCTCCACCCCTTTGTGCTCTTGTTGCGGTAGTTGGCGACCATCTGCGGGGTGTACTTGACGAGGGTGACGACGACCTTGACGTAGCCGACGGCGTAGACGACGTCGAGCTCGCACCAGTCGACGGCCGGGTCGCCGGTGCCCGGGGAGAGGAGGACGACGAGGACGGTGAACACGACCCCGGCCACGCAGCCGGCGCTGATGCCCAGGATGGGCCGGCTAGGGCTGGCGCCGCGGCTGGGGGCGAACCCCCATAGCGACCGGGCGAAGAAGTACTGCGAGGTGACGATGAGGCTGAGGACGAGGCCGTGGAGGGCGAAGACGATGTCGTTGAACTGGACGGTCGGGGTCAGGCCGCCGTGGCGGGCGGCGTACTGCGCTCGGACGACGGGGGAGTAGTAGAAGACGGCGTTGGAGGCAAAGTACGCCGTGAAGCCTGTGCGGTCGCGCGACGAGGAGTCATAGCTTGTCAGTCTTGTTTTTCCTCCGTTTTTTGGAGCTCCGTTCAGATATGATATGATGGCATGATGGTGGGGATTTGGGCTTCCGGGTCGGGAACAAACAGGTATTGAGGGACAGGCTCGGGGAAGTTACGGGAAAAGCCGCGACCGCTCAAAGCACAGGCACAGAACAGAAATAAATGAAGAGAATAACAGGATATGAATTATTTATGGAGAAGGGACAGGGGGACTTTCGGGGATGTGAGGCGCGTACCGAAGCAGTTGAGGAACGGAAAGGCGACGGTGGTGCCGGAGGTAGACCGGCGGCGCCAGTTGAGCAGCGCTTGCGGGTAGAAAGAGGCGGACCAGGCGACGAAGTAGATCCAGCCAAAGGCGGCGGAGACGAAGGGAAGAAAGCCACCGGCCATGGTGGGTGGCTACAGGAAGCCGGTGTTCTCGAGACACGGAGGAGGACGAGGACGGAGAGGAAGAGAAGTGCCTCAGACAGGGGAGAGAACCTGGAGGTAGGAGGAAGCAACTGGAAGGGTGGAGAAAACGCGCGTGATCCTGCTGGCGATGCGATGCGAAACGTAGCAAGCGACTACATCACCTGCGCGGCAAGAGAATGACCATGTACCTACCGATGGATGATGTGTGGGAAGGCTGGGACGAGGTGGGGATGCGTCACGTTGCCCGCGATAAAAAGGCGGCGATTGCGAGTTTCACGAGATAATCACCTAATCTTACCGATCCAAGGTCAAGAGAGGCCTAAGCGCCGGCCATTGCACCGCTGGAGTTGAGGCTGGCAGTGCGGCAGAGGCGGCGATAGAGCGTAGGCGATAATCGATAATCGCTAATCGATAGCAACCACCTTCTTGCTGCAGGTAATCAATTAATTTGGTCGAGCATCACCATCTGTCGAGTCCACCGGCGGGGCCGTCGAAGCTTCTAAAGTGACATTCGCTCTCGGGTCGGGACTGGCCTGGACTGGACAAGGATCTCGCCGTCTGCGATGCGCTGCCACAGCGACACCATTCGATGCGATGCGATACGACCTGCCGGTGCATTCAGCTAGCCACGGGCTTCGTTCGGCATCTCGACAAAGGCTGTGCCCACCACGGCCATTCGGCGGCGCCTCCGTGTCCGCGACTGACTGGGCGGCTGCAGGGCGCATCACGAACCGAACCACCAGACCAGGGTTGCCGATCAAGCCAGATTCGCGTGTACATGACACCCTCGTCCCCCCTGCTTCGGGTCGAATTAAGCGAGACGATGGCATGAGATGGTGGCGTGGGTGGACGGGATGTGATGCGATGGGTGCCAATAAGCCAGACCATCAACGGCAACGACAAATCAACATCGCCCACAACCACCATCACCATCACCATCACAGCAGCAGAGGCTGGCTGAAAAGTAACGCTGACGGGATCCGTTTTTCGCAAGCTCAATAGTTGATCAGCTTCCCGGTAGGCTCAGGCTCAGGCGCAGGCTCAGAAAAAAATAGCAGCCCAAAACATGATTCCCGGTTCTTTTTCTACTCTTGAATTTAATCACACCACCAACGAGCCTGCCCATGGATCTGACTGCACGGACACTCAGATGGACGGACTGGGCCGTCACCGCCTCCTGATTGAGCCTCAGCAGGCTTTCTGCACACCCCCCCTTGAAATGCCTGCCTCCATCAGGCCTATTTCGGTGCATGCCAGTGCCAGTGTGTTTGATAGACTTGCAGTTTCGGGTCCTGTCATATGCCGGGAATAATCCCCTTCCGGTTCATCCCACCCAGTCGGGCCCCTTCAGCTAGGTTCATCCATGCGTCGCATCAACGACCACCCTTATCTCACCATGATGGTCTGACTCGCCGTCATCTAACTATTCTTCTTCTCAGGCACACCGACCCAAACCTTGTCTTTCAAAGGGGGTGGAGGGGGGGGCGTGCGATGACTCTTCTATGCGACGCCAATGCGATACCATGCCGGACCGTAACCGCACCATCATCCCATGCCGATACCATACCATATCGATGTGCTGGTCGATAAGCATGGACTCTCAGATGTTTGATTGGAAAATTCTCATCACGAAATCACCCGATATCTTACATTCGAGGATATAAATATTCAATGCGCCCATGCCTCAGGGGCTGGCATTGCCTTTGTGTTTTGAATACCATAGCAAATACATTATACACACCATCAGTCTAACTGCTAGCTCTGACTAACAATTCATCATATCCCTTGCCTCTTCGCCATACTTGGTTATACCGGACTGGCATACATACTCACGCCTACAAATCACATCTACTTACGCCTACACATACACACACACACCATGGAGACGAGTAATACCGCCGACCTGATGTCGTCACCACCAATGTCGTCACTGGCTTCGCCTTCATCCGAGCCACCTGCTGGCCTCCTTACCGTTCCTCTGGAGATCCGTCTCCAAATCTACTCCTACCTCCTCGAGGTCCCAGAGTTCTCCCCATACACTCTCCCCTCGAAAAAGGCTCCCGTTGCCGGTGCTCTGCTACGGACCAACCGCCAGATCAATTGGGAGGCCACGCCCTTCCTGTACGCCCACAACACCTTTGTTGCCCACCCTTCTCTCCTCGCCACATTCCCGCGCCTGCGTCCCAACCTCAGGCCCGTCTCAGATCCCTACGCCATTTCTCTCATCCACCGCTTCCACCTCACGGTGCACCTGGACAGCGATCTGCCTTATGAAGCCAAGGCTCTCACCGAGTCCTTCACCGGCGCCGAGGAGCTGACTCTCCACCTCGTCCAGTTTGGCTTTTGCGGCGTCGGCTATGCGAACCTCCGTCAATTCGAGGGAATCCGCGGCGTCAAGCGTGTTGTCATCGAGGGCAGCACGACAGGGTTCGAGGACTACATCGAGTGGCTTCGAAAATCCATGATGAGCGAGCCGGATGCGCCGATTGAGGAGTTCAAGCACGAGCACGTAACTCTGGTAGATCGCCTGGCACGCGGTTACTTGGCCTAATCTTCTTCGCCAAGTCTTCTTCTCTCCTCCACCGCCACACCTGTTGGAGGTCATGGCTCCCTTCGTCTTCCTTCTTCGCTTCTTTGTTTTTTTTTTCAATTTGGATCAAAAGGGTTTTTTCTAATGCCTATAAACGGGGATCAGCTTGGATCCTAGAAACGTCTTACATGCATATTTGGTTTTGGGCGAGCGTTGTGATATTACAACCGGAGTGCAGAGCACCCGAGAGAAAAAAAAGTTGGATAGAATGTTTTGATACCCAGCGCGGCCAAAACAACCACGCATGCATTTTCCGGGCAAGATATTTGAGGCACTCTTGTTTTTTCTTCTTCTTTTAGTTTAGAGAAATAAACTACATAACAATGAAAGAGTAATGAATAAACTTGCAATCTACTTTTCAGCTCATCAAACTCGACACTATTACATGGCCCCCTAACTAATTCAACAGAGGCTCCTTGTTGCCGTCACCGTTGGGCGGGTTTGCTCGGCCCGAGGCCGGCTCTCTCGGTGGAGGAGAAGCGACAACTCGGGCGGCAGTGGGGGGGAAACAGGAGCGGGCTGGTTCCATATATCAAGGAAATCAGCCCAACCCACCTCGCCTCAATCACCTCACTGCTACGACGTGCATTCTTCACGCACTCGCTCGCCTGATGGACGAGTGGTCTGGACGACAGCTGACACAAATATCACAGGGACGACGGGCCCACATGAAGAAACGGAACAAAAATGGTAAGAAACATAATAAATGACAAAAATAAGGCAAGTTACCAACGCCGTCTCTGATGCAGCTCAAGCTCAGATACATCATCAGACCACCAATGCTATATGTCCTTCTAGGGATACATCTCACCTTCCTCTGTCTTTGTCTTTATCTCCCCTTTCCTCTCCCCGCCCCGCAATTTGAAACCTCGTCTAAGGCGCCAACCGACCGACCAAACCATCTAGATACCCAGGCGGGGGCTAAGAGACCAAAGGGGGGTCTATTAACGTTAGGATAACAAAAGGAAATGGTAGCTTTTTTTTTTTATGATCTCCACCGCTTCACGATGCCTCGCAGGTCTCACAGAGACCCCGGGAGCGTGGTGGAGGACAGGTGTTGGGGGTCCCAACCGGGCTTATTGACCGCCACCGCCCATGATTCGGGGCAGCGTCCGCCATCCCTGCTCGTTGGGGAGCTTGGGACGGCCAAAGTCCTGGTCGAGGTCCAGGATGACCTTGAGAGCGTTGCGGGTACGAGCGAACGGGCTGGTGTCCAGGGCGCCCTTGATGTGTGCCACGGCGCCAGCAACGCCGCCCTGGGCGGGGAGGTCGGCCTTCTGGCTGCCAGGCATGGGGAGGAGAGTTTGGAGGACTTCGTAGGCGGCCAGGGTGAAACCGAACTGGGGCGACGATCGGAAGATACGGGCAGGGCCACCCTTGAAGAAGGCTGTGAAGCCCTCCTCCTTCCAGATGGTCTTGGCGGCGTGTCGCAGACCGTTGTACTGGGCATCACCCTTGCGGGCCTCGACCTGCAGACGGGTCTTGATAACGTCGAAGGGTGTCGTCAGGTAGGCGGCGGGCATACCAGCGATGGCACCGGCAGTCAGGAGCTGCAGGACACCCAGCTTGTGGGTTGCCGACTCACCGAAGAAGTCCCTCTTCAGGTGGCTGTAGGTGGGGAAGTAGATGGCCGAGAAGGGCACATCACGGAGAAGACAGGCGGAAGCACCCTTGTACAGGCCCATGAGACCCAGGTTGCGGACAATCCACATGGCAGATCGCTTGGGCGCCGCGCTGCCGGATTTAGCAACCTCACCCTGGACTTGGAGACGAATCTTGACGATCTCGAGGGGGTTCGTGAAAACCTGGAGAGAGGAGCGAGGTTAGCCTGGGCGCGATATTTGAATTCCACTGCGCTTGATGCAAGGCGAAGCCAAGATCCGAGTGGGAAAAGGGAGAAACTTACGACTTGGCAACCACCGGCGGTACCACCAGAAATAACTTCACTGAACCAGTGGATGGAGCCATCCTTCTTGGTGAAGAAGTTACGGGCCAGGTCATTGACGGTCAGCTTGATGGCCTTCTCGGGGGCGACGCCAACAAGCTGGGGCAAGACACCAGAGTACAGGCCTCGGACACCCTCGTTGCGGACGACCTTCTGGAAGCAGTCGATGGAGTTCTTGTACAGCCTCTGTCCGGGCTGCGCGCCACGCTGGTTCTGGAGACGGGTCTTGACGAGATCGATGGGGTACACCATGAAGGCACCGAAAGCACCGGCTATACTTCCCAGGCCAAAGTTGTATGCCGAGGTCAGGATGCTGTACAGGACTGAGCCCTGCCTGACGGTGGGCTTGAGGGCAGCGATGTCAATGTCGTAAATGGGGTTGCGCCACGACGGGTCCAGGACCTTTGCGAAGTCGCTGAGGCCCAGGCGGCCGGTCTGGTTATCCAGGCCAGCGAAGTGGAAGAGAATGTCGGCCTCCATGGGGGTGAAGAGGGAGAAGCGGGTGATCTTGGCGGCCTCGTTGAGGAACTCGGACCGCGTGATCTTACCATCGGTGGTGCTCTTGCCCACGGCGCGGCGGACAATCAGCTCTACCAGGTCCATCTCCTTGATCATGTTCTGGAACGCGCGCACGTTGGCGTACGAGATCTTGGAGCTGACGGAGATGTTGCACAGGGTCTGGAGGTTCTCGAGCAAGTGGTCGGAGAGCTTGTGCTTGGCGGTCTCCAGGATGATCTTCTGGAAGTCCTCGGGATCAATGTAGCCATCGCCGTCCTTGTCGAGCAGCTGGAAGGCTTGCCGGATGCGCTCTCCCTGCAGGCCGCGCAGCATCTGGGAGAACTGAGGGTAGTCGAGGGTGTGCCTCTTGCTGCCGCTGCCAATGTACAGCTTGGCCCACTCCGAGTCCCAGTCAAAGGGGATGTTGTCGGCGCCTCTGTTGAGCTCGTAGAGCTTTCGGAAGTCCTCGTACTTGACATGGCCGGTGCGGTCGACGTCGAAGAGTCGGAAGGCAATCTCGTACTCAGAGTCGGGCTTGCTGAGCAGGTTCTCGAAAACGCCCCAGTCGGCGAGGGTGACACGGCCCGAGTTCTTCCTGTCGGCTACGCGAAACAGGATCGAATACTGTTCACGCTGAATCTTGTGCTGTCGTTCCGCGACATCAATTGCATCGTAAGCTTCCAAACGTCTCGTAGATGCCCGCGCGCATGCGGAGCAAAGCATAAATCCCCCGCTAGGGAGGGCACGGGGAAACTTACGTAGTCCTCGCCGGAGGGAACAACGGCGTTTGTGAACTCATCGGGACCCAAGTACAGCTCTCCCGTCGCAGGATCCTTGATGGCATTGGCCGTGAATCGGGCCTTGGTCTGCGCAGAAACCTGGACAGGCTCCTCGGAGCCCACGAGGCCCTCTTTGACCGCGTCCTTCACCTTGTCGATCTGCGCCATTTTGGCAATTTATCTGGAGGAAAGGCAAGAGAGGTTCCTTGCGATCAATTCAATCGGAAAGTTATCTTGGTCTTGTGACCGAAAGGTTGGCGGATCCAGGGACAATATGTCTGACAAACGTGTCTGCCAAGACCAGGTTGAGGGTTGGATCCGTCGATCGGAACTACTTCGCTATCTCCACGCACGGGGAAAAAAAAGTCGCACGCCGTGGGATGGAGGTCGTATGCGCACTTTCTATTAACAAGCTCCCGGTTTATTTTAAGAAGAAAAGAAAAAGAAAAATCGATCCGAGGGGAAGAAGAGACGATTAAGGAACCAGATTGAGGAAGCTACCGTCAAACAGTCAAGCTTCGAAGGTCCAATTCCCCCAGATTTTCGAATTCTAGAAAGCTCGAGGCGTGTCGGAAAACGCACGGGATTCTCCCAACTCAAATATTAGTAGTAGATCACCAAGGGGCTATGCGCAGGTAGTGGTAGCGCAGCGTCACGCGCCAGGGGGGGGGATAATCTTCGAGTTCGGTCAAGGGGGTGTCCCAGCGGTTGAGCGGAATTGACGGAACAACGTTTTCCCTCAAGCAGCTTGCACGCTTTGAGGGTGTTTAGGAGAACCGGAAGAGCGCAAGTACTGAAGCGGTTCGCCGTGTTCCCCGAGTCCCACGTGTCGCATGAAAATCCAGATTCCAATCTATATAAGATGCGGACCCTAGATGCTGCAAGAAGGCGTCTTAAAAAGCAAGTCAGACCCGATTTGCGCTGTTACCAGGTCTCCAACCCCCACGACCGGACCGGGGCTGCAGAAGAGGCAGTCGCTGCAAGGGCTTGCAGCGACCTCTCCCGCCCCAAGACCGGCAGCTAAGAGCAGCTGAGCAGGTGAATCTGAGCGCACGCGGCGGGTTTACCCGAACGTCGTTATGCCTGTGGTACAGCTGCTACAGGCGACCGCTACTGCTAACCTGCCGTGCCCGCCCGTGGAGCTATTGATGGGCCTGCTACGGGCCTGTGACACAGCGTTCAGCAGCACCGCACCGCAATCGGCCAGCAGCATCCTACCCCAAAACTGGGTCGGCGGATTCCCGGGTCTAGTTCGGGATTGGTCCGCTACTGCAGCAGCCCACACAATTCCAACGGAGACTGGTTTCCAACAAAATCAAACCCCCCCGAAACGAGGCTCGCTCACGGGAAAACGGAGATTGATTGTTGGCCAAAGCCGCTAAAGACTGGATGCTGCGGCTCCATACCATATCGCAGCTAGCGTCTATCCACCAGAACCATCACGAGACTTCCCCATATCCCCAGAACAGAGCACACGAGGAGAGAAAAAACTCCTGCTCGCCGGAGCTATCCCCGCACGGCACGAAAGCTCAGACTGACCCTCAGCTACCTTGGGTGAGGCACTTCCAGGACTACCGAATCCACAACTTGTTTGCTGTCACGCAGGTCCCCGCAAATGAACCAGTAAATGAAGTTTTTCTATTAAAGCTAAGGTACCTGCAATTCCCTGACGCCACCTTTGAATCATGCCATTTGAAGGTCTATTAGAGACAGAACAGATGCAAAATCCCATCATACGATGGGCGAAATTATTGATTTCGAGTCATACACGTTTATGGTCCAAAGCAGGGTTCAAAAGCACACGTAGATCTCAGGGTTCTCCCACTCTCGATCTGTACCTGCCGATCCCGCCAATGTGACGTCCAAAATTCCTCCAGTAAAGTCGGTTGCTTTTGGCAAGGGCAATAATGTCTAGATTAATAGATCCCAACGCCGCCCCCTGGTATAAGCAAACAGCAAAGCCTATGGTGCATAAAACAGAAAAAAAGTCTTAGTAGTACGAGATGGATGCGATGTGATCATAAACTCATAAGGTCATTCCAACCATAAACAAGCTGTGATGTGTGTTGTGGTTGGTGGGCAAATTTCGGGCTGGCCAGGATACTTGGGAAGCCAGTATTAAAGTGGTGTGAATAATCAGCTTCAAATGCAAGGGTTGGGAAACGTTATCGCCTCATAATTCCCAACCCTTCCCATTCGCAAGTAAGCATACCGGAACCCGATTCTTCAACAGGCGTTGGTGAAATGAGAGAGGCTCAAAGGAGAAGGAGGAGCAGCGCGCGCGATTGTTGGCCTCGAGAGCAAGTCCCGACCAATCCAAACTAGCCAGAAAAGGAGCGCTGGCTTGGTCAATTTCTCATGTGCCTCATGTTTCAATAGGAACGAGGTGTCCTTGGTGGTACAACTGATCCGAGACATCATCCAGGCAAGGAGCCTGTGAAGGTAGCATGCGGAGTGACGACGTGTACTGCGATAAGGCGAATCCTTGTTCAAGGGCATCCTGAACGATCAGCGAGGCCTCCTTGAACCTCTTGTCGCAGTACTTCTCATAGACGGCCCCGTGGTGTAGTCGTGGCTGCTCGCAGCAACCAATCATCATGCTCACGAGAGGTCTGAGCTGGCTCCAGGTGTAACCCGAGTAGTGGACATGGTGCTTGGTCTGGATACTTGTTAGCTTACTATCTCTCTGTCTGCGGATCCAAAGATCCAGTGAAGAATGCGTACCCATTCCCCCTTCTGCAAAATAAGTCGTGAGAGGCAATGCGCTCCTGCAGCCAGGTAGCTTGGGGGCGATGCGACGAAACGCTCGTCCATAATGGTCAACTCCAGGAAGTACTTGGCCAGGGTGCGGGTCTCGAGATCGTAATCGTCAGCCTTGCTGACACGTCTCAAGAAGCTCATTGGTCCAGGCCAGCCAAGCTCGAACTGAAGCATACTAAGCATGAAGCGCTCTGCCTTCAAAATTTCCTCGGCGGTGTAGCCATTATCAACCATATAGACAATCTCTTGAAGTGACGGGCAGTTGATCTCCTCATACTTGGAAGCCACGAGGATGGCAGTAGCGCCTACGAGTTGGAGCTTTCCGATGGACACAATCTTTTGAGACAAGAACCGATCGATATAGTTCACCGTGAGGAAGAGTGTCTCTGGGAGGAGGCTGAATCGGCTGTGGACTTGAACCAACCAATCCATAAGGACCGAGCGCATTGACCATTGGATCTCCGTCTGGATATCCATGTAATGCGGGTTGGGAAGCATCTTGACCTGTGGAGACCGCCACGTCAGTAAAGGTTATGCAAAAGGAAACTACTATGTCTTGACCCACCTCAAGTTCTCGCATGTATTCAAAGATCTCTTCACCGTATTCAGCAACCATGCTAACGTCCCAGGCTTCTTCTTCAATATCTTCGGGCTGGCGGGTTTGCTCCACCTCGATTCTTGCCTCCTCCAGTTCACGTTGAATTCGGAGGGACACCTTGGGCTGGAGCAACGTTGTAGGACCGCCAGTTGTCATGTCCCGCGAGCGGAAGGAGTGGGCTGTGGTGTATGCCTGGTCTTGATCATCATAGTCTTCATCATCCTCATCCCAATACTCCTCTGGCTCCGAGAGCCCTGGCGCGGTTCCATCTGCGTAGTTGGCAGGCACGACTCCAGATTCCTCAGATATCTCGGGCAGCCGAGAAGGCATCTCGAGGTGGTTTTCGACCTGCACAGATTGGCTTGCAGCCTCCACCGAGACAGGACCAGCCCCGTCACTGTCAGTCTGGGTTTCTGGAGATGATGTGACTAGTGACTCAGTGGCTACACTCTGGCTTGTTGATTCGAGAATAGTCTCCGTTCTCTCCAGCTGTCGGCTCTGGGTCCGACGGAGCGTTGGTGGCCGTTGTTTGAGTTGAGGCTGGCTCTTATGATGGCGCGGTTGAGGGCGAGTTTCGAGCGAGCTCTTCTGCGATCCTCGGCGCTCATGTGAAGCACGGTTGGTGTTCTGCATCTTGAGTGCCTCCCGGGTCTCAACATATATGGCAGCCGCGTTCTCACGAGGAGCAGCCTGTTCCAGTTTCTTATTGGGCTCGTTCGCTCGGTTCTCAAGGCCGCGCTTTGCCTTGTTGGCAACAGCAACGGTTCTCTGGGCTGGACGCGCAAGACCATCCTTCGACACAAGTACGTTCTCCTTGTTCACGGGTCGCGTGGCATGGTTAAATTGTCCAACAGATTTTACCTTGACAACCTTTGCGTCTTCCCGTTTCGTGCCAACCGCCTTTGTCAGGTTAGTCACGTCGCCAAAGGCTGCACGCTTTGCCTGCCCGCGGAAACCGGCCGTTGACGCGTGAGAGTTCGCGATATTCCCGGTCGAGTTGTGTCGCTGATGGATGGCATTCTCAGTCCCCCGAGGGCGAAAAGGCTGGAGAGCCCAGGACGGTTAGCATGAGCACAGAAAGAGCCGGATACACGTCGAAAAGCATCCGAATCAACGCGTCAACATGGGTGCTGGGGCTTCTGCTTACTCTGGGGTCCATGGCTGGGTAGGAGAATCTGATAATTGGGGATACTGGTCGCCCTGCGCGCGTCGCGATGGACTACCCACGACAGGTAGTTACCTTCGGTCGGGCTTTCGATACAAAAATCGTACGCGAGTTGGATGATACTAAATTGGGGCTTCGCTGGGCGTGGTGGTGAGGGTATTCGATAATTGTTGGGTTTGGGTGGTTGGGAGCTCTCTCAGGGAGGGCAATGGGGAGAATTGAATTGACGCGGAAAGGCGAGAATGATGGCCCTGGGAAGGCTCGATGAAGTTGAACAGAAGAAGGACAGACCGTTGGACCCGGAAAGTGATACAACCAATGAAGTAGGCGAACTCGCTAAGAAGTGGCCTAAAAACTGGTCGCCAGTGAGGTATGTGGTGATGTCGGCACTATAAAGGCGCTGCAGAAGAAGCGAACGAAAAATAAATGACGAAAATCAAGATAAAGTTTGGGGGCAGAGGGAAGGGAAGAACGCAATGTGACGGCTGCAGACTCTTGCCAGTCGTTGTTGTGCTGTGCAAAGACCAGCTAAAAGCTCCTGAGCTGGCTATTTCATTACTCGCAATTCCAATTTAAAATGACTGACTGAGGCCCATGTTTGTTTGTTTATGTCTCTGCCGTCCAGCATTAAACGCTTTCACAAGATGGGATTGGCTGGCAGCCGCCGATGCATAAAACGGCATGTAGCGCACAGACCACCTGAAGATCACTGCGCATCAACTCTCCGTCGTCACAGCGATGACGGGATTTCTGGGGTCGCATCAGCACCTCAAGGCCCATCTCTTGGCGCAGGGTGGTTCCTTAGTTATCAGGTTCGCACCTATTTTGGGCTCAAATTAGTTGGTGACTTCTTGCCATAATGCGCCATCCGTGTCCGCCGCAAACCAACTGCTCTTTCTTTGTTTCTACCCGCGTTGCGCTATATCTCAACGGACGGGCGGTTGCGCTCGGACGAGATTGGAATGTATCAGCGCGTGCGCCCTGTCTTGAGCTGGTCATCGCTCTCCTGCATGAATCTGTTCTGCGAACCCCTTTGATGACAGGGTAGACTAACCCCAATTTGGAAATTTGACTTCTCCTCGCGTCTCCCATAAACCCGTGAAATGTACATCTTTACACTTTTCTCCTGTGATATGTGACGTACATCAATGCATTGTCTGTGTGCTAATGAATAATATCTTCCTTGTCACCCCTTTACGTTTTTCGTCTGTTGCCGGCCTGCAGGTGGTGGCATATTCACAATTATGCATGCAAAAACGCGGTGTCGAGCTCCTGAGATCGGCCTACGCCAACATCTCACGTAGTCACGTGATGACTTTCAACTTCATCCGTCAACTCCAACTATTATCCCATACCCTGGACTATTGCCCATCGCATGCTTGTATTGCTTTGCATGTTGACAATCGACGCTCAAATGCGCGGCACAATTTTGATACTATACGCTGACTATCAACTATTACAGTGTTTTATTCTCCCCCTCCGCCCTCAGTTACTACTTCTTCGGCTCTTGAAGATATCCTACTACCTGGCCTCGAAGCATCATAGAACTTTTCGCCTCACTCCCTACGGACCCTCGGGTCAGGCCGTCGCACTTCTGGATCTCAATAGAACCCTTGGCCCCTCTTTCCCGAGAGCCGCCAGGGTGGCCGCGTCAGGCTAATTCGAACTACGAGAAGCCACCACTTTTTAATTTTGGCCCCGTGCTGTAGAAGACATTTCCTGGTCCTGTCAATATCTACATGATGAGCTATCAGAACGGGGAGAGATCCCGAGATGGCACATCGGTTCCGCCTCATGATTCCAACCTAGCCTGATAGGACTTCCAAATAAGAATGGAAGGAAATCATGCGTGGAGCCCCATGTGAGCGCACAGGGCATGGGCTTTGAGCCATGTCTCAGTACAATTGCTGGCCAGTTCACGATCGCATACGCTATGAAAACAGAAGTGCCGGAGGTCCCTTGTGACAGACAGGCATCTTTGAAGATCCTTGCCACATCGCTGGCCCCCGGCTAACCTGAGAATAAATATCCGCACCTAGGCATCCACACATGATGATATCAATTGATAGAATCAACTCCCTCTCGAGCACGCGAGAGCTTCCGTCTGGCTGTCTTGGTTCAAGTGAATATCCTTGTTTCCAGACGAAGTCGACCGGCCTGTGCAACTATTAGCCAAAGCGCATTACCCTTACTCATCAAATGAGATGGGTCAGCAATGCGTTCTGACAGCCCTCGTCTATTGGCTCTGGTTCATCAGAACAGCTGGTCCACTCCAAGCCACCGCACCAGCAATACCTACGCCCAGTAAAATGATAATACCCTTTTTGATGAGTGCTAATTATACCTATCAGATGCCGGCGGGAGTGTCCTTGTATCTTGTCTCAAGAGTCGCATGAGTGTTCCCCCTTTCCTCCCGGAGGTATCGCTGCGTACCTTCGTAGTATTCTCTGCCTGTCCCGCCATGTGTCGGTACAATCTGGTTCAAGCGGGATGTAAAGTGCGCAATTGCGTGGCACCAACCAGTAGCAGCCTTCTGTCCGTCAGGGCAGAACTTGCTCCATGTATCTACCGCACGGGGAAGAACAGGCGATGCATTTTGGGTCCCCCCAAGCATGCACACCTAAGGCAATAGGCCACACACACCGTCTTTTGCGCCCACCAACCCGCACGTTCGTTCACACATAGATTTGCCACGCCATTTTCCCGTCAATTCTCTGCTCGAGCAAAGGCCCACCGCAAATGCCTGGAATGGCTACCTTATTAATTAACCTACCTGGCCTTGACATGTGTGGGTGGGTAGAGGGGCATCGTCTAAAGCCCGTGCTCTGCTCTGGCACAAAATCCCGAGAATACGGCGGGCGCAACGGGTTCCTTCCTTTGCCGACAGCTTCTTTTTGCGACTATCTACGCACAGCAGCAACACCAATTAGGAGGTTGGCATAATAACAGTGCCTGTTTTCTCTCACTTGGGATGCCCTTCCCAGCGAGCGGGGCAGGATTAGAGCGATTGCCATGCTGGTCATAAAACTGCCTAATACGATCCTTCATACATAGCACACCTCGTGATAATCCCAGATGTCGCCCACCTGTAACCCAATGTAGCAATATAAATAGAGCCATGATGCCCGACCATATATCGCGACCAAGAAAAACAAACAGACCCGGTCGCGCCACGTAGGCTAATAAACATTCACGCACGCCGGGGAGCGGATCTTATTGGAGGTTTCGACGGTGAGAGGAGGTCTGGCTTGACAGGACCTGAACCCAACCCAGATCTGGTGGCCTCAGGGCCAGTCATTCATCGGGAGGCCCCAACCTTGAACGGTTTTTGAAACAGAACCAGTCGGGGAAGCCATAGCGTTGGATCGCAAACAGCAAGCACCTGCACAGGCGGGCAGCAAATTGTTTCCCCCCCTTCTCATGCGGCTATCGAATCGCACAAGGTTCGCTGATGATGGCTTCGCTCGCACGCACGGCGGTAAAGAGGCAAGGGCTTATTGCTATCGTATTGGCCTTTCTTTTGTGTTTGGGCTAGGCCTTGGCTTGGCTGACCTGACCTGAGATCCCGTTGCAGCGTCTGCGTCCCTCACCCTCAATCGAGCCCAGCCAATCCCCACCTCCATACGTTGGCGGACACGGCGGCCAGTTGATCCCTGTATGAAGCAGACAAGGCAGGCGCCGTCTGCGAGGTGTGGCCAGGGGCTGCGATTCATTGGTGGATGGAGGCTTCTGATCGCCAGTTCACTGATACTGCTGGTCCTGTGCGAAAAAAACTGCGCGCGCGCACAGAGGGGCAAGACGTTCGCGCCGCCAAACAGCGTTTACCGCCGATGCTATTTTGGCCGTTGCAAGCGGCTGCTGGGTTTGGCATTAGGTTTCCTCCCGGCGAACCGTCGCATTGGACGGCGCAAAACAGGCGGCGCAAACCCGGACCTGATTACGCCTGCCCTGTGCCTGATGCGATGCGATGCGATGCGATGCGCTGCCCTGCGCTGCGCAAGATGGGCACAAGTACATACACACAGATATCCACTCTGCATGCCCAGCCAAGTGAAGTGCCTCTGAACTAACCTCCAGCTAACCATCACTATTGTGGATCCCGGGCTTGATGGTGTCAGGATGGTCCAGCAAAGCAGCGTCGGCTGCAGGTCGCGTGCCATTCATCTGTGGTTGTGCGCACCCTTGATGGCCCATACCACGTCGACTAGCGGAGCAGAATGCATGTCAGTTGTTGCGCCTCTTGGGTTGAGATCGCAGCTGGACAAAGACAAGAGTGTGGCGACGAGGGAGGGGTCGTATGGCCCATCACGCATGCCGGCCAATCTGAATTGTGCTAGTACCACCATATGCATAGATGCTCCTGTATGGTTTGGCTCCGTTTGGGTTCGTTTTGATTTGGTTTGGCCTGGAAGGGTTTCGAACCATTACACCAGTGCCTGGCTAATTGACAGCTTGCTCACCTCCCACTCGCCGCTTCGGCCGTCCCTCTGATAATGATCCCCCCCGGGAACCTGGATGGCCAAGCCTGCGTACGTTTGGCTGGCGCCTGTCCACCCGTCGGGCCTGCATAGGTGCTAAAGTATCGAAGCCCTGCCTGCAGTGTGTTGTGTTAGCGACAGTCCACTGGTCCCAGCCGCCCGTTTTTCTGGCTGGTTGTGGTACATTGAGTTTATTGGGGCAGCCGGATCAACGTCTCCATCTATGGCGGGGTCGAAGAGGAGGTTGCTGTCGATGAAGCATGTTACTATTGTCGCGGGCTTTTCAATTAGCACTGTAACCGCAAGTGACCTGACGAAAAAATGAGAATGGAATGGAGGGCCTCTAGGGCTGGGTGCCACTGGCTGACCGTAAGTCGGTCCATCCCATTCATTCAATCCATGTCGCTTTCGTGAATACTCGGTGCGGAATTGCGCAGGCATTAATAGGGCATTCGAGTACAAATCGGACCCTCGCTATACAGCTAGGGTAGCCAAAGCAGAATTGTTGCGCATTTGGGCCTGAGGCCAATCCAATGCGCTTGCATCGGAAAGGCGAGCTCGCTAGCAGCACTTTGATGGCTGTCAAGGCATTGTTCGACTAGTCTCAATCTAAAGAAACGGGCATGCGCACTCATGGTGCATCCATGGCATGATGCGAAGCAAGTCTTACTTCCCTCGATACTAGACAGGAAGTTCACCGTACAGTCAGTCGCCTAGGATCGACAGCCAGCGGCACTTGCGCCACCGACCTACCTCCTACATGCCCAATTATCCAGTTACATGGCATGCTGGCTTTTCTCGGATTAGCAACACCCATTGAGGTGCGACTTCACAACACTCTAGGCCACATGACGGCCAGCCGCCCGTAGGGGGGGAAGGCTGTCCATGTCAGTCCACCTTTCCCGTAGTTAAGCAGTGTAAAAGACTCAAGTGAATGGCTGAGCAAGCGACTGAATGGATGATTGCTCAGATGATTGACTGTTGGAAAACACAGCTATCTGTTCCTCGTTTCCGTGACTTGGGTGGTAGGTATTGTGGGTTTGCGGTTTCGCACCAAATGTACCTGGCTCCCAACAAAGGTAGTGCAGTCTCCTCTGGGCTGTCCAAGCCCTCACCAAACCAGCCGCAACGATGGCCCGTTGTTTCTCTGAGAGGGGGCGATCCCAAGCTGCTCTCCCTGGTGACATGATCTCCTCACAAGAGCAGTAAAGTAGTTTCAGCCATGAGTATAATCATCCATTCCTTTCGTTAAGCGCGTAGTTGGGCGGGTAGGGAGTCAGATACCTAAATGGTAGGCAGGTGTGTGCTGTGCGAGCCTGCCCACACCCCCGAGGACACTGCCCGAGGGCGGCCTGGGCCTAGATTCCAGGGCGCTAGCGGTCATCACAGGCGCTGCCAGCACCCAGTGTACACTACAGTACCGAGCCAGGCCTCTGCCAGCAGACGACAAAATCCCATCGACTCGCTTGGCTCCTCTTTTCCTCCTCCTGCACACACTCCGCCAGATTCACCGTCACCACCAGCTTCCCAGGTCGCTACAAGTCTATCTGGTAAGTCTCCTTTGCTCTATCGTCGTGCGCGATCACCCTGAGCCCTCAATCAAATCATCCTGTTTCCCCGGAACACTTGCAATATTCTGGGTCGGCCGCCTCACTCCCAAGGCCGCCTGCCTACAGAGCGCCGACACATCCAAGGGACCGTTAGCCCTTGGATGGCCTCATCAATGCCTCATTCAACACTATCAAAGCCTGTTTGGACCAGCGATCGCTAATACTCTTCAAGGGAATCCATAAACTTCCGTCCCAACCGTCGTTTCCTCGTCGCCCACCGTCCTTGTCACTGCGCCGCCAGTCCTCACCCAAGTGGCGCTTACCGCCCGCAACCCAGGTGGTAATGCATCATTGAGCCTTCATCGACAATTACCATCATCGACGAGCCTGCGATTCTTATATAAATACAATACCATCCTTCAGGGGGTCAGTACTTCGGGTTTCTGAAGTCGACGTCGCTGTCCTAGGAGGCCTTGGTTACGTCTCCTAGCAGGGCACACAGCCTACCTCGTCAGACGTTAGCAAGCGTCTGCCAACCCTCCCTCCCCTTTCCCTCACCACTACAATACCCTCAAGGCCTCTGGCTATAAACACACACATCCCCCCATCACATCCACCATGACCTCAATGTCACCGACGAGTGGCCCTATCGGGTACCCCGATCACTCCCCAGGTGCCGAGAGCGTCTCCCCCGGCCAGCCGGTCGCTCCCAAGAATGTCGCATTTGAACTTCTCTTCTTCGATGCTCCTCAATACCGTGCGCGCTTGCCTATGCGAGTGCAAATTTACCCCCATGACACAACCGACTCGATTGTGACGACGGTAAAGAACTTTTATGGCCTCTACTCGGGTCCGACCGGATCGAAGGGGGTTAGCTTTGAGGACAAAGAAGGCAATACTCTCATTGCGCGGTATGAAAACTTCCGCAACAACATGATTGTCTACGTCAGAGTCTTCGAGGAGTTCTCTACAGAGCCCGCTACATACAGTCACCACCCCTATCAGTCCAGCACTGCGGGCAGCCAAATGTACTACCCTGGCAATGGCTATCCCAACCAGCGTTCGTCCCATGAGATCACCAGACCAAGCTCGAGAACTTCGCGACGACGAAGTCGATCTCCTAGTGGCTCTAGGGGAAGCAGGAGTAACTCGGCTAGCAACTCCAGCCAAAAGCGTCGCTCCCGATCATCCAAGAACCGTACTGCACTCAGCCAAGCCGACTCGTATAGCGATCACCAAAATGGCTACAGCAGCGGCGAAGATGCCCCGAGCACCACTTCGGGCAGAGCCAAGGAACTTCTTGGCACCACCGATATCAGCGTTGACAACATTGTCGAGGGTGGCCGACGGAAAAGAGCCAAGTTTGAGAGCTCGGTCGGTTCCCCTGCCATTTGGCCCTTCGCTTTGAAGAAAACTAACCGTTTTAATATAGGAGCTTCCTTTGTTTGCACCGCCCCAGATGCCTGCGGCTACATCCAACCCGTCTGTCTCGCCCGCCCGCCGAATTGAACAGCATCGACCAACGCTTTCTTTCACCCCGAACGGCCACAACCCGTTCACCAACCCTCGCCCCATGCATAGCGCACATGGTTATGCCAATAGCATGCAGTCGAATACATACACACCCAATGATCATGATGGTCGCCGAACCCGTGCCAATAGTAGTTTGAGTGGGACTGGTGCTATCCTTCCTACACCCGACCCAACTGTCGGAAGCTGTATGTCCGAGGAGGACAAGGATGTCGCTCTGCAATTAATGCGCCTTGGCGACATGTCCAATATATCCCATGGCAGAACGTCGGCGTCGACACTTGACGATACCTTCAGTGGCAAGGCCGACGCTACCTCGTCCACTGGCGCTACCAGCGACGGTGACAGTGAGAGTGAGGACGAGCTCCCTGCTGCTCGTCGACAAAAGCTTGACATGTCGGGCGCATCGCGACTTATTTACCCAACCACAGAAATGCACCCTGTGCCCACTGCCAGCACAGAGGTTGACGAGGCTGAGTTCGAAGGAAACACTGAGGCAAAGTCTATCAAGAACAAGCCCGTCCCTAAGCTCAAGGCTTCTGCTATACCCAAGCCTGTCAAGTCTATGAAAGTATCGACGGCAAAGGCGAAGAAGGCGCCTTCTGTTCCTGGCGTCCCTATATCCCCTGCTTCGCAACCGCCATCTCGCAAGCAATCTGTCGTCTCAAGCACCACTCTAGGTGTGCAGGGTGAAGATGATCAGCCTGACCTGTCCACCAAGCCACGCTGCCAGCGGTGCAGGAAGAGCAAGAAGGGTTGCGATCGGCAGCGACCCTGCGGACGCTGCCGCGACGCTGGCCTCTCCGCTGATCAATGTATCAGCGAGGATGAGGGTAATGGCCGCAAGGGCCGTTATGGACGACATATGGGCGTACCCATCAAGAAAGAGGAAGCCCTTGCCATTACTCAGCCTACACTTCTGCCAGCTGCGCCTATTGCCCCTTCATCGGTAATGACCGCAGACAAGGCCAAGAAGCGGAAGAGATAGCCCAGATGCGCTCATGGGTGTATAGCGCAACACGTTGTATGTTGGCTGGACAAGCCATCACTTTACGCACTAGTGTTCTAGGCTCGGCTACATATTGGCATGCGACAATCGCAACAATGAAAGAAACGCCAAAAAAAGAAGTAAAAACAAAACGACTGCACAATCACTCGCCTTTATATTGAGTGGCAATAATATGCTGAAGATCTATCAAATATGGAAGTTTTCGGTATGCACCCTTCCCTTCCGGATAACAAGGGGAACTGTGCAGAACAGCTGGGTTTATATGGTTTTCTCTCGAATCGTCTGGTGTTTAGACGATGGTTTTCTTTTTACTCTTTTGTGACGAGGATATAGGAGCTTGTAATTATGACGGTCTTTAACGGCCATTACACTCCTTGAATTGGCGTTTGAAGCTATGTGGGGGTATGTTACTCTTATTGCTTTGTTTTACCAGCACTGGTTGTGACTTCATTTTTTTTTTCTGTATCTTTTCCCTCGGTGATATCCAAGGACGAGCGAGCGACAGCGTTCTGCATGCGCAGAGCGATGCGAAAGCTTACATTGGGGAGGTGGTGCGAAAGATCTCAGGGATTTGGAAATCTTTTACTGGGCAAAAGCTTGGAACAAGAACAAAAGGGGCAACCGAGGGATCCTCGCACTCTAAATAGGGTGCGCGTTAAGGAGGGCAATGGTGATTAACGGAGATTGGTATCGCAATAGGGCTACAAAAATGGCGGCGGTGTGCGCGTGGTCTGGATGAGTAGAACTGTCCGCCAGTCAAGGACAGGCTCGAAGGAGCATGCGACTTGTTTTTGTTTCCAATACTTTGATTTTCTGCATGTCTTATTCACACAAAAATTTTGTCATTTGAAATATCCTGTGCCATTTAACTCTACCAACTATTCGGTGGTGTGCCCTTACTTGGAGATGAGATGCTCTAATGCGCGCGCATTGGAACGCATTTGCTTTCGCAATTTGAATATTTATGCACCCAGCGCATTATTTTCTCTGGGCATTGCGCCCCTTGTGCGCCAATACGTATAGAGCAATCGATAGTCAGGCGACGCCAATACTGGGTTGCCTGCACCGCTATTTGGGCAGATAAGATAAAAAAACACACAAAGCTATCACTCCATTTCTGATTTGCGACAGCAAAGTTGTGTACTGATCGGCGCTAAGACAGATCTTTTCGAGTGGCGGGTGGTGGTTCAACTCGACTGTTAAATCTAACCTTATTTGGACTAACGCACTCGGGTCGGTAAACCCCGGTTGCAGGGACCCCATGCCAAAATAACACCCGATTGGCCCAAATCGCTGACATGGACAAATGCGGACATTGATTGGTTGCAGATACCGCGACAACTGCCAACGGATTATTGGCTAGAGACGCTGACAAACGAGCGGTCCACTCCGCCTTTCCTATCCTGGCCATTTCTACGTCACCGCCTTGTTTACTTGCCCCGCGTTTCGGAGGGGTAATGTTTTGATCAAAACAAACAAAAAGCATAACAAATCGCATGCTTCGAGCTCCCCCCGTCGGCACGATGAAAGATTTTAGTATCTGGCGTCGAATGCGCTTCTCGGGCAGCGCATAATTTTTTCGGAATTTTAACGGTCGGTAGACGGCGAGGAAATGGCGGTGACTGAAATCGCAGTGCGCCCACAAATGGCATCGGGCGGTGAGAGAGCGATTTCCTTTTTGGGCTCTTTGCACGGGAGACCATGTCCGACCCGGGACCCCGCTCCGGCCGGAGTTTTGTGGAGTTCCCAACAGTGGTGGCGTACCCTAAACCCCAGCTCGCCGGATCAGGGACCCTGCGAAACTCTCGGATGAGTACGAGTAGGGTCAAATGGCGCTAGGAATTATGACATTTTTTCGCGATGCCAATCTAAGTGGGCTATGATCTTAATTCAATGTTTTTTTTTTAGGATGCTTTCGTTGGTATTTGTAATGCTCATTTTACTCGGTCGCGCCATGCTAATTGACATTGGCGCATTCTGTTTTCGGACCCCTTGAAACCTTTGCTGTAGAAGTTAGTGGCCTCACATGCTTAGATAATTACGGCCTGCCGCAAACAGGTAGGTCGCAACATGCTCAGCTTCACCTCCTATCGTCAACTGAAGGGCGCGGCGCATCCGCGGGCTGCCATCGGCTTCTGGCTTGACTTGCCAACTTTGATGTGCGATGCACTCCACACATCTGGATATTTGAGCCAACTGGGAATCTACCCTTCACCTTGTAGGCCCCACCTCGGGGGATTCTGCGATTGATTACAGTGGAGACGGTCGCTGGAGGACGGTCTTTGTGCCCGACTTTCGCAGAGATAGGGCGTGAAGGTGGTAAAGATTTCGCATTTTATTCCCGGTCTAGTTTAGAAAGGAAAGCGACACCGGAGAGGACTAATACGTATGTATGTATTCTCCCCTCAATACGACCGTGTCTAAACTCGTGAATGATCTGTAATCATTGTTCGTGTTCATCTAAACATCTGTGAAAACTATCCAATGATCCAGATATCCGTAGGTTGTCGCCTTATCCCGAGGACGACTCCAGGCATAGGTTACTGTCACACACGCCCCGACCAATAAGTCCAACATGGCGGAAGATGAGGAGAAGACTGTGCGCTCTGCCCCCGTCGAGCGAACAATCTCCAACACGGACGCGCCTGTCCCCTACCACGATGCAGACGGGAACTTTAACCCGCCTGACCGGGGCCTTCTCGCCTGGTCTCAGGTCCTCGCCACCCTGCTCATCAATGCCATGTGTTGGGGATATCCTGCTGCCTTCGGCGTATATCAACTGTACTACGTCGAGACGCTCAACCTGCCCTCGTCCCAGGTATCCTGGATCGGCTCCATACAGATCTTCCTGACCTTTGGGATATGCACCGTCTCGGGTCGCCTGTCCGATGCCGGCTACACAAGGCACTGCGTCGTTGGCGGTTGCGGCCTGGCCGTGCTGGGCACCTTCATGGTCAGCCTCGCCACCAAGTACTGGCAGATCTTCCTCGCGCAGGGGGTCTGCACGGGGCTGGGGCTGGGGATCGCCTTCATGCCGGCCATCACGACCCTCAGCTCCTACTTCAAGAAGAACCGGGCCTTTGCGCTCGCCATCGCCGCGACGGGCACGTCGGTCGGGAGCATCATCTTCCCGTCCATCGTCCAGTACCTGATCCCCAAGGTGGGCTTCCCCTGGGCCGTGCGGTGCGCCGCGTTTGTCGCCCTGTTTATTGTTGGACTTGCCAACCTCCTCCTGAAGCCGTATCTTCCCCCGCGGAAGGCTGGCCCCCTCGTGGAGTGGGGTGCTTTCAAGGAGCGCACGTACGCCCTCTTTACTCTCGGGGCGTTTTGTAACTTTTATACGCTGTATTTTGGTTTCTTCTATGTAAGCCGGTTGAACGCCCATGTCCATCTGTCGCGTGAATCTTAGCCAGCTGAACTGACACTGTGGTAGATTAACAGTTATGCTCGAACCGTGATTGGGTTCTCTTCACAAGAGGCCGTGAGCATGATTCTCATCGCCAACGCCCTCGGAATTCCAGCTCGCATTGTCGTGGGGTACCTGGCGGACAACCTCCTGGGCCCGATCAACATGTACCTGATTGCGCTGTGCTACCTGGGGACCATCACGTACGTGTGGATGACGATACAGACCCGGGCGGCCATGTACATCTTCAGCGTCTTCTACGGGCTGGCGGTGGGCGCCACCCAGGGCGTCTACGTGGGCGCGCTGGCGAGCCTGACCAGCGACCCGCAGAAGATGGGGACGAGGTTCGGCATGGTGTCGACCCTGTCCGGCTTCGCGACCCTGGCAGGGCCTCCCACGGTGGGAGCCATCATCGACCAGTCGGGAGGCGACTATAAATGGGCGCAGGTGTGGGGTGGAACGCTTGCCTTTGGAGCGGCACTGGCCGTGTTCGCTTCTCGCACGGCTGCGGTTGGCTTGAAGTTCAAGGCTAGGCTGTGAGCAGTTATGGGCATGCAGATTGGGAAAGATGAATGTGGTTTTTGGGAAACCAAGCTAATATATATGGTTCGCTGTAATAAGAGAGAGGATGGGTTTACAGCCAGAAACATGCTTGATGTTGGATAATATTTAATCTGAAAATGTTTTTTTTTTCTCGGTACTTTGATTTGAGTCTATAATTCCGTATCACCTACCTTTATGGAGATTTCTCCAAATGTTCCAGAGCCAATTTGATGAGGCGACATACCTGTGAACCCTCCTGCCATACATGGTCGTGCTCCCCAGCCAGATCTTTCAGAGTCAAGAGATTGGCATCGTTGGCCTTTAGCTTCGCGACCATTTCATCAATCTCGGGCTCATCTACAAGGGTGTCTTCGGGCGACCAGGCCAAAATGTTGTGGGAAGGCAGATGGCGCCCGCTGATGTGGGCATCCGGGCAGCAGGCAGGCGAGGCGATCCCCCATCTGGACCTGTCACTGCTAAACGCAGATGTGATGAACCCAGCATAGTTCCCATCGTGACGCTGATCAATGCCATCGAGGTCGTAAATGCCAGAAATGCCGATGATGGTCGTCGGCAGTGGTACTGAGGGCGGTGGTACCTGACCATCCAGCACGTAGCTACCCATGCAGAGCTGGTACGCGAGGGTAGCACCGGCGGAGTGACCGACGAGGATGTACCTGCCGCTGGCGAGGTCGTACTCCTGCACGAGGAACTGGAGCGCGGACCAAACGTCGTTGATGTGGTCGGGGTGTTTGGCGGCACGCAGCTCCGACGCGGGGGTTTCAGGGCCCTGGGGGTGTTTGGGATGTGGCGAGAGCCTGTAGTCGATGCTTGCGAAGCCGCGAATGGGAGCGTGGGCTAGGCTGTCGTACGAGGCGACCACATGCTTGATGGAGGGGATGAAGTCCTCCTCGGTGTTTCTGGGGTCACCCCATGCGCCCCCGTGGATGAAGCTGGCCAGGACAGCGGGTTGGTCAACTCAAGAGCTCTTCTTCACTCATTCGGTTTGGGTTGCTTACATGACCCAGGTGCCACCTGACTGTGGTTTGATGTCTGATGATGGCTCCCACACACTTATCCGCTGGCGGACATTGTCGCCGTAGGAGTGGCGCGTGTGCCTGAGCTGATCCATTGTTGGCTGTGATGCGACTGGGCTGCTTGTGTTTGGGCGGCACGTGAAAAAGCGATACAGCTCAATGGGTGTACACGAAGCGGGGTTCTGGATGGATCGGCTTTGACTTGTAGCACCTTAGTCCCAGGTACAACAGTCAGGATTCGGATCGTTCTGTTGCGTTATATATCGTGGATGGTTCTACAGCCGCTCCCGTGGTATCCGCGGTAGCATTGCACCATGGATGGGGGATGCGGATAGATTGGTGACCACTAACCAGTGCAATAGCCGCTAGAATTAGGTGATTATCCGTCCCATCATACGCCGTCGCATCACTGTAATGTTCCGTGCCATGTTCAATGTTGGCGGGGGATAATCTAGAGCGGTAACTCGCTGCAACAGCCTCGTCTCCAGCGGGCTTCATCAGTCCTACAAAAACATCGTCAAACAGCAGGTGGTCTGTAACTCAACCTGTCGCAGTTACACCCGAGTGTCCTGGAATTTTCTTTTTCCTTGCCTGTGCATCTGGTTGATTTAGGTTTAGGTACTAATAGTGTATGCGCCTCCTTTCCCCTTTTGAATCCGCCTTTATGCGACCTCGCTTCTGATCTGCAAATGCTGTGCGACTATTCATGCGTCAGAAGCGCTTTGGACTCGGTGCAGGTGGCACATTGCGGCCTTTTTCTGGTCTGTGAGATACATCATTTTGATCAATCACTTAGCTGAAAGCCGTGCTTGTTAGCGACGAATAAGCAGTGCCTGTCATACTTGTCTTTGACACACGTGAAACAAATCCCTATACCTGGATCATTAACGATTTCGTGGTTGTGTTCAATGGCACCAAACACAAAAACATACAGTAGAGTTAACCAAGACCCAGAAGCCTTCAGAAAATGACTTGCTACATATGTAATCTTAGGGCTTCTCAAGATAAATACCAGTAACTACAAGCTGTTAGGTGCTGCAAAAGCAGTCGGATTAACTAAGACCTAGAAGCCTTCAGAACTAAGTCTAAAACAGCAAGCTATGTAGTCCGCTCAACTTTAGCAACTAGGTAGGATCTTAGTTAATACGACTACTTTGGCAGCACCTATCAGCTTGTGATTGCTTGTATTTAGGTATCTTAAAGAGCCCTAAGACCATCAAGTTATCCAGCTGGCCATCCCTGATAACGCGCACTGCCACCTGCGGTTTGCTCTTTGGCATCTTTGTATTTGTGGTTGGCCAAGTTCAGAGCAGATCGGGCGAGATTTGATGGCAAGCGCAGGCTCGGTGGGATGTTCAAAACTTGAGTTGGAGGGGCGATGAAGGCAGCAATGTGCGAGACCCGACTGACTTGGCTGAGTAGCGATGTAATAGACGGATTGTAGATGTGGACTTGAGCTGTATGGTTTAGTCAGGCCGGGGACAGCAGCCTTTAAATAGGTAGAAAGCAGCACTTTGAGGTTCATGAAAGGAGACACGCCGACAAAAGAGTCATTATGCCTGGCAAAAGCTATTGTTGGTGTTAGACCTTATGTACGGCCGGGCGCAAGCCTCGTATCCAGGCAAAAAGGCTGAAGTTTAATGTGTTGTGATACTGGAAATAGTGTCAAGTTGGTGAATTCTTGGTGTTTGGGAATTCCATTCCTTTTCAGCAGCTGCCACATAACTGCATAGCTCTCTCACTCACTTCTTACTACACAAAAACATGCTCTCTTTTGTGAAGAGCCTCACTGGTCTAACACCCGGTTTGATTGGACTCCAATCGAATAGGAAGGGTATGATGCTCCGGACTCTGTGCTACGGCTACACGAGCGAAGGGGAGCCTGGCGCATAGCTCGTTGCGGGGAGGTGTGAGATCCTGATACCTTTGTCCCTCTAGCTCTTCCACAATTGGCGGCTAGGGACAGCCTGATGTATTGTTATACAATGTCGGGAGGCTGTCCATTTCATGATCACTAGCTTGTACCTACATGACGTACAAACTATTCGTGCTTCCATAGCTGCTTGTTGCTCTCTCCCTTTCCTGTGACACGATGCAAGGGAAAAGTTGTGCGCTCACGATCTGCCGTGTTACGCTGGCGTGAATTTGGTACTGGCTCGATACTACAGACGCATTTGGCAGACTAGTTTGGCCAAAGCAAACGGACTTTGCGTGGTTGATATGGGTCCTTGGCGAGCCAATGATCCGAGTTCAATGTTGATCGCTTCGCTCACTTGCTTGTAGATGTGGTGGACCTGTATTCATCTCGTTGCTTGCTCCGTTGCTAATGGCTAAGACGGAGCGATTTATATCGCTCGCTCGTGGCCGATCGACTTCAAAAGACTTCCTCTCCTCTCGTAACCGATCCGAAGGAATAAGTCTTGACATTTTTTTTTATCAGGATCAGTGATGGAGAATCCCGGTGTTGATCTCTCCGAGACGAACGGCACACGCCTGCTGATAACGATTTCCATCTTCTTGGCCTTGTCATGGGTTGCTGTCACTCTTCGAAATTATACCAGGGCGTATCTGATTCGTTCCTTTCGTACCGATGATTGGATTATGCTTATAGCCCAAGTGAGTGCTACAGATATTCCATGTGACTTGGGTGGTGATGAAGATTCTTTCTCAACTGACTGTCTGCAAGGTGACCTTCACAATTTACTCGGGCTTTCTCTATGCTGGGCTTGAGGCGGGCATAGGCCGTCATAATGCCGCTATAGAGGATGCCGATCGTGAAGTCGCTGCACTCAAGGTGAGAGTCAGATGTACGTAATCTAAAACTTCTTCGATTATGTTGACTTGGCCAAGTGGCAAGCTCTGGCAATCAGCATGTATATCGTACTGATGCTGCTGATCAAACTGAGTATTGGATTCTTCCTGTTGCGTATCACCATTCATATGACAGCGTACGTGCGGATAATCAGCGCGAGTTTGGCACTTATATTCCTCTCCAGTGCCGTTGTTTTCTTCTGGAATGTCTTCCAGTGTATCCCAGTCGAGAAGCAGTGGGATTATCGTATTACGCATGGACAGTGTGTTCGGCCGGATGAAATTGTTGTTGTGGCGTACATCATGAGTGCCATCACGATAGTGACGGACTTCTTCTATGTGAGCTGATCTTCTATAACGGTTGCCGCTTTCTCTGGAGGCTGTATCAAAACGAAAGAAGACTAACAGGAGAGGCGCTCGCCCTTCGCTAGGCCCTGATCCCTATTCCAATGGTTTGGAAGGTCAAGATGACTATACAGGCGAAGGCGACTGTGGTTCTAATTCTTGGAATGGGAATCTTGTTCGTCCTATCTGCAAAAATACATGTCAATGGCCTTACTGATTCGTGAGCAGTGCAAGTGTGGCAACCATTGTTCGGATCCGATTGCTCCCAACCATGGCCAACCTCGACGATGTGCTCTGTATGTACCCGGAACTATTCTCACAACCAACTGGCCCACTACCAATAATGAATAATTTTTTTGACTTTGACGAAGATGCTGGAACAGATGCCATGATATGGACCATCATCGAGGCTGGCCTTGCCATCATAGCCGCGAGCTTGGCCACTATTCGCCCCCTTCTCCGTGTCTTGCGTGTCCGAGGTTTTGAATCTTCAGACAGCTGCGAGAATGTTGAAGGCTTGGACCTGCAAGCGTTGGAACCTCGGCCAGACCGACAGAGGCGATTTCTCCAGTTCTATGGCATCAATGACATGCCGCTCACACACGACACTCGCCCGGCTACCATCTTTTGTTTCCATCACGACGACACCAAATCGCAACATGTGCAACTGGATGATACTGGAAGAGAGCCTTGACTTTCACAGAGAGCATGCTCGCAGTATTGGGAGGATACGGGAGGCAGACTGTATGCTGGCCACTCCATAACAGAACCTCTGGCGGGCTGGAGTGGGCGGTATATGTAGCCTTGTAGGCTTTGGAGATGGGACGGTCGGCGGACTATGGAGATTAGACCTTTGGTGAGAAGGATGTGAGAGTATCGCCTTGCTTTTTTTGCTTAATGTTATTTAGTGATTCAATGTGGCGGTTCTTTTTCCTGTTGGCCGACAAGGTCCTGGACTTGAGAAAGGAGAGCCTTATGCTGAATATTCAAATATGTGAAGATAGTTGCTCAAAGAGTATTTACTCCGGGTTGAAGGAGTCTTCTTAGCGTCACAAAGTAACCAAGGGAGGGTATTTTCTCTTTTATTTCCTCTATTAATACCATTTTCGACCTTTGATACCCTTGCAGTTGCACAGAGAAAAAGTTATATATGACCCAAACTCCTGTTTATCACACTTTTCGCTCATTAATTTGCCGTGCCTTCATCTACTACCAGTTCCTCTGGCGCGACCTCCCAGTCGTCTTCTTCACCCCAAACAGGCGCAAGAACGAACCGGCCCATGATCTTTCCCATTCCCACACTCTCGCCCCCGACAGCGTTGGGATCGACCTTGGAGTCATTTTCTTCCACTATTACCGCGGTCGTTAAGAAGTTCATTGCCGTAGCTGGGCTCACTTCTAGAATCTGGCCACCCCAGTCCAGCTCAACCTTACCAGACTTTCGTACCTTGAGCTCACCAATCATTCCACCCTCCGAAAGCATGGATGACAGGAATCCCTTGCCGTCATCCACTTCGTCATCGTCTTCTGCGGGTTCGGGTCCGCCGGTTTGCTCTGCAGTGAGATCAATCGGCGCGGTGGGTGCAGAGTTTAGCATGTCCAAGTCTTGAGGCTCGTCCTTAACCCTGGGCTTGGGTTTCGCTTCTGCGCTTTTCTTCAGTGGTGGGAGGAGTGGCGGGAATTGCCAAAGATACAGGCGTCCGTCCTTATCCATAGGGGCTTCCTCTGGCTTTTCCTCTGCTCCCTCTTTCGGAGCAATGGCGATGGTGCCGAGCTCACTTGCTAGTAGATTTAAATCCGACTGAATGATAGCTTCCTCAGGGTCCTGAGGCGCCGTCTTCTTGACTTTGATCTCGACTAGAGGTTTCTTCCCATCCTCAGGCGAAGAGAGGCTGGGATCGATATCCATCGCGCCCTCAGCATCCTCTTTCTTAATGACAGTAGGACCGTTGTCTCCCGTGTCCCAGACTCCCTCCTCCCTGGCTTGTTCAGGGATGGGCCGTGCCGGGCTATCTTCATCAACCCACAAGCTTTCCTCTTCTTCGGCGGCGTTCTCTGCGGCTTCCAGCTCTTTCGTAGTAGCGACCACGACTCCGACCTCCTTATGTTCGGTTCGGTAGATACCCATTGGCATAACGTCCGCGGGGCGCGATGTGAGAGCGGCCATGGTAGCTTCATCCTCGCTTCCCAGCTCCTCCTCTGCCGCCATGGTGTGTAGTTTGTCGGCATTGATTCTTGCTTCACGATATCGGTTGGCTTCCCTAAAGCCCTCGCCCTCAGATTTGGCGCCTCGATATGAACCACCGCCGCCGCCCATTCTGAAACCACCACCGCCACCACCACCACTGCCGCCGCCGCCGCCACCTCCAAACCAACCACCTGCGCTACCTACGAGCCGTAAGCCTACTGTTCACCGAAATGTGGGACCATGAAGAAACATAAGGACGGGGAAACATACCGGATATTCCACCTGAGAAAGGCCCGGTGGCAGCACCTACTATACCTCCGCGACCTCCCCGAGCGCCCATCGCATTTCCACGGCTGCGCTTGCTACGGAACCGCGAGCGGCCCCGGGCGCGGCGCTCCTCGGCATCTCTCTCTTGGGCCTTCTTCTCCTCTTGCCTCGCAAGATCTAATCGTTCGGCCTCATCTCTGCGGATGTTCTTGGGACGGAACCGGCCGACGGTGGGTGCCCGTGTGGCTCGTGAGGCGGCTGTGGAAGCTCCTCTGGTGGTGGCGGTAGATGCGGCGGGTGCTGCTGCCGGTCTGGAGCTGGCTGAGGCGGCGGAACTGGCGGCCCCACGGGCTCCTCTACCCGACCCTCGACCACGGTTCATTATGGTGAGGGTTCTAGGGAGCAATTGTTGGAGAGATGGAGGTGACTGCAATCGATTGCTCAAGAGCTTGTCTGACTCCGACGCTGTAAATTTTGGCGGGTTGATGAACTACACTTTTTGGTGGGGTCAGTGACGCATCCCTGCACATGCCCCGCCGATTAGCTGATAGTGATCCAAGCCCACTAAGACTTGCGCCAGCCGCTGTACCTTAGGCATGCATTTGGATCGTTCAAGAGGTACGAGTTGAGAGACACAGAGAGAGAGAGTTGGGGCCAGAAGGATATATATTGGTATAGATTTTCATTAAATCTGGGTCCCTGTATTGTGCGTTCGTAGAAAGAAATATTTCATTACACATTGGTACATCTATCAAATGGCATCTCTGCTTTTGGTTTGCAATTATTATTGTACACACATCAAGGCCTCACTGCCGAAATGATGTGCAATACTGCCTTCTCTTACAAGCATGCTGCCAACCCAATTCCTCCCAGCTTCGACAGTCTTTGCGCCAAATTTGACGATGACACAGCCTCGGACGTTAGCCGCAGACCATAGAACACCTTCCTCCTTCTCCTTCTGTATCCTGTTCGAGCTCCAGCGTTCCGACTCGGACTGAGCTGCCTCTTCTTGAGCTTTGTCTTCGGCGGACCGAAAGTCTCGAGCTCCAATGCGAGGAAGGGCTGCGAATTCACTTAGGAAGAAATCGCCAACCGGCTTCATCAAATGACCCCTCAGAAGAAGGGTGCCGAAAACACCCGTCTTATGCATTGTTTCTTTCAAAGGACGCCCTAGGAGAAGGCTGTCGGGGCCAGAGAGGACCACAGTGTCCCTGACCAGGAGTCTATCCTTGCCGGCTGCCTCATCTCCTCTTTGCCATATCTCGTTGCGGCCGGTCCATCGAATGAAGCTCCAGTCTTCTCCTCGAGCACTCCGACCTTGGGTCACCCAGTCTAGGAAACATATCGACGCCCGTGGTGCCAGTTTGAAAATTTGCGTTTGGACGTATACACTGCTTTCAAATGGTTGGACTGGGTCTGGGAGGAGGCAAAGACAAGCATCATCATCTACTCGCACCTGCAGGGTTTGACTCGTTACGACGTCAGGTGACGGCGACTTGAACACCTTGGTATGGCCCTGCGTGACGAGGCTAAGCTTGGATTTCTCGTGGACATGAATTGAGAGGTTGACGCTATCGCCTCCCACTAAACCACCCCCATATGATAGGATGAAGACCAAGACGCTCCTCTGATCCGCAGACGGGGAAGGGGATATCAGTTTCAGAGGATACTGGTATGTCATTGCCTCGAGACTGCTAGTCCCAGCAGGTGACAGTTTGACCACGAGACGTCCATCGCCAGCGCGAGATGAGGAGGCTGGGAAAGGAGAACCCATTCTTGTATTGCTTGTATTGCGCCGCGCCGCCTCTTTGCTGTGAGTTGCGAAGAATCTCTGAATGCTGAAATTAGGACATCGTCTATTCATCAGTCTACAACGGGAGCGGCATTGCAGCTTCCAATCGAGAGCGGATCATAGCCAAGTCATGCAATTCGGCGAAGAGAGAGATCCATTATGTTGATGGACGCCAATGATAAATTGGGCTACGGTGAAGATAGGCAGCTCTGATAAGAAGACACCCGTTCGCATCTGTACATTACGTAAGTAGCCAGTTACAACTATGGTTGTCGAAACTCTGGACTATTGTTTATGACATGTATCAATGGCTCTTCGCGCTGGCCAGCAAAAAAATGAACGCGGGGAAGAGTGTTCAGTTACATGTAGGTAAGCACATGTAGGTGCATGGAATATTTTATTAACCAAACGCGTCATTTGGCCTCACACTTAGATGGCGTGTGGCTGCATGCACTGGAAGGTACCTTAAGGTAGAGATGGTGCGTAGAAGGAACAGGGGAATGATGATACTAAGAGCGCATTGGAAAATTGAGTTAATTACGATTTGAGCGCGACTGCCCAGTTCTTTGCAGTGCGTGTGATTGCTTACTCGTACCTGCCTCTGCATTATTTCTCGAACGTTAGAGGGTAAGGCAATTTATCCGACAATCTGCCGGGCGGCACATCAGCTCCAGTGCTCTGCCCAAATAAACCCTTTTGCGGCGGTGCAACTCTCAACGCGCCCAGCGGGTCGCCAATTCCACTTTCAATCGCTTCCACCGGCCGTGGAAAACATCCCCATAACGCGAGGCGACCACACCACCACCGGATCAGGACTATTACGCCTGGTTTTGGCTCCTGCAGATGCAGACTGCTCGTTTACCTCTGCGACAAATTATGGACAGCAACGGCAATCCGAGTCCAGACCCCGACACAGCGGCGCGTCGCCGTTCGGGACGCGTCGTGAGAGCCCCCGACAAGTTCTCACCTGAAGCCGCGGGGCCCTCATCGGTCGCGAAACGCAAGCGCGACGCCGGTGAAGAAGGGGAGGACGACGAGAACGATGACCCAGAGGTCGACGACGAAAGCGACGAGGCTGATCAGCTTTCCGACGACGAGCCTGCCCCCTCCAGGAGGGCGAGGAAATCGTCGCAAACCAAGCGCGCAAAGAAACCTTCAGCCAAGAAGCCCAAGATCAATGGCACGCAACACGCCACGGCAAACAACACCGTTACGCTTCCTCGAATGCCCAAGAAGGTCGTCAGACTTGACACAGGCGACAAGGGAACCGGCCTCTATGGTACCATGCTAGCCCTTCTCACCCCTTCATGAAACCTAAGAATTGCATAGCTAACTTATCTCTCAAGCTGAAATCTTCTCGCAGGGCAACTCTTCCGATACTGTCGCTCAGCAGTGGCTAGAGAGCTACAGAAAAGACACGACGGTTGCCCTCCTCGATCTCATCAATTGTGTTCTGCAGTGCATCGGGTGTGAGCAGGAAGTCACAATTGATGATATCCGCGATCCGGACAACATTCCAAACAGACTTCGTGATCTTGAAAATTCTTATTTAGAGGTACGCGATACCCCTGCATTGTTGAAGTCTCCCCTCCCGAGGCTAACCTGGCTCTCATCAATAGCAACAAGAAACAGAATATCCCCTGATATCCAGGTCAAAGTCAGCGAAGTCATTTCGCGATTTGCTTCTGGGATTTGTTGCATCATGGGTCGAGCTTTTGCATGAATCTGAGCTCCTGTACAAAGATGAGGAGGTGATGGAGAACGTGCAGAGTTGGTTAGGCAGCATGTCCTCTTCCCGCGTCCGATCGTTTCGCCACACAGCGACAACCATATCTCTTTCTGTGACCTCGGGCCTTGTCGAGGTTGCTAGTACTCTGGACCATCGAATCACAAACATTGAGCAACAGCTACAAGCTTCAAAACGTGGTAAGAACAAGCCGAGAACTGCCGAGTTTCAGCAAAATCTTGATGAGGCCAATGAGTATCGCGACAAATGCACCAATATCCTCCAGGGTTACTTTGACGTCGTTTTCGTACACAGATACAGGGACTCGGACCCCAAGATCCGCACTGAGTGTGTCGAGGCGCTGGGGCACTGGATATGGGAGCTTCCAACAGTCTTCATGGAACCGAGTTACCTGCGATACCTTGGTTGGATGCTCTCTGACACCTACGGGCCAACACGCCAGGAGGTCCTCAAGCAACTGGCCAGAATTTTCAAGCGTGATTCTGAGCAACTCGGTCACTTCATTGATCGATTCCGACCCAGGCTGGTGGAAATAGCCACTCGCGATGCTGAAGTGGCTGTTCGCGTAGCCGCAATTGCTGCTATTGACACACTACGTGAAGCAGCTTTACTTGTGCCGGAGGAGCTTGACGTGATTGGACAGCTCATCTACGACAATGAGATTCGAATCCGCAAGGCTGTCGTAGGCTTTTTTGTCGCCTGCGTTGACGAAGTTTTTGCAAGCACGGTCCAAGCGCTAGGTGGTACAGATGCTTTGGATGAATTTGACAGCACTGATGACGATGACTATAACACTCCGCGACGGGAATGGGTTAATATCAAATGCCTCGCCGAGACACTGTCAGGCTACGATTCTCAGATTGAAGAGCGCCAACAGACCGGTGGCATTGCTGGTCTGGATGTCGCGGTCGATCTACTCGCTACCCATGCTCCGGAAACCAGAATTTCTCTTGCGTCACAGGTGCTCTATGAGAGAGTCCCAGAGATCAAACGCTGGCAGCTGCTGGCCGGTTACCTCCTCTTTGACCACACTACAAGTACCAAGGCCAAGTCAAGATCCCGAAAAGCAGATTCACCCGAAGCAGCGTTTAAGAAGGCTGTGGCACCTTCACCGGCTGAAGAATTGATTCTTTTGCAGGTTCTGGTATCTGGTGTTAAGTTGAATCTCACTCATGTCGTTGAACCCGACAAGGGAAGGCGAAGAGTTCCGCGCCACGATATCGAGGCGGCACAAGAAGATATTGCGATTGAGCTATCTGACATCATTCCACAACTTCTAAGTAAATTTGGAGCTGAGCCCGAAACAGCAACTACCGTTTTACAGCTGGAACACTTCGTCGCCTTGGAATCTTTCCAGCAGTTACGGCAAGATACAAGCAAATATGATGCTCTCCTTGATGAGGTATGCACACAGTTCAACAGACATGACGATATCCGTGTCATCTCCGAGGCCACAGCTGCCCTTCTGCACGCCCGCCGACAGGAGGAATTGGAAGAACTCACAGACGCCAAATTAGCCACATTGTGGGAGAGCAATATCAACGCATTGCGCAATATTGACAAGACTTGCGAGCTTTCAGCGCGTGGTAATCTGGCTGCTGGCTCATTGAAGAGCCTTTCGATTGTTCTCATGAAGATCAGCAAGCTGTCGGGAATTTCTGATTGCATCGAGTTGCTCGAAGCCGAGGGTTCGTCGGACGACTCGAGCTCGCCTGTAGTTGGTATTCTTAGCAATATCGTTCATCGTGGGAAATTTGAGCCTCAGGAGGATGAGATTGATGATCTTGAGGATGAAGTTGTGTCATACGCCATCAAAGCCTGCCAGTTCTACTTCATGTGGAAGGTCCGCAGTCTATCGAAACTGATTTCCGATGGTGTTGGTGTCTTGGGCGAGGATCTGGACCGCCTGTTCGTCTTGCGATCAACGTACCGCCGATACCTGATTGAAACATTCTCATCCCGCGCAGCAATCGATGAGCTTCGTCTATTTGCTACCGGCTGCCTCTGCGACCTTCACCTCACCTTTGCTACTCTCCGCACCCCTATTGAAAACTACCGCCCTTCATCCAGCTCTGCATCTCACTCCTCAGCAGACAATCTTCAGAAACTGGTCCAGGATATCGAGTCTGGCCTTGTCCCCGAGTTTCTCCAAATCTTTGATGGAGCAGAGAAGCAATATGCCAAACGGAGCAAGAGAGACAAGACCTTGAACACGCCTGCAGACGACGACGAGCCGATTGACGATGATCCCATGGATGATGAGGGCGAGAATGACGAAGACGAAAACTTGACCCCAGAAGAGCGCTTCGCAGCGGAGCTCAAATCCGAAAAGGCGCTTTGCGAGTTGGCTGCTAAGTTGGTTCTTGCCATCAGAGCCAAGATCATTGACAGACGTGGCTCTGAAGCCAGCAAGCTTCGACGCAGACTCCAACGTAACTCTACAAAACTGGGGAATAACTTCAGGGAGGTCGTCAGCTATCTGGATGAGTCGAAGCGTGTCAAACAAGACAAGAAGAAGGGCGGTGCTAAGACAGACAAGCAGACTCTAAGCAAAGAGAGGATCGAGGTCGATGATCAAGATGAGGATGATCTAGAGGTAGAAGAAATTGAGGACGTCGAAGATGTGGCTGACAACGAAAAAGAGGATCTGGAGGGCGAGCTGGAGGACGATCTTATTGAGGATGTCGACGATGAGCCGGAGGAGCGGCAGAATAATGACCGGGATGACAGTATTCTTGGGGATTAATTACAGCCCAACCTAAGTTTCCTTTGCGTTATTCTTCATGTTTGTCTTTTTTTTAGGTTTATGAAGTATGGCAGAAGGTGCCAACGATTTTGTTGATGAAAAGGGAATTGGCATGTTCTGTAGTGAATGATCACATATTTATTCAGAGTTCAAATTTCGATACTTGTCTATATTCCGGCCTGGTTCATGGTAGTATATATAGTGCAACAAACACCACTTCATGAAATGACCGGTTTTCTCAGTTGAGCCATTTAGTCAGGTGAAGGAGGACAATTGCAGCAAGATGAATGCGTTGTATGGCTGTGTGGCCCTGATATGTATTTCACAGTTTCGTTTAACACGGATCTTGTTTCTTCTTAATTCCCATAAATGGCCTTAATCATCTACAATTTTAGTCCCGAACAGCCCGTATACCCTCTCCCAGCGTTTGTTATTCCCCGCATCTGCTTTGGTCGGATCTGACTCACGAACCTTTATGCCATATTGGCGAATGCAGCAGTTGAAGGGCAGGTTGGACACTTTGCTGTCAAAGTCAGCACTGTCCTTGTTGTTCCCGTCGCCCTCGTTGTCCGAGCTGTCTGGCGGAGGGGGGTCTCCCGTGCGGAATTGATTCGCCTTCTTGGCCGCTTGACGTTGCTCGCGCTTGTTCTCCTCCAGGTTGCCCCAGAGGAGAAACATGCGCTGGCGCAGCAAATCCAAAGTCTCGACATCGCGTTTCAGGTCGGTGGCGTCGAGATTGACAAGACACTGCGCTGATTGGTTATCCACAACAACCCAGACCCGTTCTCTCTGCTTGATGTCGGGTGTGGAATCTTCCAGTTCAAGCGCGAATCGCCATTCCCAGCTCACCGAGTCGTTTGCCATGTCTTCGTCATCCATGCCTGAACTGGAGTCTGAGTCCCCATCGTCTTCCAAGACGTCATATTCAGAAGTCCTCTTGGGGACGGCGAATTGTAGTATATCGGGGGGAGAGAAGTTGGTGATGCGAACGTTGACACGATAGTTCATGTTTGTAAATGGCATTGGCAGCTTCACTTCCTCGCCATCAATATCCAGATCAGCAGACGCGTTGGTGAGGATATCTGATAGGGAACTAGTAGGCTTGGTGTGGTTTTCGCATTTGACTATGGTAAAGGTTAGAGAACATGTATTATCAGGGGCTATAGGAGGGAATTTAACACACCCTGTGGATTCATTTTTTGTGTAGAAACGGGCGTGTCTGGTTGTTGAATATTCTGGGCGTTCTGGGCGCTCTTTTGCCTGGCTCTCTTCTCCCTTCGTGAGAGTTTGGAATTTGGTACAGGCTTTCCTCCTGCGAGAGCATCTGACTTCCGCTTCTGGCCAGCAGCAGCAGCGTCGTCAATTTGCTTCTTCTGGGCCTTTAGACTCCGCTCGTATGCGCGTTTTCGCTCAAGAGCTCGATAAAGTCGAGGATCCATGGTATCGGGATCTTCATGAAAATTCAAGGGAATCATATTCACCTTTGATTCTCCAAACTGTCGATCGCCTCGTAGATACCCCTCCAAGTTGGCACCATTCTGGCCATATTTTACTTGCACATTCTTCAGCATGACCCAATGGCCTTTGCCAGCCTCTGACCCAGTTCGGATTGCTTCTGCATGGGAATCGTAACAGGTGACTTGCATGCTGCGCTTCCCAAACGGGCCTTCCCAAGAAGAGGTTGCGGGGAGATCCTTGCTGAATTTCGCCTGGTAGCCATAGGGGTCTCCTTCCTGTACCACAGCCGTCTTAGGGCCTTTGTATTCATGGTGGTAAAAGGCTTGGTTCTCCGTAAAGTCAGAGACCCACAGAGACATCCTGTCTCCGGAATCATAGGCCCTAACAATATAGACCAGTAGGTCATAAAACGTGCCATCCTTGAGGTCCTTCAACTCGCTAAATTTTTCCTTGAAGTTGCGAGACTGAATCACTCGCGTCTCAAATTCAAATTCGGTTGGGATTCGTGTTTTATCAAGCCCATGGTAGCTAAATGGGATATGTGCGAGTTCAACCTTGTTGAGGGCCCTTTTCACCCTTGAGGTGGAGGGACTGAAAGCTGCAGAGGCGTCCGCCGGGGGACGGGGGATTTTACTTCCTGTGAAAAGGTATATTCCAGACTCGCGATGAGTTAGAAGAGAGATATCACCAAACCCCCGTTTCTGGATCTATAACACGTGGTTAACAAGAATGAGCCAATCAGGGGATGGTGGAGGACATACTTTGAGTCTCAGCAACACCACGAAATCGCCGCGGGCTGGCTTTGGCATATCTTTCTGAGGGAGAAAAATATTGATAGCCAGAGAACTCTCGTCGTTGTCTTCTACCGACTTGTCATAGATTCGCATGGTGCTCTTCCAGTCTGAGTTTTATGTAAGCGGCGTTCATAGTTGGTGATTCAGCCTCAATGTACCTGATCCTTTTGTAGCCCTTGGTTCCTGAACGTCGATGACAACACCCATGGAATTGATAAAAACTCCTGTTTTATGATCTCCTTCAACTATTTGTTGGACTGTTGTAAAGCCAGGAGGCAGCGCGTCTGGCGCGAGCTGATTGGATGGAGCCATCCTGAGTAGTGTTTCTCCGGTACATCTGAATATCGTATTTTGAATTCATACAGATAAAAATCACGGATCAGATTACCAAGGTGCTCTGCGGATATTTGCGACGGCGTTCATAGTCAGTAATACTTGTCGGGTAGCCCGCTCACTGAGATAGCCGCGGTCGGTAAGTTGGGCGCGTATGAGACAGGTGAGTACTGTCGCGAGATCATGTGACCAAGAAATTCTGGGAGCGGCTCACACAGCCTGATCGTCCTGGCCTCGAAACACCGCAGTTCTACGAAAGAGGAATGCTAGTAGTCTTGCTTTGTCACGAATACGACACGAGCTAAGGGAAGACACACTGTACGACAAACTCTCATGCTTCATACCAGGCTCATCGTCCAAGAACGGAGGCGGAAGAAGTCATGAGCCAATGATGGCCACCGGCTTTGTCTCCATATTTCGGGGCTAAGTCAGCGGCGAAACATCAGGCTGCAATTGGCTGTGACAAGCTCAGCCTTTGTGCGCCTCATTTGTGCCTCAGGCAGCAGGCGGCCCCCTCCAAAGCTTCCAGGCTGTTTTCCACCCCACCAGCTCAGGAGTTGGCGGGGCCTCCGCTTTGGCGCTATGGGCTGGCCCTGGTTGTTGCTCATAGTGACAGGGCACTGGAGGCTCGCCTTGGCTTCAAAGGCACTGAAGTTTCTCCTCCCCCCCTCTAACCTTCTTCCACCATTTACCTCGAATCTCTTCCAACATCTCCCACCTACGCGACTCTTCCCCGTCTGCTGAGTGCTGGACTACATCTCCATCTGCTTGCATCGCACACACGTCGCTCTGGGCATTTTGTCCATCTACTTCTCTTTCCTTCTTGGATTTCCATATCCTGTCTTGTTTTTCTTCTCACCGGATCGCCCCGCACAACAACACCGCCGACAACATGGCTGAACGATACATCCCAGAGCATCGCCGGACGCAGTTCAAGGCAAAGAACACCTTCAAGCCCGAAGAGCTTCGCCGCCGCCGCGAGGAACAACAAGTTGAGATTCGCAAGGCGAAGCGAGAGGAGAACCTGGCAAAGCGTCGTGGTATTGGGTCCGGTGAGAACCGCCCTGGTGCTGCTCTTGGAGCTGCCCCCGACAGTGATGACGAGTCCGCTCCTACCGAGTCTCAGGTATGTTTTCCTCCCATTTTATTCATGTGAATACCCTCGCATGGCTTTGTTTGTTTTCCCCTTCTCCCCACTTGCCTATGTTTTTTTTCCTTGTCATTGTTTGTCTTGGCCTATGACGGGTGGAGGGGGCAACAGCGTTCGTGGAAATTATGAACTCCACCTCATAGCGCGCCGCCAGCTCTGAACCTGGTCCAAGATACACCCTCCCAAATTGCCTGCTGCATTTTTTTTCTTATTGGACAATGGGGAAATAGAAAGCATATCCTACCTGGCTCCCCGCACCTCAATCCCGTCACTCGGGTCGTGGCACATGTATGCGGTTTACTGACAAGAAATCATGTGATAGTTGAATGAGGATCTCCCTCAGATGGTTAGCGGAGTCTTCTCTGACCAGATTGACCAACAAATTCAAGCCACCACCAAGTTCAGAAAGTTGCTGTCAAAGGAGCGAAATCCTCCCATCGAAGAAGTTATCAAGACCGGTGTCGTCAGCCGATTCGTCGAGTTCCTCAAGTCCCCCCACACCCTTGTGCAGTTCGAGGCTGCATGGGCCCTCACAAACATTGCCTCCGGCTCTGCGACCCAAACGCAGGTCGTCATCGAGGCCGGAGCTGTCCCCATCTTCGTTGAGCTCCTTTCCAGCCCCGAGCCTGATGTCAGGGAACAGGCTGTCTGGGCTCTCGGCAACATTGCTGGTGACAGCCCCAGCTGCCGTGACTATGTCCTCGGCTGCAATGCCCTGAAGCCTCTGCTCAACCTGCTTGGCGACAGCCGCAAGCTTAGCATGCTCCGCAACGCAACCTGGACCCTCAGCAACTTCTGCCGTGGCAAGACCCCCCAGCCCGACTGGAACACAGTATGTCTCCTCAAAGTCCCAACGCTTATTTGGCAAACCACTCTGACACTTTTTAGATTGCTCCTGCCCTTCCTGTGCTGTCAAAGCTCGTCTACTCTCTCGATGATGAGGTTCTGATTGATGCTTGCTGGGCTATTTCATACCTCTCCGATGGCTCCAACGACAAGATCCAGGCCGTTATCGAGGCTGGCATTCCTCGACGCCTGACCGAACTTTTGATGCATGCTTCCACCTCTGTCCAGACTCCTGCACTTCGCTCTGTTGGTAACATCGTCACCGGCGATGATGTCCAGACTCAGCTCATCATTAACTGCGGTGCCCTGCCCTGCCTGCTCTCCCTCCTTAGCTCCACTAAGGACGGCATCCGCAAGGAGGCATGCTGGACCATCTCCAACATCACCGCCGGCAACTCTTCCCAGATCCAGGCTGTCATTGATGCCAACTTGATCCCTCCTCTGATCCACCTCCTTCAGAATGGTGACCTCAAGACCCGAAAGGAGGCTTGCTGGGCCATCAGCAACGCCACCTCTGGCGGTCTTCAGAAGCCTGAGCAGATCCGCTACCTGGTTGCCCAGGGCTGTATCAAGCCTCTGTGCGATCTCCTTGTGTGCCCTGACAACAAGATTATCCAGGTCGCTCTGGATGGCCTCGAGAACATTCTCAAGATTGGTGACCTCGACAAGCAGGCTGCTGGTGAGGGTGCCGAGTCCGTCAACCGCTTCGCTCTGTTCATCGAGGAGTGCGGTGGCATGGAGAAGATTCATGACTGCCAGAACAACGCCAACGAGGAGATCTACATGAAGTCTTACAACATCTTCGAGAAGTACTTCTCTGATGAGGAGGAGAACGCCGACGAGGGAATGGCACAGCCCACTGGCCCCAACGGCACCTTTGGCTTTGGTGCCAATGGGCCCGCACAGTCTGGCGGCTTCAACTTCGCCAACGGAGGCGACTCGATGGACATGTAAAGATCGAGGACTGAACACTAGGCGAAGTATTTTCCCTTTTGGAACCCCGAACCTTGGGATCTCTCGTTCTACATCACGGCGACCTGTCCAAGCATGGGTCCTTGAGATTGACTAGAGTTTGCCAAACCCCAACCCACTGTCACCCTGGAAGACATTACACATACAATACCCCATCACGATTATGATTTTTATACATCACCCCACATCACCCCACCCCCTTTTCACCAGGATGGCATATGGCATCGCTTAGGAGACCTGTGGTTGTATCACCGAGCGATGGAGAGTAGCGGCATCGCAGGATATATGGAAGGCCCAACGGTAGCTTGAAAGCTCCGGCCTCGAGGGAATTATCAGAAATGTAATGAGAGCAGCATATCGTTGGGATTTCAATCTCAAGATGAAGTGGTCGTGACAGCTGACAGATTAAACCCTGAATCTGTTGGTTTTGTCTATAGGAGAAGAAAACTGATCGGCGTACGCTGCTGAGGAAAGGGACGGTCTGACAGCCAGCACCAGTGTGTTGGACTTGTCGGCAAGGTTTATCTATATAGCCTACATACAGCCAAGTGGCTGAGAGCGTTCTAGTTCCTCATGTTGAACTAAGAAAAGAAATTTGTCTACAAATTGTATGAACTATCTACGTGACTAAAGTGAATCCTAAACTTGGCTTGCTTGTATGCGATGTGGCCCTTCTTTGGATTGCGAAAGTTATGATCTTGCTTGGGCGTTTTCTGCTTTATGGCGGGGTAATTTGTGTGGATAAGAGAGACGGCCATCGGTATGGCGGGGCAAGAATGGGAGCTGCTCTGGGGTGGTGAAAAAAAAAGACACACTGTATGATTGTATTACTGATGCTTGTGCATGTACAGTGCGAATAGCAGTATCTAAAAAATTGTCAGCACAGTCTATGCTACACGACCACCTCTTTTGTGCCCCTTACTCCCTGGTGTCGATGTATTGGGTGACTCGGGATAATAAAAATTGTATCCGAGTTTGGAATACTTTGTTTCCCGTCTCATAGATTCTCCAAATATCAAGCTTAGGCGCTGAGGAGTTGGCGAGGAGTATTTTCTCTCCGCTAGTGCATGTGAAAAGAGCTTGTTGACAGCGCCAAACACATCCGGCTTTGGGTGACACAAAGGCCACACACTTGATATGGCAAAGAAAGGGAAAGCCAAGGCAGAGACGCCGACGCCAGCCCCAACTGGGGCAGCCAAAGACGGTGCGGCGAAGGGCAAAAAGGGCCAGAAAGGAGGCGCGGCGGCGGCGGCAGCAGCAGCAGCCGTCCCCGAGGTGCCCACGGCAGGGCCGCCAAAACCGACGGTGAAGCAGATCATCGGCGGGTCGTCGTGGACGGGGAAGCTCCCCGTGAACCTGCTGAGCGAGTACTGCCAGAAGCAGAAATGGGACCGCCCCGACTACGACACGCGCAAGACGCCCGAGGGGTTCTCGGTGTGGATCACGCTGAGCGCGAGGGACCCCAAGACGCAGGAGACGACGAGGCTCGAGGCCTTCAAGATCCCCGCGAGCCACAAGCACCTGATCGTGCGGGACACGGCGCTCGAGGCCAAGCACTGCGCGGCGACGTACGCGCTGTTCCGGGTGTGCAGCATGCAGAACAAGCACACGGTGCTGCCGCCGGACCACAAGAGCCTGTGGAAGGAGTTCCAGGCGCTCAAGGCGCAGGACGTCAAGGACGGCAAGGGGTGGATGTACGATGCGGACCCGTTCAAGACGTTCCACGACAGGGCGGACGCGAAGGCCGCGGCGGAGAAGAAGCGTAAGGAACTGGAGCAGGCCAAAGCCAAGGCCAAGGAGATGCCTGGAGCATCTGGCCTGGCACTCCTGAGCAACAGCGGTGATGGGTCTGGCCGGTCGGCGAATGCCATGAAGGGGTGGACCATGGCCCCCAAGGTGGAGATGGGCCGGCAGACGAGATCGCAGCTGGAGGGGCTTCTGAGAAAGGGTATCTCTTGGAACCCTTATGGCGTTGAGATGTCCAGAGAGAAGATCGCCTCGGTGAAGGCCGAGCTTACCAAGCTGGGATTCAGGCAGAGCCACGTTGACGAGGCGGTGGGGTACTGCAAAGACCGAGAGGAGACGCTCGAATGGCTTCTTATCCATGTGCCGGAAGACGACCTCCCTAAGTGGGCGCTTCCAGAGCGCTACGCGGTGGGTGTTTCTATCGGAGCTACCGATCTCAAGAAAGAGGGGATCATCAAACGGCTGTCTCAAAGTGGCTACTCGCAGGACCTGTGCGCTCGTATCTTAAACGAGAAAGGCGGCAATGAAGAAGAGGCCGCAAGCGCGCTGCAAGATCTATTATGCGGGAGGAGTGGCAACGACGAGGATGATGATGATGTGGACGTCGCCGACTTCCTTGATATGGGGTCGCCGAAGGAGCAGTGGGACGAGGAAGTCGGAAGTTTGGAGGCGATGTATGGTGATCACTTCCAAGCCATCGATGACAAAGTGATCCAGATCCGTCTTGAGTCTATCAAGGACAAGGTCCACGGACAGGTCGAGGTCTCCTTGCAGATCCGAATGGCGCCGTCGTACCCGAAGCGACTGATTCTGGGCGTTGTGGCCAACCTTCCATCATATATCAAACTCAGTATCACCAAGAAGGCATTGGAATACATGGACACGCAGCTACGGGAAGAACCGATGAAGATGTTCCTGGTTGCTGATTGGGTCCAGCAGAACATCAATAGCATTGTTGAAAAGCCAGGGAATCTCGTGGACATCTCTGCTGTTTCGTCTGCAGCCTCCGAGACCAAGGTGCTCGCCCCAGCTAGGCGGAACGGGAGGTCCCACGGTGCACCGAGACCAATCAGATGGATTGAGAATGCGAAGAGCAGGGTGTCGTGGCTTCGAAGACAGGAAACCCCTGCATGGAAAAAGATGTCAGCCCAGAGACAGAGGCTACCCGCATGGCAGGTTCGTGAAACGCTTGTACAGACTGTTAACGACAACCATGTCACGATTATCAGTGGTGAGACGGGTTCAGGAAAGTCCACACAGTCGATACAATTTCTACTGGATGACTTGTACAATCAGGGGTTGGGTGAGTGTGCCAACATGATCATCACTCAACCTCGACGAATTTCAGCGCTAGGACTAGCGGATCGCGTGGCCGAAGAGAGATGTACGAGAGTGGGAGAAGAAGTTGGATACACGATTCGTGGCGAGTCCAAACGATCGAAAGATACGAGGATCACTTTCGTGACCACTGGTGTGCTTCTCCGTCGACTACAAACGTCAGGTGGCAGAGTGGAAGATGTCGCAGCTTCATTGGCCGATGTCAGTCATGTGGTCATTGATGAAGTCCACGAGCGGAGTTTGGACACTGACTTCTTATTGAACTTGATTCGAGAAGTTATGAGAACGCGCAAAGACATGATTAAGCTCATACTCATGTCCGCTACTCTCGATGCTGCAACATTCAAAGATTACTTCACTTCCGAAGGACTCCGAGTCGGCACGGTTGAGATTGCCGGAAGGACGTTTCCCGTTGATGAGTACTACTTGGATGATGTTGTTCGCATGACTGGTTACGGTGTAGGGGAGTCCAAGGATCCATACATTGCCGATGAGACCATGGGCAAAATCATTCAGAAGCTGGGAGCCCGTATCAACTATAGTCTCATCGTCGAGGCGGTTAAAGCTATTGATTACGAACTTGGCTACGAAAAGAAATCGGGAGGAATCCTGATCTTCCTACCTGGTGTAGGAGAAATTAACCAAGCCTGCAACGCTCTGCGGTCTATAACATCTCTCCATGTACTGGCCCTCCACGCCTCTCTGGAGACTCGAGAACAAAAACGGGTGTTCGCCAACCCTCCGCCTGGAAAGCGAAAGGTTGTGGTGGCTACCAATGTCGCCGAGACATCGATCACCATTGACGACATTATTGCGGTAATTGATAGCGGCAAGGTGAAGGAGACTAGCTTTGACGCACAAAACAACATGAGAAAACTCGAGGAGACTTGGGCATCACGGGCTGCTTGTAAGCAACGGCGAGGACGAGCCGGTCGTGTACAAGAGGGCAGGTGCTACAAACTCTACACTCAGAACCTGGAGCAAAACCACATGGCAGAGCGACCAGAGCCGGAAATCAGGCGGGTGCCTCTAGAGCAGCTTTGCCTTTCAGTGCGTGCCATGGGTATGAAGGACGTTTCTGGCTTCCTCAGGCGGTCTCCCACACCTCCCGATACTCCTGCAATTGAGGGGGCCCTGAAACTCCTTCAAAGAATGGGGGCTCTCGATGGAGACGAGCTGACATCAATGGGTCAGCAACTTGCTATGCTACCGGCCGACTTGCGTTGTGGAAAATTGATGGTGTTTGGCGCCATCTTTGGATGTCTTGACGACTGCGTCGTAATCGCAGCAATACTAAGCACAAGAAGCCCATTCCTTTCGCCTTCAGACAAACGAGAGGAGGCTAAGGAGGCAAGGATGAGGTTCTATGATGGTGACGGTGACCTCATCACTGATTTGGAGGCATTCAGGGAATGGGACGCCATGATGCAAGATCGACTACCGCAGCGGCAAGTCAGGTCTTTCTGCGAGGAGAACTTTTTGTCGTACAATACCTTGTCTGATATTGCAAACACCCGCACACAGTACTATGCAGCTTTGGTGGAGATTGGAATAGTACCTCCTTCAGCAGCCACGGCCGAAACTCATTCGACCGGTTCGAGGAGCTCTCAGCTACTACGGGCACTCATCGCCTCAGCCTTCACCCCCCAGATTGCACGCATCCAGTATCCAGACAAGAAGTTTGCAAACTCGGTGTCTGGTGCGGTCGAACTCGATCCAGAGGCGAGATCGATCAAGTTTTTCAACCAGGAGAATGGCCGCGTCTTCGTGCATCCGAGCAGCACGCTGTTTGGGAGCCAGAGTTTCGCGGGGAGTGCGTCATACATGTCCTACTTTAGTATCATTTCCACAAGCAAGGTCTTTATTAGGGACCTGACTCGTAAGTTATTTTATTTTTTTACTTGTAACCATTCACCCTTGTCGATAGATGACCACTGACTAGCGTTTATCCAAACAGCATTCAACGTCTTTACCCTACTGCTCTTCTCCGGCCCTATAGAGCTGGACACTCTGGGCCGGGGTCTGATTGTGGATGGGTGGCTGAGGCTCAGAGGCTGGGCTCGAATCGGAGTGCTCGTGGCTCGGCTGAGAGGATTGGTGGATGATCTAATCGCGGAGAAGGTCGCCAAGCCAAGCGTTGAACTTGATAATAGCGAGGTGATTTGCTTGGTGAGGAAGCTGATTGAGCTTGATGGCATGGATGCATGATCGGATTATATGACGATAGACACGACCGACACAAAATACCACGATAGATGGGGCGGGGCAGGAGTCTACAGAGTATTTATAGGTATTATGTTAAAACAAGGTTATTCTGGCCATCGAACCTACAACATCTCTCTTGAAGAACTTGATACAAAAGGTTAATCATGTTTGCTGCCTATCAAGTTTATACCAGGCTGCTGTGAGTCAAGAGCCGTGGTGGGGCAGCCCCAAACTGACTTCTACCTCCCACTTATTAGGCAGACAGCAGGCTCCAACTTACACCGTGCTCGTCTCTACCAACCTTGCACTCCTTGGCTGGTGTTATTCTCTGGCAGCGAACGCATGATGGGCTCACCAGGCTCCGACTCGGACGAAGCAATCACCAAGGATGAAATCCAGGGTGTTGAACCTCCACAAACCAAGGGCAGCCGAAGCAAAAATGCATGTATGTAGCTGCCCGTCATCACCACCAATCCGTCGTCCGATTCACCTGCTCACTGAAAGCCAAAAGTCACAGAGCTCATGAGACCCAAGCCCAAAGCTGCTCCTGCACAGGACCACAGCCCCTCCAGCTTTTCCAGAGGCGGCCACCCGTTCAAGGACCGCATGGGCCTGGGCGCCTACCTGGCCGACCCGTCGTCCTTCCCATCATCGCGGGTCATCTACCACACCCCGGACTTTGTCGTCATCAACGACCTGTTCCCCAAGTCCACCATCCACACCCTGCTGCTCCCGCGCTCCCCAAAACACAACCTCATGCACCCGTTCGACGCCCTCGAGGACGCCGACTTCAGGGCCAAGGTCGTCGCCGAGACGGGGAAGCTCAAGGCCCTGGTGGCCAGCGAGCTGCGCCGCCGCCTCGGCCACAACAGCAGGGCGGACGCGGCGAGGCAGGCGGTCCTGGACGGCGACGACTTTGACCAGGGCGTGGAGCTCGACCCGGCCGACGGCCTGCCCCGCGGCCGCGACTGGTCGAGGGAGGTCATCGTCGGCGTCCACGCCAAGCCGAGCATGTCCCACCTGCACGTCCACGTCCTGTCGCGCGACATGCACTCGCCCAAGGTCAAGCACCGCAAGCACTACAACTCCTTCAACACGCCCTTCCTCGTCGACGTGGCCGACTTCCCGCTGGGCCTGGACGACCCGAGGAGGCAGACCAAGGAGGCCGGGTATCTGCACAGGGACCTGCGGTGCTGGAGGTGTGGGCGGAATTTCGGGAACCGCTTCAAGCAGCTCAAGGACCATCTGGAAGAGGAGTTCGAGGAATGGAGTCGGGAATAGCGTGAGCCAGTGATTCCAATTTTCACGCGGCTGAGTAAAGCTGCATCCCGAAGTCTTCGCTGATAAGAATGAGTGTACGCGGGGGACAACTGGGAAGCATGAAAACGGACGACTGCTCTGCCCGAAGCTCTGCTGCTCTCGTTCCGGCTGCCAGCCTGCCTGCCCACAGCACCCTTATATTCTTGTTTGGGGACCTGGTAGCCATACCAGCATTAAAAACAGAATTCCATTATTATGATAAAGCGCCCACCCGGCCGCCTTGGCTATAACTCCTAGCTATCCTGATACCCACGCGGTGTTTGTCCCTCAAAAACCCTCCCTTGGCTACATGTTCGAGCCCAGTAATCGATACAGAATGCAGGGAAAGGACGTGTTTCATTTCTGTTCTGAGTTTACTGCAACGATAAAGAAAAAAGATTTCGATCAACCCGACCACTCGTCATTGTGCTGGTTTACTCGCTGATTTCTTCAGCGTCCTATTATATGTGAGCCGTTAGTCTTGGTATTTAAAGTCTCCAAAGGGGGAAGGAAAGGGTGGACTAACATCATTGGCCTCGTCTTCAATCTGCTTGTTTGCTGGAAAGCCGATGACGTTAGCTGCGCGCGCCTTCAAACGAGTCGAGTATCAGGGGTAGGGGGGGGGGGGTTGCGTACCTTCGTCCTCTTCATCATGCTCCTCGTCAGCCTTGTCCTCGGCCTCTTCTTCTTCCTCTTCCTCTTCCTCAGCTGCCTTAGATGCTCTCCTCCCCTTCTTAATCGCGGACTTAGGGGTTGTTGCGACGCCAGCGTCTGCGTCCGACTTGCGAGGTCGTCCGCGGGTACGGCCAGGCACCTTGGGGGTTGCTGGTTTAGCAGCTGCTTTGGCAGCGCGCTTGGCGGCAGCGGCCGGCTTGCCGCTTCCCTTGGGGCGACCGCGGGGGCGCCCAGTGGGCACGTATGCGGGCTTGGGCTTGGGGGGGCCTGAGGTGCCGTCCTTTCGAGGACGACCACGGCCACGCGCTGGGGTTCCCTCGGGCTTGGTAACGCCTCCAGCGGCTCCGCGAGATCCGCGGCCTGAGGTGGCTGTGTTGTCCTCCTTGGGAGAAGCTGCTGGCTTTGTCTTTGCCATCGTTATTGGAGGTGAATATTAAGAATGTCGATGGTTTTTCGGTATATGCTGGTCGCGGTTCTGGCGCTGAACCTTGGCTTGGAAGCTGGATCCACGATGCGACAGGCTTGAAACGTGCGATACACGAGAAATTCGGCGTGCCCAAAATTGATGCAGAATGAGGGACGAACGAACGAACGAGGCTTCAGGGAAGGAAATAAGAGAATCGGGGGCGTGCTCGTTGAGGAAAAAAATCCGGAGGAAAAAGAAACGCGTTTCGACCTGCGGTTGAGATTGCAGGTAAGGATAAGGCTAGCACGACGCGTTCGGGTCACGCTCTGGCAGTGCGCTAAATCGCAGAGGGGACGGGATCGAGCCGACGCTCTGCAGGCGCTAAATTACAGGGACCTGCAGTGTAAATTCAGCATGGAAGCGGGGGCCGAGCCGCACATCATCGATTCTTGGACTCGGCCTCGAGCACAGTCCTTCCCTAACCGGCTGCATGCATCTGACAACGCGGTCGCAATTTGAAACAACCTGTTACTCTCCTGCAGCAGTAATCTACTTGCTCGATCAATTGTCTGGATCCTTGTTGTTTGCGATACCATAAGGCTCTGATGCCTTTCATGATTCCCACTCGTCGCCAGCTGGTTTGCAGAGCTTGCGCCTGGAGGAACGCCAGCCCCAATACCTCGATTTTATTATATGTGAAGCGTTAAAGAACCACAGTCTGCAGGTCTCCCTGCCAAGACACTTTTGATTCTTGCGCGGAACGAAACGAGTAGGCGACATTAGAGGTGAGACCGAAATTTGAGGGCTTTCCACACATCTCATCATACTGGTAGAAAGTCCAAAGTCAATTCCGAATCATCAAATCCATACAAATCATTTGAAGAAACACAGGAAATATTTGTCTTTCTATTCGCTTGAGGCCAACGCCAATACCTGGAACACCAGTATAGAGGAACAAAAGCGCGGCCTTGCCTCATCTCCAATACCACCCACCACCTACACAACAAGCTTGATCCATGCAGCACTAAGAGTGTCTTACCTCAATCGGCTTTAAGTAAACAAAGTGGTGCCATCAGCAGCGCCTGGCCATCACACGATGCGCGCGAAGGAGGGGTCAATCTGATGTACGTTAGTGGCAGAAGGGATGTTTTAAACCTGGGGATCGATCTAATGTCTGTCCCGCCAGACGTCGCTCTTCTTCCGCTTCATTCTGAACTGACGAGCGCTACATCGCAGTCAACAGGCGTCGTCTCCATCCAGTTACCAGGCCCCCTGCTGCAGCGGATAAGCTCTGGAATTGAATCGCCCAGCGACCCAGATTCCGCCCACGCCAACTGGCCGGGGCCCCAGCACAGGCCGCCCAACAGCAGCCAAGCGCACCCAACCAGCCTGTCGCTACCTAACCTACAGGCTACATGCCCACTACCTACCCGACTGCTAGGCCCATCTGGTTGACCCTAGCAACCAGCCCATCTCCCAACTAGGCAAGCAGCATAAACAAGAAAAGTGGACGGGAGGAAGTCGGCCTTTGAAATGTGGCACATTCTTCGTCAACGCTGCCAGAATACTATCGAGCAAGTCAATTACACACTCCGGGACATGGCCCTCGACTCTAGACTCATGCCTTCCTCGCCCGATCCCCAGCGTGTTGTGCGCTCCTCTGCCTCAACCCCTTCTCTGCGCTCGCGCGATGGGACTGTTCCCATGCTCTCCAGAATGGACGGCGGAGGCAATGTGCGAGTCGTGGTCCGCGTGCGAGCTTTCCTCCAGAGAGGTGAGTGGGAGCTTCTACTCTTTCTGTGAAGTTTAGAGAAGGTTGTTACTGACACACGTCGGCACAGAGCTCGCCAAGCAGACTCGCTGCCTGATAGACATGGACCCAATCACCCAGCAGACGACTCTCCTTCCACCAGACGATCCGGACGCTGCCAGCGGAGGGAAACAACTTCAGCCAAAGTCACGCAAGGTCTATGAGGAGAAGAACTTCACGTTCGACAACTCGTTCTGGAGTCATGACCCAACAGACAAGCACTATGCCACACAATCAGACGTCTACAACAGCTTGGGAGAAGAGTTTCTCGATCACAATTTCGAAGGATACCATACTTGCATATTCGCTTACGGACAGACAGGATCCGGGAAGAGTTATACCATGATGGGCACGCCGGACCAACCTGGCCTGATTCCTCGAACGTGCGAGGATCTGTTTGAGCGCATTGATGCAGCACACGCCGAAGACACCAACATCGCCTACAGCGTGCGTGTGTCCTATTTCGAGGTGTACAACGAGCATGTGCGAGATCTCCTCGTGCGCTCCGACCCCAACAAACCTCCCAACTATCTCAAAATCCGAGAGTCTCCAACCGAAGGCCCGTACGTCAAGGATCTAACAGAGGTTCCCGTCCGGAACATCGATGAGATCTTGCGGTACATGACCAACGGTGACGCATCAAGAACAGTGGCCAGCACCAAGATGAACGACACTAGTAGCCGAAGTCACGCCGTCTTTACCATCATGCTCAAGCAGATTCACCACGACATGGAAACTGACGAGACAACCGAGAGAAGCTCGAGAATACGACTGGTGGATCTCGCGGGTAGCGAGAGAGCCAAGTCAACTGAGGCCACAGGTGCCCGGCTGCGAGAGGGCAGCAACATCAACAAGTCACTCACCACGCTGGGTCGTGTGATTGCCGCCTTGGCAGATCCAAAGGCGCTGCGGGCGGGCAAGAGGAAAGACGTCGTGCCGTACCGTGATTCTATCCTGACCTGGCTGCTCAAGGACTCGCTGGGAGGCAACAGCAAGACTGCCATGATTGCTTGCATTGCGCCGTCCGACTATGACGAGACGTTATCAACACTCCGGTATGCCGACCAGGCCAAGAGGATCCGGACTCGTGCTGTTGTCAACCAGGACCACATTTCCACTGCCGAGAGGGACGCCCAGATCGCAGCAATGGCAGAGGAGATCCGCCTGCTTCAGCTCTCCGTCTCCGACTCGCGGCAGAAAGAGAAGAATGCTCAACAAGCCGAGGAGAGACTGGAGGAATACCAGAACCGCGTGGCTGCAATGCAGCGAAAAATGGAGGAACGTAGCATGGTGGCCGAGAGCAAGATCAAGAAGCTCCAGACCGAGAACGAAGCTCTCAAACTGCACCTCAAGCTCGCCATCGACAGTCTCAAGAACCCCATCCCACCAGTCACCGTCAAGAGCATCGACGAAGGTGTGGACAACAAGGAGAATGTAGACGCAGACGACATATCCGAGGCCGATGACAATGAGTACGACTATGACTCGGAGAGTACTGCATACGGCGAGGACGACCTGCAGGAAGACATGAGACGCTATCTGACGGACATGGGCAACCTGCGGAAACTGATCGGGGGAGACATGATGCGCTTCAAGGACGAGGAGAGCGCCAGGATGCCTCTCGGGGCGCGCGAGAATATCTGAGCCAAGAGCTCTCTCTTTGATGGAAAGCATGGTGTTTGGGAGTGAATATCACGACAGGAAATATTGTTCATTCACACTTTGGTTCATGTCTTGTTTGTTTCTTTTTGTCAAGCCATAGGAGTTTGTCTACTTTTGGTAAAGATAGTGCCAACATAAATTGATTCAACTATACAACATCAACGACGACCTCACCATGAGAGATTGTGCTTCTTTTCCTCGTTTTGGACAGCTTTGTCGTAGTTGGTTTTGCCTCCGGCCAACCGCCCCACCTATAACCACATCTTCTACATTGATGTCCAAACCAGAGCTTCACCAGGCCCTTCACAAGTTATAACTTATACACATTACATGGCAATGTCGCTTGAAGCGCCAAAGCCTTAACTTTAGGATTCATTCTCCTTCACCTACTTGGATGATACACCTGTAAAGCAATATCAATTGACGGCGAGCCCTGCGAGGTCCTCCACCGCAAACGACCTCCAACTCGCTCGCCAAAGAAATCCAATACGCACATCACAGCTTCATCCATCGCAAACCCCCAAACAATGCCCGCCCGAGTCCCCTCCGCAAAGGACTTCGAGTCCCTCGCCTCCACCCTCCCCCACTCCCTCCACTTCCCCTCGCCCCCGGAGTCCACCACCTCCATCCTCATCCTCCTCCACGGCCTCGGCGACACGGACGCCTCCTTCGCCTCCTTCGCCCGCGGCATGAACCTCCCCGGCGTCCTCGCCATCTCCGTCCGCGGAACCTCGCCGCTCCCCGCCGGTTTACTCCCCGACCCCGGCTCCGCCCAGGGCTTCCACTGGGGCGACGACCTGCTCATGGACGAGGGCCGGGGCGAGCTGGACGCTGATCCCGGCTTCGCGCGCGCGCGGGACCTCGTGCTGGGCGAGCTGGTGCGCGGGGTGCTGGTCGGGAAGCTGGGGTGGGAGATGAGCGACGTCATGTTCTTCGGGTTCGGGCAGGGCGGTTCCCTGGCCCTGGGTCTGGCGTCTCAGCTGCGCGTGCAGCCAAAGGTCGTGGAGGTCTCGGATGGCGGTTCAGATTCAGCAAACTTGGGCGGGGAGGCTTGCAAAGGCGCCGTGTCCATCGGCGGTCCCTTGCCCTACTCTATGATTCCGACCGTCAGTAGTCGGAAGAAGAGCAAGTCAAAGGTTCTTGCTGTGCAGCTATCCGACGACAATATCGATACGATAAAGAAGGAGTTTGAGGATGTCAGGGTCGTACAGTGGAAGAGGAGGGAAGTTGACATGCCTAGGAATAGGGAGGAAATGTTCCCTATCATGAAGTTCTTTGCTGACCAAATGAGAAGCTGGGGATAGACAAAGTTCTTCATATCAAGACCTTTACAAAGCAAAAAAGTAATAAATATCATGGGTATCATATTTTGCGACTCCTATATTATATCGTGTCTCATCTCGAATTGCCCATCTGAAGCATCTCTGCCAGTGTGTCCCATTTCGCTGATTGAGAGTCACCCTTCGCCCTGGCCACACTCCGCAGACCTTCTGTTATAAACCGTAAGTGTCTCTCAAAATCCTTCTGTATCTCGCTCAGCGCTTCCAAGGTCGTATTCCCTGCATATGATTGCTCCAGCTTGATCGCTAGGTCCATAATATCAGACATGCATTCCCTGATTGGTTCAAGCCGAGCCCCAAGGCAAACACCATCGACAATATTCTTCATAAACGTATCGTGCACGATGATGAGGGCGTCTACATCTTGAGCTTCCCGGAGTTTCTGTCGCATTTCCAAGAGGTGAGGTGTGAGGACCAGTGTCGATATGTAGTTTTGCATCGTATTACAAAACCACAATATCCTAGTTCGGCATGAGTAGTATAATGCTCGTGCCTCCCAGTCCTCGTGGTCTGTCCAGTAATAGTCCAAAATCTTAGGTTTGTGCAGCTCATACGCAGCTCTCTTGAACTGAAGAAGGAGAGAGAAGATCTTCTGATAATTCTCCATACTCGTTGATGACAGAATCATTTGTACCGGCCACGTGAGGCGATAGTCAATCTTAACATGTGGAAGTACAGATCGTACAGAGTCTCTTGCGGAAGTAGGAGTTTCGTCCATTCCCAGCTTATCAACAATGACAGTTAAACGGTCCGCGTCTAGCAAAGCCCCGAAAGCTTCCTGAGCAATCGCTGTCAAGAAATATCGACTTCTCCATGAGGGATCAAGAGAATTCATCTTGGCGAATATGGCCTCGTGGAAGATAGTCGAGGCAGATCCATCTGACATGAAATAAAGTCTCTCCAGTGAATCTAGGTTGGAAAACAGCGCGCACTGTTCAAAAAGGGCCGCCTTGAGCGTTGTCGATGTCGAGCGATATTTGCTTTGAATCCAGCGCTCAAAAGCAGCAGCGAAGAGATCTGGAAACGGCGCGAATTCAAACCCAGCTGGACAAATAGAGTCGTAATCCAGAGGCGGCTCTTCTTCCTCCACGTGACGTAGAATGGATTGATACTCCAGACGCTTCAAGACCACGATATTTTTTCCCGCATTCATAATTTTGCTCGCGGCTGGTTGGAGGAACACAGGCGCATGAAGACCTCCGTCCACACCGGTACGGAACTTGAATCGATCACTCCAGATACGACCAAGAGCCAATTCCGCCGATGTTTCGTATATGAAGAACGAGCCACCAGTCTGCAGTTTGCCTTCATCCATCCATAGCCTAATCGGTCTTAGATAGACGTTGAAGCATTCTACAAAGACCCGTGCAAGAGATACATATATCAGTTTATCTTCACTCGATTGAGCCAGTGTTGCGCCTTGGTATAGCAATTCAAGATGACGAAAAGCTCCGGAGTCAGAGGTGTCGTTCATTCCGGTAACAACGTCTGCCAACGCATGCAACGGTCGTAGCCACGGAGTTAGTTCTGTCTTCAAAGCCATCAGGCTAACAATTTCGTCTTTCTTGGGGCACGCAAGGCGGGCGTGTATTTCTGACAATTTTTGGTCAAAGTCGAGCAAATGACTTCCGATGGAATCTTGAAATGCTTGTACATGGGCCAAACCTTGACTTTTCTTCATGAATTTCCTAAGAGGGGCAAGACGCCGGCCAAACTCAGCAAAAGTGTTGATTAACGCCCTGTGTGTATCCCACGCAATGTGCGATATTTGAAAAGAGGGTACTGGGACAATGTTGCGATCAAAGAGAGTGGTGTCAAGGCCTTGAAGCATGAACAGAACTTCACGAAGAACATGTGCTTCGCTGACACCGACTTTGCGTATCCTCCCCGATGCGTCTGTTGCAGGTTTGGCAGTGCGCCAACTTTGAGACTCTCGTACTGAGTTGAAGAGCGACTCGTCTTCTGGGTGGACTATTTTGGTTCCAGTATTCCTAATTGGCCCCTCAGCTTCACTTGAATCAGTTTCAGATAATGAATCCGAGCCATCTGCGGTGTTGGCATATGAAAACTCCTCATCTGAGCTGTCACTATATTTGATCGATTTCCAAAGCTCAGCGTCTTGATCCCAGCCATCTTCTTTGGCAATCGCCTCCCAGCGCAATGCTGGGGCATCGTCTTCCTCAGACTGCCGTAGCAGTTCAAGGTCGGTGAGTTCAGTGTTGAAAGTTGGTTGGTCAGAGAGCTCAAGAAGTAAGAAGAGGATTTCAGGATGCCATTTAGTTGAAACGTCTTGAAGCTTTTCCAGCCTCTCGTGAAGATTATCCGCCAGATCATCTCGGTTATTCACCCGGAAGCGCTCTTCAAGACCATCCAAGGTGTTGGCGACGTCAAATTGGTTTGTGCGTAAAAATGGATGCGATCTAAGTTTCCGTAGAACCACATCACGATGATGCTTATGCCTCTCAGGGTGTCTCTAACACGAATCGTCAGCTGCTTCTAGGTCTTACCCAGCTTACAAGAATTGGAATCTCGCACCTGAGAGGATACGTGGGTTACGGCTTCAACAAGCTCGCTAGTGAGCGGCCCAAGTCGAGTTGCAAAGGCCATCGTCGTGGCGCGTCTTCCACCAAATAATTGTTTCCGTTGTCGTAGTGAATCAGGCTCTGCGGAACTAGCATCATCATTTCGTTTCTTTTTTTGTTTTCTTTTTTTCGTTACAAGTGTAAATGCCTAGTCCTGGACAAAGCAGGTAAACAGTGGTTTATAGATCGATCAGTCGTAGATATGGCAGACCGTTTGAATATGAAAAGAATTCATATAATCAGAATGCCTACAAAAGATGCATCTCGGAGCCTGCATGTGTCGCTCCTTCCACTGCCAGGCGGATCAAGCTCATGCGCGGCAAGATGGTATCATGCAAAGGCAGGTGCGATGCAGCCGAGCGGTGGACGCGTCTACTGGCAGGAGCAAGGGCCTGAGCTTGAGCGGAGTTTTCGCTCCCTTACGTACGCTGGGGAACCGTGATAAGCTTTTGCTCCACTTTTCGCGCCAAGGCCGCCACAGTGATTGGTGTGCGAGCGGTGACATCAGGAGTCTTGCGTATCGAATTCGAAACCCCTGATAGCCCCGAAATTATGGACATCGCCATGTTTCCAACGGCCCATCTTTCCCCCTAACGCATTTTACTTTCTTCAAAACGTCAAACGGCCATCATCTGTCTGATGCGCTTTTCATGAGGACGCAAGAGCCATGCTGTAGCGCTTCTTGACGTCTTTTCCCTTTTATTGTTCGCATGCTAGTCATCTTTCTTCATCAATGTCCAATTGAGACTTTGACAGTCCACCACAGGCATACACCAGCTAGCCGGCACCAGCCATGGCGTTAGCACGGCCCGTAAGGGCAATGATCGTGTTCGCCGTCATTCTCTGGTGCTTTGTCGTATTTCAGATCTTCAAGCCCATGCCTGAGAGGCATGGCCCCGGCGACCGATATCTCAACTTCGAGCGAGATCCCAACCTCGACCGTGAGCCATTCGAACCAGCGACCAGCATCGCACACGTGCCCAAGATAATCGCTAACATATTCCATTTCTAGCAACGGGCGAACCGGAAGGCATCCTCACGCGCGCCTCTGAGAAATATCATCCCAATGCGAAGAATACAGATCGAATCGATGCCACATTGCTGGCCTTGGTAAGAAACGAGGAAGTGGATGACATGGTGTCCTCGATGATCGATCTCGAAAGAACCTGGAACAAAAAGTTCAACTACCCATGGACTTTCTTCAACGACAAACCATTCACAGAGGAGTTTAAGAAGAAGACATCGGCTGTGACCAATGCCAAGACCTACTACGGTGCGTTGATCTAGATATCAGGCCCTTGCTCTTACTAACTTTCTCCACAGAGGTTATCCCAGATGAGCATTGGGACAAGCCAGCATGGATTGACGACCAGATATTCGCCGAGTCGGCAAAGGTTCTTGAGGAGAATGGCGTGCAGTACGCGAGCATGATGTCCTACCACAAGATGTGTCGATGGAACAGCGGTCTCTTCTACAAGCACCCCGCCCTAAAGAACACACGCTACTACTGGCGTGTTGAACCCAAGGTGCACTTCTTTTGTGACATTGAGTATGATGTCTTCCGTTACATGCACGACAATAATAAAACCTACGGATTCACCATCAACTTGTACGACGACCCCAAGACTCTGCCAACTCTATGGCCAGAAACGGTCAAATTCTTGGCAGAGCATCCGGACTATCTCCACGAGAACAGTGCTATGAAGTGGCTTACCGATGATGTCCACCGTCCTGACCACAACCGCCAGGCTCAGGGATACTCTACATGCCACTTTTGGAGCAACTTTGAGGTTGCCGATATGGAATTTTGGCGAAGCCAGGCGTACGAGGACTACTTCAACCATCTCGATCGTGCTGGAGGCTTCTTTTATGAGCGATGGGGCGACGCGCCTGTTCACAGCATTGCTCTTGGAATGCTCGAAGATGCAAACAAGCTTCATTGGTAAGACCACGACGCTATGAGGAGCAAGTGAAGATAGTTACTAACAATGTTGTCGCAGGTTCCGTGATATTGGGTATCAACATATTCCCTTCTTCAACTGCCCGAACTCGAACAAATGTAAAGGCTGCGTTACTGGCCGCTTTACTGATGGCGAAGCCTGGCTCCATCGCGAGGATTGCAGACCTTCATATTTCCAACATGTTGGCATGAGCTAAACGACGAAACGCCTGAATTTTGGACACAATCATTATTGGGGGGAGAGATATTGATGTTCTTCGTGCATGTATTTTTATCTGCTAATTAGCTCAGAGGCATGGGATCATGGATTGTCGGGGTCGAAATACTCCCAAATCGGCAACCTTGGGCCATGTGTCTTGTCGTTTCTCAGCCATTGGCAAGTGGTGTTTCAGGCGCCGGCCGGCCTTCATCAATACACGGGTAATGGTAGGAATTATGATGTATATGGGTGTATAGAACAACTCTTTTGGATGAAAATACGAGATTGGAAACCCCTTCGACATAGCATAGAGGCGTGGTTTTGAATTATGATTGATTCTATTCATAGCGCTCCAAAAACTGTAACCACCCCCGAAGTGCCTCCAACACAGAATTGATCCCCCCATCCATTATTCCTCCAAGCCATGCAGCTCACGACATTGCTTCTGACCTTCTCTTTCCCATCTCTCCCCACCACCTTTTTCCGCTGGTCTGGCCCGCCCGGCCCCCACGGCACCCTCACCTCGGCGACCAGACGGCCGTTGAGCAGGTCCCATGCCCAAATCCTTCCCTCGCCATCTGGGGGCGATTCGTCGCCCGCAAGAACGTACTTCTCACCACCCCCTAATATCGACTGCACCCTCAGGTCGGTGTTCTTAAACCTCGGGTCCGAGTAAGCCCGAAGGCACTCCCCAGAGTCACGATCCATCAACCTCAGCTTACTGTCCAGCGTCCCCGTGAGCATCGCCCTCCCATCCCTCGTCAGATCCAGGCTCGTGACGCTGGCCCCCAGCACGTCCGTGGTGCACCTCCCCATCCGCACGTCGTAGCTCCTCACCCTCCCGTCCACGCTGCCCGCGACGACCTCGGGCCCCCGCACGGCCAGGCACGTCACGGCGTCGCGCGCCTCCTCGAGCACCTGCACGGGCTTCGGGTTGGTGCTCCTCGCGTCCCACAGCCGCACCGTCGTGTCGAAGCCGCCGCTGGCGACGAGCGAGCCGCCCTCGCCCGCCATCCTGACGCAGTTGACCCGCGAGGAGTGGCCCCCCGGGGCGGACCCGCCGAAGCGCCGGGTCGTCTTGGCCGTGGCCACGTCCCAGAGGAAGACGGCGCGGTCGCCTCCGGAGCTGACGAAGCGCTCGTTGTCGGCGGCGACGTCGAGGCTGAGGACCTCGTACCCGTGGGCCTGGTAGGTTTGGATCAGGCGCCCGTGGGGGACGTCGGGTTTTGGGAGGGGGTGGACGGAGGGGATAGTGGTGCTGGGGAAGGGGTTGTACAGGCGGATGGTCCTGTCTGACGACCCGGTGAGGATGTAGGTTCCAGGCGACGCTGAGTACGCGACTGCGTGGATTGGGCCTGTGGCTCGGGTCAGTTGTCTATTCGGAGTTTGCTGTAAGTGAAGCAAGGGGGAGGGCACGTAGAAACTTGGAGTTGAGACGGACCATTTGCGCCCAGGAGGAGGGCTGCTGGCTGTGTTGGAAACGCCATTAAATTAGATGGAGTGAGGCGCCCATCTCATCCAGTGCAGGCTTCCTTGTAAGTTGCCCAGTTGATAGAATGAGAAATTGACGGGTCTGATGAACTGGATGTTCTGATTGTTCTGGCTTGAAAGCAGATGAATGAGAAGAGAATGCATTGGTCATTCATTGGCTGACGCTCTAGGTGACCCACTTTGTCGTGGTCTCAATCAACCTGCCAGACAAGCAGGAACCAGTGTCACTTCGATAAACTAATAATGGTAGTCAAATACTTCCCATTGTATAATCATATCAATACTTTCTACAAATTTTTGAAAAGTACGCATATTTTTAAATCTATTGTCTACAAGTGTTGTGGCCTATATGACAAAATTAGTCAGGAAGCACCTTTGTGGTCTCCGTTATTCTAACCACTTACCGACTATACCTAGACTCAAAAAACATGTCAAAAAGGTATCTGGTCTATGAGATTTATTCCGGTTATTCTAAATTCTATAGGACAAAAGCCTATTTAAAGCTTCTTAGAATTCTCACATCACTAATTGACAGTGAGCTTCGAAATCGGAGGTCGTCTTCTACGAGCTTCATGAGCACAGATCAGAGCGGTCTACGAAATCACATTTCAAGAAACAAGAATCAATGCGGTCAAACAATATATTTGGGGCGTTGCAGCCCCGAGATCTTTAGATCTCTGCTAATTCCCAATCGCATAGCTAAAATAACAACAACAAAGAGTCATCTGATCCCGATGACCAGTGGTATCAATCCCGGAACGCCTAACTGTCAAAGATGCTGATGAGCCACCCCAGTTTACGCAGCGCGCGCACAAAACATATATAAGAGAGAGAGAAAAGACTAAAATGATGTATGGCAAAGATATGTAGATGAAAGACGTAAACTTCAATGTATATGCAAGAAACAGGAAAATTGTTCGTAAAGTCCTTTTTCCCCATGGGAAGGGGAAAATTAGTGCAGACCCAAGTAGATGACATCCATGTCAGCTGCAAAGGTCCTGCCCAGAGGCTCGGTGAACTCCCAGTGGAGCTCCTTGTCCTCGCTCTTGCCCCAGGGCTTGGAAGTGAGAACGTAGCCCTCGGCCGGGCTGACTGGCTGGGGCCCACGCTCGAAGATCCTGTTGAGGAGGTAGGTCCTCCTCTCGATGGCGTGCTGGATGTTGCGCGAGTCGTCCCAGATGTTGGCCATGTTGTCAATGGGGGGTCGCACGCGGCGGATGTTGTCAATGACCTTCTTGGCAAGGGAGAGGGGCTGGCTCGCGGAGAGCACGTCCACGGCCTCGGCGACGGCAATGGCAAGCATGGGCGGCGGGACGCTCATGTTGGTAGTGCGCGATCTGAAGAGGCCGTCGATGCTGTCAACCATGTCGATGGTGTCAGCGGCATGCTCCTGGCATGCGCGCACGTGGTGGAATCGCGCCTCGCTCGACAGCTGGCGGGGAGCACGGCTGTGGCGGTTCAGCTTGATCATGGCATGGTGGTAGAGGAGGTGCATCGAGGCAAAGGGGCCCATGTTACCCTCGGTGGCAGCGGCCTCCAGGTTCGAGCGGTTCAGTGACAGTCTGGTTGGTAGGGTAGACTGCCACGACTCAATTGATCCCATCAAGCCTCGTACCTTACTGAACTCACCCTCGGCAGATGCTGGCCGGTGAACCAGTCTGTACACAGTGGCCTGACTCTCAGCCCAGAGGTGGACCATCATCACCAAGTATGTGGCGATCTCATCAGAGTGGTTAGACATCTTTGAAAGGCTGAGCGAGTAAGGGTTGAAGACTGGGGCGAGACTCTCAACCTGCTCCTCAAAGCTGCGGCGATCACAAGGAAGACGGATGTAGATGTCATCAGGGTTGATCATCGTGACGCGATCAGGGAACATGCCGCTCAGCCGCTCGAGCATGAATAGAGACCAAATAGTTCGCCTCCTTGCCTCGCAGTAGCCAGCTCGGTTGAGACCCAGGGGAAACGACGAGATGGAGGCCTCGTTGGAGTTGTCCAGCTCGAGGTTCAGCTGCAGGGAGGCGACAGTTGCCGCGGCCGCAGACATGAGTTCGTTAGCCTCACGCTTTCGGCCGACGGAAACATAGTAGAGAGCAAGAAGGACTCGGCTCTGGGCGAGCTGCAGGCAGTTGAACTGCGTCCCCTTCTGCGCGTACTGGGCCACCTGTGCGTACTCGAACGCAATGTGCTTGGGGCCTCCGGACAAGGCAACTCCCACTGCCAAGATGCTGTACAGGAGCATCAGATCCTCGGGCAACTTCCGCCGTGTCGGGTCGGTAACCCACGCCCTGGTGGATCGCTCGGGGAGCAGTGTCAAGACCATGGTGCCATCGACATGTGAAAAGAACTGCGAGACAACAGCCTTGATAGACTGGGGGTCAGTGACGAAGGGGTCTGTCTGCCAGGCTCGGTGCAAGACGTCGTCGGGGATGCGGGGCATGGCCGGTGTTGGCGTCGGGATAGGCGAAGCGATGTGAGATCTGGATCGGTGGAAGGGCATAGAGTTGGAAGGCGGCGAGTCTCGACTTGGCACATATGTCTGCTGATCAACTTTCAATCGCTTGTTGGATCCCGCATCGGCGGAAGATGGGCGGTACTGAGCACGGGGGGAGACTGGAGAGACCGATCGGCGGCCAAAATCCTCGGCGGATACTCGTCGAGAACCGCCACCGGTTCGAACATCGTCGAGTTCGGCTGGTGGTGTAGATGGAGAAGTATTGTGACCACCTCGCGGACTTGATTTCATTGAGTTAGCATAAAGGGTTTCACACTCCCACGTCAGTCAAGTCAGGGTGGGTTTTCAACACTCACGCGTTCTTGAATCTGCAGACTCGGCCAAACTTTTCGCACTGAATGCACCGGGGGTAGTCGGGGTCGCACTTGATCTTCTTCTCACGGCAAGTGACACAAGCAATTGCCAGCCTCTTTCTTGGCTTACCAGCCTTGGTCACACCCCAGTGGGGGGTGACAGCCTCGCCATCGATAATAGTCTTGCAGTGAGTTCCATCGTCGTAGAAATAGCAAAGGCCTTCACCTGGCACCTCGGCGGCCTTGACGAATCTCGGCAAGAAATGCGTCCCTGTCCAGATCTTCGGTCCAAGAGTGCTCTTCGTCGAGGACCCATCAGCTTGCGACGTGCTGTTGGCAGTGGATGGCGGGTTGGCAGCGGTGGAAGAAGGCATCCCATGCTCCCTGAAGCCGCTGCCGGCCTCCTTTTGTCCTGCAAACTGCAGGCGGAAGTGGTCTTGAGAGGGCTGCATCGTGCGGCTTCGACCAAATTCGCCCCTCCCCGCCTCAGCGTCCAACCGGCTCTCCTGTGCGTTAGTTGGGCGAAACCTTGGTGATCCAGGCCCGGAGGCCGATCGTCTCAGTCCTTGGAATCCGGGCTTCTCCGCATTGCCATCATACGAAGTTCGTGGGTGTGATAAAGGTGGTGAGAGCGTGGGTGGGAAGTAAGAATCACTTCGCCCAGCAGAGACATGTCGAGGGCGGTCCATTCTTGGTGACGAGGTTGCGAGAGAGCTGTGTCTATCTGAATGGGGCGAGTTCAGAGGACGAGGAGCTGGAGGAGGAGGTCCGAAGATACTGCTTAATGAGGGAAGCTGCTGCTGTGGCTTCTGTTGTCCGGCGCCCAGGTTGTCAGCCAGCTTGGGGCTTGTCTCTGAAGCCTTCTCGCTAACCATCGTGCTGCTGCTGCTGCTGCTGCTGGGGTTCTTGTCGTAATCCTGCATCGGGGGTGACGATATGGAGCGGGAGCTCCAGGCAACTTCTGTAGCTGGGGACGATCTCGATGAGAAAACTGTGGTTGTCGGGCTCACCAGAGCAGGTGGTGTGTCTGGAGGAAGCAGACGCTGGCCAGATTCGAAGGCAGCTAACCCACCCATTGAGATAGCTTTACCTTGTGTGATTTTTTAGGGATTATGGGAAATTCAAGTGTGCCGTAGGAAGCCCACAGGCATGGCCCGAACGAGTGTTTTCCTCCCAATCAATGTGATCAACACGTAGATGTTCTTGTAATAGTTTAGTAGCGGCTGATGGTTCGGTATCCTAAATACGGCCAAACAAACACCCTCAGATGAGTGTTATGTGTATGGTATGTACTTGCGAGGAGGTTCGTATATGTTCCAAAGCTGTATATATAAAAGAAGAGAGAAAACAGAAGCGAAGGAAGCCAACAAGCATGTATGGAAAGATGAATGGAAGAATGGAGAGGATCGAGAGGCAAGCAGGCTGGGGTAGTGGCTACTATGTAGGTGTAGGTAGGGGCCACAAGGCTTCATAAGATAGGACTACAGCAACCAAGTGGATTCAGGGCCAGGCAGGCGGGTTGGATCTAGAGAAGGCTTGGCCTCGAAAATATGACACGAGAAATCGGGGGTTGTGTGGTTCGGAATGCGAGGCCGAGAGAGATATTAGATTGAGGACGGCCACCATGCGACTTGGACTGGATCCATGATCCATCCCCGGTACGTTGACCCTTCTCCTTCTGCGGGATGTGCCAAAGTACTATGTAAAGGGCACCAGATTAAGGCACGGTCACAAAGACCTGGTACATACGTAAGAGGTGCAGGAGGAGGCGCAATGACAATGACAGGGAGCGCACCAGGCCCAACAGCAGACGTCTTTTCAGCTGGGGCTGGACTGGAGAATGGCGACTACGCGATAGGGCAAAGGCGCCGGGTGGGAGAGCAATACCGCTACGACGACGACTAACGTTAGTAGGTCCCTACCGTCGAGAGCTCCAGGCAATTAGAAGGTACTTGCCGGGCGATGCCAGCTTCAGCCAACCAGCTAGGCTCTCGTCTCCAAAATAAGCGGCTTCACAGGGCAGGGGCCCTTGCAGACCGGAGTTTGGGGGAGGAGACTTGCCCAGGGCATAAGCTACCAGAGCAGCAGCGTTTGCGCCGGTCGGGATCCATCTAGGGCTCCATGCCGAGAGACGTTGCTATTCATGATTCTGGGGCAAAATCCGTTTAATGACACGTGCGCTTGGCTACATATGTACATGGTGTGGTCTGGTATGTGGTGTGTGGTGTGTATCCGGAGATGGTGTGGCGTGTGCCACGATGTCGACGCTCCCCTCTACTTGGCACACTCGTCCAAGGAAAGGGATGTCCCTGTGGGCCTGGGAGCAGTGCCGCCGCTCCTAGGACCAGGCATGAATGTAAGTCGACGGGATTTGGGAGCATGGGCAAGGGCATGGCAGGCTGGTGGCTCCAAAGGGCAAGATGTGTAGCATTCGTCGCAAGATCCATCCGACACAGAGCAACAACGATGCGAAGGAGGTCTAGGAAGACAATGCTCTTCGTTGGGGTCCTGGCTGACACTGCATCGCAGCTGGCGTATGCGCTATGCATGTACTACCAGAGTCGTTCGAACGCAGATCGGTTTGAGGCGGCTCTGTAGCACAAAGCTGCTGAGAGACATCGTTAGAATGGGCCTTTAGTCTCCAATCGGAGCATCAGTGTCCTGTAGCCACTCAAAGAAAAGGCACTATGGCCGATGGTAATAATAGCGTGGCGTTGGTGAGGTAGGGGCAAATATGCCGTTGGTAGGCCGGGCTGGCCCTAACGATGACCAACACCAACACCACCACTACCACCACCTTCAGCTCAGGCCTCGCAACGGCTATCGCTGTTTGACTTGCACGCCGGGACTTTGACAAATGTGCTGCTAACTTGGGTACTCTCGTAAATGTGGCACCTCCACAAGCCCAAGCTCCGATGCCTGCAACAGGCCCCATCACCCATGCAAGGGAGAGAGGGAGGGGCGTTGGGATAGCAGCCAACAAGACGGTGGAAGAAGCAGAGAAGCAATCATCAGGCTCTCCATGCGCGCAGAGCTGGACCTTCTGGGAAACGCCAACCAACCGGCCAACCAACACACGATCGGGCCCGTCTTACCGTTCCGAATAGTCGAGTTCAGGAATCGCAAAAGTGCTTCTTTTTGCGTGCTTGCTGTGCCTCACCACAGGCCCCAGAAGCCAATTGCTGCTAGTTCATATACCCGAGAGCGTATGCTAAACCAAAGGGCCAGTAAGTAATCATTACAGGTAATCCTACGACATCCTGCCTTCCCCCTCCGCCCAGGGCAGCCCGGTCCTGTCCTCAGGGAACCGTCCGGCCGTGGAGGTTGGCTCGCTTCGCCCGGCTGAGAGATAGATAGACTGGTTGTTTGTTTGTTTGTTTGTTTGTTTGCTGGCCGGTACATTTGCTCCTGTGGTTACGTAGGTACGAGCCGTCGAAGCAGCAATTGGCATCGGCGATTTACTGAGTAGGTTTTGGGCTAAGTGGTTGATCTTGTTGGCTACTGCGGCAGTAGCAACTCACTACAATCAGCGGTGGGGATGTTCGGATTGGGCCAAGTCCGAGGCCCGGCCGGGGCGGACAGCAGACGACTCCGTGCGTGTCCATCCAGCCAGCAGCCATCGCAGGAAGAGTACGCTTCTGGGCATCTGCGGTCAGATAAGCATATATAAAAGTTGCCAGAGTGGGAAGTATTCAGCACAGATTAATGTTGCGAACCCAGTCCTGAGGTTGGCCGTCTGACTGGCCGCCCCACGTAATCATGATGGCAAACTGCTGGGCTTTTGGTAAGGCAGTGAGCGAGGTGTGGCTTCCAGTCCCGAACACCTGGCAGGGCCGACCCAGGGCCAGGCAGGGCAGGGAAGGAGCCAAGCAAAACCTCCTCAAAAGGCAAATCGCACATGGCGGGCACGCACAGCTAAAAACAAAAGCACTTCTGCTCGATCCAGCGGTGCGCTACCATCCATGGCAACCAAAGTCCCAAACGCCGCCTGTGCCATCCCAATGCCAGGCCGTCCGCTGTGCATGCGATGGCTGCTGGGTTCGTCATGTCTTTGTCACGACGGCCAGGGTCGCTCTAACAGCTGAGACACGACACGACCCCTGCATGTACTACGTCGCCTACGACGGAGTTTGCGATGCGCTCGGCACATCGAATTTGGGACATGCCCTGCGTATACGCTAATCAGTGGAGGTCGGCATATTGCCCACTCTCCCGGGACCCCCCTGAGCCTCGATTTACCACCAGTAGCATTGTCCATCTGCCCGAGGCGGCCGACCCTGCACCAGCTCCAGCAGGCCTGCCTCCACGCGCGCGGACTTTGGACTTTCCCATGACATGGAGCATAACTTCTTACCTGCCTGAGCAGCCGAGCGCGAAGGCGGCATCTTCCCCGCTTGGCTACCCGCCGCCTCACCAAGCCATACCGGGCCATCTATACGGTACGTCGCCGTATGGAATCCCATCATGGCAACAGCCCTGCAGATGAGCCGCTCAATCTGTACTAATAACCCGAGTCCTGTATTTTACTGCTCCTAGGAACCGGCTGATATCACATGGCATCTACCAACGTCCAGCTAGGCTACGCTGCGCAGGTCCTGCATGACCCAAGTACCTACCCTCGCTTCACCGCCGGCGTATGACTGTTGCTCTCTCGAGGCATAATCAGCGAAAGAATAGGTATCAGTCAGGGTTATTCATCGATCAATCATCATCCCTTCATTTACTATTCACCCGAAAAAGACACCTCCCGAGCGCGCGGCGCAAAACCCTGCCAGTGCCCAAGGCGCGCACGGGGGGCTCGCATCGCAAAGGATGACAGGCGACCGCCCAAACGAGCCACATTCGGGGCAAAGATCTAAACCTAATGTCAAAAAATAACAAAGGTAGTCCACTGTGGCGGGCTTTGACATGATCAGGGCACCTTTCCAGGGGTCGCCAGAGATCCCCGTCAGATCTTTTTAGCGGCCAAGACCAGAATTAGCCGTCACGTCGGTATCGTCCCTTGTTTGAGTGCAGCTGATTGGCCCGCTCGTGTAAGCCAGTCCCGCTCATGCCCATCGTTTCTTCTGTTTTAAGAAAATGATATCCGAGTGAGTGCTTCAGATTGGGCGGCTTTGGTTGGTCTAAAAACAACACCCGTCTCAGATCCCAGAAACGCCGCCCATGGTCATCAGCACCAGCGCCAGCCTCGCAGCCAGAACCCAAATTCGCTCCGAGATGAGAATCCCTTCCTGAATCAATTTCCGCGAGTTCCAGAGATGTTGCAAGGCTGCGAACGGCTACAACTTAGACCGCCTTAGCCTCGTCCGCCGCAAGAATGGTCCATCCATTCAATGGGGAGCTGAAACACAAGAATTCCACAATAAGAGGTGCCCTCTTGGCACCCGCTTTAAGAAAATCGACCCGAGCCACATTTACGGCTTACACCTACGGGATGTGGTGCAATGCCTCCACATCCAACGGCATGTCATCATGTCCCGCTCGTCACACACATTGCATGGAATGAGAAAAAGCCATAAGCCGGTGAATTGGTCGCATATACGGGCAGCAATTTGCATCTTCAAGGATCGATGACCACACCCAGGCGATCCGATTTGATGATGATTTGTAAAGTAGCGCCGCTTCAGGGCAAATTACAGAGAGCTCCCCTCTGTGGTCGCATTTCAGACGGATGAGCATGCAGCAGGTACCGGATTGGCTGCATGCCATATTGCGCACATCAACCAACAGTGCCGATATCCTATGACCATGCCCATCTGACCACGCCAGAGAGAAAGGGGAAAGCTTGGTGGCAGCCCTAAGAGAAATGAGAGGATGTGTCATGTCTTCAAAAGGGCATGGGTTTAAAGAAAACGAAAACAAAAATAACGTTCGCCACAAGTTGGCTCTCATGTGTCCCAATTCATAGCAACGAGAGCTGACGAGCCTGTGCTCTGGTTCCCCAGATTGGGTCTGAGGAGTTTCGGCCGAAGGTCAACGTCGCGGCACACCAGGGGCCTACTACAGCACGAACGGCATATTCTTTGTGGTCTGTCCTCTCCTTCTTCTTTCTCACTCCCGGTGGCTGTCTGGGAGCTGGCACGCCCCGACTGGGACCAGGTATCAAATCAATGCACACAGCTCTCTGCCTTGCCGTGCGCGCTCCCCTTTACTGGGGCCCATGGCGTGTGCCAAGGAGACCTGGGAAAATCCCCATAAGCGAATAGGCCCGGCACATCTTGACCAAGATGGCGATTGCCGTTGTGGATGACTTATAAACATTGGTGCTAAGAGACTAGCCAACGACTAGGTTCGCACTCCATCCCACGAACCGGCTAGCGCGCGCGCCGCTGGCAGATACGGCGCGCCGTGGAATATCCGACGGGGCTCAGGCTGCCAGGTGTGAAACGGAAGATGCCGTCTGAACGTCGGATCCAGACACCACTACCGGTGGTCCAAGACTGTCGCTGGGCCGATGACAGAGCATCACCGTGTCCCGTCGATGCGTGACCGTCCACACCACCTCTCTTGGGCTCGGGGCTAATATAACTAACGTGCATAGACGCCTGCCCTCAAAGCAGCAGGAAACAGCTTGTGGGTGACGACGGCAGATCAGGAGGCGTGTGGCATTGGGTGCACCCGGCAGCCGTCAGCCATGCTTTTCGACGGGCCACCTCCCGGGTGCTGGGCGGAATCTGGAGCACGGCAGTCACAGGTTACCTTCCCACCTGCGGGTCCTGAACACGTACTCTTAACCCAGCACAGCACATATGCCAGGCCAGGCCATGCCATGCCAGGCTCAATTTGCGCCCACGGGCTTGCAGGAATCGCACCCGCACCCCCAAACACCCTTTCTCAGTGGTGCAGTTGCGAGATTCTGCCACCAGGGTGGGACCCTCCGGGAGTGGGGTAATTAAAGTAGGTCGCGTGGCTAATGAAGCCCCCTTTGCCATGAACTTGGCTCGTCAGCGCCACAGAAAAGGACTTCAGTAATAGCGTCCCAGGAAGGCGAGTCCAGCTCGACGGTAGCGCACACAACTCGGTCCCGAGCGGAAGAGTGCCGTTGCTGGCTCTTGGCTCGATCTGCGGTGCCAACGGTTTGAAGCGCCGTGATGCTAGTGGCCCTCTAGTGAGTGCTGTCTGGATTACGCACTGCCGCTCGGTTATTCCTCATCAGGCTAGGCCGGAGCCCCAAGAATGCAAATTCCGCATTCTGCCAACTGAGGAATTCGCATGTGCTTGGGCTTAACTCGTGGGATATAACACGGCTGAGCTGCGTCGTATAGCGGGTTGGCCCCTTGTGCTTGCCATGTTGCGAGCAGCGGGAATCATGGCCCGATTCATATCCCGTCACGAACCAAAACCTCAGCTCGTCATCATCACAGTCACTTTCCCCTCCTAGCCCCAATGGTAGTGCAACAATGTGATTGTCGAGACTCCCAATGCGGTGCTATGACGCGCGGCTGTTGAAATCGGGTGGACGGGGTGGAGAGCGTATGGGTACCTATCATCAATCAACTCATGTTAGTTTCAGGAGCCTCTCGCTCAAGGAACCAACCACTCCCCAGATATTGCCAAGCCCTTGTTGCCCTGGAGGCTTGGCTGGCTATAGTTTTATGGGTCGTGGTGTATCCTCCGATACCCTTGTCGGGTCTCCTCTTGCTGCATCAGGCAATGGCCGTCACAGCATGCCAATGCATGTACCGTCTCGCAGTAAGTGCCGTGGCGTCTAAATAAAGGCCGATTACAGCTACCCTGAACAGCCACCATATCATGCCTCATCTACATCATCCTCCGGCAGAAATTAGGTGCTGGTCGGTGCACCGGTACGCCGGAGGGTTTTTTTTTTTTTGGTGGGTATTATCAATTGCTCGGACTATCTCGTTTTCGATTCTTCTCGTTTCGCGCGTGTGATTAACCAGTCAACCCTGACCGCCAATATTCCTGCTTTGGTGAACAGGACTCAGACTAAGCCATTACGAAAGATCCCTTCGCATACGAAGGATACGATGGCCCGTATGTATGGTTATCTACCTACCTACAGCATGTACAGATGTGTTGCATCGTCAAGGGGATCCGCCCTACCAATCCATCAATGCCACCCAGTTTCGCAGTGCCGGGTCAGGTGAGTCGTTGGTTGGTCAGACATGGCAACGCATGGCGGGCACCACGGCATATCTTGACCACTTTCCAGATGCATACACAGGCCTTGGCCGGCGATTAGGTATTACGATGGGCAGTGGTGAGACGAATGTCCGGATTAGGTGTCATGTTCCAGTTGAACCCGAGGGGTGGGACTCCGGCTTCGCGATCCAGCCAATGGCGCATCTAGGCACGGGTGAGGCACGGGCTCAGCGGAGGTCCACAAGGCAAAAGCTAGCACTGCTCGGCACTTTCCCAATCACCCTCCAGCCCTGCCCCAGGCTCTCCTTCCATTTCCGAAGCATGTCACCACTCTAGGAAATGTAAGCCTCTGACCACGAGCCAGGCAGCCAGGGGTCTCCCTCCAAGCGGCACGCACCAAAGGGCTGAATCATGCGAATGCGAACAAAGGAAGAGGAAGCGCGCGAGAGAAGAAGAGGGAAAACAAAACCACACCATATAGCCACCACCCGACGGTTCATTTGCCCAAAACCCCCCGTTGATAGCTTGGCGGGAGGGACCCGTCCGGGGGGCAGATCGGCGGGCTTGCGCTCTCCGTAAACTGATCGACACAGAAGCCGTCGCTGCATTTTATACGCTATGCAGCGTCTGTTTCATGTCTCTGCCAGGATGCAGGCCCTGAAGGAAAGGGTAAGGTAGTATGACACCGCTCCTCAGTACGGTACACGATCTTACCGTAATCCTCACCTAGGCTCCGTAAAGCGCCCAGTCAGACAATGCCGAGCGCGCGCGCGTGAAGAATCCATCCCCTCTGCTCGCGCGCGAGAGCAGTCGGCGGTCAGAGAGAAGGAATAATCAGAGGAGTCGGGAGGACGCGCGGGTACTTCGGCCGCTACGAAAAGAAGAAGAGGAGCTATTGCCTCCTCGCCTCTCCCCCAATGGCATCGTGACCCGGATTCTTGGGAATTCCCCACCACCTCTACGCACACTATTGTGAGTGCTTACCTTATTATATCCCTTTGCGAGATAACGAAACAGAGCTGCTACGCCCCAAGTAGGCAAGTATGCAGAGAAGGGGAGGGGAAAGAAGCCCGGTAATCAAATCCCTCGTGGCATCCCAGTACATGCCTTAGTATGGTGGCTAACACACAGTTGGGAGGTACCTACCGGGGAAGGCATTGCTGCATAAGACATTATGTACACCACAGCTTCGTTCTATTTGGTCACTTCGCGCGATCCAAGAAACACTATATGGGCAGGGGCAACACGGAGGTTGCCGAATTTGTGTCTGATGACGAAGAGGCTACGGGAGGTTAAGATCAGCTATTGACTTTCTCCAGTGTATTGTCGCTGGGTGCACGAAAGCAGGGTGCTAATTTCCTCTTCAGTTCGTTTTCTTCCCAATAGGGTATTGCCTTTCGACATGAACCTCTCGCCACAGAGTATATTTAGCTCTAGATACATCTTGGGATGCTGCTCCTTGCAGGTCGGCGACCACTCTATTTTCCTCTTCCTTCCGCACGGGGCACTCTGGCAGGTACTTCAGGGCGCCTGGTCTGAGCGGGTTTTCTAGAATGCCAGCCCTCGACTGGGTGCGCACGTCCCCCGTGCCATCATTTGCCATGGACCCCGTCCTAGCCTAGAAAGTGCCGATGCAGCGACGGCCAGGGTGGGCGGTTTGATGGGTAGCGGCTGATGGGGAAACGGTGGTCACTGGTAGGTTGGTATGCGACCTCATTCCTGGCGGGTTACCCTACACCTGCAGCCTGGGACATGGCCTGCAGCGCTTCCCTGCTCCTCCATCTCAGAATAGCAAAGTGTGCCATCTGCCGCTGTCACGTCCGGGGCGGCTCACGATGATGTCTTGTCTGATCTTACCCGCTTACACACCGCATCGCATTTTGCCTCTCTAATTACAGTGGCAGGTCTATGAGCAGACCTGGTCTCCTCCCCCTTGGGGTAAGATGCCCTCCATGCCCCGTGGCTTCGGTAATACAGGCAGGAGGCACTTTCGGCTCAGAATGGCAACCCAATGCGCGTATATGCTGAGTTAGCGCTACTGTGCGCAAATGACGAGAGGAGGCTCGGCATTCAACTGCGACCCAGTGTGAGATCCCTGGCAGCCCTTTCGCAGCACAACGCAGACCATTCCACACTTGGATCTGGCTGGCGAGCAGCCGCTAATTTCTGGGGTCCGCGCCGGCCATGACATCTTACTACCACACCGATCCCTACTGGCGCACCCGTACTATAGCGGAAAGGAAATTTGCGATTAACTACATAGTACAGAGGGTCGGCCGCTGGGCTTCGAGAAACTCGCTCGCATTCGCGCTGGAGGCTGCCCTAGGCATAGTGCTCGTTGGCTGTCTTGGCTGAGCTTGGGGAATAAACAGGCAGCTGGCTCTTGAGCTAGGCGGCACTTGGCTTGCTATTCCCAAGCCTGGCTTGTCCTTGCATTTCCAAGGGTTGCCGGACCCAGTCAGATCCAGTGCCTTCCTTGCCATGTGGTTCAAGTTGTACGAATAGAGTAAGATTGTACGCCCAAAAGCCGGTGGCGCATGGCCAAAAGCCGCGGCACCCCCTCCACCCCTCCGGAGCCTAGGATCGCGAGAGCGAGGTTCGCTATGCTATGTGGGTAAAGGAATCAAGCTCTTACTTCATGGGTGGGTTTCTTTCTCTTCCTCATCTCGCAACGTGCAATCTCATTGCTTGGAATGCGATGAAGGATAGAGAGAATGCGAACCAGAGGGAAGATTAGAGAGGAGAGCCCAAGATGAGAGGCACAGAGCCCACCCCAGGTCCATCAAAGAGAGGGGCAACCGAGCAAGGCAGCAGCAAAACATGCAGAGAGAGAGAGGGGGTGGTTCAAGAGAAGATGTGTCCCGCAATTGCCAGCTTACCACGAGAGGCCAGATTCGATAGTTTACGGCCGAGAGGGCAGGTTGTTGCATGATGGAGGCTGTAGCAGTTGGTTGCTTGCTTTTGGCCCCCAAAGCGACAATAAACAAGCCCTGGCGGCCCTTGTGCTCCAAAGGAATTTCTCGCTGCCAATCCTCCTCTGGAGTTGCACTGAGAGTTCTAATAGGCTTAGTTACGGGCGACAACACTGCACACCACACACGTCAGTTATTACGAGAAGGCCAAAACAAAGCCTTGGGTTTGATGATTTGTGACGGTTCTTGTGCGGCACCGAGGGCTTCCTTCCTTGTGCCCATCCCCCTCCTTCCAGCCCCGAATGGGTGTCGACGAGGCTGTCTGGTTGGCTTGGCTCTCGGCTTGTCTTGTGTTGGTAGGGCCCGAGTTACGCAATACTTACCCATTCTTTTCTGCCCAGGACTCCGGAGAAACCAGCCACGACCCTTGGCAAATGTGCGTGCGTCCCATACATGATACATCCACGAGACTGAAGTCCACCCGGAATGGCAATGTAGGTGGGACGTCGACCATGGGACTTACGGTAGTCGAAATTTTAAAGTCTTTCCCAGCTACATTGTACATGCGTCTGCAGCAGCATTCGAGCAGGCATCGGGGTTTCCCCCTTGGCGCCGACTGGGAAAGTCCCAAAGTGCCTATTTCTGCGTTTGCCTGCGGTGTCTATATATGGGACCCCCCCATGACAGGTGCCGATCGAAAAAGGCTGATTCCTGAATAGGGCGTGGCCGAATTCCTGGTTTGCGCACGGCGACCGCTGGCTGCAGTTAATATAAAGATACATAAGAGGCAATATCGGAGCAGTCCCATTTGCGAAATTTTTTAATTTATCTCGTGTTTTGGGTAAGTAGAGCCTTGTTTCCAAATCAGTGCGTCTTGGCCCGTTGGTGCTTGTTTTGACTAGATGATTACGCACCACCGCCTGTTGGTCCCAAGTGGATAACTAATGTATGTGTGTGTGTTCGTTTGCGACATTACAAAACATAACATCAGCGGACATGTCGGATTATGGTGGGATGTGGGATGTGGGGACGGGGGCAGCTGAAGACGTACAGTCGCAGTGCCAGCAAGCACGCCTGATAACACGAAGAGCCTGATTTTTTTGTTGGGCCTTGGGCGACCTTTTGTTACTCTCGAGTTGGGCCCGTTTGGTTTGATTGCGACCGTCGCTTGGTGGTGGTGGTGGTGCTGCTGCTTGCTGCACGGGATAGAGACCACCTTGGCCCGCCTTTGCTTCAGGTTGGGCGGCCCTGCAACAACGTCTCTTGCATCCGTCAGTCGTTACTCTGCTGGCACTCCCTTCCTCACACATGCAAACGGAGAACCTAGCCCAGCCGACGGTAGCAGTCAGCCCTGTGCTGGACCTGCCGGCCGTTGGGTGGCTTCGTGAGTGTGTGTGTGTGTGTGTGTGTGTGTGTGTGTGTGTGCTGGTTGGCTGTGTGGAACACCCAGCTGGCGTTTCGCGCATGCAAGATGCATGTACGATGATGGAGGAATCCGTCATGCTACGAAGCTAAACTTTCGCTACGACCCTGACGATAGGCGTGGCGCCCAAGTCTTATGTCGGAGATGTACTTACGTTGGAGAGAGCCCACTGCTGAATCGAGGAAATCAGATAGGCCCAACAGGTAGGTTCGTTGGAAAGTAGCGCCGAAGAGGTTGGTTGAGATCGCTTGGATCAGCCCATTCCCCTTCGACGTCCCATCCCACCTGACATCCCTCATTCCGGGGGCTCTGTTGGTTTAATTCGGTCCCCAGGTTGCACCTCTGGGCGGTTGCGTACATGTTTTACCAACAAGGCAATAGATCAATTCAATCGACACATCACACCCTCCACTGCTTTCTGAATCTCACGTACATGGTAGAGAATGGCCGCATGGTATGTAGGTGTGCGCCACGGCACTCGCTTGCATTTACATCCCTGTAGCTATGGTGCCGGATGTAGTTCCAAGAGGGCCCGGCTGCATGTCCCCACGGCCGCAATGCCCTCTTTGGCGAGACCTTCAAGGTAGCCCTCTTTCTTCGGATTCGCTCGACGCACTGCAAAAAAGTGCGAAGTGAGCAAAGACGAGAAAGGAAGCTTCAGCGTCTCGCCCTTTTCCCACACCCTTTTCCCACCTGTAGGAGACCCTCCCCCTTGGAACCAACAAACCACCCAACCAACACACCCCTGGCATCGAAGCCCAACAACACAAAAGGCCTAACCAACCCACCGTCTAGCGCTCTTAAACATACGAACCCACGGCCCGAATTCTCCCCACTCGGCTACCTGATCAGATGGGACGTAACTGCCAACGTCGGCCAGAATTGTGCGCTCAGGATGTGGCATCAGCGCGAGGACTCGGCCGTCGCGACTTCGCACGCCAGCGATGCCGCCTGGGCTTCCGTTCGGGTTGTACGGGTACTGATCCGGCCCTGCCACCTCCAGTCGGTTGTTTACGTACTTGATGGGGATGAGGCCGTCTGAGTTGAGCACGTTCAGGCTCGCGTCGTTGGTGAAGGAAGCGCGGCCTTCACCGTGGGCAACGGCAATGGGGAGGGCGGACCCGCTCATGCCGTGGAGGAAGACTGAGGGTGTCTCCGAGGCTGAGTCGTCAATCTTGACCATGGTGAATCGAGCCTCGTATTGCCGGCTTGCGTTCTCCACGAATGTAGGCCAGTTCTCCGCCCCTGGGATCAGCTCCTTGAGACGCGTAAGCATCTGGCATCCGTTGCAGACACCCAGGGCAAAGGTATCAGGGCGGTTGAAGAAGGTTTGGAACTCTTGACGGACGTTCTTGTGCTCCAGGATAGATTGTGCCCAACCCACACCGGCGCCAAATACGTCACCGTAGGAGAAGCCGCCTCCGGCAGCCAGACCGACAAAGTCTGCCAGGGAGCGTCCTTCTTGGATGTCGCTCATGTGTACATCAATAGGCTCGAATCCAGCTGCCTTGAAGGCAAATGCCATCTCACGATGACTGTTGACACCAACTTCACGGAGAATAGCAACTCGGGGAGCGCCCTTAACCAAGCCCGTCAAGGAAGCTGTGAGAGGTAGGATATTCTCCTCTGGAGAGTACTTGAGTCTGAAGGACAGGCCGGGATCGTTAGAATCGGCGATAGTATTGTACTCAGCCTCTGCACTGGCAGGATTGTCTCTCTCCCTTTGCATGGCGTAACTTGTTTGTGACCACCACTGCTGGATCTGAGTACGATCCAGGGTAACCACGGGTCGGGCACCATACTTGATGTTCAATGTCTGCTTCGATTTCGGCTGTACAGCGCCGAATTTCTTGATGAGCCCAGCGGGAGGTCCACATGTAGCGAAGCATCTCTTAAAGTTAATCTCGTCGCCCTTTTTGATCTGGAAGACAGCGCCAAGCTCCTCATTGAAGAGGACGTCCAGAATGTCCCCAATAGAGCCAGTATTGGAGAGTTCATCAAGTTCGATATCAACTCCACAACGGCCAGCGAACATCATTTCAGCCACGGTTGTGATCAAACCACCGTCTGAGCGATCGTGATAGGCAAGAACAACTCCGGCTTTGTGAAGTTGGGAGAGGGCATCAAAGTAATCTGCAATGAGCTCAGGGCTTCGTACATCAGGGGCCTCGTTGCCAACCTTGCCGAAAGCCTGGGCGAGTGCAGAGCCACCCATGGCTCGGTGACCCTGAGCAAGATCAACAAACATGAGCACAGTTTCTCCGACATCCTCGTATCGTCGAAGCTGGGGAGTCCATGTGTTGCGCACATCTTCAACAACTGTGACAGCAGTGATGATGACGGACATCGGGGCAGTTACGCTCTTGGTTTCCTTGGTCTCACGGTCTTTCCACGAAGCCTTCATGGATGTAGAATCCTTGCCTACGGGGATGGAGATGTTAAGTTGAGGGCAGAGCTCCATACCCAGAGCCTGGACAGCCTGGAATAGTCCAGCACCCTCTCCGGGGTGGTTAACGGCCGCCATCCAATTGGCAGAGAGCTTGATTCTTTCCATGCCTCCCAGGAAGTCTGCAGCGCCAAGGTTGAGCAGACTCTCTGCTACAGCCATGCGAGCGGATGCGGCAGGGGAGATGAGAGCAATAGGAGGGCGCTCACCCATAGCCATTACTTCTCCAGTTCGCTGGTTACTGCCGATGCTGAACGAGGTTGCGGTCACAGCGCAGTCAGCAACGGGTGTTTGCCAGGGGCCGACCATCTGGTCACGGACAGAGAGTCCACCGACGGTTCTGTCACCAATGGTGATGAGGAAAGACTTGGATCCAACAGAGGGCATGTGGAACACCCGGTTCACAGCTTCCGAGATGATCACATCTTTGGTAGCGTCGGTGCCACAGACCCCCTGGAGGGCCGAGGCTGCGTTGAATGCTGGCAAGCCAAGGTCTCTGGTCTCGACCACACGCTCAAGCTTGCGTCCAGCAGGGAACAATGCATCCATTGGAAGGTCAATGGGGGAAGGTCCGTCCTTTGAATCGCGATCTGTGAGGACAAGCTTGGAGTCACCTTCTGGGGTCTTGATGGCGACGGTTCCAACATCAGAGAAGGGGCATCGCTCTCGGCCTGGGTATGTTTAGTACGAGAATATTATGGGATAGCAGAAATTAGATCAACTTACGGCAGATGCTTGTGAATCGATTGACACCATCCCGGTTAACCAAAAGAACATATCGTTCCTGGGACTCGTTACACCAAATTTGAAGAGGGCTCATGCTACTATCAGCGGTGTGAACTTGACGCAGCTCAAAGTTTCCTCCGAAACCGGCATCCTTGACGATTTCGGGAAGTGCGTTAGACAGACCACCCGCACCAACATCGTGAATCATAGCGATGGGGTTTTGCTCGCCAAGAGCAACACAAGCATCGATAACCATCTGAGCTCGTCGTTGCATCTCGGGATTTCCTCGCTGAACACTTGCAAAGTCAAGCTCTGCAGTCTCTTCAGCAGAGGCGTTGCTAGAAGCGGCACCACCTCCAAGCCCAATCAACATTCCAGGTCCTCCAAGAACAATAGCATGGGCACCATCTTGAACATCCTCAGGATTCTTCAGGGCGTGCTGGGGTCGGACAGTTCCAACACCACCAGCAATCATGATGGGCTTGTGGTATCCCCTCCACTCAGGAGAGCCTTCCTTGCCCACATCAGTCAAGAGCGTACGGAAACATCCTAGGAGACAAGGACGGCCAAACTCATTATTGAAGCGAGCACTTCCAATAGGTGCTTCAAGCATGATGTCAAGACTGCTAGCGAAGTGTGAAGGGCGGCCCAAGTCGACTTCCCAAGGCGCTTTCTGATCCGGAATGAGGAGTTCGGAGACCCAGAAGCCACAAAGACCGGCTTTGGGGGTGGAGCCACGACCAACGGCACCTTCGTCGCGGATTTCTCCTCCGGAGCCTGTGGCGGCACCGGGGAAGGGCGAGATAGCAGTGGGGTGGTTGTGAGTCTCTACTTTGATGAGGACGTGAACAACCTCCTTGGTTAGTTTCCAAGTACCCGTAGAATAGTCGGGGGCCCAGAAACTTGCGGTCTCTCCCTGGAGGACCGCAGCATTGTCACTGTAAGCAGACACAGTGAAATCAGGGGTGTGCTTGTGAGTGTTGCGGATCATCCCAAAGAGGCTGTGCCCCATCTCAACACCATCGATCTTCCAGTTAGCATTGAACTGCTTGTGTCGACAATGCTCAGAGTTGACTTGGGCAAACATGAAGAGCTCAACGTCGTGAGGAGGTCGGCCCTGGCGTTTGAAGACTTCAACCAAGTACTCCATCTCTGACTCATCGAGGGCCAGACCAAATTGCTTGTTGTAGTCACGCAGGATCTCAATGGGAGAAGATCCAGGGGCAAAAATGTCAACAATCTCAAGAGGGTATCTCTGGCCCTCCTGGAACATGAGATTGAGATCTGGGTGGGATGTAGAGAGGGATTCTGTCATCCGGTCGTAGATGATATCCTTTGACTGGAACTTGTCGCCCTCAAAAGGCTTCTCAAAGGTAACCGTAATGGCCCTGCCTCTCTCAATGCGTTCAATGTGGTCCTTCAAGCCGCACACATGAGAGATGGAGGTACCCTTGGAGCTCCATGGGGAGATATTGCGGGGTGAGATATAAAAAGTGGTGGTGGTGTCATTGCTCGGGGCGATTGAGCTCGTCTGCTGGTCTGGAAGGTCGAGCCACTTGCCCAGCTTCTCAGTTACGAGAGCAGACTGGTCGCTCTTGAGGTGCACATAGTAAACCCAGACACCGTGCAAGTGGGCAACGGGAACGTCTGGGCTCTGCTTGTTGATGCGCGAGCGCAGCTCCTCTGCCTGGGTAGAAGTGAAGGCAGAGCCTCCAACCAACATAAGAGACTGCATGACGGCTTATGGATGATGGAAGCAATGATCAAGGTAAGTCATTTGCCAGGCCCGAGATCGGTGAGAATTTCTCCTCATGACCAAGAAGAGGTTGTAAGTTTCTTGCTATCGTCGTGGTGGGGTGAAGACGATAAATTTTGGAGGGGCAGACCAAAGCGGCATAGTGTGATCTCATGCGTCGCTTCCTGCAGGTACTTTGCGAAGTACCTCTGTACTAGCTTAGGTAATCACGAGCACGGGCCAGTGATGCTAATGATAGGACTCGGGATGGATGGAAATGGATGGGCGGGAGACATCCATTACGTTGCATCGCCAATTGCCTGTGCCCGCCCAGTTATTTATACCTACTACTGTTTCTCAACCCCTGTCCATCCGTAATATACTTCTCGCGTCTCCCGCTTCTTCCATAAGCCAGGCTTCACTTCTTCGCTCCCAACCATCCTGTCCTCCCGGCCTCTTCTTGCCGACTAATGACCCCGTTGCATTGATATCGACCACCTCCACTGCGACTCCTTGACCCATTCCCCGAGCCGTCCTCTTTCCAGCAGCGCGCGCGCAGCCAATTTGCTGATATCCGGAGTCCCGAGCGCTCCTCCACCTCATCATGTCTTGGCTCACATCCTTAACGGGCGTGTTAGCGCCCGTGTTCCTGGTGCTGTCGCCAATCCTGTCCTACGGTGACCAAGCGTACTCGATGCATCGCAAGCGGACCAGCGCGGGCTTTTCCCTCGACATTCCACTGATCATGCTGGTCGCCTCCTTTCTCAGGTCCGGAATTCATTGCTTCATATCTACACTTGAAGAGCGCAGCTGACCGGTTCAAATAGGATTTGCTATTGGCCTGGTGCCCGCTTCGATACGAGCCTCTTGTTGCAATCGATACTTATGGTCGCTGTTCAAGCCACTCTGCTGAAGATCGCGCTCGACCATAGGCCACCACCTTCATCCAAGGGAGGAGAGGCAGCTTTGCCATTCGCGGGAGCCGGCAAAGACAGCATCCTCGACTTTGAGCGCCCATTCAACTTTTGGAAATGGCGTTCCCCGAAGCCGTTCGTTTGACCCCCGATAAAGCACATTACGAACTCTTACTAACAAGGCATTGGCCGTAGATATTGGAAGTTTTTGGTTTGGTTTGCAGCTGGACTTCTCGCCTGCGAAATGCTTCTGAAACCAGCGCCTCAGCTTTACAATCTATACTCTTCCACGATCGGTGTTGTGGGTCTCTCAATCGAAGCGACGCTGCCGATTCCTCAGATTCTGGCGAACGCGCAGTCAAGATCCTGCAAGGGGTTCCGCGTCTCAGTCTTGGCTAGCTGGATTCTGGGTGACACGATGAAGCTGTTTTGGTTCTTCACCACAACTACCGAGATTCCCCCGGTGTTCAAAATCTGTGGCATGTTCCAGGCCGCATGTGATGCTTTCCTCGGCGTCCAATATCTGATGTACGGTGAAGGCGAACAAGAAGTTAAGGAGCATCCGATGGCGGATGCATCGTGGAAGAGTCCGAGCATGGATCGCTCTTACATTCAAAGCCAACATAGCTCGTCTCGAAGTTCAACCCCCACAAGGCCAAGGCGATCGACTGTGACGATCGTGGATGTTAAAGAGAAGGAATTACAATAAAGAACCATGGGCAAAGATGTATAGACTTGGAGTTATTAGTTTGCTTTATAGATTAGTGTGAACTTAGGACTATTTTTAATAGGATATATAGGACAGGTGCTCTTTTCGAGTTGGATGCACTGAATTTAAGAAACTGACCTTGGTCCCATACTGGGAATACCGTCAGATCAATTGCGAGAAAGCTTGTGACAATAGGTAGGTTAACTACTTAATTTCGATAGAATAATTGAAAAACTAAAGCATAATAAACATCAAGTTGCAATTCAGCATACCATAGGTGAGGTAACTTGGAATATAATTGCTGCATTGTAGGGTAGCTCTGGTCCCAGGTGTAGCCCAGCAGCTGCGAACTCAATTCAAATACCCGCTACCACAACAGAGGAATGGAAAGCTTCCATATCTGCACACCAGGCTGATAGGCGTTCGATACTACCTCTGGAGTGATTCAATTAAGCTGAGCCAACAAGTGATGTCACTGACAACAATGCGGGTTTGGACTCGACCCCTGATTCCCAATTTATTGAGCGTTAAGGAGTGATAGGAGAGTACTTCTGTTCAGACTTTAATTACTTCTGCGATCTGGAGGCTCTGCATTTACTGCAAAATTAAAATATCGATGATCTTAAGCAATTTGTTTTTCTATCCAGGAATATTTTTTAGATGCCAGGACCACGTCGAAGCTAAATGGGGGCTTGAGTTGTGGCATCCTAAAAGTCGCACTTTATCTGGCCGTCACCAAATTACCCGTTTTGGTCTCCCAGCCACCCGACTTCTTGCCACAGGAGGCTACCTCGCAACAGCCTTGATTGATTATCATTTGCAAGTGGCCGCTGTACTTTCACGTACATGAGAGGCATCTGCTTATATACATTGATCAACTGAAGCAAGCGATCTTTTTTATTCGAATTGCAACCAATACCCCAACTGTTTGTTTACAGGCGTGTCGCCCTTCTGTCTTGCTGTCGATTTATTTGGTTCCCAATCAACGACGCCTCCTGGATCACTTTGTTGTTATCACCAGAGATATCAAGAACTCTTTGGACATACTCAGGTCGTGCACTAACAAACAAACCATCCCTTACCGTCTTGAAACGGTTGGCCTTTGCCATATACCGTCTTGGTGCGCAACTGTACGCCATATATACACATGCTAGGAGTAGGTAGAAGCACAATTTCTCACTTTCCTGCCAGAACTTCCTCGAGAATCGTGCAAGGTGATGGATCGCTGAGATTTCCTCCCATCCTGAGCCCTGAAGTTGCTTGTTGGCGCCCAGGCACTTCCATCTACATTTCTTCATTATAAACACAAGGTCTGACCATCTCTTTAGCCGATAGCTCGATAAGTCCAGCTCACCCCAAGAAATAACTCTCTATTCCGTAAGTGCACGCATTTCTCTGTAGCGGGATTGATTCTTTTCGACGAGCCCAGCCAAGTGTTTGACGCAGCACTGGGGCAATCTGAGAATCTGCTGCGAGCGGGCTGAGTATTGTGTCAACAGCTGGATGCGCTTGCCAGCGACCGACAGCGGCTGCTTCTGGTTCTCACTTTCTGCCCGCACGTGCTGCACCTTCCCTCTGTTTTGGCTGGCCCTATATATCCTGCCCCTTCTCACTTCCTCCCTCTTCCTCTTTCTTCCATCCCGACATGCCTTCAGCGTAAACAACACGTTGAAGCTAGCATCCACCCAACGCAGCTCCCTTCCAGATCTCCTAATAACCAGCGATAGCTGCACCTAGAGAGAGCATTTTGCCCTCTCCTCCCTCCCAGCTCAAAGAACTGCCAGAATTCTTGAGTGTGAGTGTTTTGAACACCTTCTTTGCCTGCACAATGGCCGATGCCTTCTTGACGCTTGTTGAAGCAATCCTCAACAACCAAATGCATCTACATCGGTGGAAACTATATACTAACAAAAAATGAAATTTCCAGCCGACCATTCACCATGGCACCGCAAGCCAAAGCAAACTACAAGTCTTACGAGGCTCAGGCTCGCCTTATCCGGGCTATTGTTGCTGCCCATCCTGAAGTCAAATGGAACTACAAAGGTAAGCTTACAGATACTGCACTTTACTTATGATTTTTTATCCTTTGGCCACACGCGTTACCTCAAACGCGTTTCTTGGTCGCCATTTCATCACAACAGTTCTTGCACTCTGGACACCCAAGGTTGACATATCTGGTCTTCCTAGAGATCGTCGCCTCCTTCGGGAGCGATATGACTGAGGATGCTCTCAATCATCGATTCCGACGACTGCGTGCTGAGGCGGTCATCATTCGCCACGGAAGGGATGCAGGATTCGACATGAAACATCTCAGCGTCGAAGACTTGCCCAAGACGCAAGCCACTGTTGAGAAAAATAGTACGCAACGACTCAATACTACCGAGGATGGCCATGGGGTTTTCATTGATGATGTTGAGTTGGTGCTAACTGTTGACTCTTAGATATCTCTCAATACTTTGGCCAGTCAACCCCTGATGGCATTCAGTTTCAATTCAGAACCATCAAGAAGGATGCAGACCACCTTCGCAAGGTCAAGGCTGCCGGAGGAGATGTTGCCAACTGCCTTCCTTCTGCCGGTTCCGGTGGAAGCGTCACCAGCACTCCTACCAAACGTACACCCTCCAAGGCAACTCCCTCGAAGGGTTCTCGTCCCCGAGCCTCCGCTAAACGGGGCCAGGGATATATCAAGGAAGAGGACTCGGCTATTGAGGAGGAGTCTGAAGACTTCTCCGAATTGGACCAGGAGACCCCAAGCAAGCGACAGAAAACTGTCGGCAGGAAGTCTGCTACTCCATCGCGACAAGCTGCGTCCCGTGCTGCCGCTACTATCGCAGCCGACGCAGCAGTTTCGTATAACCCACAGAGCAGTGTTGACTCCCTTTCCGAGGGTGAGCCATCCGAACTTGTCCACTCCAATGGTTCCATCTTCGCCCCTGTCGAGAAGAAGCCTGATCCACGAGTCTTGGACTCCACCCCTTTCTCTCATCATAGCGCCAACCCCTACATGGGTGGCGATGATATGAGTGACTCTCTCTACGGTGACCTGCTCAGAGATGCTGGTGACGGAGAAATTTAAATTTCGAAGTGCCTCTACACGAACAGCACAGGGTTTGAAAATATTCATTCCCGAACACTGAATGAACATGATTGAGGTTGATTTGCCGGATGAATTATAGGATGGGCTGGCGTTTGAAATAGGAAGGCTCTGGATTTTGACCATTGGAAGCAAATCATGAAGATGTGGATATGACACAGTTTTGGTCTCTCGAATGACTGATGTGATCTAAATCGCTTCTATCGCTTCAAAAGAGGCCCCTTCATGGTTTTGATACCACTGGGGCATATGCATGTACGGATAAGATGGTTTACGCAGGATTTGCAAGGTTCATGGATTTCAACATGGATGATCGCATTCGTCGGCTAGTCATTCGATATTAGGGAACTTCCTGTTTGCTCATTGAGCCTTAGAGAAATGCTTCCCAAAAGTTAGCTAGGAGAAAATAAAAGCTGCCGAGATGGCCCTCTGAATTCAAGCTGATTCTTCAAAGTGAGAGATCTATGATACCTTCCTCACTGTTAGGTGAGGTTCTGTGCGATTAGGGATATTGAAGCCCTCCCAAAAACAACATCTAATGAGGATACCATGGTTCACTGATGGGATTGATGATGAACGTTGCAACAGTGCTTCTATGTCTACCTGAGCTTGAAATCTGTACGTATCTAAGTGTCTATCGCTCGATATGGAATCTCTCACTGCCATCTAAGCTCCGTACTTTGGCCTTGGACGGTCCGGGGCCCATTTCGATCCACCCCCCATCCTTTGTCCAAGTTCCAGCCTTGGTGTAGTCGCCGCTCACACTCCCCGTCACGAACGCAAATCTGAAGTACTCGGGCATGCCCAGATCAGCTTCCCTGGTCCAGGTGAAGGTAGCCTCGTGGTCTTCGCTATCTTCAAAGTAGGTGCGGAAGCGTTCAACATCGTTAACGAGAATGCTGACACCGTCAATTTCTCGGTCATTGGTCGGCTCCCACGAGAACGTGATGTTGGAGCTGCCGGTGTTGGAACCCGCCATTTGGATGACCGGGGGAAGGATGGTGGGGAGTGCCGAGCCGAGGGGGGCGTCCCCTCGGAGCGCGGCTGAGGTCTGCAGCACCGGGTCGAATCCCCATCGCGCAACGCCATTGATGAACAACCCGACGAGAAGGCCCTGGTAAATGAGAGATGGGCGGGTCTGCAGGCTCGTTCCGGGCAGTAATAACAGAGCCAGGATGTAGTGGTGGAGTCGTAAGTTGAGGCCAGGGATGAGGAGGAAGATGACGATGCTGCCGATGAACAAGGCGTAGAGCTTGATGTATTTGAGGAAGCGGCCTTCTTCGCGGAAATACCAGACCTGGAACCCGGCGATGACAATCAAGATGAGAATGATGATGGCCAGTGCAGCCTTGGCGCCGGGCTGTTGCTGAAGGTCGTGGGCATTCAGTCTCTGGATAGGGATAAAACTGAGCGTGTAGTTGTTCAAGGCACCAACCCAGCAGGGGCCAAGCCAGAGGACTGTCTTTTCAATCTGGGCAGTCAGTTTGCCGAGTGTGCGACGAACACCCATTTTGTCAAACATGACCCATGCGACAAACATGGCTGGAAGGAATTTCCCTGATATATTGGAGAAGAGCGCGGCTACGACCCTTATATTTGGAGGGTCGGTGGACATGCCAGTAGTCCAAAAGATGCCGACAAAGTTGGGGAAGAAGAAGAGAGCCGGTGAAGAGGTGAAGAGGGATAGGATCGAGGTGAAGACGACACCCAAGGCGAGGATCGACCAGCGCATGTCGGTTGCTGCGCACTTGATGTCGGGCACAAATTCGTAAGACAGAGGGAAATACGAGTCGAACCCGATGCTCGAGATGCCGTTCCGGTTGCTGGCGACGTAATCATGGTGTTCACCGACCAGTTTCACAATGCCACAACCCCCCTCCTCGTTTGAGAAAAGGCCAGCGTGGATGGCAGAGCCACAGATGTAAGAATCGCCGCGGTATATGGCATCGCTGATACCTTGGTCGTTGTTCGAAGGGCCGCCGATGATGAAGGGCCGATATACGATCTCTTGGTCGCCAACCGCCCGGGGGTTAAGAACCTTGTAGCTGGTGCAATGTGCCGAGCAGCGGAAGGGGAAGCCGCTGTCATTGAAAGGGCGGCAGTCATTACCGTTGACATTGCAGCCGTTATCAGCGGACCAGAACGAGACACCGCAGCCGATGTTCTGGGGTTCGCCCCATTCTGGGATGCTGCTTGACAGGGTCTCCTGCCTCTTGAGTAGCACAAAGATGACGAGCCAGATTGAAAAGTAGAAGAAGAGGACCCAGAAGCGGCGCTTGTGGCCAGCCAGGAAGCGGTCGGCTAGGCGAAGGGGATATTCTTGCACGGCTGGGAAGAAGGGCCGTATGCGATAGGGTTGAGGGCTGACGGGGCCGCGGGACCATTTGGCGACGGTCTTGAAGACCCGGCGGACGGGATACGGAACCCACTTCCATTGCTTCCATGTGCTCTCGTCCTGGAGGAATCGCGGCGTGGAAGTGCCGCTGTTGTTGTTGTTGTTGGCGTCGTCGTGGTCTATCTCAAGCGGCACACTGGCTCTGTCCTCGCCAGGAGTGGCAGCGATGGTGGAATTGTGGTTGTTGGTGGTGGTGTTGACTTGATCGAGCGGCGCATCCGGATGAGCCGCATCGCTCTGGTCAGCGACATTCGCATTGGGAGAGGCATCACCGCGCTGGGCGGTGATAGCGGCGTCGCTGTCGAGTCGTTCTATGTCGGTCATGAGTGGTTGATTCTCTTCATCGTGATAGACAACCATCCTGCTGAGAAATCGAACCTAGAGGGTAAACCTAGAGGGCAAACCTAGAACTGGGAGACTAATAATTGCCCAGCGGCAGTCGAGGCACAGCCCAGTCGGGGATCTACCTGCCCTGGAAGGCTGGACTTAGCGGGATGCAACCAATAAATCCGCTCTGGTGGGGATCTGATAAGCCTTGGCGGGGTGAGAGTCAGGGCAGAGATGGACTGACTCGGTGGCGTAAGAATTGAGGCTGCGATGATTGAATTTCCCATCTTGCTAGATCTTTGTCAGAGGGTGGGCGGCTTATTTCATATCATCTCGAAGTAGGCTTTCTTTCCGTGTAACAATCCATCTCGTGCCGTGCAAGAGTGACACCTGATGCGTTTCTTAGCAGCAACTGGTTGTCTTACCTCTGCCAACGTTGGTCAGTGCTGAGGTATAATTGGCCAGCTCTCCGGCGCTGACATCCACAATGCCTCCACAGTAGGTCCCTGCATAAGCTCTCATGGTTGGGAATATGAAATGAGGACGTGCTGGCGAGAGCAGACGGTTCAAATGGACACAGCAGGATTCGGCACAGTCAAGAAAGAAATCATTATGATCTTGGCCCTGCGAGGGTCGCACATGCAGCGTAGAGATTGTGAAACTCCATGACAGAAGCGTCTTCCTATCGATAACGTGATAAGATAAGCTGATCCACAAGCGATTTAGGCGGTAGTACTTCGGGACACACTGTTGAAAAAATCTTCTTACACTGTACGTTGTACTGTAGCGCCTTTACACCACTTGCTCACTTGGGGCTGTCATAAGCCCTGCTCAGCTGTCAGCGGACAAGACATTTTGTGATATCTACAAATTGTTAAAAGCAGAAACATTGTCTCAGACTTATGTAACAGGAGCCTACGCAGACTTGTGTAAATACTTATCCTGGCTTCAACTTGGGCAAGTTCGACTGTTCAGCTTTTGTAACCACTCGACTTCTTGGTTGCCTCAGCCCTGGGCCTTGGTCTTCTCACGGTCCAAGAGAGCCATGCCAAGATGACACAAGACAACGGAAGCTGTGAAAATCCAGACATGGCATCACGGAGAATATTCAAGATCCTGAGCGCCGCTGCGGGCGACGGTACTTCTGCGAGACTGGGTCAGCTGGCTCTGCCAGGCCGGAAAGTAGTCGAGACGCCGAATTTTACCAGTGTAGCTTCACGTGGTGCTGTCCCTCATCTAACGCCCGATAACGTAACGAGGCATACCGATCTGAGCTCGACCTATATGGCGCTCGAAGACTGCAGGTCTCTCCCAACCCCAAAGCCAGGCCTCCCACTGACACGGATGTAGTTATTGAAAAGCCCAATGCAGCCATTTACGAGATCGAGGGCGAGGGCGAAGACTCGCGACCACTCCATGCCTTCACAGCCTTTCCACAGGAAATACCTACAATCCTGGCCGCGAGGAGATGTCCTGCCGTCACAGCACCTTCGGGCAACACCTCCAAGCTGCTTGCCATTTTCACCTCTACGGGCTTCCGTAGTATTTCGATTGCGGAATATGCCGAGGCCGCGAGGAAGCTGAAGCCAGACGTGGTGGTTGGTCCAGCCGACCTTCTCCATTCCAGCCAAGCACCAGCTGCAAAGAAGCAACTTAGAATGACAGAGCGGACCGAGGATTGGCTAGACCAGTTCCTTGGCCTGTTGAAAGCGGGCACACGAACAGACTCCAACGTGCCGGATTCTTGCATCTTTGCCCCGTTAATTCCAGTAGAGTGGAAAATCCAGTGGACCTATCTACGACATCTTGCTGAAGAGGTGTTGGACGACATCTCTGGTCTCGCAGTATACGACATCAACTTGATGCCGGAGCTTAGTGCTTTCAAGTTCGGCCACCTACCCAAGCTGTCCCTCGACACCCCCCAGAACCCGCAAGACATTTTGCGACAAATATCCCTGGGTGTTGACATTTGCTTGGTACCGTTTGTCAACAATGTCTCCGATGCTGGCGTGGCTCTCACTTTTAGCTTCCCGGCCCCAAAGACCGGTACGGGAATACAGCCGCTTGGCACGAACATGTGGTCTTCAGAGCACAAAACATCTCTAGCACCCCTGGCTGAATCTTGCACGTGCTATGCATGCCAGAAGCACCACAGGGCTTTCGTCAACCACCTGCTCAATGCCAAGGAAATGCTAGGATGGACCCTGCTCCAGATCCACAACCACCACGTTCTCACTGAGTTCTTCAAAGGTATCCGCGAGGCACTCGCCCAGGGACCTGAGGAGTTTGAGGCGCTGGTCCAGGAGTTCGCCACAGTGTACGACTCGGAAATACCGGCGGGCACTGGAGAGAGACCTCGAGCCAGAGGATACCACTTCAAGAGCGAGCACCATCAAGAAAAATATAACCCGCGAACCTGGCAGGACCTGAATAACAACAGTAATTCTGGAGCCGAGGGGACGGAGAAGCCGCACGAGGTTGCTAGGCCTGATGGCCAGCCTCCGGCTTAGAAGGGTATCGCGTGAAAGACCAGTAATCAATAGAGCCTTTGGCACTACCAGCAACGGGTCCCTGCAGTGGGACGAGGTTGCAGAACAGTTGATGGGGCCGATCGGGCTAGCCACCTCTAACTGGGGCTTTTCTAGAAGCTTAGGTAGATGGTTAGTTATATGCATATTGCCTGACTGGACTCCTGCCAAGCCGCATTCCTTCCACGTATCCGCGTGCAAGCCTTACGATGATCCTGTCACTGCAATTTAACATACATGGCAGTCGAAAAGAGGAGGACATGGTCGAGGCCACGTGCGTTTTGGCAGGTCCAAGGACGAAGTCAAGCCTTCCCTAAACCCAAGGCCATGAGTTAGATGGTAGTCTGGACTCTCGCATTGTTCCCCTCAACGAGGCGAAATATCGATAGAAGCGGACCAGCAAATAAAGCCAGTAAGTTTACGGCCGGCCTGGCGACTAGGGCCTGGGTAGGGTGAAGCGTAGCCGGCTCTCCCATGCACTGACATATCCGTCATCGAGGGATCTGGGCTGGAGGTTTGAGAGGCAAAGCTAATCTCCCCACTGTAAGTGAGCCGGGGGTCTTTCGACCAATGGGAATGGCAAGATCGAGCACGGGGTAGCCTTGGCCGGGGGGAACAGGTCGGTTTCCCGTGCCGAGCCAAATTAAGCTTGCACAATCCTGGACAGCTACAGGAACTTCTGGACCACAGAAGATGACGGCGTTGGCAGTGACCTGTTGTTGTTGGCTGAGGAGAGGAGCAGCAGGCGTTTTCTTCGTGCGTTCGTTGGGCTTCCCCAGAGGGCAACCAGAGGCAACGACATTTTCCCCTTGGCTGCAGACGGATGGGAGATTCCGGCGAGGTACTATACCCATGTACCCAGCTTGCTCCACGAGCTGAAGGTATCGTGCCCGGCAGATGCCAGCAATGGAGGTTCCTGTCTTGGAGTCTTTGGATCGCCGAAGAAGTATGTACGCTGCTGTAACTAGGAAGGTAGCACCGACCGGCCCGTAGACCGTATATGCAGCATCCAATATCACTAAAAGAGAACCTTTATGGACAGCTGAAGATGTATAATACGGCGAGCAGCAGCCCGCATGTCTCTCGCCATCACAATCCCACGGACTGCACGTTCCCTGTCAGCTCGAACGCAGATGTCGCCCCAGGTGGACCGCTCTGCTGCCCGCATATCTTTGCGTTCTTTTGTCCAGCGGTCCCACGTCCCTGCTAATGCACAACACGTGCACCCATCCACGACGATGAAGGGTTAGAGTTACATTGGCGCTCCCGTCCGCGATGGAGGGTGTCCACCCTCCACAAACTCAATGATAGGACAATTCGCAAGCTACGTCGCCAGGATTGATTTGCCCAATTTCTCGGGGCCGTGGAAAGAAACCAGCTTCCTGTTTTGGCGAGCTCCCGGTCTTGATCGTCCACGCCCTCGATCGCCTTGGCACGAGTCACTATTGCAGGCTCGGGCCCGGCTTGATTCCTCAGTGCTTATGGCTAGCTGGATCTGCCTGTGCATGATGCACTTAAAAGGGTCGCCGTGTCCGCGTCCAGTGTCTCACTTCTCCTTCCGCCTCATCTTGCTCACAGTTGCTGTCAACCATACACATCTTGTATAGTCCGTACAGGTGTACAATTGGGCCAGCATCATGGTTAAGTTCAACAACATCGCCGCTCTGACGGCCCTCGTCGCCTCTGCCTCTGCCCAGACCTACCAGCGTCTCGGTGGTTGCCCCAAGCTCGGCTGTGTCCTGCCCCCAGACCAGTCCGAGTTCCTCCCCGGACAGCTCTTCGACCTCCGTGTTGAGGTCCACGCCCCGGTCAACGGCTCCGAGGCTGCCCACGACGGCAAGCCCGATGAGCAGTTCAAGGTGACCATCGCCAAGGGCAGCGATGCTCCCCGCGACTTCTCCACGGCTTTCGGAATCAAGGACCCCGAGCTGGAGAAGTGGAACTTCACCTGGTACGAGGATCTCTACGCCGAGGACGCCAAGAAGCCCAGTCTTGTCAATGTCGCCTCCAAGGCCTACCGCAAGCTCGCTCTCTACGAGCCTGGCACCTACACCGTCACCCTCGAATACTACAGTGGTGAGAAGACCACTGCTACCTGGACTGTCCGTGAGCTTGTCCAGGACAAGAAGGCTAAGAACGTCGTCCTCTTCATTGGTGATGGCATGACCACTAACATGGTATGTTTTCTTCACCACCCCAATGGGATCAATAACCCCCGGGGAATCATGTTGCTAACCAGGCCTGAAGATCACCGCCGCCCGTCTGCTGGGACACAAGGCCATCAATGGCAAGTACCAGAGCAAGCTCAAGCTTGACGAGTTCCCCATCATCGGTCACCAGATGACCCACTCCCTCGACAGCTACATCACCGACTCTGCCAACTCCGCCTCTGCTCTTTACACTGGCCACAAGAGCACTGTTAACGCCATGGGTGTTTACGTCGACTCCTCCAAGTCTCCCTTTGATGACCCCAAGGTCGAGACCATTGTTGAAATCTTCCGCCGTGTTCGCGTGAGTGCCCTCAAACTAGCCCAGAAGTGCCTTGTAGTAGACATTTCACAGTTGCCATTTGAACATGATACTAACGTGATAAACAGCGTGGTGCCTGGGGTGCTGTCTCCACTGCCATGATGTCTGATGCTACTCCCGCTGCTCTTACCGGCCACAGCCGTGACCGTTACCAGTACGGTGCTCTCATTGACCAGGCCCTTAACGGCATGACCAACTACAGCTGGACTTCCCAGAACGGTCCTGATGTCTTCTTCGGTGGCGGTGCCGACCAGTTCGTCCCCTCAGCTGCCTCTTACCAGGGCAAGGACTACTATGCTGAGTTTGCCAAGAAGAACTACAGCGTCAGCACCAACAAGACCTCTCTTCTGGCTCTTGGCAACAAGGAGAAGGCTCTCGGTATCTTCTGCCAGAGCCACATGCCTGTCTGGCTCGACCGCAACGTCTACAAGGACAACCTCAAGGCCTTCAAGAACCACCCCAACGGCAGCAAGGACCCCGCTCTTGATCTCCCCGGTCTCACCGACATGACCGTCAAGGCTGTTGAGATTCTTGCCAACCGTGGTGGTGACAAGGGTTTCTTCCTCATGTCCGAGGCTGCTTCCATCGACAAGCAGATGCACACTCTCGACTACGACCGTGCTCTTGGTGATCTTCTCGAGCTTGACCAGGCTGTCCGTGCTACTACCGACAAGCTCAAGGAGCTTGGCATCCTCGAGGACACCCTTGTCCTCATCACCGCTGATCACGGTCACGGTTTCGATGTTTGGGGTTCTGCCGATACCAAGTACCTCTCTGAGCAGCAGGACAACCGTGGCAAGCGCCGCGCCGTCGGTGTCTACCGCGAGTCTGGCCAGTCCCAGTACACCAACCCTGTTGACGGTGTTAACTACGGCACTGGCGCCAGCTTCCCCGTCAACTGGGAGCCTCGCTACGCCATCGCTGCTGGTTTCGGTGCCATGCCCGACCACCGTGAGGACTACAAGGTCCACAAGGCTGCTCCCCGTACTCCTGCTTCCAAGATCGGTAGTGAATACTATGCCGATGGCAAGGATTCCGTCAACGGTTTCGTGGTCAACGGAACCCTGCCTACCAGCGAGGGCCAGGGAGTCCACTCTCTGACTGACGTCGCCGTCTACGCTCGCGGCCCTTGCCAGGATACCTTCTCTGGCACTTACAACAACATTGACATCTTCTACAAGATTGCCAACTGCCTTGGCCTTGGCAAGAGCGACGCTGGCAACGGCGAGGACTGCCCTGCCAAGAACTAACCAGTCTTTTAATACCCAGTCCTTGTATGTTGTAGAGAGTATGAAGTATGAAGCATGAAGCCATGCCTAATTTTGAATAATTAATTAGATATTGCACCTTTTTTCGTTCTACAGTGAAATTGAGTGATATGATGTATGGAGTAAAAGCTCGTGGTTTTCGCCTTGCATGACAGTTGCTCGCACTTCTGCTTACCTGGGCGCTACACACTTTGTTCACGGACAATGGACAAGCTGGTTTGACGAGTGTCAACTGATCAGCGAATATATTTGGTATCCGAGGGCCTCGTAGGCACCAATGATCAAGCCATATATGATTACCTAGGTTTAGCAAAGGGAGAGGAGATAATAGCTGAGCTACTCCTGATATACCAGTGGGCAACACGGCCGTCTCTGTAAGTAAACTGTGGAAGAAGTTCTCGCGCGGCTGCTTGCCGGTCAGCAATTCCCCTGCCTGCCGACTGAATGGATAAGTGAAAAGAGAAGCTCAGAGAAAATGACAGGTCAGAAAGAAGATCATGGGAACTCAATACTTTTCATCACTCTAGACAACGCTCTTCGTGCTCCTCGGGTGGGCGTCCCATGCCGTTGCCTCTATCTTCAGAATAATCCGGTCCGTAATGCTCCAACCAGTGGACGGCAGGACTGCTCTACTTTTGCCGCAATTGATTGATGACCACGAGCAGATCTCTAAGCAGGTCGGGATCGACGGCTTCCTTCTGCGCCTCGAAGGGCCCCTTGGGGACGAGACACGAGGAATGGAGCCAGATGTCCTTGGTGCAGTGGGCGCCAAGGTCGGTGATCAATTGGGCGGTGTTGGTGGACCGGACGCCGCCTCCGACGGTGATCTCGAGATCCGGGAGGGCGTGGTCGATCATGCTACGCAGTTTCTGGGAGTCTGTGTGCGATTCCGGGCCGCCGGAGGTCAGGAGGCTGTCAAACTTACACTCGAGCAGGTCGTCGAGACCCTGCTTCCAGTACTCGTCCGTCTGGGCGATGGGGTCGAAGGCGCGGTGGAAGACGCAGGGGTACGGCCGCGCTGTCTCGACGAGGATCGAGCAGCGTTCCTTGTCCACCTCGAGCCTTGCGCCCTTGGCCGGGGCAACGCCGTCGTCGTCGTCGTCGTCGTCGCCGCCTACTTCTGGTTTCTCATCCCTCTCCTTCAGGATGCCGAAGACGAACCCGTCTCCTCGCATGAGGTCCATTGCGCCGCAGTTCTTGAACTCGATGATGTCGTATAGCATCCGGGTGAACTCGTCATCTGTGTAGACGAAGTCATCCTTGCGCCCGGGGTGCCGGGCATCGGGGATGCTGACGGGACGGATCATGATCCGGAGCGGGATCTTGAGCTCGCCCTTGACGGCGAGGACCTCGGCCAGAGGTGGTGTGAGGCCCCCGCGGCGGTACGAGCCGGGCGCGCTGAGCTCCACGCGCTGGGCACCTAGCAGCTGGGCTTTGAGGGCGCAGCCGGCGGAGAAGACGGCGACCTCGAGCTTGATGTTCCGCTCGAGGAGGGACATGGTTGGCTGTATAGAAGAGGGGATGTTTTCTTGCGTTGGTGGCGATTGGGTCTCTGGCAACTGATCTCGGCGGAGAGCTGCGATTGATAGTTTCCCTAGGAAACCAGACTACCCTGAGTAATGATCTGGGTGAAAGCGAGAGATGAGATTGCTAGCTGCGAGAACCAGTGAGTTGTATGGGTGAGGCCCGGGTGTAGAGACAACTGAGGAAGAGTCACATCCGCGGTGATTTATGGATTGAGTGTAGGTCACGGTTTACCATCAACCCAATTCTAGGCAGCTAGTCTTGTCTTATTGTTGGATGGAGTCAATGAAAGCGGCAGGTGAGGTGTGAGTGAGTGAATGGGTGATCAGATGACCCGTTCTGCGGACAATACACTTCACAATACATGGGAGAGACAATGAACGGCAAGTGTGAATCAACACCAGGTGCCGTAGCTTGTCGAAGTGATTATTGTCTGTCAAAGTACCTACCTATTTGATGCAATTAGGACGGAGGAGAGCCACAGGCATCCATAGATCATCATCCTTCTGGTGGCTGGCACTGTGCGCCGATGGAGATGGTGGGCCGTTTTGTGGTTGCGCTGGAAACCAAAACGTCAGAGCGCTGAGAGATGAATTCAGTGGGGTGCTGGAGGGGCTTGAGGGGTCCAATCTTCAGTAATGATCCCCTCCGCACGCCTTAAACTCCGGTCCCATTACGTCGGCTCTCAGTGGCCAAGAGTGCTGTCTACCCACTGGCTTAGGCCAATCTAGGATGCAGGTCCCCTGGAGCACAGACTCACAGAGGGTCCTCGGTGGAGCTCTAAGCTGGAACCCAGTGACATCAGCTCGAGTTACCCAACTACCCCACCACCAACCCAATTTTTTTTTTCTTTTTCATTTTTTTTTTGTTGACCGCCCGCCATCGACGAGCTCTGGTAGTATGAAGGCGAATATGTAGTGTGTGTAGTAATAAGCTGTGTAATTGTAACCATTCGGCCTGCCAGCCTGGAAAAATTTGCACGTAGCCCAGTTTTTTCCTTCTTCCATTTTCCTCTTTTAGCTCTAGCTAGGAAGCTACCTGCGCAAATCCTCCCCAGCAATCTGACCTCGGAATATAAAGAATAGCTCTTGCCCTTCCCACCATCGCGGCGCAAGTTTTCTTCACACATCCAATCTAGCCCCTCCTTGTCATCTTCACCTCCCCTTGTCCCTAAGAATCCCAGCTAGATTGCGCTGTATCCAGTTCAAAATGTCGGCCGACGAAGAGAAGCCCTCGCTCCCCGTCTCCTTTGAGCAGCTCGCTGAGCTCGAGGATGACTTCGAGCAGGTTGATCTGGAACTCAGTGAGTGCTTTTTTGACCCTCCCCAAGGTTTCGTGTGCGCGGGGTAGACATGGATTGTTCATGCCCAATCGCATCCGGGGCGCGCCTTATCATGGCGCATTGAGAAGGTATCATTTGCTAACTTGCGCTCGCTTCCAGCCCGCGTCCAGGACAAGCTCACCAAGGACCTCTACGTCAAGCGTGAGAAGATTATCGCCGATATCCCCCACTTCTGGAACAGCGTCTTCGAGGTCGCCCCCGAGGAGTTTGAGCACGCTTTCAAGGAGACCGATGGCGAGCTCCTCCTGGCCCTCAAGAACCTGTTCGTCACCCGCTTTGACCTGCCCGAGGGTGACCCTCGCAGCTTCTCCATCAAGTGGGAGTTCGAGGAGAACGCATTCTTTGAGGACAAGGTCCTCGAGAAGAAGTTCATCTACCGCCAGTCCCCTAAGGGCGACGTCTCCGGCCTCGTCTCGGAGCCCGTCAAGATCCACTGGAAGCCCGGCAAGGACCTGACCAACGGTCTCACCGACCTCGTCCTCAAGGTCCACGCCGAGGAGAAGGCCGGCAAGGCTGACGAGGAGACCGATGCCAAGAAGGAGCTCAAGAAGAAGATTGAGGACCTTCCTCTGGGTGACCTGAGCTTCTTCACCTGGTTCGCCTTCCGTGGTCCCCGCATCACCGAGGAGGAGCACAAGGAGTCCCTCAAGAAGGAGGAGGAGAAGCGCCAGCTCCGCAAGGCTGGCAAGCCTGTCGAGGATGACGAGATGGAGGAGGATGAGGAGGACGAGGATGACCTGTTCGACAAGGCCTACGAGTACGAGCCCTACCCCGCTGCCGATGACCAGGCTCTCTGCATTGCCGAGGACATCTGGCCCGATGCCATCAAGCTCTACCGTAAGTCCTTCTTCAACATCCAAACTGCGTGTATTTTGAACTTTGGCTAACTCATTTCTAGTGCAATCCCAGGAAGATGATATCCTGAGCGAGTTCGAGGACCTGGACGACGAGGATGAGGAGATGGAGGAGGACGACAAGGCCGAGCCCGCCAGCAAGAAGCGCAAGGCTTAGATGACGAGACGAGATGAGATGATGACCGGAAAAAAAAAGATGAATTCCCGATGGGCATTGATGATTTTTATTTTTGTTTAATGCATGCGAGTATATACACTTTTGAAAAGGAGATAGCTTTTGGGACTTCAACTTTTTCAGATAGATTTACATGGATCAATTACCTACCCTTTCAACATCCATTTGTTCCTTTGTTTCCATTACTTTGATGTGTTGTGTTGGTGTTCACCTGTCCTTTTTATCGACTAGACGTTCTCGCATCTTACCGTGCCTATCTGGGATTTTCTTCAATCCTTCCGTGGCCAAAGAGTGAAACGTATGTATTTAAGCTTGACACGAAAGTTCACAATGATTACGTGTAGCGGTAGCCTGATTGCAACTTTTATGTGTGCTTGAGCGATAGGAAGGCATCGGTCGCCGAGTCTGGGGATATGCATAAAAAGCAGCATGATAGCGTCTCTTGGCCGCGAAAACACGAAAAGTACTGTCATGGTTTCACTATTTGATTGGTAATAGGGTATCGTTGGCCGGTTCAATGACGCCGCCATGACATCAGATAACGGGCCTCCAGAATGGGAATGTCCCCAAGCTGCGGTGTTGAGCACCGAATTTCCCCTTCAAGCGACCACGGCCAACCTACCACTTCACCCATCCAGCTGCCATTGGCCAGCCATATTCCCAATCATTGCCACCCCCTCGCACTGCACCGTGATTCACTGCTTGTGCTTGGCGCATGCCACCATGCGTGTTGCTAATTAGGTAGGTAGGTAAATATATTGGATGGGGTCCCGGGTGAGCCGTGTGGTTGTACCGTCGAGATGATCCTATCGCGACTTGTGAGAGTCGCATCCGCCCGCCTCGAACCCAGCCGCTGTCGACCTGTAGCTTATTCTATAGTACGAGCGAGATCTATTCATACTGGGATATCTGCCATGGCGACCGCCCACCACGTACACGTCCGGCCTGCAGAGTCGGGCATCTTGGCAATTAAGCAGGATGAAGAGACCGCTGCCAAGGTCTCGGACCTCCTGCAAAAAGATCTCGAGGTAACTGAGAGTCCTAAATGGATTATCCTAGCAGCTGTTTCTTATAAGTTACAAAGCCAAATTCAGCTAACAACAGGACTCAGAATCACCATGTCTACTTCAACGCGGAAGGGTTCCATAATCATGTATGTAGACGTTGGCTTCTCTATGTCTCTTGATCCGGAGATTCCAAATGAAACGAGCCAATAACTGACATGTTGCAGATTCCGCACCATCTCTTGACTCTATACGGCACTGGCGCCAATTCCAATCACCTTCAGATGGCGTACGACACCAATGCCACCTATCAAATCCGAGCCAGACCACCAAAGACCCAGGTTGTCGAGGAGCTTGAAGCAGATTACGCCAATGCAGCCCCTAAATACTTCTCCCGCGGCACTCAGTATTCCTCTTTCCTCGAGTTCTTCGAGCGCGAGATTGAAAGAAAGGGCTGGCAGGACGTCATGAGCGAGTATGTCTTTGCCGACTCCGACGTCAGCCGCCAGCTCTTCTCCCGGCTCTACTCAGGTTTCCTCCACCCCATGATCCAGCTCATGTTCGGCATGGAGTGGGAGCAGCCCGCAATTATCGCCGAGGCCCTCGCCCAGGCTGCTGTCCACAATGACAGGCTGGGCGAGGCGATGAGCAAGGCCGAGGCGGCTGCCAACCAGCAGAACCATCCACCGCGTGTGTCCTTTGCGTCGCTGTTTGAGAATATCCGGAGCGCGGAGAGCAGGAAGCTCGTCCATAGCGCTCACTGGGACGACCCGAATCGTGTCTACGATGGGGTTCTGGCGAGGGCTCCCCAGGAAGCCATCGATCTCATGGCCAAGATCAAGGTTCGGGAGGAGGAGCTTGAGGAGAGGACCGTCGAGATGTTGCACACGGCGGCGTATGTTGCTGCGGCTGCGGCGTGGCATCCGCCTCATATTCCAAAGTTTGACTTTTTCCTCATGTGAGTCTTTGTTCCTTGTGCAACCCGGCATAGGATATTGTGGTCTGGAGTAGATACTGACTGCCTAATCTTATGTGCCAGACATCATCTCAACTCGGCTCCGATCTTCCTCACATTCAACAAGCAGAAGTGGATTCCGACGCAGACAAAGGTCCGCCTCTTGGAGTGGAAGATGCGCCTCGACCTGGTTCAGTACATTGCCCGCGGCTGCCCGCCACTGCATGTGGATATCCTGAGAACGTACATGCCCGCGAGGGACCAGAAGCCCGTCTCTCACGCCCGGGAGCTGCTGCCCAGGTTCCACGTCATCCGGGACGATGGACACACGATCAAGGTTGTTCGGGCCATGTTGATCGGGCAGGAGGTGTCCAAGCCGTACGCGGGTAAGGACTGGATCCGGATTCAGACGGACGATGATTGGTTGAGGATGCATTACTTGCTGCTTGATGGCGTCGAGGGCCAGCCGAGCCAGTGGGTGCGGTCAGCTGGGTTTGAGCAGGCTTGGGAGGATGTTCCTCAACGGACCTGATGTGAGTAGAGTTAGGAAGGGGAACTTGAGATGGCAATGTATGGGGGGCGGGGCTTGGGCGGCTTGGGTATTCAATGTATTCTTTTTATGTACGATAAAATCTCATGCGAATTTTGCTTATTCTAAACCCATCCATCCCTCATCGTCGTCAGATCCCTCTTCGGATTCACCTTGGTCGTTCACGTCTAATAGCATCTTCTCCGCTCCATTCTCGAGACTCAAATGCAACGAACCTTTCTTCTCCACGGCCCCCTGATCAGCCTGGCTGATTAGGTAGTCAACCATGTACACGTTCTCGTCCGCCATTCTCCGGATCTCGTCTCTCATCCGCGCGATGGCCCGCGACACGACGCGCAGCTCCACGTCGAGCTTGCCCCGGTTCGCGCTCAGCCAAGCGCCGTGCTTGTCGACGAGGGCCTTGATCCAGAGGAGGCAGAACTCGATGTGGGGTGACTCCTCGGTCTGGGCGGCCACGAAGCGAAGCAGCCGGGGCGCATACACGGTCGGCACATTGGCCACGAGGAGCGAGATGTCGGCGGGGGGGACAGCTTGAAAGACACGCTTGATCAGACCGGTCTCGTTGAGACGGAATGCCATGACGATGGCCTTGAGGTAGTCCTTTTCGTTTTCCAGCACGGCGAGGGTCGATGCGGGTGTGATTTCCATGTTCAGGTCGAACGGGTCGAACTGAAGCGTATTGTCCAGGCTGTAGATCAGCAAACCTTCAGTTGAGGCGGCGCAAAAGGCTGTGCCGGTGGGCGAGAAGGCTATGCCCGAGACTCGAACGTCGGCAAATTCCTTCCTGGCGGAAGGGTCGCCTCCTCGCTTCGATCCCGGCAGGCTCTTGTCGACGCGGTTCTCACGGTCGGACTCCTCGCCCTGCTGGTCGATCTCGGCGAGGGCGCCGGCCTCGGTCAGGAGCTTGCTGTTGAGGAACTCCTGGGTGCCGGAGAGGGAGAGGTTCACGCTGACGGTGAACTTCTTGAGGAGCACCATGGTGCTGACCGAGTACAGGCAGATGTACTTGCTGTTGCCGCCCGCAATCAGGCAGCTGCCGTCGGTGCTGTAGTCGATGGTGTTGAAGCTCTTGGTGCCGGATACGTTGGCGGCGGTTCTGCGGTCTGATACTTTGCGGCCACCGGAGGCGTCTCGTCTCCCGTCCATTCCGGCGACCTGCTCCGCATCTGACAGTGACCAGAAGGTGAGTTGGCCGTCGAGGGTTGAGACGGCGAGCTGGAGTGAGTCTGGTCGGATGGCGACATCGAGGACATCTGCCTGGAGCTGTAGAGGCTCGCTGGTCTGGGTCCGGTTGAAGATGGACCAGATGCGGGCTGTTCTGTCCCAGCTTCCGCTCACCAACGAGCTGCCGTTTGGTGCGAATGCCAGCGCCGAGACGGGGCCCTCGTGGCCGGAAAGCTGGTCGAGGAGTTGACCCGTCTGTACGGACCAGATGTGGATATCGAACGAGTCGAGCGATCCTGCAGCCACGACCTCGCCACTGGGGTCAACGGCCATGCAGGAGAATGATAGTCTCGTGGGGGCGGTGAATGTGCGGAAGTTCCGGTATCTGATGAGATCCCATGCTCGTATCGAGCCGTCCAGACTGGCTGTGAACAGGACGTTGCCCTTCTTGGTGAATTCGCAGGCTGTCACGCCGCTGGTGTGCTCAGTGAACGTGACAATGCAGAATCCAGACTCAATATCCCACACTTTGATCTTTCCATCATCTGCAGTCGTAATAATGCGTTGCCCGTCTGGCGCATACACCAGTGAGTTCATTGAGTCAAAATGTCCTTGTTGCTTGAGGATATAAGACTCGGATTGCCATTCCCAGACCAGAAGCTGGCCGAGCTTGGAAGCACCGAAAGCAAGCCACTCCCCACTTGCGTTGATTGTGACGAAGTCGATGTCGTTCTGGGAAATGCTTAATTTGTGAATATTGTTGAAGTCGGGCATCTCGTACAGTCCGAATGTACCGTTAGAGAAGCCGGCAACGAGAAGATTCGATCGCGGGTGAAAGGCCGCACATCTAACGTGAGCGCTCCCCTGCATGAAATAATGCTTTTCGACAATCCGCCATCGCATGTCGGAGTCGTCATCGTCCATCCGATCATCTTCCGTGTGGTTTTTGGGCTTGGCGTACTTCCATGTGAATACGGCTCCGTCCTTGCTGACAGTGTAGAGTGTTTCTTGATCCTCTGAAAACCATGCGCCAATGACCGCCTGCTTGTGGCCCGCCAGAATCGTCGGCACAAATCCATCCTCGGGGTCCAAGCTCCATATCCGGGCGGTCAAGTCTTTCGAGGCTGTCAGGAAGAAACGAGAGTCGCTCGACCACTCGATGAACTTCACATCGTCGAAGTGGCCAGTGTGTGTATGATGTCGTACAAAGGGCGCAAAATCAAGGACTCCTTCGGTGTTGACGTCGGGGGTAGAAGGCACATGCCAGACCTCGGTTTTGCGGCCGAGTCCTACGGCAAAGTGCTTGCCAGAGGGGGAGAATGCGAGCGCTGTGACCGGCGATCGGAAGGAGAAGTGATAGATGGAGATGCGACGGTGTACATTGGTGAGAATGGCATGTCCATCCTCGTCAACGGAGAGCAGAAGGTTGCCGCGGGGAGAGAGGCCGATGCGGGCGATGTTCTTGCGATGAGCAAAAGGGAGGGTGTGGGATTTGTTACTGTGAACTCAATCAGTATTCGGAATCCCCCCTCCAAGAGGAATTATATTACATACTCGACTAGGTTGAAGACAGTGACGCGATTGCCGACTGGCGAGAATAGATGGGTGCCATCTGGGCTGAAGAGCAGGTTGCCCTGGCAGTAGACTGTGCCCAGTAAGTTCGAGAACTATTCCAGAAAGAAGTTGTCAACAATTACTGTTCGAAATTTTATGATTGGGTACGAATCAATTGCTCATATCATACCTTGAAATCGGTCTTCATGGTCACCTGCCGGCCATCATCATCACATATACATTCAAATATCAGAGGCCTGCGCCGGATCGCCAACAAAATTGAAATGCTTTCTTATCGGCGTGCAGATGATTTTTTTAGCGGGTCTCTGGGCTTATCGCTATCCAGCCAAGCCAGTCCTAGTCTGGAGCTACAGGTTATCCGGCAGTCAGAGGTAGGCGCGGGAGATTAGTTGATCCAGCCCCCGTCCTCTAGGCCGCAAACGGCCAGGCGGTTTCTTGATTCAACGTTCCTCGCTCAGGCCAGACGGGGAGGAAAAGGAGTCGACAAGAGGTCCGTGCTCACCTGCCAGCGTCCCTGAGTGCCACTCAGCCAATCAGCGGCATCCCGCTTGCAGGGTACTTGCACCTCCCCATCCATGCCCCCAGCTCAGGGCAGCCAGCAACTGGTTGAGGCAGGAAATTTGGAGCCATCCAATCCATCCCTTCGTTCCCCTGACTGATTCCCAGACAGCAAAGTTGCGAGCTCCTCCTAATCCAACCCACCGCTCACATCACCCACCCGCGTCACCTCAATTGTTCACCACTGTTTCCACCTGCAGTGCTGTCCCGATACCCTTTGTTTTCTTTGGAATAGACTCAGCTGTAATTTGGTCCGCCCGTCGCGTTAGACACCCATACACGCCATGGCTTCAGAGAGCGCCTCACCGATTGGCATTGCCAACCTGCCCAACCAGCGTCACAAGATTGTTGCGAAGCGAGGTGCTAGCTTCACCATTATGGTACGTCGAGCTTGCTACAGAGATGCAGCAAATTATCGTGCCCTGTCGGCAGATATACAGATATTAACTTATGTTTCGAATATTAGGTTGCTGGAGAGTCTGGCCTGGGAAAGACCACTTTCATCAACACCCTGTTCTCTACCACCATCAAGAATTATGCCGACCACAAGCGCCGCCACCAGAAGCAGGTCGACAAGACTGTGGAGATTGAGATCACCAAGGCTGAGCTAGAAGAGAAGTTCTTCAAGGGTAAGAGCAAAGGCCCCCCTCCATTTCCTTCTTAACGAGAGCTGCCTTCCATCTCGTGCATGTTGTCAATATAGAGGCGGAATGGCTAACATGGTAAATCCTGATCAATAGTCCGCCTGACCGTCATTGACACTCCCGGATTTGGCGACTACGTAAATAACCGCGACTCGTGGATGCCCATTATCGAATTCCTCGACGACCAGCACGAGTCTTACATGCTTCAGGAGCAGCAGCCTCGCCGCCAGGACAAGATCGACCTCCGTGTTCACGCCTGCCTGTACTTCATCCGCCCTACCGGACACACCCTGAAGCCTCTGGACATTGAGGTCATGAAGCGCCTGTGCTCTCGTGTCAACCTCATCCCCGTTATTGCTAAGGCCGACACCCTCAGCCCCTCCGACCTGGCCAAGTTCAAGCAGAGAGTTAGTTGGAAAAGGACCATTTGACTGTACTCTTCTTAGGATGTGCTAACCCAGTATGCAGATTATCTCCGTTATTGAAGCCCAGAACATCAAGATCTACCAGCCCCCCATTGAGGAGGATGACGAAGCTGCCGCCCAGCACGCGCGCAGCCTGATGGCGGCTATGCCATTCGCCGTGATTGGCTCCGAGAAGGATGTTAAGAGCGCTGATGGCCGTGTCGTCAAGGGACGTCAATACTCGTGGGGTGTTGCCGAGGTCGAGAACGAGGACCACTGCGACTTCAAGAAGCTGCGATCGATCCTGATCCGAACTCACATGCTCGATCTCATTCACACCACAGAGGAGCTGCACTACGAGGCCTACCGCGCCCAGCAGATGGAGACTCGCAAGTTCGGCGAGGCCCGCCCACGCAAGCTCGACAACCCCAAGTTCAAGGAGGAGGAAGAGGCTCTCCGCAAGCGTTTCACCGAACAGGTCAAGATCGAAGAACAGCGCTTCCGCCAGTGGGAGCAGAAGCTCATTGCCGAGCGCGACCGCCTCAACAAGGATCTCGAGCAGACCCACTCGCAAATTAAGCAATTGGAGGCCGAGTTGGAGAACATGCAAGGCGCCGCTGTCCGCAGCCACGGACGCCGATAGATTCTCATTTATCATCTCATTTACTGCTGCTTAGCAGTTATCAGCGGTTGTTTCACGCCTGCCACTCCTGTTCGGGGTTTCGGAGTTGAAAATGAAAGGGTCAAGAATACCATTACGAGGACGAATTGTGAGAGATATTCTTGGCGCCTGTGCCCTGGGATTAACGTATAATCTTATGGCTCTAATGGTCAAGCGGGTAATCATCACCGTTTCCTTGGTTCTCATTGTCTCTAGAAGGCGTGTCAAGCAACAGACGTAAAGTTGAGTTTTACGAAGTTCGGGGCTTTCTAGAACGGACGAGCAGAGCCGGGCCTCTTGGTGGTAATTTTTGGAAGTTTTGATAGTCATGCCATATTATTTTTATTACTCCTTTTTTACTCGCAGCTAGCTATACCTTAGTTTTGTGATGTAATTCATCAACCTCTCACACTTTCTCAATTTAGTAACTTTTTCTGCAATAACGATGACTCAAATCTTGAATGGTAATTCTGTATGTTTCTGCGATGTCATTTATAAGAGAAGCTATGCGTTGCGTCATGAAAAAAAAAAAAAACCACCAATACCACCCTCGAACCCAAGACAAGATTGACCCTTCCTTGTTTACCTTCATCCAGAGAAATCATTTATCCAAGCATCTCAGCCTTGACTCCTTATTTAGATATAGAAACAAAATGCAGCGGTGGATGTAAAAGATGACGCCCTTATACAGAGTCCATCGTTGCCCTAGTTGCGAGCTGCTCGTTCTTATTACCGAGCCTAGATATCTGCAAAAAGACATCGACACCGTAACCCTCTAAGCTATGAAGCTCAAGGCTCCCGGCCCAGTACTCGGCATAGACACGGCTTAGCGGCAGCCCCATTCCCAAACGCAGGTCAGGCGGCCGGCTCGTGAGGGATGTCAAGGAGCTCTGGTATGGCGGGGTCTTCAAATCCGCACGACCTAGCTCCTCCTCTACGTGGAGTTCTTGGAGGGTAGCAGCCATCTTGGGCACCTTGCCGAGATTCTTAAGGCGCTGCTTGCTCAGCGGGCCTTTGCTGAAAGCCCACAGGTAGGGGAGTTCCTCCCGAGGGATACCTCCGCCACGGTCCGATATCCTGATTGTAGCGTGCTGGGGTGCCTCGGCTACAGTTACCTCAATTGGCGGGGGGTCCGTGTTTGGATCGCCGTGCTCGCGGTGGCGGTCGATGACGGCCTGCACGGAGTTGCGAAGAAGCTCCCCGATGATGTATTCCAGGTGGCTGAGGATATAGGGGAAACTAGTGTCCAGGTGGCCCTCGATCTTGATTTCTGGTATCTTGACATCGGGTGGGTTGGTGGACTTGGCGATCTTGTGTATCGCTTTTGCGCATGTCTCGATGGCGTCCTTCGCATTGCACTTGACGAAAACCTCGCCTATGAAGTCGGACTCGGAAAGCTTTGCGCCAGGTGAGAAATTGGGCGAGTTGTACGTTTCTGTGAGAGAGAGATGTTGTTCTGCAATGACACGGCGGGATATCCTCTGTATAGATTCTAGTAAGCCCAGAGTCCGCTCAAACAAATCGATCGGGTGTCCTTACGGATTTCAGAATGATGTTCATGAACTTGTCCATCTCCTTTGCATCTACCAAGCCTTCGCATTCGAGGATGCCCATTGCTAATTTGGGTATGACCGTCAGGTGCTTCTTGAGATTGCTGCTGATCACCTCGCAGAGACGGTCGTTGTCCTCCAGAGTCTTGACCTCGCGGACGTTTCGAAAGGAGTCGAAGGCTTCGTAGTATAGGTTGTATACATCGTTGATGTGGGGGTTGGTGACAACAACATATGGCAGCTGCTGCATATCGCGGAGACGATGAGCAATTCTATGTCATGGTCAGCCAATTCGAACCTTCGCACAAGCGGTTACAGGGGGGAGGCTCACCGGGTCGGAAGTTCGGTGCGCACATAGTTGGCGGAGCTGATCAGTCGTGACTCAGTCAGCGATCGACCGAAGACCATCAACTGGCGAAGACTAATTGGTCGCGCTTCCTTCGCCACCCATCTACAGCGAACAAGGCACAGTTAGAAAACTGATCGACAACATAGACAGACGCAAGGGGGAGCCTACTCATCCAGGATATGGGCTGGTCGCCATATTGCAGTAAATGGCCTGGAGGGGCCTCGGCTAGCGGCGAGAGGGCCCGAATGGCGGAGATAGGATGAGACAGTTGGACGAGAAAGAGAAGATGTTGCCGATGCGACTGCTGCTGTCAGGTTGGTGCGTTTGCTGGAGTTGCGCAGCACGTTGGAGAACATCCCAACGGTTCCATGCACATGTGATATGGATGGGAAAATGTGGATTCTGTCAACGAAGCCTATCGGCAGGTCGACGAGATGGTTGTGGCATGGGATCGAGCTCGAAAGGAGGGCCAGCGAGCCGACTGGGTGGCAAGGAGAGGCTTCTTCGTGGACAGCACCTCTCCGTCAGTCGGTTGGGCAATGAGTGGGAGCTGCTCGTTCTTCAGTCAGTGAGGGATGAAGTATGACGACTGGGGCGGCTCTCCAGATCCGCCGGTGCAGATTCGGAGCTTCAGCTGAGTTTGGAGGTACTTGGGTACAAACCCCACACCTGCGAGCACCGGCCGGACAAGGTGAGGTTCACCTTGGGTCAGGAGCTGGAAGAGTCACAACGCAGCCCCTGATCTTGGTGGTATCTGACAAATCCAGAGGAAACGGTGCGGTAGCCCAATCCAGTGGGAATACGACGGCGGTCAACGATCACAGCTCACTCGCACACTTTCTCTATGGAAGGCTGACAAGCTGTCCCGCCCCCGCCTACACGGTACACGGCTGCTACATGCGCCAAAGAGGCGATACTCATAGTGTAAGTAGATGCGGCACCAATCATCGGATTAGCACTCAATCATAACTTCAATGCAGAAAGCTAGATACAGCTTATCGACAGACATGGTGTTAGTCAATGGCTACCTAGCAATCGTAGAGGACAGTCGACAAGCTGTGTTGCTCACAGATCCCACTGAGGGAGGCAAACCCAGGATGAGAAGTCCAGGGCTAAGTGTGTGGTTCCGCTGTGCCGGAGGGTGATAGCATGGGCTACCATGCAGTCAGCGTGATTGAGAGCAACAGAAGTGATGATGTGCTGCCTGGGGTAGGACCTGCTGGATTTGGAAGCATGTGATTGAGGTTTACGCATCTCGATCATGCCTCAGTGCTGTGCTGTGTTGGCTCCATGGAAACGCCCTTCAAACCCAGGAATGCACTCTCCTTTTCACTCAAGCACGTCAATGCAGGGCGTACGCGAACATCATGGCAACGGGCAAGCATGAGCTACCTGTGACAAGCAAGTTGCAGCGTGCATACATGGTGAAGGACGGAGGCTTTTACGCAGCAAGCACGCCTATGGGAAACGTCATTTGGAGCTGGTTGGAGGGGCAAACGTCCAACCCCCAACGCCGCCTGTAGTAGCTTGCTGGATACGCCACACCTCACGAAGCGGTTTAGCACCGCCCGCTAAAAGCCACCACGTCCCCGCTAGAGGACGCTGTTGTTTGGTGCTACACGGGCAACCGGGTGATATAAGAGATGAGACACCAAATTCTTATGCCTTCTTTGTAGCTATCAAATGCTGCAATAAAGATACAATAACCCCTAGAAAAGTATATCAATCCTTTTATTAGCTTCTAAATAATATTAAAGCCCTTTTTTTTTGTCTTTTTTAAGGAAATTTAGAGTCGAGTTGTGGTGAACACAACACAGAGCCTCTGCAAATATGGACGCTTAAAGTACCGGTTTGCTGTCTCATCTCTTATGTCACCCACTTGACGGGTCCAGGTAGCAGTGGGGGGTACGCACAACGCTGTGCAGGACGATGTCACTCAGTCCATGATGAGTGGTGAAACTCTGGGAAATCCTAGCCTCCATGTCTGCCCATCACCCAGGCCAGTGTGCCTGTCTGTGGCGTGAATCCATCTCCAGCTTGGCCCACAGATGCCTTCTGTCAGTAGCATTGTCTAATTCCACGTAGTTTAATCCATACTATATACATAACATACCATACCATTGCTCAACCACGGCATCCATCTGCTAAGCCCACGGACCGGTTTTGCCCCCGCATTCGAGGACTCGCCCTAACGTAACTGCTGCCGACGTTCCTCCTAGACCTACCCGCTCACCTCCCGTACCTCCAGCGAAAGCTCTGTCCACCTAGCGAGAGCGGCCCTTGACCGATTGAATGCGACGCAACACACACACGGCCAGTTCCTGGACGAGTCGGAGCTGCTGTTAAGAGCGAGCTGCGGAAGCTCTGCTGGAGAAGAAAGACCACGGAACCGGACGACCCCCACCTCCAGCCCTGCCGAGCTGAAATTCGTCCGTCACATATCTGTGCGCGACTGCTGCATTGCCTCTCTGTCCGGAGCTCCTGCCTGTGCGCCCAACAGAAAGATGGTGAGTGGCTGCCTCTACTCCTCCTTCCTCACCCTCCTCCCTGCCTGCCGCTTCTTTGTCTGCTTGCCCTCCTGCCTGCATCTGCGCATTCTGGCAGCAATCTCGCTTGTCTAGCCATTTCCTCCAGCGCCGTGTTTTGCTGGTCACGCCCGCCTGGCTGCACCTACCCACGTCCACGCCCGCCTCGACGTCACCATCCTCACATCTCACCCATCACCACCACCACCACCAACCCAAACCCAGCACCCGCACCAGCTCCTCGTCTCACGCGTCCCGAGCATCCCTCGCCACCTCATGTCCATCCCCTCCTCTGCCATTTCTGCCTTGATCGGATTCGAATACCATTTTCTCCATGACATTCTTTTCTTCCCATTGCCAGTTCGCTTCATGATCTCACCATCTTCCCCACCTTCTAACTCGCCTCGCTTCTCTCCTTTTGCTCCCCCAACTCTCTACTACCATGGCGATCTCCAAGCAAAACCTGCCCATCCGAAGCATAACTAACCAACCCCGGCCGGATGACCAGGCTTACAATAACGCTCCTTCACCCAACGAGATGGTGGTCGACACCGGTGACTACCTCGACGTCGACAATGACCCGGAGAAGGACCCTGTAGCCATCATCAGCCCAGAAAACCTTGACCAAGAAGCCGATCAACTTCAAGATCTACCCGTCGCCGATGACTGTGCGTATATTCTCTCGGCTGCATTCCCGTATGCCACCAATACTGGTTTTTGCTAACCCCGGGGCTTTATAATTCCAGATGAGGCTATGAAAGAGATTGTTCTGCCGCCGCTGCTTGACGAGCCAAATATCATCGACGACTACGTAGATAACTGGACTGTTACCAATTGGCGAAACCTCGGAAAGCGTGAACATGGCCCAGTGTTCCAAGCAGGAGGATATCCTTGGTATGACTTTGGCCGCCGGTCGTATTAACCCCGTGGATGTACATATTGCTAATGATTCGGTCTTACTTAGGCGAATCCTGCTCTTTCCACACGGCAATAATATCGACCAATGCTCCATCTACCTTGAACACGGCTTCGAACCAAATGAAGTACCTGAAAACTGGAGTGCTTGCGTCCAATTTGGTTTGGTTCTCTGGAACCCGAACGACCCTAGTATATATATCCACCATTCTGCCCATCACCGATTCACTAAGGAGGAAGGCGATTGGGGCTTCACACGATTTGTTGAGCACAGACGGATGTTTAACGTCCCCTGGGAGGGAGGCACCCGGCCGTTGTGCGAGAACGACACCGCCAACATCACAGCTTACCTTCGCTTTGTCGAGGACGAGACTGGTGTACTATGGCACAATTTTAGCAATTATGACTCCAAGAAGGAGACTGGATATGTCGGGTTAAAGAACCAGGGAGCAACTTGCTACCTAAACTCACTTCTACAGAGTCTGTACTTCACAAACGCATTCCGACAAGCCATCTACGAAATTCCCACCGAGGGCGACCAGAGCAAGCAGAACAGTGCATACACACTACAGCGCTTATTCTACCAACTTCAGACCTCTGAACAGGCCGTTGGAACCAACGAGCTCACGAAATCGTTTGGCTGGGAAACCCGACACATTTTCGAGCAGCAGGATGTGCAAGAGCTATCTCGTAAGCTAATGGAGCGCATGGAGGAGAAGATGAAGGGAACAAAAGCCGAGACAGTACTTCCCGAAATGTTCAGCGGGAAGATCAAGACATATATTTCCTGCATTAATGTGGACTACGAATCGAGCCGAATCGAGGACTTTTGGGATATCCAGCTCAACGTGAGCGGCAACAAGAGTCTCCTCGACAGTTTCAAAGACTACATTCAGGTTGAAAAGATGGAGGGCGAAAACCAGTACTTTGCCGGCGATCAACACAAGCTGCAGGATGCCAACAAAGGTGTCATCTTCACCAGCTTCCCCGACGTGCTGCATCTCCAGTTAAAACGGTTCGAGTACGACATTCAGCGCGATATGATGATGAAGATCAATGATCGATATGAATTCCCAGAGACTTTTGATGCGGCGCCCTACTTAGTGGAGGATGCTGACAAGTCTGAGCCCTGGATTTATCAGCTGCATGGTGTGCTGGTCCATAGCGGTGATCTTAATGCCGGTCATTACTATGCTTTCATCAAACCCGGAAAGGACGGCTGGTTCTACAAGTACGATGACGACAAGGTGACCAAGGCTACTCTTCGCGAAGTCCTTGAAGAAAATTTCGGAGGAGAATACAGAACACCCAATGGGTACCCTCGAGCACCCTTACAAAAGAAGGCCCCTATCATCCGCCAGAATAGCGCGTACATGTTGGTGTATATTAGGCAGTCGAGAGTTGAGAAGATTCTCAGACCTGTCACTCAAGATGCCGCCCCGAAACATCTACAGGATCGCTTTGAGGAGGAGACTGCCCTCAAGGAGGCTCGAGTCAAAGAGCAAAAGGAGGCACATCTGTACATGATGGCTAAGGTTGTGACGCCTGAATCATTCAAGAACTATGGGGGCACCGACATGTGCTCATTCGAGAGCAACCCGGATACTGACGTTGCTGCTCCCAAGTCTTACCGTATTCGACGATCTATGACCATGGAGGAATTTTCTGCGCAAATCGCAGCTGATATTGGTCAAGATCCAAAGCGAATTCGTCTCTGGCTCATGGTCAATCGCCAAAATAGGACCGTCCGACCCGACCAACCTATTATGGATCTTACCCCAACTGTAGAGGAGATCTACGCCAGATCCGCGGCCCACCGTGATTCAGCTCTGCGTCTGTGGGTCGAAGTCTCCAATGAGGTCAATGAGAATGGAGATGTCGCCTGGCCGTCATTCCAAAGCCAGCCAAATGGCGCTGTCGTTAAAAGCGACATCATACTCCTCTTGCTCAAACACTTTGATGTTCAAGCCCAAACACTCAACGGCGTAGGCCATGTGTACATTTCCAAGGAGAAGAAAGTTGAAGATCTCGTTCCATTCATTTTGGAAAAGATGGGATGGTCAGAGAAGGTAGCTGAGGAGGAGAAGCTTCTTCTTTGGGAGGTAAGAAACTACTATTCGATTCGAAGAAGGACGCTACCAGTACGGCAATACTAACAAGTGATAGGAAATCAAACCAACAATGATCGAACCTCTCAAGCCCAAGCAGTCATTGAAGGCAGCTGAGCTTCAAGATGGCGACATAGTTTGCTTCCAACTTGGTTCTGAGCGTAAGGCTGATGCCTCCAAGGCTGGGGAAACTGCTACCGAGGAGCCGTGAGTTTATTGTGCTCGGATTATGATATCAAACAAAGCTAATTCTTAACTCAGCAACGCAACATTGGAAACTTTTGAAGATGCAAGGGAATACTACGACTTCCTTGAGCACAGGCGAACGGTCAAATTTTTGCCTCATCCTTCAAAAACAGACCAGTCGCAGTTTGCGCCCTTTGAACTTGTGCTCAATTCGAAGATGCAGTACGACGCTCTTGCTGAGCGTGTCAGCACGCAAATTGGCGTTCCTCCTACACATATTCGCTTCTGGACGGTCAATTCGGCGACCAACAATCCCAAGACCCCTGTGAAGCGAACCACCAACCCCAATCTTCGTCAAATCCTCAATCCCATGGCCAACAGCTTCAATTCAAGCCAACGCAACGATGCATTCTATCTGGAGATTCTCGAAATGAGCTTGGCCGAGTTCGACACCAAGAAGAACATCAAGGTCACCTGGCTACCAGAAGGAATCACGAAAGAGGTACAAAATAAACCTTTCCCTTCTTCACATGTGCGAAGCAAAGAAAATACTGACACCATCACTAGGAGCAATTCGATATTCTGGTTCCCAAGACCGGCAACATCGAAGATATAGTCCAGGGCCTGATTAAGAAAGCCCAAATTCCCGATGAGACCGAAGGCGGTAAGCTCAGGATATATGAGACCAGCTCGAATAGGGTCTACCGGGAGCCTCCCAGAGACCATCCTGTTCTGAATCTTAGCGAGTACACTCAGATCTATGCCGAGCGTGTCCCCGAAGAAGAACTTGTAGCAGACGAGAACAACTTCATCCAGGTTTTCCACTTCCAGAACGAAGTTAGCAGGACCCACGGCGTTCCTTTCAAATTCCTCTTGCTCGAGGTATGGCATTTTGACTCCATCAGAGGCTCAAATCGAAGATCGTTCCTTGAATACTAACAGGGCATGTCCTTCATAGAACGAGGTTTTCTCGGACACAAAGAAGCGGCTAGAGAAGCGCACAGGCCTTAAAGGCAAGAGCTTTGAGAAGATCAAGTTTGCCGTTGTCCGCCGAGCGAACTATTCGCAACCGCAATATCTCAACGATGGTCAGTAGTGCACCTGTAATGTCATTTTACCCGCTTGCTAACTTTTGATGATGAAGATGATCAACTTTGGAATGCGGCTTCTTCAGAAGATGACTACCTCGGCCTGAATCATGTGGATAGATCAAGGTCAGTAAGGAACGGCGCAGGTGACCTTTTCCTTCGATAAACAGATTTGCATTGGTGGGATACCCGTTCCAGGTCTCATTTTTGGGTACTTGGATGTCGCAGCTCGAATTCGCAGTTGTAAAGATGCATACCTAGGTCTCAAAGGTGTGGAAGGCAAAGTCATCATGCTATCGGACCTGTATGAGACACTTTGAGATGGTGCTGTGTATAAAGAAAGTGGCGTTGTGGGAGGTGTAAACGCTTCCATGAACGGAATTCGTTGCCTGGAGAGCGAGATCCTACTAATACTCACTCGTGCCCCTGTGCTGGAATAGAGGCCGTATTTGGTGGAGGCTCGATTCTTGTGTCTTTGCCTATTTCTCACTCAATATACTCCCTAGCCAGCGTCTTTCACACAATGAAAATAGCAGGTGCTATTTCAGAATCGCAGGTTCACTCACGAGAACCGAACCGAATCGGCCATGGTTGAATAGTCATCAATAGACTTACATACATATATATGCATCAGGTGCTGTCTAGTACATGACATACATATGTATCCCAATGTCCTTTTTGAAGCCATAGCCAAAAGAGAAAGTATCATTCATTTATGTTGACGTTTGTGATCTCTATTCATCACTCGCAAATTTTCTAACCCAAACTTAATATGCACTGATATCGAGTGCTATAACCAGAGAAAATCCAGAAAAAAAAATAAAAATGAAAGGCCAGTTCATCATGTTCAGTTAGACAGCTTTCTCTCAAGCTCTTCACTTGACATGTGCGCACCGGCAGTCCTAAGCAACTGAGCACAAGCATCATTCCCTGACAGGGTCGCAAGCAGGAGCGGGGAGATATTAGCACGGTTACGCTCGTGGACGCTGGCGCCACGCTGGAGGAGTGCACGCATGATGTCTGCGTTGCCGGAGACGGCGACGAGGTGGATGGCAGTGTTGCCAGCGTAGTCGGCCTGCTTGATGAGGTTGCGGCCGTCGCCGTCGAGGAGGTCGAGGACGGCCTCGATGTTGTCCTGCTGGATGGCGTAGCCGAGGGCGGCGAAGGCGGCCTCGGCGGGGGAGAGCTTGGCGGCGGCGTCGTCGATGGAGCTGCCCGGGTGGGAGAAGGTCATGCGCGGGGTCTCGGTCATCTCGCCGCGGATGGAGCGGGAGAGGTGGGCGGTGATGTCGTCCCTGGAGAGGTTGGGGAGGGCGAGGAGGTAGGAGAGCTTGGTGAGGGCGGCCTCGACGGTGAGGTCGAGGCCGAAGATGACTCCCGCGCGGCCGAGCTGGGTGCCCGCGGCGTAGACGGGGGAGACGAAACCTGAGACGCACTGGGAGACGTTGATGATGATGACGCCGCGGTCGATGGCGTCGCGGAGGACCCTGGTGAGCTGGCCGTCGGAGCCGCCGGGGACGTTGCCCATACCGAAGGTCTCGAGGATGAGGCCGCGGAGGTCGGGGAGGCGGAGCACGGCGTCGACCATCTCGGGCTTGATCCCGGGGAAGACGCGGAGACAGGCGACGTGGGTGGTGTCGATGTTGGCGAGGATGTCGAACTCGGCGATGGTGGTCGGGCGGAAGGTCAGGGGCCAGTTGACCTCGATTCCGAGGCCGTTGACCTTGGCGAGGGGCTCGCAGTTGGGGCTGGCGAAGGCCTCGAAGGAGGCGGCGGAGACCTTTGTGGTGCGGTTGCCGCGGTAGAGCTTGTGGTGGAAGAAGAGGCCGACCTCGGGAATGACGAAGGTGCCGGCGATGATGAGGGAGCCGAGGAGGTTGCCGACGGCGTCGGACTGGAGGGCGAAGATGGGGGCCTGGGAGCCGGTGAGGATGACGGGCTTGCCGAGGTTGGACATGATGAAGGAGAGGGCGGAGGCGGTGTAGGCGAGGGAGTCGGTGCCGTGGAGGATGACGAAGCCGTCGTAGAGGTGGTAGTTCTCCTTGACGGAGATGGCGATGTCGGCCCAGTCCTGGGCGTTCATGGAGGAGGAGTCGAGAAGCGGACTGAATTCGACGATGCCGTAGCGGACATGGCGCTGGTAGGCTGTGGGAGGGGTGCGCAGGCTGGGGATGGAGATTTGCTTGCCCTTGTGCACTGCTGGCAGGGTGACTGGAGAGGAGCGTGTTAGTTGAAGAGTTGAGTGGTGAGAGGTGAGAGGTGATATGAGATGAGATGAGATGAGTGGTCCGTCAAGAGAGGTGAAGCATGAACAGACTGCTGGTACAATGAAGGTACATGCAAATGAATATAACGTAAGAATAATCTGTTATATATACATGGATATCATATTACGTATGTATAAAGACAACTTACCTCGTGGGGTAGACATGTCGTTGAAGGTCGGTCTTGGCGCCATGGCGGACTCTAAGAAGTCGCCGCTGGGCTGGAGACCATCAGGGCCTTCCTGCATGCATATCGTGCCTCCAGTGCCGATTATGAGGACTCTGGACTCTGGCAGTCCAGCGGAGCTTGGAGTGGCCATCTCTCGAGGTCTGGTAGAGCAAAGTTGACAGCTGAGCTGTGAAATTCAACGGGATAGATGAGGCAGGCGCTAGTGAGAAGCAGCGAGTCGAAGATAAGGAGCAAGAACAAGGTTTAGCAGCAGAATGAATCGACAGCAACCAATAGACTGCTTCGAAAACGGCGAGATAACAAGTGATAAGCAAACAGCAACAATGTCACTCATGGGTGGGAGGGTCTAGGTAGCTTTTTGTATGTACGAGATTTGTGCCTGCCCGGGGGATGTCAAGCCATATAAGAGGAACATAACGACATTCTGCCTCGACGGGACTGGACGGGGGAGAGAAAAATCCAACGAGCAACATGACATTGGATTGCAGCATCATGTGGAGCCATGGCAGCGAGATTTACGAGAGAGAAATTTTCTTTGCAAATGAAAATTCGACTGATTCGCGCTTTCGCCTGGGGCGGGCTGGTTTGGGAGGTTTTCATTACCCCCATGAAATGCGAAATAGTTTGGAGCGGGCGCAATGTGGGGAGAAGCGATGACGGAGAGGGAGCGAGAGCCTGGAAGGGGGATTCGTTCTAGAACAGAACTGACTGATTACATGCAGGTACCACCGGGGCCTTATTGGGCTTCTTCACAGTAAGAGAGAGATTGCGAGCTGCAAAGCAAGAGAGTAAGAAAGAAAGCGGGTGAGCCTCTCGGAGGAGGCGCTCACTGCTCGAGACATCCAATCAATGTATCGGCATTTTTGACGGCTGTTGGCTGACGGGAGGCAGGAAACGGTGAAATGCAGATACGGTACGTCACGGTCACAAAACGGGTAAATCACGATGCCGCTAATTGGGGCAGCGAGCAAATGCCGGATTCTCCCCACAACGTCACCACGCAATGGCAGCTGTATTATATTGCAGTCAATGGCAGCTGCCAAATCTAAATCATGTTTGAATCTCTGACCTTTTGTCTTTCGCGTTATGCTATGGTTAATTTAGATGGTGCAGAAACCAACCCTCGGGAACAACACTTTCGAGTCTAACAAGTTAGTAGCTGTGGACTTTACTTCACATGTAGGCACCCAATTAATAGTAGGTAAGATGATGGGTGGGAAGCGGTACCTGAAAGGACTATTTCAGTATTGGCCTTGTTTCAAGAGGACAATGACCAAGATATACGAAAGTTTTCTATTCAGATGATGCGGCACCGGACAGGTGCAGAAGCCAGCGCCGCTTTTGTACCATCGACAAGATACCAACCCCGGTGGTACCAGGTATGATTTGGAAAAAACCTCAGCAAATGAACAAATGACTTTGCTGAAAAGGTTCAAAAAGGTTCATTCGATTTCCCAAGTCCTCTCACCTCATTATGAAAATTTTAACCACGTGAGATTTTGCAGACACGCTGAGGTGGCTGGGAGCTGCCTGACAGCTGTTGGCAGCCGTAAAGTACCCGATACGCAAACAATAGGCGCAGCCCATTTCAATGCGGCACTAGCGCTAACCTCTATTCAGGCCGCCCGTCGTCGCGGTCCGTCAGACCAATCCAAAGAGTCTCTCCCAATCCATTTGCTCTTCTGGGCTTTCTTTGTAAATACACAGTCCAGGATACTTATCGCCGGCGACCAGGAGCTTCCGACTTTCACTCCTCAACACCGCACATATCCTTCGACTTGCCCTTCCCTCGTTCCCTAGGCCCGGTGCCACACACTTAGACTGCGACGACCACTTTGATTGGATTCGCCTCCCGAACCCGATTCTGCGTTGGCAGGCAATGCTTGTCCCGTGGGCCATCAGGCTCTGAGATGACCTCGCCCAGCCGCACGCTCGAACCCACAACTTTCTAGTCTCGACGACTTCACCACCATTTTCTGCAAATAGAACACCAAAGCGAACGTACAACATGGCTACCGAGCCAAGAGTGGTGGAGCGGACGCCCGACGGCACCTCGCCTCGAACATATGCCCTGAACCACCTGCGCCCCAAGTCGAGCTTCGTCGGTTGCTCGCGCATCTCCGACTATGAACTTCTGGGGAAGCTGGGGGAAGGAACCTTTGGGTACGATATGCGCTCGCAAACTCCCTGCGATGAGTTGGATTGCTAACCTTGCCTGCCAGTGAGGTCCACCGCGCACGATCTCGAAAGACTGGTGCCCAGGTCGCATTGAAGAAGATCATCATGCATCATGAAAAGGATGGCGTATGTGTCTGTGCCTAGCTGCCCAGGTTGACTTTTTCTGACCCAAGACTTGATACAGTTCCCGATTACGGCTCTTCGCGAAATCAAGCTACTCAAGCTGCTCTCGCACAAGAATGTGTTGAGACTCGAGGACATGGCCGTCGAACATCCTACAAAACCAAGTAAGCTCCTACAAACCGGCCTCCAATGATCTTCGTCAGTGCTGATCCCTTCATCGCAGCCGACAAAAGGAAGAAACCCATCATGTACATGGTAATGCCCTACATGGACCACGACTTGTCGGGTCTCCTAGACAACCCTTCAGTTCAATTCAAGGAAGCACAGATCAAATGCTACATGCTCCAGCTACTACAGGGTCTTCGATACCTGCACGACAATCGCATCCTGCATCGCGATATGAAGGCTGCCAATCTGCTCATCAGCAACCAAGGTATCCTACAAATCGCCGATTTTGGTCTGGCCAGACACTACGATGGCCCGACTCCCCAAGCCGGAAAAGACATGGGCGAAGGACGCCGTGACTACACTGGACTGGTCGTTACCAGATGGTACCGACCTCCTGAGCTGCTGCTTCAGTTGAGGCAGTACACTCCCGCCATTGATGTGTGGGGTGTTGGGTCAGTATCTTTCTTTCATCCTCCCTAAAGCGCACGCAAACTGACAATATATGTAGATGTATCTTTGGCGAGATGTTGGTAGGCAAGCCTATCTTGGCTGGCGAGAGTGATAGCCATCAACTTGATCTCATTTGGGATCTCATGGGCTCTCCTACTGAAGAATCGATGCCGGGTTGGAAACTTCTGCCTGGCGGAGCTCATCTTTCACCGCGCCAACGACCTGGTGTCCTTCAAAACAGATTCCGGGAGTAGGTTTCAAGACCAAATTCACTACTCGTGTCCTTCTTTTTCTCTAACATGTGATTCTGTAGATTTGGCAATGGCGCAGTGGAACTGCTCAAGGATCTGATGAGACTCGACTGGCGACGACGCATCAACGCCGTCGATGCTCTCGATCACCGCTACTTCAAGATGCAACCCTTGCCCATGGAGCCTCACGAGATCCCAAAATATGAAGAAAGCCACGAGCTGGACCGAAGAAAGTTCCACGATCGCAAGGCTAATCTTCCACCGGCCCCTAAGGGTGGCACGGTAGGCATTGGTCCAGATGCGAATGGGCCCACTGCGGGTTTCAATAGCAGTGATGGCTACGGCAGCCGCAACGGCGGCGCCAATGGCCGTTACCGCGGACCTGATGAGCGCAGACCCGACGAGCGCAGACCCGGATGGCAGAGAGATCGGGGCCCTCCTGGTAGACCTCCTCCTGCTCACGAGGATGAACGAGGCCCACGAAGAAGCGGCGCTGCACCCAGAGGAGGTGACATAGACACTTATATACCAAGCTACCGAGGCGAAGGCGGTGGTGGTCGGCGCGACGACCGGCCACCAAGGGATGATCGGCCACCAAGGGATGATCGGCCACCAAGGGATGACCGACTTCCAAGAGATGACCGACTACCCAGAGATGATCGGCCCCCAAGAGATGACCGACGACCCAGGCCACCACCTCGGGATGAGCGGTGGCAAGAGGGGCGGCAACAGAGCCGCAGTCGATCCCCCAGGCATGATCGGGGCCGGGAGCGCGAGCGTGAACAGAGGGATATCTATCGGCGGTGAGGAGCTGCCCCAGTTTACCCTTGGGTTCAAGCACCCCACCAACAACAACAAAGACGAGGGGCTGGCTTATACCAGTGAGGCGTTGGGTTATCATCTTTTGTCGTTTTATTATGGAAGCATCACGATACACCCACCATTGCCATAGGATTGACACGGCGTTGAAGGAAACAAAGGCCAGGATGTGGATTGCCCATCCATGTTATACTAATTCTATTATGAGTGCTTCACATTAGACTTGGTCTGTTCTGCTTTAGACTGAATTTCGGAGAATGTTGCAAAAAAAAAAGGGAATCAAAACCGGTTGAGACGCGGCTGCGAGTGTGACATGGATAGCTATGATAGTCCAACGTTAATACTATTCAGACGAGTCGAGCTCTTCATGAATAATCTGTGATAATAGTCCAGAGGCGGGTCGCCGCCGTGCCGAGGTTGACTCGAACCACTTCAACTCCATCTCTCCCCCCGAGGAGGATTCATCTCTACTCAGCTCATCGTCCTCCTCTTCATCCACATCGTCATCCTCTTCCAGGTATCTCATCTTTCCCCGCGACGGCTGCTCATCGAATGGACTGTCCTGCATGCCCAAGATCGAGGAGAGATAGCTTGAGAAAACAGCAAGGACGAGCCCAGTAACAACGCCAACAAAGGCGGCCACCCCGAACTGGTTGTGTTAATGCTTGGCACAGTTTCAACCTCATAATCATAATGAATGGTACTCACAAAAGTATACAGTGGCTATAAACATTGAATTGAAAATGTCAGCGAACCTTGGTTGCGAACAGCACTGTCATCTGAAGGGGCCCAAGTAAACTCACTGCTAGACCTGCGAAGAGGCCCAATATGGCGCGGATCCACGAGAAAATGTAGGAAAAGGGGTAAATGATGGGGGCGAATATAACGAGAAGGATGCGGAGGAAGTATGACAGAGGGTATGACACGGCCTTGAGTGGAAAGACGAGGATCGAGAAGATGCGAGAGGCGTAGAAGGTCCAGCGGAAGCGGACAAGGGCGCCCAGCGCTGAGCCCAGGATAGAGCCCAGGACCTCGAGAACCTCAGCCATGGCGGAGGCTCGGATCAGAGAGCGTCAAGGGTTTTCACTCAATCAATGCCTGGCAGGATTCATTTTAGCCGGATTTGCAGCCCAAGGCGGACGGGAAGGGCCGGCGTTAGCAAAACTGATGGGAGACAGCAATATCGTGTTGTCTGGAACGCGACAGCTGCCGACACCCCAGCCGTCATTAAATGGTTTCTGACGTACATGTAGGAAGTCGCCTGCCCCTCGATTGGTCCGTTCCACCCAACCAATCCCTGCAGATGCACCTATGTACGCAGGCATGCAAGGACGGATACCTAGGTATCAAGCAGCTAGACAGAGGTACTTATTATGCGGCAGAAATGCGAACGATCCAATAAAACACAGTCAAGGTGCGATGCGTGCATGTTCTCGAGGCCATCGCTTCAAGGGAGGACCATCAACGAGAGGAAGCAGCACTGTAGCGACGCTTGTGTTCCCCTTTAGCGCTGTGTACAGCTGTGTCGAGTCCAACGCAGCGACAGCCGGCAGGTGCTCTAGGTACATCTGTTAGTGCATACCGGCAGCTACGCACCTAAATACGCGGCCAGAGATAAGATAAGGCAGCTAGCTGGGTTGGTGGGGCTACATGCCTCCGCCCACAAGCCGCGAAGGTTCAAGACCAAGATATAAGACGACTGGTTCCGGTAGCTTGCTTTACCCGTCTTTGCCTCGCGAGAGAGTCTCTGGCGACCGTCAAACCGTCAAGGCCCGCAGTGCTGCCCAACGGGACATCCGCTGCATGTGCCACGACACTCGGCTTCTCCCAGCCAGCTTCCGAAATTTATCTTCCTACCCAATCGGGCGAATTGCAGCTCGTCCTGGATTGCACATGCCGCCCACATCTCGACTGTTCTGCTACTCCATCCCAACCGATCGGCGCTAAAGACGCAGCCAGAGCTCCAGAATCCAGACGGGAAATCCGACTTGGGCTCTGACTGGGCATTACACCACGCATCGGCTCCGCATCACACGACTCTAGCCCTTGTGCTCGTCTGGTCGTTTGTGATTCTCGGCCCATTTGCAGCCATCCAAGCTTGTTTTGCTGCCCTCCCCACCCCCGCCTAACATCTCCCCTCTCCCAGCCAGCCCTCGAGACGAAAGAGAGCACCATGGGTAACCATCCCTCCACATCTTCCAAAGGCGGCACGCCGACCTCCTCCCAGGCGGCTCCGTCAAATTCCGGTGCCTCGACCCCCGGCCAAGAGTCGCAGTCTCCGCGTGGGAGCCGCAGAGACACCCGGAACATCATCCATCCAGTCCAACGGTCTGCTGCACCACCCGAGGCCTCATTGGCCCAGGCCCAGGGCTCAACCGTCGTGAGCAGGCCCAAGAGTCTGTCGGGCACCGCCGTCTCCTCCCTCAGCGGCTCACCACACAGCACCGTCTCGACTCCAGCCAACAGCCACAAGGACAGCAGCAACATGGCCAAGCCGGCCGAGCCTCGACCGATACACCACGAACCGACCAAGCCCGTCAACGTCCCCATCGAGTCGGGCTCCCAGATCGCCAACCAGCCCCACGCCCACTACAACTCGGACACGGCCGCCCAGGGCGACCCGCGTCTCCTGTCCAACGGCAGCGTCTCGGACATCACATACCTGACTCATCCGCCCCGTCTGCCTCTTCCCATCCAGGAGGAGCTGCACACGCCTGGGTCGCCCATATTGGCTCCGGAGGAGGGGCCCGCCGACGTCGGGGAGCTGGGGGACATCAGTGACTCGCTCACGAGGAAGAGCTCTGGTCTGAGCGCCGGCACGGTTGAGGAGGAGGAGTCCGAGGAGCTGCGAGTCGACAAGACTCGCCCCGTCGTGCCGACCAAGCTAGAGTGGAAGCAGGGAGGAGACAAGGTCTATGTCACCGGTTCCATCTTTCAATGGAATCGAAAGCAGCGGCTGCACCCTGTGTAAGTCTCACCCCCCCCCCCCCCCCTCGCCCCGTGCTCTTGTGACTTTGTTATCAAGATGGCGTCCGTCTCGGTTGGGTGCATACGTTGTGGTACAGTGGCTTATATTGTCTTGTCCTACGTCATTATCTTTCTGTTCGTCTTGTACACCTTGAATGGGGGTCAAAGAGAGTTGGAACACTGGGTGAAACTCGCACATTATGGACATTGACAGCTGACAATGAATTTTGCAGAGAGGGAAAGCCCGGCTGCTTTGCCGCCACTATTCATGTCCTTCCCGGAACGCACCATGTTCGGTTCTTGGTTGATGGAGTCATGCAGACCACGCCAGATTTACCAACAACTGTGGACTTCGGTAACAATCTCGTAAACTATATCGAGGTCAGCCCCGATGACGCTCAGCAGCAAAAGCAGGCAGCCGCCTCCCAGAAGGCAGACCCCGCGGAGGTTGAGAACAGAGCATCACGGTCGGCATCACAATCCACGGAACAACCCAAAGTGCCAAAGCACAGGCCAATTCTTCCCCCAGAGGCGTACCGCTGCGAGATTCCAGAGTACCTCCAAGACTTTGACCAGGCTGAGGACTCCCCAGCCTACCAGAACGCCGTTGCTGCAATTGAGAAGCTTGTCACTCCACCCAGTCTGCCTGGCTTCTTGGGGAAACCAATCCTGAATGCAGCTGTCCTCATGAAGGATGATAACAGTGTTCTCAATATGCCCAATCATACTGTTCTCAACCACCTAGCTACAAGCAGCATCAAAAACGGTATCCTAGCCGTTTCGGCTACTACACGTTACAGGAACAAGGTGAGAGATCAGCACTATCTATTTAAGCGTCTGCCAACGACATTAAGCTAACCTTATGTGCAGTATGTCACAACGATTATTTACAAGCCCACGGGAGCTGAGGATTAGCCGGGGCTACACCATCAAAGTCAACATGAAATGTATTTATGAAACTGGGTATCAATGATCATGCTGCTTCACGGCAGCAGAGGTGGCAATGAATTTAGCTTTTTTTCTCATATATTGGGGGTAAATGCGCGGGCTCGGATGCCCCTGGAGTTTAGAATATGTTGCGGTAGGTTAAACGGCAGAGGTGTTGGTCAAACGTAGCATATCCACAAGAGGCCCTATCGGCAGATTGTTTCCATACATATACACACTGATATCATAATGAGTGGGCAAGCTCATTTTCGTCATTCTTTTCATACCTTGTATTATTTCTTTTATTTTCTTTTCTTTTCTTTCTTCATTATTCATCACATCCTCAGTCCCTCCACTCTACAAACACCTCGTCGGTTCTGAACCGCTGGGTGCATGTGCTCTCCTCTATCGGGGTCGTGTACCCGCATCTGAAAGCCCGCAGCCCGGCGTGGGCGATCATGATGCCATTGTCGATGCAGAACCGCTCATCCGTGGCGAAGACGCTCCCGCCGCGCTCCCTGGCCATCTCGCCCATCATCTGCTGCAGCCTCTCGTTGCTGCCCACGCCGCCGACGACGAGGACCTGGCTGCTGCCGACGTGGGCCATGGCGCGCTCGGTGATCTCGACGAGCATGGCGTAGACGGTCTCCTGCAGGGAGAAGCAGAGGTCCTCCGGGGTGAAGTCTGCTTTCCCCGCGAACATCTGGGCGGCGAGGGCGTCGGCGGCAGCGAGGATCCCCGAGAAGGAGCAGTCCATGCCCTTGACGGCGTAGGGCAGCTCGACGAGGCGGGTCCCCTTCTTGGCGAGCTGCTCGATGTTGTAGCCGGGGGCCGGGTCGTTGCTGATGCGCAGGGTGCGGGCGAAGCGGTCGAGGCAGTTCCCCACGGCGATGTCGAGGGTCTCGCCGAAGATGCGGTAGCGCTGCTCGGCGTAGGCGATGACCTGGGAGTTGCCGCCGCTGACGTAGAGGACGACGGGGTTGTCGGCGCCCGTGATCTCGCGGCCCATCTCGATGTGGCCGACGCAGTGGTTGACGCCCACGAGGGGCTTGCCCCAGAGGAGGGAGAGGGCGCGGGCGGCGACGGCGACGGAGGTCAGGGGCGCGCCCATCCCGGGCCCCTGGGTGAAGCAGACGCAGTCGACGTCGGCGGGGGAGACGGCGGCCTCGGCGAGGGCGGCGCGGGCGAGGGAGACGAAGTGGGAGCGGTGGTGGGCGGCCGTGTCCTTGGGGAGGAAGCCGGTGCCGGGAGGGGAGACGAAGGTGTGGCGGAGGTTGGAGAGGATGGTGGTCTTGGTGGGAGTGTGGAGGATGACGCCGATGCCCAGCTTGTTGGCCGAGCCCTCGCAGCCGATGGCGATCCACGATTCTTTGGGTGCCATATTGAGGGTATTTGGGTGTTTTTACTATATGTCCGAGGTGCTCTTTGGCCGGGTTTGGGGGGCCAGGCGGTCCTCTATATGGAGGATGCTGTAGTCTATGAACCAAGATGGAGGGGCTAAATTTTTCAAACCTCGATATTCTCCAGCTTCTGAGAGGACGGATAGTGAGAACGGGGCAGATTCTAGTAGCGGCGGATTTAGAAACTCGGAATCAAATACGATAACAAATCACGAACCGTGCTGCAGACCTTGGCTGGCTCAATCGCACTCCCATCCGTCGTCGTTCGTGAGCTCCCACATCCCACCTCTAGCCCAGTGAGGTTATCGCTGATAAAGGCCCATCGCGGGGCAGCCAAGCTTCGAAGGCTGCTTAGTCACTCTAACCTTGGGCCCCAGTTCCTACCTCACTGCCTGCACTATGCACGCCGTCGCACACGCAGAAAAAAGGTACGTAGCCCACGTACCCATGCGGATGGTCACAGGGGCCGTCGGCGGCTCCTACAAGCTCTCTCTAACTGGTTCGGGGTGTCCTGGTTTTGATCACACAACGGGAAATCCTCCCCCATATTTGGAACAAGTCAGTCGGCCGTCTTCCCTTCACCTGCATCGGCTTGCCAGCTTCTCTCACCACCACCGCTCTTCAGTTTTCTTGTGGCCTGTTTGTCCATTGCTTTCTTCTCAGAGTGGATTCCTCTGCTGCTTTGCTTTTTTTTTTTCTTTTACTGGCTCGCTTCTTTTCTTCCTTTCCTTTTGCTCGGCTGGTCACTTGCAACTTTGCCGACGACCCTGGTGCCTTTTGCTCCTGGAATATCTTCATAATCCTTCCACGTCAAACAGCGCTCCCAATCCGCTCCCCCTTGGCTCTTCCTTTCCCGCTCGCTATATACTAGCTCTTCATGCAATAACCTACCGAGCCATGCACTTTTTCCCTCTCTCTATTTGCCCCATGCCTTGGGGCGAAGCTATTCTAACCGCAGACTTCCCCCGCTCAAAACCACACCACGCATGGGGACTCGTCACAAATCTTAAGGACAATCTTCAAGCAAGGTCTTCCGAGACATGAACATCCTTGGTGGTCCACAACAGACCAGATTTTACTTTATTTGGTTTAGCTATATACTTGACTGACGTTTTCCTTCGTGGGCCTGCTCAGCTTCTAATACGCCAAAATCCCGATCCCCAACTCCGCGCAATGACCGATTCCCACGATTAAAAATACTATACATCTCGACCATCTCCTGCTCACAGCGTTGCCTCAAACTGCTCACACTTCGATCCTCTCCCGCAACAAATCAGGGTATATACATTCATCGACCGATATCATACAACAAAAAAAGACAAGTGGGCGTGGGCGGTTAAGAGGGTTCACGATGCCGCTTGAGTCGACTGCATTGGTTGCGCCTTCTGCACTTGTTGAGACTGCGCTGCTTGTGCGGCCTGTGCAGCTTGCGCCGCTTGGGCTGCCTGCGCTGGCGGCAATGCTCTGTGCCCGTTAGGCCCGTTTCCGCTGGGCGCCATATCTGGGCGCCTACCGAAGATAAATGGGCTGAGTGGAATCGTTGCTCTGAACTTCAAGGCACGAGTGTCAAATGGATCGATTTCATACTCGGTCTGCTCGTCATCGTCCGAGTCTGAGTCGTACTTCCAACGATCACCATAATCGCTGTTGTCTCTCTTAGACGGGGACGCCAACCCTCTTCGGTCAATCCAAAGACGATTCAAACGTCCTATACGGCGACGGAAGGCTGGGTGACTAGGCTGAGCATGCTCGCCATGGCCGCCTGCTTTAAACTGGAACACGGGAAGTCGGTCAAGGGCCATAGGCTCAGGGCCTCCTTCTTGGTCCACGTCCATTTCGTCCGATACCGATGCAGGCGGCGTCATCAAGTACTGGGTTTTGGCAGGTCGGAACTTCAGTTCCGTTCCCTGCTCCTTTACTGGCGACAGAGGCCCGCGAGTGAGATCGATATGGTTTGCATTCCACTTGCGGTGGTTTTGGACCTTCATCTCAATATCGGTACGGAACTCATTCTCCTTTTCAGCTTGTCTTTCGACCAGCGATACAAGATCGGAGTCGACCGTTCGGCCATCTGCGCGCACAGGCATTGCTCGCATGTGGGTCCCAGGAGGCCTGTTCATTACGGGTGCTTCTGAGATCTTACGCTTCTGCGGCTGTGGGTGAAGAGTTAGCATCAAGTGATCAATTCTTATGGATAAGTGTCCGTCAGAGCATACCTTTTGGTTGATGAGATCTTCATCGCCTTCTTTAATACCAAGCTTGATCTTCATCTGTTTCAAGCGCGCGCGTTCTTCGAAGATGGCCCTGTCCGCATTCAGGAGCTCCCGTTTCATTATCTCACGTTCAGCAGTAAGTACCACCAATTGGCGGCCATCCTCGAGCTCTCGGCGAAGTTTCTTGAGAGTGTCTGCTACCTTGGTGTCACGAGCACGGGTTTTCCTGGTCTGGCGGGCCTCTCTTCGGCGGAAGCACACATAAGGATCGGTGTCATCACTATCCTGGTGTGTCTCGAACTTGAGAGAAGCGTGGAGCGGTTTGTTTCCCATCTCTTGCCTCCTCGTTTTCCAATACTCATATATGGCTTTAGCATGTTGCAGAATGGATTGGGATTCCAATTGATTCAGCCCTGCAGCCATCATTTCATAGGGGACGACAGTGTTGTCCACTGATGCAAAGGGTGTCTGTTCTGCAGCAGTGTCCTCGAACAGTTCCATAATATGTTCGAAGTCATCTTCGGGTAAAGGTCCCGAAGATGGAGCTTTGCTGTTATATTCTTTGAGAAATACATCATCCTCGGCCGTCATGTCATAAAGACAGCTGATACATTCTTCTACCGTTTGCGAGAATCGAATGTAGGACGATGGTTGGTGATACTGACTTGGGTATAGGTCATTATAGTCGATCTCGCTCTCCTGTGGAGGCGGGACCGGGATTTCTTGGTCATTGCTGGTTCCGGCATCTTTGAGAATGGTTTGCAAGTGATATTCCTATGCGAACAAGCAAGGTTAGCAGCCGTATACCGGTTTGCGCATTGAGGTGGTGAAGTTGGTTGTCCATGGTGATTGGATGCAGGGGTCCGTGCCAAGTGATATCACGTGTGGGTGCACGTGATATCGCGATGCTCTGACTATGGCGAAAACAACTCACATTTTCCTCAGCCTGCTCGACACCGGTCGCGATTTGGGTCTCGGTTGAGAGTGCCTCGTACTCGGAAGGGTCGATTTGATCCTCTCTGAGCACTGGAAGGCCAGTTTTGACACTCAACTTCTTGACCCGAACCTTACGGGACGACATGGTGCAAGGGTGGCGGAGAGAGGCAGTTAGCCAGCGGAAAATCCGCAGAAAAAGGCGATCAAGTCATAAAAGAGGGTGTGCAGGGTCGCCCTGTGCAAAAATGGTGATGAAAAAGGTGGTTTTGGGGGCTCTTTTCGATGGTCAAAATGTCGGCGGCAGATGAGGTGACGTTGGGATTGTTTTGCCTCGCGAAGATTTTTCGCTGGTGCATGCGTGGAAGATTGCGGGCGATTTGATGGCCACTTGGCCAGTGCTAAGTCACTCGTACGCCATATTTGGCACGTAGGATACATGTGAGGCGCTCGGACCACTCTCCCCTATTGCCAGTCCGCTAGGCTTCCCCTAAAGCGTGAGGCGCCTGAGTGCTACCCCCTCTTCCTTCCTGCCCCACACCTCACCCTCATAGACGGTCCTGGAACCAGTTAGTAAGGCGCCGTCATGGCCAACCAGTAATTGCCTGATCCCCCCAATCCATCCCCATACTACTGTGCACATCCTCCACCAGACACACTGGAGCTAGACTAGCACCAGAGGCAACCGGAATCGGCCACCCACTATTGGGCCACGATGCCTTCGCATTGGCCTACTAATGGCCAGACCAGCGTGACCACATAAATGCTCTCGTTTTTAAAGTTTGATAGGAATATCCGGTCGCGTTGTGTTGTTTTCATTGCGGGAAACGTCTCCTCGGCTACAGAGAAATTGCACTAAAGTCCTGAGGTCCCCCGCTAGTTCATTATGCTGAATGATACAACCTCATTAGAGTTGGCTCTGGGTCCACTCCTACTACGGCAGCCTACCCTATATGCATCTCAAGGTGGTAGCTGTTGACATGTTATCAACATGCTACGTCTCTTGGGGTGTCGTAGTATTGGCTTACTAGAAGTACGCAGATGCGACAATTGCTTTGGTTTGCACTTTCATGTCCCATTTTCCGAGGTCTCGGGGGTTATCTTTCTCTTTGCATTCTTGTGGCCTTTCTAACTGGAAACCCCCATGTTTGTTTGCGTGTTTATCATCAGAAATTTAAATGTTGAGTTTTGCCAAGCCGAGTGTAAAAATAAAGACTCGATATTCCGAGACACTGAGACCTCTGTGCGACAGTCTGCAAACATTGGCATTCACGATTACACATAGGTAGGTCGAGATGCGGTGATGCTGCTCTGTAAATTAGCAGGTACGGCGCATCACCGCTGGTTGCCTTCTCTGGGAAGAGGTGGTCCGTGCACCAGCTGACACCTCGACTGCCCCTCCACCATCAAAGTTGCCCCCCAGAGGTCTCAATATTACAACTCCATCAGCAAGCAGCCCTATCAACGCCCGCCACTCCTGCCCGACAACTGCTGGCTCACGCGACCACTCGACGGCCCACGAAGCGATCTCTCGAGACACAGTACAGCCGATTATTATCAAATTGAAGCTTCCAGCCAAGTAGTTTGTTCGAGCCACGAGCAGCGAAAAGAAGATGGGCAACACCACTAGTAGCGTCCTGGACAATATCGTCCAAGGGTCCAACTGTTAGCCTTGCCTACCACATCAATGAACGTTGCACACACAGGATTTCTGACTCGAGAATGCAGTCGACAGAGAGGAAGTTGACCGCCTGCGGAAACGATTCATGAAGCTCGACAGAGTATGCTGGCGCCCCCCTTCTCGACTCCAAGAACACCCCCCTGTCCAGTTCTTGCTGACTGACACGAACCCCCTCAGGACAACTCTGGCACGATCGAGCGCGAGGAGTTTTTGAGCCTGCCGCAGATTTCTTCCAACCCCCTTGCGACACGGTGCGTCGAGATGCCTGGGCTCGGTAGATGTGGCCGCACAAGCTAACAACATTGAAAGTATGATTGCTATCTTCGACGAGGACGGTGGCGGTGACGTGGACTTCGAGGAGTTCGTCAGCGGCCTCAGCGCTTTCAGTGCCAAGGGAAACAAGGAGCAGAAGCTGCAGTTTGCCTTCAAGGTCTACGACATTGACCGGGACGGATACATTAGCAACGGCGAGCTCTTCATCGTGCTGAAGATGATGGTGGGTAGCAACCTCAAGGACCAGCAGCTGCAGCAGATCGTGGACAAGACCATCATGGAGGCGGACCTGGACGGCGATGGCAAGATTAGCTTCGAGGAGTTCACCAAGATGGTGGAAAGCACGGACGTGAGCATGAGCATGACTCTAGGTATGTCCTCCCCGATTCCATCCTGGACTGAATACCATGCTAACAGTGCACGTCCACAGACCAGTTCTAGTATATTTCAGGAGAACGCGTTTTGGCAGGCCAAAATGGGGGCTACTTGTATATGGCACCATGCCATTTATTCACGATAATGACAGTTCGATTCAAAACTTTCAGTTGCCAAAATGATCTTACCCTGTGAAAGGCTTTTGACGACATAGGAATTGGCGTGGTATCTTCCATCTCAACTCTTACTTTTGCGTTGCCCAAGTATTCAGAGTCTTATCGGGCTCCACTGCCACCGTTGTAGCCAAGACGAAGGTCATAAGTAGTTTCAATACTTCCTGAGTGACTGCTATGGGAGGATCTCACGCCGGTGATTTCGCGAACTCGGTTGTCTCGCTGGAAACCCGCGGACATGGCATGTTTGCCTACTTATGCGCTTTTAAATGATATCCATATAGCGAGACCCGTTACCAATCATTCACGAATACGCTGTTCTGCACGGGTTTGCCTGCTAAGCTTTAATCTACTCTGTTTCAGACTCCTTCGGGGAGGAGGACATAGGTAAAGATATCACAGCAACTGCAAATTACAGCCGCTGGCCGATATTTCTTATCGCGAAATGCAAGTCATTGCAAAATATTATCGCATCGGAATGCACTTTGCAATGATATTTTGCAATGATTTGCATTTCGCGATCAGAAAGGTTAGCCAGCGGCTGTAGTTTGGACTTTTTATGATATTTATACTTAAGTTCTCCTCCTTGAACGAGTCAGTTCGCTTAAGAATATAATGTTCATGTTGTATTTGTGGTTGGTCAAGTTCAGAGCAGATCGGGCGAGACCTGGTCGCAAGCGCAGGCTCGGTGGGATGCTTGAAGTTTTGGCTCAAGGACTTGAGTGCTGTTTTTTCACTGCTTCGAAGACAAAAGCTTGATGTGGCTAATCGTCAGTGGAGCGGCGAAGGTAGAGATGTGACTTGACTTGTCTATGACGACGAGGGCAGCGATTCTGCGAAATAGACGGATTGTCGATGTAGACTTGAGCTGTGCGGTTCAGTCAGGCCGGGGATGGCGGCCTTTAAATAGATAGAATAGAAAGCAGTATTTCAAGGCTTATGAAGGGAGTCATGCCGACGAAAGAGTCATTGCTGGGCACAGCTATTGTTGGCATTGAACCTTATGCAAGGCCAGGCGCGAGCCTCGTATCCAGGCAAAAAGGCTGGAGTTTAACGTGTTGTGATGCTGGGTATAGTGTCAAGTTGTTGAATTCTTGGTGTTTGGAACCCCCTCACCTTCAGCAGCTGCCGTATAACTATATAGCTCTCTCATTTACTTATTACTCTGTTTCAGAAAGGTTCATGACACGAACTCATAGGGATACTGAATAGGATGAACTGTGTTCGACGGAAACTCAAGGTACCATCGCGACCAGCTTACTCCTCTTCTTTCCTCGCTGTGGCACCGAGCAATGGTTCCATCCATTGAGATATCCAACGTCGAGAAAAGACCTCCCACAGTAACTTCAAGCCGTACATGACACTTTACTCACAGCGCATCAGCATAGTTGTTCAATGATATCAAGTGGAGCGCCTAGCAGTCTCAGCCGAATCTGTATCAAGACTACAACGTAGTGACATGCAACTACAACAAGATACTTGCGTTTCCCCAACCAAGTAGCCTTCTTGCCCCGAATAGTCTTGAAAATCTGCCTCTAGCTCCAAGCGTCACACTCGCTTCGAGTCCCGCCACATTCCCCGGTCATGCTGAGAGACAGACACCTCGATACCCTGCTGGTTGGGCTATCTGAACACGTTGGGCTGGAACCTACAGCACCAACTGAGACCTTCGCCAAGTAGCATGGGGCGAGTCATCTAAAACCAAGAAGCAAAAAAGAACCCCCAGAAAAAGGAATTAAAATTAATAAAGCTACGGTGAGATCCATTGAATGAGACCTCAGGCTACCAGCATCTATCCCTCGATGTGACACTATCTCTTATGCATGTGGGTGCCGTCCAGTCATCGCTGTGCCGATCATGGTGCGCCACAGCAGGTTGGCTAATGGGACACCGGCCCCCTCCATGCCTCTGTCAAAAAAGCTCCCCTTACCCTCCCCCTTTCCCACCAGCTTGGGATGAACTGGACTGAAACAGTTAAGAGGCCAATCTCAGGCAGGGATGGCATCCCTGGACTGGGGGTGGCAGAGAGACCTTGTCTTATGGCTGGGTAGCCAGAGACACTCGTAGCCTGTAGGTGCGAGGTGAGGCTGTTCCGTCATATCGTGAAGTTTCTGCCCCGAGTCGAATCCGTTGGTTGCTGTTGGATCTATTGATGTCGCATCTTTAGAGGTAAGGCTTCGGGTGGCGAGCCGTGTAAGTCAAACACGGAGCGAGGATCGAGAAAGCCTCACTGATCTTCCTCGGGGCTGTCATAAAATGATGTGCAAGTACCCCAGCTGTATGCATGGCTTGATCGATCATTTTCCCCTTTCTCCCCTTCTCCCCGCCCCTTATCTCGGCTCCATGCGGACGCCCACCCACCAGATGCAAGAGAAGGTTTAGCTGAAAGAAATAAAATCGAAAAACCTGTTGGAGGATGGGGGTGTGCAGGTACATGTCACATACCCTTCAGCCCAGGCAAGCCAGTAAGGAACCCGGACGTTTGGCAGGGGTGGGTTTAGGGTCTGAAGCGTTGATGTACTGGTACAAACGGCCAGATATGTGTGAATGTGACATGTCATATTCAGCTATCGCGCGCTTTACCCAGGGGTCAGCAGCCAGGGAGATCTACGATAACCCAGTAAAAGGGCCTGGAAAAAATGAGCGATCCCTAGTTTCCGATGGATGTGCAATTTTGAATTTGGACGCTGTCAAATTTGCATCCCGAAGCTTTTTGGATCCTCGAACAGGGTACGGTAAAGCGACTCAACAAGGGTATGCATATAAATAAGTATGATCTGATCTGATTATTATCTGTGTTAAATAGAGCCATTAGCACAATATCATGGGCATTAATAAAGGGGCATGACTTATTGTGTGTGTAACCTATTGTCCAATGCGGGCTGCGCAGTACAATATGATTGGGAGTTACTGTCGACCACCAGTGCAGCTGAGGCAAAACTCTGAAAAAGGAAGCATCAGGGAACCCTAATTGGTTGCCAGCATCCCAATCCTGGAGAACAGGGGAAGTTGTCGGTCTCTTCCGTTAATACGCAGCGCGTGTAGCCAACAGGCAAGGTCGGAAACTCGGGATTCCAATTCAATTGTGCTTACCCCTCCTTTAGGTGCAGCCTCACTTGACTTGAATATGCGCATGAAGGCGGAGGTGGCCGATGGGGGCCTTGTTGATGAGCCTGTACCGTATCACATGTATACAAGGGTCGCACAACTTATGATAAAAGCTTCATCATAGACTTGACATGATGACTCAAAAACTTACACTAAGTGGAAATCTCTGACAAGTCTGGCTTGTGGTGGTGGCTGCATTCATGGCCTAGCCGAGGTGCCTCGAGATCGCCGAATAATATTGAATACCTGTCACATTGTGGCGGTTGGCTTCTGAGTTGTCCCTCGGACAAATCGGAGACTTTCCCTCCCTCCCTCCCTAGAAAAGGGGCAAAGGAGAAGTAAGGCCGAGTCTGGTGGTAATGGAATAGAATTTGCTTTTTCCCCAGCTGATTCGCCTTCCTTTTTTGAATCGTGCTTTCCAGCTGGCTGGATAACGGCTAGCGCTGTCTAAGAGCACTGTTCAGCCGGCTATTTCGCTTATCCTCAGCTTGTCGAGCTCCAAGATTCGTCGAGAGCCTATTGTGCACAACCATCTCGAAACTAACAAGGGAGTAGCCTCGAAAACAGAGACTCAGCTAGGAAGGGTAGCAGCAGTAGCGCAATAATGTGACCAGTTGTGCAAGTTCGGGTCCCCCCTCGCACACCCAACCTTTACCCCATGCCTACTTGGCTGTTGGTTTGGGGTGTCTGCCAAGCAACCAACATGAAGCCTTATCTGTCATACTCCTCTGAGGCGCTGAGGCGGATGGGATCAGATGCGACTACGTAGCAGTAGCGGCTGGGTAGCCTTGGTAGCTCTATGTTCAGCCTCTTGGGGATATTCCTTTTGCCACAACCAGCTATAAGTGGGCCTGTTTCCATTGCCTAACTTTCGATGGTTGGACGAGGGTGGTTTGGGATCTCTGAGGGGTTCGTGTCAGGCTGCGAAATGGCACCATCCTGACGCAATTGGGCAAGTAGGTCGATTCTCTAAGCCACTTTTCGAGTGATCTTCAGTGACATGCTCGAACTGGTAAAGCTCCCGCTGCCGTTGGGAGAAAATGCCACCATGTGTTTGGCAGCAAGATTTGTCCGGGGTCAGTGAGAACCCCCCCCCGGGTGATAGAGAAAGAGAGAGAGTTGGAACAATGTTACGAGTAGAAGTTTTGAGGGTGTGCCCGATAATACAAGCTCAATGCCCAAGTGGCAAGTCTGACACAAATTGTCAATCAAGGGGCGCTTGCCAAGCTGGAATAGGGCATTGCATTGCACGTCCTGCCAGCATAGATAGCACGTAGGTAGATGCGAGAAGCTTGGGTAGAATCCTAACATGGGATTGGTGAATCTGATTCGAGGCAGCATTCGGGGTCCGTTCCAGCCAAGCCGAGACGGAAGTTGGTTGGCCGAAGAGCTCCTTCCTTCCAACTCACCACCCGTGCGGTTTGACATATGGCAGGAAAACAGACCCCGAGGAAAGAACTGGCCGTAAAACGCCCAATGATCCATCTCACACGCATCTTCCACGTCATGGCTGGGAAGGAGCGACAGGTTGTTTCCGCCATCGCGGCTTCCTGTTGGCTGCGTCCCCAGCACCTACCGCGTAGTCTCGATCCTGCATTACAGCACATTGGACCACATCTGATCCGAGCGCAGGGATTTTTTTCTCCTTCGGCAGCCTCGCGACTTCGCCTTCTTATGCTTTCCCCCATGATGGAATCCTCCTCCAATCAAAGAGAAAAAAAAAAACCACCTGCTGACTGGCCTACGTGGAGAGTGATCCGCCGCCCTGGCCTTCCTCTCGCCCGCACCCCCTTCGCCTCGCCCTGCCTCGTTGATTTCGCGGCCTTGGAGGCGAAGAGCGAGCGAGGCGCCCAATTAATGATTCCTTTTTTTTTTTTCAATTCTTGTTTTTCCCTGCTGGCCCCCCTCTGTTCCCCACTCCTGACCGTTGCCTTTTGGAGTTTGGCCTTGAGCTGAGCAGGGCTGGGGTCGAATCGCAACGTAACGTCGTGTCCCGGCTCGCCATCGGAGAATCCGCGCACCTTATACCGGGGTGGGAGACAAGGAAGGGCGAGGAGAAGCAGGGCTGGCTTCCAACTGGTCGGGCGGCAATACCCAGTTCCTCTCCGCGCTCAACCTCCTCCTCCTTCCTGGCGCGCCGCGAAAAGCGACCCCCCCCATCGCCAATGCTGGGAGGTGGCATGGATGGGTGTTAGCATGGTGCTAGGAGAGTCTGGAACAGCAGACGCGTATCACATCTCGCTGCTGCCCAACACTCCCCTCCATTTCTTGTCAAGCGCGTCTGGAGCGATCTCTGTAGCTATCCCACTGGCATCCGGGCTCCATAAAAAAACATCTCGCGCAGTGTAGTACAACCTAGGTACAATCTGCACATTCACTGACATGCAGATGATAATATGTGCTAATGCCATACTTAAAACTTGAAAACACTACTGCGTAGTAATAACACCTTGGCATTATGGGAGGGTCGCGGAAGCGGTGAGCTCGCCGAAACCGAGATGCTAGCGCTTCCACTGGGACAACATCATCGTCACCGAAATCATCACTGGCTCGCTTCATCCCGACTTGCTTCATGTTTAGAACCACAAGCCGCGCACGTAGTCAAGTGTAGAACCCAAAGGGGAACGCCGTAAAAGAGTAAATTTAGAACAACACGGCAAAAAAAAGATCCCTTTACAGATGATTCCTATGCTGCGCCTTTCTCAGGCCTAGTAGCCTTGCCATGCCATGCCCATCTAATCCACTTTGTTCTACAAATATTTTTTTTTTCCTTTCTCTTTTCCGCTAATTCCCAAGCACCCTTGGGAGAGCCCAATCTCAGATCCCCAGTAAAAGCAAGCATCCCTCAACCCTGTATACCGTCCAGCCCGCGAGGGCCTATCGATCTATGGCTTAGAACCTGTCCCATGTTCCCGCCCTCGTCCAAGAAAAGAAACTTCTAGACTTTCCGAGGATGTGTGTTTTCCATCCCGCCCGTGCTAGCGTATGTTTGCCTGCCACGTTGGTTGTCCCAAGCAGGAGGAGCTGAGTGCTATCTGGCACGTTCCCCAGAAATGGCAAATATCATATCACCCAAGTAGATAGACCCATGTAAGAGCAAGAGGAAGAAGAAGAAAAATCAAGGCCAGCATGAATGCATTCGCAACTGACAAAGCAAACCCCCACGGCAACCCATGGCTGCCCATCCCCACTTCACATCTCAGCTCCTGCTGGTTGTAATGCCCATTGCGACCTCGATCAAGCCTCGCTCCTCTCCACCCTAGTCGATATCCTGTCCGCCTGCAGGCAGCTACTGATGCACCTCTTCGATGAGCCGGCTCCGCGAGCGCATCAGAAAGCCAGTGAGATAACCGAGGCCATGGGAACCTAAGAGCCCCAATCGAAAAAAGAAGTACATATGTAAAAAAAAAAAAGCAATGCGTCAATGACTCTCCCAGGGTAGTACAGAGATTGCCATAAATTGGAACCCATCCAGCCCGTTACCCAAAAAAGTACCATACCAGTAGAACAAAAAAAGAAAAGAAAACAGCCCCGTGATCCCCAAAATCCTTTGATTCTTTTTTTGTATCCCAGAAGCCTCCATCCGCTAGCCTTGGTGTGTGTGCCCCGATGACCACCAATACCCAATAGAAAGGTCTATGCAGTTATGAAAAAAAAAAAAAAAAAAAAAAACAGAAATCGAAACCGGAAAAAGTAAGGTATGCGTAACTTTGAACATAGATTTTTGGAAACATGAAAAAGAAAAAAAGAAAAAAACACCAGAGGCCTTGTCCGCTCGCGGTCAACCTGCGCTTTTCCAGGCGCAGGCCGTAGAGATATTTGTACAATCCGTAACTCCGTCGTCGTCGTTCTGCCACCTGTGGCCTATTCGTCGGTTTCATTGTGGGGAACTATCGGCTGGCCATGCTTGTATCGGCTCTATCCTCAGAATCAAAGAGATCCAAGCACTCTTCAAGAACTAGCGATTGAAAGGTAATTGATGTTAGCTCGTAGAAATTAAGAGGGAAGAACAACCGCAGGGTTTAATCTCACCTGCGATAATCTGATCTTCCCACACGCCATATTGATAATCTACCAAGCCATGGCGCTCCAGGCCGTCGCACAACCGCACCAGCTCGCTGCCGAGCTTTTCAACCGTGGCTTGGCTCATCAATCTTTGCGCTCTAGAGAGCTGGCGACCCGACTCTGCGAGATCTTTCTGCTGAGACCCCAAGGCGAGCCAAGCGTGATTGAAGTCGTTCCAAAGCTTCAGCCGATCGGCGTGGAGGCTTGAGTCGTCTAGCGTGAGCCCTGTGTGCGTTGTACATTAGCGTCTCTGCACCTCATTTGCCTTCCCATCTTTACTGGATGCGTCCTAGCCCATACGTACCCAAATCGACCACCTGCGACAACAGCCAGCCCGAGATGGTCAGGAGTGTCTCAGAGGCGCTTTCCAGAGACCCACTCAAGATATCCTGGAATACGCTGCCCAACTGTCTTTGATAGCTGATCCACTTCTCCTCTAGCGCACCATCGGAAAACTCGTTGTTGGTGTTGGTGTCCTCGTTGATTGAGACGTCAGCATTGGCCGCAGCCTGCTGTACAGCGCTCACTCCTGGCATGGTGCTTGCGTAGTTCATCGAAGGGCTTTGTTGATATACACCGGCTGAGGAGCTGGTCCCGGGTGCTGGTTGTTGCAAACCCGAGGCGGATGGGTTGGCGGCGGCGTCTGCACCAAAATAGGTCGATGCCACATCAGGCGGCATCATTTGCATTGCCGCGGTCTGCCGTGACCCAAACTGCTGTGCGTCGTACACAGGGGCTTGTGAGTTAGGTTGTGCAACATTGTACATTATTGCTGCTGTGTTGTAGTTTCCAAAACCCTGCGACTGTTGTCTTCCATCATGGGCATACTCGGACCCGTACGTCCCCATAGCCGTCGAAGGTATGTTCGTAGCAGGGAATGGGGTATTCGAGTCTGGGTAATAGCTGCTGTAGCCGGCATTTCCAGCTAAGGCGCGTGGAGTTTGTGGAGAGTTGACCGGAGCTGATCTAAACCTTTCAGCATGAGCCGCGCCGACCACTGCCCGGCTGGACTGAGATGCATATCTGGAATTGGGAACATTTTGCTGGCTGACTGAATCATTAAGCCTCCGTTGCCTATTGGGGTCGTCCATGCCCTGAGAAGATTTTTCTAGAGATGACTCCGGGGCTAACCTCGCACGATCACGCTGTGCCGCCGGCGATGGCGTTGGGGAAGGATAGAAGAGAGTCGCCAGATTGAATCCTGTTGATCGGCCGCGGGACCGATCAAGTTGTAGCCGTCACCTGGTCGGGGATGGCTTTGAAGTACAGACGGATCGAGGGAAGGTATACCGCAATAACAATGTGCCTGCCCCAAAAACCTTTTGAGTCTTGTCTTGGAGGGGTAGCTGCGGGGTTGGCCGTGTTGTGGTGGTATGGAAAGCGAATGACAGAGGCGCGCCAACAGATGTGGTGTAAACAGAAGACGGATAGAAGTCTGGGTTTGTGACCAATTCGCGAACAGGGAGTGAGATTGGATTGTTGATAGAGGCCCACGAATGCAGGTCGCGTATGCTGTACCACTTACAATACAGACAGCACAGCTGCAGAGCGATGGGAGTGGCAGGACGGGACCAATGATTATATGGCTTATGGGCGTCGACGGAGGGAGTGAGCGTCAATCTGCGCAGAGGCCACTAGCAAGGTCCTATTGGGCACAATCTCATGACAGGTCTGCAGAGCTAAGGCTAGTGTGTTAATGCCCCGGACAGGCTTGTGAATGACAGCGAACGAGTCCTGGGCTGTCAAGGCGGACGTCTAGTTTGCAGGCGGCAGAGGAGCTGGGTGGAGTGTGAAGGGTAATGTTTGTGACGATGCTGCTGGGAGTATCCCGGTAGGGTCTGGGCAGTGTCTGTCCAAAGGCGACAACCTCTTCCCTGCCCGATCTATGCCTGGAGGTAGCAAGCCGAGCAAGGGTGTGTGGTCTGCTCAACGGAGTAGTGTCACAGCTAGATTCCTAACGCCTGTTAGTCGCGATCCGCAAAGGGTCCAAACTAGATCAGGTACAGGCGCATGCACACCCACCACTGAATCGTGAGCCAGCTTAGATAATCTGAGAAGTGAAATAGAGTGGCGGGAGGACCCTCTGCCCGTGACGCAAGAGACGGGCTTCTACACCTGCGAGCCAGGCGCAAGCTCGAGGACTGCTTTCGAGGTCGTGACAGGCCGAGTGCTTGGCGGGAGCGCAGAAAGAAGTTCCAGGCACCAATCCAGCCCCCCTTGGTGGAGGTGTGCTCAGCTGAAAAAACTGCTGATCTAGAATCTCAAGCAGCAAAAGAAACGGATGGCGTTAACACGATTGGGGTGTAGGACGTCGACTCTTGCCAGAGCTGGGGGTGTGGTGATGGTCTAGCGTACGGAAAAGCAAGATCTCTCTGATAGTTGAGACAACCAGCGAGAGAATACGACATGGAGGAAAAGGGAAAAAAAAAAGAAGATGATGAAGCCAGTTAGAGTTGAGAACGCACCAGCAGCGGATGGCTAAGAAACATCGATGTAGTATGAAGGAGCAGATTCGTTACTAAGTCAAGACCACCTGTGATATTCTACGTTGTAAGAGTACATGCCCAATGTACCTTGTCTGGTTGGCCGTTTCTCCACATCACATCCAGATCCCCTGCAGAATGGGAGCTAGGCGTTGAAAAAGAAAATGAAAGGGCCAGGTACTTGTTAAGAGTAAAACTGTGGCTTGACCGAGGGGGGGCAGGTTGAGAAAAAAAAGAGGGGAGGGTTATTTAGGGGAGCACAAGCTTTCGGTACTGCTTGGGCCATCATCATCGGGAAACGGGGGCAGGCAATCGGGAGTTTAAGGCAAGGCGCCTTCCCTCTGCTTCCATTAATTTGGAGGGGGCTTCCTGCTTGCCTGAGAGCTGCTGCCGCTCCCCTGTTCGGGAATCGGACGCCTTCCAGCACCATCATGCATCAGGGATGCGGCGGGGGCCGTCTGTCCTGACTGCATTGCATGGACTCAGAAAATGATTTGATTGTGCTGGAGATCCATCTGGGATCGAAGGTTAAAGCCGCTCTGGCTGTAGGTTGTGGCAGGTGTGTGACAAGCGGGGCCAGGGGTGGGCACCTTCACGAGAGGCCCATCGGCGGGGGGTGGCAGTAGCAGTGGAGGCACCCATGCATGGAGGCAGGTACAGGTACCAATCCCACATGTGCGCCACCTTCACTTCATGTGTGTGATGCGATGCATGAAATGGGTGGTTGAAGGCAGGCCCTTCCCGCATGCACGCACGTCTATGCAAACAAGATGAGGTGGCCTGTTGCTCACTAGGCCAGAGACATGCCATACCGGACCCCTCAGACACCTTTCTTGCCCACTGACCTGACCGTCCATTCATGTACTGTCATGTATCTGCCGTATGCGTCCTTCCTTAATAAAAGGCCGTGTTATTGAGCAGGACCGACCGAGCATGCGGCAGTTGAAATTTGGTAGCGGCTTGCGTGTATGCTTTTGTGCACGATGTGAGTGAGCTAGCAGATAAGATCAATGGCTACTACCACCTCCCTCTGTATGGAGATTAAGTGAGATGTGTTCATTGGCCACCCTCCAGACCAGACTAACCCGCAGACCTGCCTCTGCCGCCATCAACATCGAAGCACGCTAAGAGCTTCCCCCAGAACGAGCAAATCGGTGAGCGATGGCTGAACCCGAGAAATTTCGAGAAGAAAAAAAGGGGACCATGAACAACCAATCGGCTGTGAATATGCACCACCCAAGTACATGCTCACTTGGGGGCCGTCCGAGTGTGGTTTTGATTGCTCATGTATGTGTCGTGACGGCAATATCGACAGATTCTGGGGCAGAAATGGGCTGGTAACGGATTGGACCTGGCGTCGGCGTCGATGGATTTGGGGCTTGGTGCCCAAAATGTGGTACGTACAGCAATGGATGAGACCTCCCGAGGTTGCAATGGCGATGAGGCCTCGGATTAAAGGCCAGATGAAGGTACCGCTACATGGCTGCAGCCCGTAACTGCGGTTCAGTACGGCGCCTTGCGTTGGGCCTCGTAATTGGATCCTTGATCCCTGCTCCGCTTGAAGAGGAAATCGCTAGCAGCGAACCGAAAGTACAACATAGGTACTTACTCGTACGAGCACCAAACAATGGCGACTGGCTCTAAATGCTGAGTAAGGGGAAATATGGGGTAGCGAGCAGGGCAGGCATCCCAATCGGCAAGAACGAGATGACGGGCAGCTTCCCGTCTTGAACTCTCTATCATTGGCGAGACTCTTGATTGAAGGGAGTTGGGATGGATTTCTAATCCCATCTCGGTCCCGAATTAGACGTAGATGAATCTTCGGACATCGCACTCGTAGGCTGCTTCTCTACCCCAGACGTCAGAGCATGGGTGGTCTTATCAAATTGACTACAGGCTAGGGAGATCTCAGGGGGGAAAATGATACCCAATGAATCCCAGTAGCCTCACGCTCTTTTGCCCTTGAAAATTATCAGCGGACGTCAAGTTATAGTGATGGGCAATGAAACAGAAATCCATGCTTTGAGGCGTGGCCACAAGACGACGGAAGTATCACGAACCCCAGACTGGAGACTTCGCGTGTAAGTTGTTGCCCGACATGACAACTGATCAGTCCATATTTTCAATCACCTTTCCCATAAATTTCCTGGGGACTTGCATGGGTGCTTGCTTCCAAAATGGTTGATTTCTTCCAGGCTTCTAACAGCTCTCCAGTTCTAGCGTAGCGCCGTCAGTGGCGGGATTTTAATGTCGTCACTCCCGTTAGAGAGCAATCGGAAGCCGTCCTTGCCAGAATCCCCTCTTTTTCCTCAGGGATTTTCTTTTCAACATCTCTTCGCACTGTCCGCGTAGTTTTCCTTGATTTTCTTCTTCTTCTCTTCTTATCTTAATTTTCTCCTTTTTTATATATCCTATTTTGTTTAAAAATGGGTGTTTTTGTGTGTATAGGCCCATAGGAGAACCGGGAAAGAGACGAGGCGTAGGCTATCCTAATGATGGGCCGACGCGAATAAACAAAGAGCTACCTAATGAAAGCCCCAGCTAGTGCTGGTACTGGTACTTGGGCCATCCATAAAATCACACTGGTGACAGAATTAATATGGTTGGAAATGGAGGGCTCAAGGCTCAGTCCTTGCCTAACTGCTGGGCGCACCTATCGAGACTAGCAGATCCGCCATGGGTTGTTCGGCTGGTCGGCGATCCCCTCAGCCTCACTCTTCGATTGGCCGGACTCGAGGTAGCACTGTCAAATGTGCCACGCGGAAGAGAGACCACAAGACCACGAGAGCTGCTATTATTACCGCCACGGCACATGCCCTCTAGGCACCTACATACACCAGTCTCCAGGGCTAGCACCAAGCCGTGCATCGTACTTGGCTACCTTACCTAAAAGACGGTGGTCGCTTAATCCCCAGCTAGATGATGTGTCTACAAGGTTTGATGAGCCACCTGGAAGGGAAGGAGGTCCCCTTGTTGCCTACCTCACTGACGTAGACTCACATCAGCATCTGGGCAAAACACATCTCGCTAGGAACCCGCGGACATTTGAATATTGCGCTGGCGCAACCGGGTCCATGGCCGCTCTGGGCAGGGGCGTCACGTCGGCAGCGCGAGGGAGATCACATCTCGCCTGTGCGCGCCCGTGCGATTCCGTTGCGCCAGAATCTGTTGGAGATGTTCTCCAGACGTTACGAAAAGGGCCCTCCTACCTGGCCCTGCCATCCTGCAGGTACCATTGCGTTGAAACTTGGGACCTGGAGGGAGCCGGCCAATCACAGGAGCTGGCCCCTGCTCTTTGAAACGCACCAGATTTCTAGAACGCCGCTAAGCATATGGCTATGGCGTGGTGTCTAATTATGTCCGATTCTCAGCAATCTACCTGCCCGATTGCTGTCGAGGTCTTTCCTAGAATCCGGTGCCTGGGCCTCACTCGGCGTTAGTGATTAATTTGCTTTTTTTTTTTTATACTCATTTATCTTGAAGCAGAGGCGCCGGATCACACGCGGGACGGAAAGCAGAAGGTGCGAAATTCACGATGCATGCTGGCCGCATGCTCGAAGCCCGCTAGGCCTAATCCGCGTTACAGAAAACAGCTCAGCTATCAAAGGCTGCATATGTCTGCGTCTGAGCTATCCACTCCGGCTCGCGACAGCACCAAGCTCCCATTCCGTGCGAGATGAGGGACCCGGCCGTCTGCGCACCGAGCCATCTGCCGGCGTTCTTGTGAGCGGCGCATAGTTAGATATGCAATGCTTCGATGGGGATTTCAGCAATGCTTAAGGCCGCCCCGCTCCCCCAGTTCTGTTCAAGATGTGAACCAGATTTCGTCCGTCTTCTACCTATAGGAGAGGTTCGCTGTGTCGCTCCGTGAACGTGGCTGGTCCCTTTCACAGGGTTGTAAACCACGTTGTCGGATTTCCGTTGACAAGGACAAGGGTGCAGGCCCAGTTCTCTTATTTACATTCGTTGTTTTTTTCTTCTCTCCCCTTGTAATATGGAGATAGCTGGTGTGCTGAGCTCGCTAACCGTCTACACTCCCGCGGCGCGCGTCATTCTCCGCCGGTGGGCTTTTTCCTTATTGACCCAAAGTCGTCAGCAGCATCAGCTGATTTCAATGAGGTCGTGACAGTGAGTCCGGCGCTAACTAGGACAAAAGCATGCCTAGTTCACACGGGTACGCACATGCCCTGCCAGCTTTCACGTTCCAGTTTCCATCTACCTACTAGTCGGATGTACATCCCGGGGTGAGAGCTTCACGCCCCCCTCGCGCACAGCGTTGCGTCCGTGGATTTACGCTCGTGAGAACGAATTCCATTTACCGGAGATGCCGCCAGTCTCGCTGGTGAACCCCAGGACGGACTTCGATGCAAAACCATCTTAGCGGCCTCTGTTAGTGTCTGTCTGGGCGCCAGTTGTTGCCGGGGCGCATGAATCGCATCTGTCATCGGTCAGCACCTTTTGCGCACTGGCCAGTATTCCAAATTGTAAGGCCGGCTGCCATGATACGCACAATGCCAACAGCGGCCTAGTGGCTAATCTGCCATGTTTTTATGTTGTGAGCCGTGCTTCAAATGTCATGGCTCGCCCTGACACATCAATTCCCTACAAACTCGTAACTCGTATTTCATGAATCGTCAAATGGCACGTTCGGTCCGTCGCCGTATCAGCTAAGCGGGACGCCGTTTCGAGGTTCGGTTGACAAAGACATTGGAGATCCTTGAAGAGTCGTAGGTTCAGGTAGACATTGAGGTCTGTGGTAACCGGTGAGGATGGTTCTATTAACCCAAAAATAGTGTTGTACAAATAAGTTCTGCGGCACCGCAGTTCGGCCCCATAACGGTCGAATAGGGCGCTATTTAATATCCCGACACTTCTTGGGCCTTGTCTTCCGCACTTTCATGAAACCGCTTGGCTTGAAAAGGACGTAGCCCATATACATACATACAGCAAAATACATTGGCAGCAATTGCTCTTATCGCTTGACCCATGCGGGACTCTTGCGAGCCTTTACACGGCCATGCTTCTTCCTTTCCACGGCTCTGGGGTCCCTTGTGATGCAGCCGGCTGTTCGAGAAATGATGTCAGCATGAGCCTCTTGATTACGTGTGTAGATCAATATGGGAACCTGTCTCTTGAACTTACCTTTGCGCAGAGCTGGCTTCAAAGCGGGCTCGTGGACCAGCAGAGCCTTTGCAACGGCCAGAGTGAGCGCTTCAGCCTGCCCAGTGGTTCCACCTCCCCTTACAAGAGCCCAAACGTTGTATTTATCCATCCTTTGGGTCGCTGTCAGTGCCCACAGCGCACTCTCCCGGTCATGCACACGCCCAAAGATCTCATTGAGAGGCTTGCCGTTGACCAGAACCTCGCCTGTGCCTTCCACGACGAATGCTCGAGCGGTCGACTCCTTTCTCTTGCCAACACCAATAGCACGGCCAAACTTGTCGATTGTGATGGGTCGAATATTGTTTACGTATGGATCAATATTTCGGGTGAGTTGACGGAGGACAATGTCGATTTCATTCGGGCGCAGGCTTGGATCAATTAGATTTAAGCGCTTTCCGACCCGGATCATTTTTGCAAAGTGAGAAGACTTGACGGGCTCGCCCAATTGCTGTCTAATTTGGTCTACTTTCATCCATGGGAGCGTAGGTGCCTCGTTGGCGGGCAGAGTTGGGAGGCGGTGATATTTGTTTAATAACTGGGTGAGTCGAATGTAGAGGTCGTTGAAGCGAGGCTCTCTGGTGAAGTATGAAGGTGAAGTCGGAACCTGTCGTGCATGATGAACACCCACGAATGGAAGTGCGATCGGCTCTGTGCTTGCTGGAGCATCGGCAGACCTCGTTGGTCCGTTCGATTCGACCGTCATTTGTCGCACCCCCATCTTCGGAGCGATTTTTGGCCGTACCGCGAGAACCTGCTGCCATTGCGGCTTCACAAGTTGGCCATGGCACCTCAGGTGCCGCAAGCCACCTGCCAGCGATGCCATGGTGTTGTCGGGATCTGTTGGTGGTGTTGGTGGGCTACGCGGGAGAGGTCGTTCGTTGTAGGTCAAAAACTTCCAATCTGACCTATCACGATGAATATCGCATCACGTGATACACATACACCAGCCTCATAGGGCCGTCAGCCACATACGCCACTTAAATTTTGCGGTTGCTGTGGCATGCATAGTGGAGAATCGCGGGGCAATTTCTTCTAATAAAATTTGCTACACCTGTCGTGCTTTTCCCCTCCATCCTCATCACCTCATCCTCTTCCTCAACCTCTTGCATCTCTCTGCCTGCTCGGTAGGATTCAATCAAGATGGCTTTCGGAACTCTCTTCACCACTGCCGTAAGAAGCCCAGCCCAATCTTCTTTCTATTTCCGGCTTGGATTTGCTAACGTGCGCGTTCTACAGGACAATTCTCGCAGCGCTGCCATCAAGGCAGTTGCTAAGGCCAACAACATCGACCTGAACATTGTCAATGTTGACTTCGCCAACATCTCCGAGGAGCACCGCAAGGCCAGCCCTCTTGGCAAGATCCCCGCCTTCCTCGGCGAGGATGGCTTCGCTCTCTCTGAAGCCATTGCCGTCGCTGTCTACCGTATGTGAACATCATCTACTTCTTCCTCCTTCCTTACACTTCCACCTCAGCTGCGGGGGTGTGAAGCTTCCATGATGACCTAGCATTTCAAATCATACAGTTATCCCTGTCTGAAATTATCATATATTGTTGATATCGTCTAACATCTGATTTTCCTTGTTCTTACCACTGCTACACTTTGCGCACATCCAAAGCTTCCAGTGAGTCATCTGCTGACAGCTGTCCAGTCACCTCCCAGAACGAGAAGACCACCCTCCTCGGCAAGACCAAGCAGGAGTAAGTTAGGGATCAGCCAATCCGCGCTTTGCCAGCGAAATTACTAACTACTCCTCCTTCAGCTACGCCTCCATTCTCCGATGGTTGTCCTACTTCAACACAGAGGTCCTTGGCCCTCTGGGCAGCTGGTTCCGCCCTCTTGTCGGCCGTGACCCATACAACAAGAAGGCCGTTGATGATGCCTCCAAGCAGACTCTCAAGGCCTTCAAGGTTGTCGAGGACTACCTCCTCCGCCACACCTACCTCGTTGGTGACCGCATCACCCTCGCTGATCTCTTCGCCGCTGGAATCGCCACCCGTGGTTTCCAGTACCTCTTCGGCTCTGAGTGGCGCCAGGAGTTCCCCAACGTCACCCGTTGGTTCGACACCATTGTCAACCAGCCCATCTACACCGCCGTTGCCCCCAAGCTTGAGTACCTTGACAAGCCTGCCCTGACCAACGTCGCCCCCAAGAAGACCGAGGCTCCCAAGCCCGCTAAGGCTGCTAAGCCCGCTCCTGCCCCCGCTGCTGAGGAGGAGCCCGCTGCTGCTGCCCCCAAGCCCAAGCACCCTTGCGACCTTCTCCCCAAGTCCGCTTACGCTCTTGATGACTTCAAGCGCTACTTCTCCAACAACGAGGAGAAGGAGTCCTTCCGCTACTTCTGGGCTACTGTTCCCTTCGAGGACTACTCCATCTGGCGCGTTGACTACAAGTACAACGATGAGCTTACTTTGACTTTCATGTCCAACAACCTCATCGGTGGCTTCAACGCTCGTCTGGAAGCCTCCCGCAAGCACATCTTCGGATCTGCTTCCGTTTACGGAGAGAACAACGACTCCGTCATCCAGGGTGCTTTCGTCATCCGTGGCCAGGAGTACCTCCCTGTCTTCGATGTCGCTCCTGACTACGAGAGCTACTCCTTCACCAAGCTCGACCCCACCAAGCCTGAGGACCGTGAGTTCGTTGAGGCTCAGTGGGCCTGGGACCGCCCTGTCGTTGTCAACGGCAAGGAGTACAAGCACGCCGACGGCAAGGTCTTCAAATAAACGGTCATGCTTTATTCGAGATGACTGGGAATGATGATGAATACCCAAGTACGAGTGAGATGCAAGGGAAAGAGGAAAACGAGTAATGATGATTAACACATGACATGAAGTATCTTGTACTTCAATCCCAAACTTTTCATTTGTCGGTGGATGCAACTTGCTCCAAACCATAAAGAGGAATCTATCTAGAATTCTTCTCAAAATATACCGTTCCGTAAAATACTCGGTCTTAATTATCGCATCTGTGACATGTATCTTCCTGCATACATATTGTACAGTCGTGCTTCCAGTTTCTTGGTAAACCAGCAGACAGGGTCTTCTTACGAGAAGAAAGCTTAAACACCGACAGCGGCATGGCATACCTTACTGCACCAATTTGTAGTGTTCATCTAACTGGAATGATGTTTGCCGAATGTATCTGCTTACATCGGATTGCCAACACAGCGCGTTTAAAAAGTCATGGACCTGAGGAAGAACCTCAGCCGACTCGTTCTCCAAACCCGAGAACTCCGGAATTGCCAGGAGATTATGAGGCTCGCTCCGCCCCTTCTCGAGGGAATCGTCCACCAGAACCGTGTTAGTCTGGTCCCAGCAGCTCCCCCTGGCGGCATCCGGGTGGGAGGCGACGACGGCCGGGTCAGTCCACAGCCTGGTCAGCCGCTTGTAAACCTGCACGCGGGAGTCATAGTCCTCCGTGGAGAGTCCAAAGTGCTCCCTCGACCAGACGACGACGCAGCGGGCCACGTCCTCGGGGGTGAGTAGCTTCTCGACCATCTTGTGGACGTTCTGGGGCCGGGCGGACGACCAGATGGCCAGCTGGAAGTTGTCGAGGCAGTACTCCATGAACTTCTTCGCGTGGGGGCGAGCCACGAAGTGGAAGGGGCGGCGCTTGGAGGGGCGGTAGAGGAGTGTGCCGTTGAGGTCCAGGACGACGAGGATGCGACGGGGTTGGGCGAGGGTGGACGGTGGTCCTGCCGCCTGTGCTAGGTAGTCTGATGTGGGATCTGGCACGCCTCCGGACGCTTGACTGGGCATCTTCACTGGATCTCGCTCCTCTTTTCTGAATCTGGTGTTAGAGAGTCTGGGTGGCAAGCGATCGATGGAGAGACATGATGCAGTCCTACTTGGATCTAGACCAGGGCATTGAGTCTGCATTCTGTGTGGTCTTGCCATTGGCACTGGCTTTGTTCTTCTTCTTTCTCTTTATTCCCTTTGTAGTGGGTTCTTTCTTTCTTTTTTATGTCTATTAGACACTGGCAGTTGATAGGGTGGACTTGGCGAACTCACTTTGAAGCCATCACGATTTCAGCCTGGGGTACTTCGCTAGGATTCACACTGGGCGCCGTGGCTTGTTCCTTCGCAATTGTCCTCCCAACGACATTGAAATCCGGGCCATGTGTGGGGGACGTCAGGTTATGGTCACTCATCTGAGCAGATGATGAGAATCCTCGCCCTGAGTGATCACTTGGCTTGGTCTTGATTCTAGTCCAGGGTGAGGCCAGTCTCACTCGCCAACATCCGTAGCAACGCGTACGTTGCGAGAGTGAAGAGCCTGCTCTTCTGGCGCACTGCATATAGCTCTCGGCCCTTACGTAGTCAGGTGCCTAATTTCTTTTCGGTGGGAAATATCTATGTAGTCTGGCTCTCATCTGTGTTACAACAGCCGCTGGTCTGTGAAACCGGCGACGCCCCGCTAACTGCATGGCCGCCGTTGAAAAAAAATTCATGTAGCCCGTACCAACTCTTAACTGATAAGGCTTATCGGACAAAAAATGTCCAGCCTGCCCACTTTGAACATGACCTCAGCCCAGCTAAATGGTAACCTTTTGTCGGTATATCAAATAAGCTCCTCAATCACGAGCCTATTTTTCACAATGGCAGCCAAGCGAAAGTTAGCGCCCGGTGGCCTTCAAAGGCGCGTGCGACCGAGAAAGGAGGAGGAGTGGGAGCCTGAATTGGAATCTGAGCAGACCGACTCCGACGACGATGTTTCAGAAGAGGAGGTGCACACGACCAAGAAAAAGAAGGACGCAGTAGATTCCGAGGAAGAATCCGGGTCAGAAGAAGAAGTATGTGTTTCTTTGGGAAAAAAAAAAACCCCTTCCTTCTTACCAGTGCTGAGGTAGCTGACAAGGAAACAGTCCGGATCCGACGACGAACCTCCACCGCCTAAAGTCAACATATCCTCCATATCTTTCGGCGCGCTCGCCCGCGCCCAAGCTTCGATGCCGGCGTCGGAGCGACGACACAAGAAACAAAAGAAGACAGAAGAGGAACCCGAGGACGAGGAGACGTGGGATTCCAGGCGCCAGGCGAAGAAGGCCGAGATCGAGAAAGCGAAGCGCACGTCCAAGCACGCGCCCCAGGAACAGTCGTCGAAGCGCCCCGTGACCCGACGTCGAGAGGTCGTCTCGGTGGAGAACAAGCGTGTCGTTCGCGACCCGCGGTTCGACCCGGTGATTGGGGGCGGCGCGCGCGTGAACGAGGCCAGGACGAAGAAGGCGTACGCATTCCTGGACGAGTACCGCGAGAAGGAGCTGGCGGAGCTGCGGGTGCAGGCCAAGAAGGCCAAAGACCCCGAGGTGAAGGAGGATCTCAAGCGGCAGATACTGTCGATAGAGTCGAAGAAGAAGGCGCGGAAGAGGAAGGACGAGGAGGAGGCGCTGCTGGCCGAGCATAGGAAGCAGGAGAAGGAGATGGTCGCGCAGGGCAAGCAGCCCTTCTACTTGAAGAAGAGCGAGCAGAAGAAGCAGCTGCTGGTGAATCGCTACGCGGGCATGACCAAGGGCCAGGTCGATAAGGCGATTGAGAGGAAGCGGAAGAAGGTCGCGGGCAAGGAAAAGAAGGAGCTGTACTCGCTCCACCAGAGAGTCACGGATCGGAATGAAAGATATTAGAATACATAGTGGAATGATAGCATTAGATACCCCTGTTTTGGGTTGGTCCCGATGCATCCTCTCTATAGCCGTGCTTTTTATTTTGGTACAGGTGAACTTATGAGGCATCTATATTGTACAGAGCGGTAGTTGTAATACATGATATTGTGACAAGCGACGACAAAGGCTAGGAGGCCTGGCCGTAGCCAGACCTTGCAACACTTTGCACGAATAGCTCGCGGCATGGTACTTTACTTCCCAGTCTTGCACAGAGAAGGAAAGCACCGCTAAGCTTTCGGTGGAGGCTGTATGTTTCCTCGGGCGGCGGCGATAATCGCTCCTGAAGCATCACAGGGATGAAGGACTTGACACGTTCCGTGATGGTCTGGTCCTTGAAGTCATATAAATCGGGCGCAGTCCCTAGGAAGGGTTCTGCGAGGGTCAGGATGGACCCCATATGAGCGTCTAACATGGTCTTGCTCTCGTGGCCGGTCAGGTATCCGAGACTCTCGGATAGTTCCTTGACAGTGGCCTTATCCAAGCGAGAAGCAGCATCTAGAAGCTGGACATACTGGCGGATAAACTCTTCGGGATATTCGCGAGACGCACCGAAGTCGAGGAGAACGAGCCGGTCTGCCTCAGCATTGTAGAGGAAGTTGGTCCAGTTAGGATCTGTCTGCATGAACTTGAACTCGGTAATTTCCCTGAGGCAGAGGCGCATGATTTGCGTTCCAATCCAGTCACGCTGTTCCTGGGAAAAGGAGTCAATCCGCGTCACAGCAAGCCCGTCCATAAAATCCATAGTCAGAACCTGCTTTCCAGATGCTTCGGGGTAGACATTTGGGACGAGGAAAATATCATCTTCGCTCTGGAGGAACTCCTTGTACCGCGCAAGGCAGCTTGCTTCACGCTCGTAGTCGCACTCCCAGCCTAGCTCTACTCTAGCGTTGTCAATTGTCTTGTTTAAATATAGCCCCTTCGGCAGTAGGCTTGTTGCGTTGAGAAGAATAGCAATATTGTCCAGATCTGAGTTGATGGATTCTGCCACTCCTGGAAATTGGATCTTGACCGCCACTTTCTTGCCGTTGGACTTTAGTGTGGCTTTGTGCACCTGCCCAATGGACGCTGCGGCAATCGGCTTTTCCTCAAACTCACTGAAGAGTTCTCTCCATTCAGCACCCAAGTTGGCTGCCAGCACTTGGTCCCGCTGCCAGGCGGGCATGTAATCAGCCCTATCTTGCACTCGCTGGAGGACCTCCTGGAGCGGCTTGGGAAGCATCTTTGAGTCTTGGAAGCTCATGATCTGCCCGAGCTTTAGGGCAGCACCTCTCATCCGTGATAACTTGGCAACTAGACGCTCCATGTTCTTTCCGCTGAGTAGGACAGAGCCCTCTCCGCCTCCACCAAAGGCTCGGCTCACACTCTCCGTCATCGCTCCGCCCAGCATGCCTGCAGCCAGACCTCCGTAGTTCCATATACGACCAAGCCTGCTTGACGGTACCTTGGACTCGCGAAGCTTGTAGGTGCTCTTGGGCTGAGGGGCAGCTTTCAAATCCTCTGCCAACTCCGAGATCTCCTGAGCGGAGGGGTGCGAAATGGTTGTTGCCGCAGGGGTGACGGGCGGCTGGCTTTCGACCTGTGTCTTCTGGGGTACTGGTTCCGTAACTGAAGAGAAAGTTTCGGATCGAGGCTGTGGCTCGACAGTTTCATCCTTCTGTTTGGGTACCTCTGTGACAGGCGGCGGCGGTGGCGGCGGCGGCGGCGGAGTCATCGGCCAATTGCGCATTGGATGTTCCTTAGGTGCACTAGGTTTTGTCTCCTCAAGCTTCTGCAGATCCGCCGCCCGTTGCTTTCGTACAGAATCCAAGATCTGAGAGCCTCGGGAAGTCCTGAACAACACATTCATATCGACCCCCGGTGGAATATCGGTATCTCCATTGCCAGACGTCTTCGGCTCAACCTTGGCATCATTTCTCTGAGTCTCGAATATCGTAGGGCGCACCGGCTGGGGTGGAGGAGGAGGAGGAGGTGGTGGTGGCGGCGTCGGCGTAGGCGTAGGCTGGGTGTCGCTTCGGTCTACGTTCTCCTCTGCCTTAGCAGCAACATCATCGGTGTGAGGAGGCTCCTGTTGCTCGTGCTGAGGGTTGTTGGGAGCACCCCTTTGTCTGAACGCCGCAGCGACGCTCGAGGTTCTGCTGTAGGCATCGATCTGGCGACTGCGAAGAGCGACATGCTTGGTTGCGACGGAGCGGGAGGCATTGAGCACGGCCGCAAGGTCGATGACCAAATCCGCAAACCTCATGAAGGGCCCGAGAGCTTCGCGAAGCCTGTCGCACCAAGAGTTTCGGCGAGGGGCGGTGTCGATCCGCAATTGGAGCTTGTTTGGAGAGCCGTGGAGTTTTTGTCCTCAATTCCTATCGCCTTTTTTTTGGCCTGCAGGAACTATCTTAGTACCGACCACTGACGTATTACATTCCCTGTGCACCCATGTTCACCTCCGAATATCATATTCGGATGCCTTTGAATTTTTTTATTTTTTTTCTCTAGAATTACAAGTGAAGCATCCATTTATTGCTGTATAATTCATAATCACTGAGATTTTTTTTTTTTTTTTCTCTAGCATCGATGCTGTCGCGTGCGGGTTCATGACCATAGAGGGGCTGGCTGAAGCTATCAAGACACACCATATACCTAAAGGCAAGACTTAATTTAATGTTAATGCTAGGTCGTAATATTCAAAGTAATAAGCAATCCTTGTTTGAATTCTATCTCAATGGGTATCATATTGTTGCGTGTCTCAGACCGTCTGAGCGTACAAATTATGCTAGGACCAAAAAATCCTACACTATTTAAATCTTCCTGTCTCATTGCGTATAATCCTTATTGATGAAATTGCGCTGCCCAAACCATAATTTTACATAGAGCCCGGTTCGTGATGATCGGTTGGGCACTGGGCGCTGCACACACATTCCTTCCTCCCCCTCCAGTGGTATGAAGCGGCACCTTCACTCATGTTTCGGGGTTGCCCTCTTAACAGACCTGAGAAGAGATCCTTTCTGTTTCATAGGCGTAGATTGTGCAAACCTGCTCCCCGAAAACTGCGCTTTTGGGGATCCGATCTTGCTCCATAGCCTTTGTGCTGCGGGCGTAAGGCTTCCAGATACTCTCGGACTACTAGGGAATCTTGGCACTGGAGTATTGTCGGCTTTCCCCATAAAACCATGCTGTGATGCTGCCTTGTTCGATTTCGCGATTCGCTCTACCATGCGCTCATGCAGCGTCTCCCTTTTCCTCTGTTCTTGTAGCTTGAATGGGTTGTTGGAATCTCCTGGCCCCAGATTGATCACAGGGGGTTGTTCATCTGGAAGCTCTTCATCGTCTTCATCGTCCACAAACGCATAACCATTAACTCTTGGGGTCTCGCCCCCATCGAACCCACTATCTTGATCGCGTTGTCGCGGCCTGCCGGCGACAGCTGCGCGGATTGAGGATGCTGTAGGCGAAGGCGGCCGATCCGGAACATGTGGCTCGGGCATCCTGGTGTTTGAATAAACAATAGTCCTTGGAGGTGCCCGAGATGCTGCTGCCGCTTTCTGTGCCACTGTTTCGGCGCCGTCATCAACACCCTCCGCAGTGAACATAAGTGTGTTCTTGGGCGCTGCGTTCCAGCTGTCTGGTCTTGCTGGGCGGTCGTCTGAGTCCTTGATGGCAAGTCTATCCTTTTTGAACCCATCGTCTGTTAAGCTTCGAGTTTGCGAGAGCTTGTCTTCCACCTCTCTCTGCTTAATCATCTGCCTGGAGGGGAGTTTGTTTTCCCTCCATAGCCAAGCATACTTGTCTGCTCTCTTTTGGTTATGTTTGTCAACGAGCTTATAGAAACTCTCGTTGTCCTCACTGGTATAAGTCTCTTGGAATTTCGTAAGGCTTATATTAGTGTCGATTTTGAGCCGGGAATCTGTGACCGTGGTTGAGGCCACAGAGCCTGGTGTGTCACCGACATATGTAGTAGGTGTCTGTCCGCCATCAAACCGCCTGGTGGATCGTGGCGGTGTTTGCTTCGCTCTCCCGGGGGTCATGACTTGATGCAGCCTGCGACCGGCGCTGGATATCCAAGCTGGATCCTTTGATTCCAAGGCATCGAGGTACTCTTGTTTCGTTTCAGTCTCTAAGAGGCCAGGGAAGAAATCTCTGGCGATGATTTGAGACAGCGCCTCAGTATAGGAATCCTCATCGAGAATCTTCTTTGGGCGCTTGATCTTCTTCACCTGAGGTGGCGGGGGCATCAGAGCCATATCTGCTGATCTCTTGCGCACTAAGGCGCTTGACTGCGAAGCCTGCTTCTCCATCTTGCTGTAAGGTTAGGCAGACAGGTCTGACCAGGCCGTCATTCGAGGAGAAGACCACATCCAGGTGATGAAGACACCGCTTTCCAGAAAAACGGTAGTGTATGGCCAGTTTTCGGAACTTTCTATGATGGAAAGAAATGACAAACTAGAGTAAGTGAAATCTTGGTGATGGTTGTTGTTCATGATCTCGAACACGGGTTCACCATGGTTTGGTATTAAGACTAAACAGGCAAGGCGCCCGGCTGACCCATGCTTCTTATCACGTGACCACCCATATCTATCAATCCGGGAGGATCAAGATGTATCCTAGTTTTGCACTCATTCTTCTGTTTTGCCCTTCCTCCATTTTGCCTCTTCTAGAAATACCGCTACTGAGTCTCACCCGTGTCTTTCCATATTTTGCCCTCCTAGTTTTGGACTGCAATTGAGTTCCTCTGGTACCTGGAGCAAGCCACGTTCCAAATATCGGTCGAAATCACAGCAGAACCACTCTGATATAGCATACTCTTTTTTTTTTCTACGTATTCTTCATTTGGAGTGAGGATTGAAAGTGTGATGGCACGAGGCAGCTTGGCTGGACTGAGGAGGCACGGGCTTGGCGCCGTATTCGATATTTAAGTCACCTTTGCATTGACCGACGCCATCGAGTTCATTTAATCCAGTAATAGTAGGTGGCAATCGACAGAGAGAAAGATGGCGATCAATAGCTTCATGGCCTCGACGGGACAATGAGGAGTAGTGTTATTCCAGATGCCATTAAACGCCAACCCCTAGTATCAAATCATCTGCCCTAGGTAGCATCGTGCTCTAGCATGTCATAGTTTCTCTTGATGAAATTTGTGGTGTTTTCCCACTGCCATTGCGGTATCTATATTTCGATTCCCTACAAGGAGGAATGGGGAAGCTACCACTCTCATCAGTTAAACGGCTTGCGAGCTGATCCTGGCTTCTGAGTGTTTAAGCATCAACAACACCAGGTCAAGAGTTCGGACAAAGTTAATTGCTTACTACCTTGGACTAAGAAATCCCACTGAAGCTGCCAATTAAAGACTCCTTAGAATAGGCGGGAACTACCGACTAAGTCAAGCCACAACCTTTCTAGGTGGATGAGAAGCGTAATATTGATATAGCTCTAACTCTAGTCGACCAGGTATAGGCGGCACCAGGAGGGCAATTATAACCTTCTATTTTGCTATCGGTGAAAAAGAAAAAGTTGAGCGAAAAGGACAAGGCTATTTATGTCAGTTTTGTCGGCCCCTGCACACCAACAGCTCTGCTGCAGTCCGTTCAGGTGAGCGCAGTATGGCTCCTGGGCTAATTGTTCGGAAGCTTATGAGTTGGGTCTATAACTACCTAATCATCACTCGGCAGAGTGCGCTTAGTTGAGCCGTATTCCCAACGTCTGTCGAGTGCCCCGACAGCACTATATCCAATTTGGACAATATCACACTTTTCAGATTCACTATTAATGCGCAGTCAGGGCAGGGGCAGTCACGCTGAGGACGATGGAATAATGGGATTGAGGCCACATGAGCGCCGTGGTCGTGATAGAGAATTTAGAGCCGGGTCTCCCTGCTAGGCAGCGATGGTATACGGGTGGTGAGGTTACACGAGTAGCACAGTGAGAGATGTCCTCCATGAGAGGTGAATAGGGCGAATAAGGTGAAGAGGTTAGATTAGAGTGTGTCGTGGACAGGTACCACCAGGTCTAGTCTTGGCTCAGCCGATCCACACCATTACGCGAAATGCATGTGGTGTAAACTGTAAACGAGCACAATGGGTTGAGAACTTGGCAGGGAGGGGCTGAGCAGCCCTGGATGACATCGTGGTGAGGGGTATAGAACGTCTAGAAGGGATCCCTTTTCTTCCGAAGTTGGTTGTTTGGCCATTTTAGAATAGTACTTCATGACCCCGGGCTCACTCCAGACGACAGTAATGAACATCAAGAGTCACTAAAATTTCATAAAGAAATTAAAAAAAAGCTTCTCTACATAATTCAAACGTTACACCCTCCAACACCTGGCCAGCTTGGCAGAGGCGGGGTCGGCAACACGCGGTTCTCAGCCCTAGTATTCTTGGCCGCGAGGATACACCAGCTTGATCACTGATTGATAAGATGATCGATCCTTGAAGCAATGATATGCATCGGCATCCATGCTAAAAATGAATCGAGCAAGTCGATATGCATGTAACCGAGTGCAGCCAGTGGGCAATCGCTGGTGATCGCGAGGTGCAGCGCGCTATGCACCCAGACAGCGCGTTTAGGCAGGTTCTAGGCCATTCGGTAGGGATTCTCTGTAAGGCGCCAATCCCGCTGGCGCCGAACAGGGGCCTGTCCTGGCTGCCTGGCCTGTCCCTCGAAGCCGCCTCCGACCCCGCCATCGGCCCTCCATCCCCTCCACAGCAGCTGGCCCAGGCGCTACGACCTGTTTCTCCCACGTTTTTTTTTAGAATTCACAAAGAACCAACCCGAATCCCAACGCCTCGCCGTCCCGTCTGGCCTGCATTCCTAGCTGTACCGTCATTACTAGTTGTTACCCCTTGGCCTTAGGTATTTTATATTCTTGGAGTTTTTGGAAAGCGCTTCCCCCCTCTGGCAAGACAGCGTTTGGCGGATCCGCAAGCTGTAACTTTTCCTTCCCCGATTTTCTGAGCCCCTCCGACATCATGGCTCCGTCCGCCGTCGATCTCAAGAATGACGGCAACAAGGCCTTTGCCTCGGGTGACTACCCAGCCGCGGTCGAATTATACACAAGAGCTATTCAGCTGAAAGACGACGAGCCCACGTTTTACACGAATCGAGCTCAGGTAGGTGCTGCACGGCTCACCCTCGACTCTCTCCGTCGGTCGTGTGACCAACAAGACTGGCTGACATCCTGGGTCTGTCTCCTCGTTGTATAGGCCAACATTAAAGTCGAGGCATTTGGATACGCGATTGCAGATGCAGACAAAGCGATCGAACTCAACCCCAAACTGGTCAAGGTGCGTGCCGCTTGTTCCCAGCTGACTCTCAGCCCAACTGTCGGTGTTGCTGCTTACATTCCTCCTAACAGGCATACTACCGCCGAGGCCTGGCCCGAACGGCAATCCTCCGTCCTAAGGAAGCAATCGACGATTTCAAAGCATGCGTCCGGTTAGACCCCAATAATAAAGATGCTCGATTGAAGCTAGAGGAATGCAAGAAGATTGTACGGCAGCTGGCCTTCTTCGCTGCTATCGAGGTCGGCGACGAGCCCTCTGCGGCTGAGGGACTCGACCTCGATAGCATGGTGGTGGAGGATGATTATGATGGTGTGCGACTCGGCAAGGAGATGACACAGGAGTTCATTGACGACATGACTGAGCGCTTCAAGACTGGCAAGAAGATCCATCGCAAGTACGTGTATCAGATTATTCTGGCCGTCAAGCAGCTCGTCTACGACGAACCCACCATGGTGGAGGTACAAGTCCCCGACGATGTGCAGTTGACTGTCTGTGGTGATACACACGGTATGATTGTCAATCCATGGCCCAGGGTCCTCCCCTTAGCATACTGATTCATTACAGGCCAATATTTCGATCTCATGGAGCTCTTCCGTCGCAATGGCTCACCCAACGACAAGCACTGGTACCTGTTCAATGGTGACTTTGTGGATCGAGGATCTTGGTCCACTGAAATTGCCCTGCTCCTCTATGCGAACAAGTGGCTGCGTCCCAATGCTTTCTTCCTGAACCGAGGAAACCATGAGACCGATGACATGAACAGAGTGTATGGATTTGAAGGAGAATGCAAAGCCAAGTATAACGAGAGGTAAGATACTGGCACAACAGCTTTCCTATGATTGTCCCTTCTGACCATACTGTGTAGGGTGTTTAAGCTGTTCTCAGAGAGTTTCTCTGCTCTGCCATTGGCAACTCTGATTGGCAAGAAATTCTTGGTTCTCCATGGTGGTCTCTTCTCCGATGACAGTGTTACTCTGGACGACATTCGAAAGCTCAACCGCCACAACCAAAGGCAGCCCGGCCAGTCTGGTCTGATGATGGAGATGTTGTGGACGGATCCCCAGGAAGAGAACGGCCGTGGGCCAAGCAAGAGAGGTGTCGGAATGCAATTTGGACCGGATATCACCAAGAAGTTCTGCGAGAAGAACGGCCTCGAAGCCGTTATCCGTAGCCACGAAGTGCGCATGGATGGTTACGAAGTTCAACACGATGGAAAGTGCATCACAGGTAAGTGCTAGAAGATGCTTCGTTGATTGTTCTCTCTCTCTAACATGCCATTAGTCTTTTCTGCTCCTAGATATTGCGATTCGACTGAAAACAGGGGTGCTTACATCAACATTGGCCCCGACTACAAGCTCAAATACCAGCAGTTCGATGCCGTTCCCCACCCAGACATTAAGCCAATGGTATGTTCCACGGACGTCTTATTGTAAAGCTCATGCTGATTGATATATTTAGGCATATGCCCAAAGCTCTCTCATGTCATCTCTGATGTGAGCTTGGCCGAGTCGATGTTTGCCATGTAAAGAGAAACAAGAAAAGAAAAAAATTTTAAATCGCGATAACAGTCGTCAATATATAAATAACACGAACAGCGCATAACCTGGGCGTATGGGAGATATGGTGGCGGTATAAAGGTGTTGGGAAACAAACGGATATCCCGTGTAGAATCTTTGTCTTGTCAACCCTGAACTTTAGTGAATTTTCAAGAATTCCATAGCGTATCTTGGCTGTATCCCCCGACCATCGATCCAAGGTAGTCTGAACATTGCTTCAAGCGTAATATATTCTGTGCACCATCCTCGATAGTACCTCTCCAAGCAGTGATACCGGCCGCAAAGGCACCCAATTCTGGCTGTGGAACGCGAACCCAGCACTCCTTACCCTGCACCTTGAGGACGTCTATTGGAATAGCAGCCCCTGTGATGCCTAGGAATTGGCGAAGAGCGGTATTGCAATATGACTGGACTTGCAGGTTGTCAAGCTCGGCGTCCTCATTGTCTGTTACCAGCTCCAGAAGCGCGTAGGAGAATTGGGGATTCTTGACGGTACATGTCAATAAATCGTGTGATTTCTCAAGACGGGGTTTCTTGGAAATTGATGTGTCTGCTGAATGGCTGGGCGTGCTCTGTGTCATCTTTTCCCCTTCTAGATCGGCGCTGTTTTTTTTTTTTCTTGGAGTAAATGTACTTTGATGCTCTGAAGGTTAGCGAGAATCTGCAGAGCCTTGCATGAAATACGCGATTATTGCATCTTTCGGATATAAGCATAGCGCTGGTTACTGTCCGATTGGCCACAGAGGAAACAAAGTTCACATTATATACGAGCTATCATTCTCAACAACCGTCGCGACCTGAGCTGGATCCGAGCACGAGCAAAGCAAGATTTCTTTATTTCTTCATATCAGAAGCACAGGATGTCGTCGTTTGTCACGCCCGGCCAGCAGCGCTACCTACGCGCCTGCATGGTCTGCTCCATCGTCCAGACCTATGCGGTGAGTTTCACCTTCACGAACGGCCCTCTCTCATCCTGCCAGGCGCCGCTCCCTGCTGACACCAGGCCTTGTTTTGGGCATATCTAGCGCTTTCGCGATGAGGGATGCCCCAACTGCGATGAGTTCCTTCATCTAGCCGGCTCTCAGGACCAGATCGAGAGCTGCACGTCTCAGGTCTTCGAGGGCGTCATCACGCTCGCTGACCCTACCAAGTCGTGGATCGCTAAGTGGCAGCGCTTGGATGGCTACGTGCCGGGCATGTATGCGATCAAGGTGTCGGGCCAGCTTCCTGACGAGGTCAAGTCTACGCTTGAGGATGAGTACAGGATACACTACATTCCGTATGGGTTCCAGATCTGATGTGCGTTGACGTGATGGAAGGTTTTACTGACACGTTTCATAGGAGAGATGGAAGCGAGGCCGAGGTTGATGCCTAGGGTGGTGCGCTTCGCCACCGAGTGATGTGTTTTTTATTGATATTTTGGGCAAAAGAGAGGCGCCGGCGAATCCAGGACAGCAGCACAATTAGCTAAATCATTCAATGTCATTTCATCAAATCTATGGGAACCGAACAAACGCCAATATACACCGTAATGCCCATCAACACCAAATCAGACATGTATTAATCAGTCCCTCCAACGCCCCTATGAAGTAACCCCTTCATTTGCCCTTGTGCTTCTTGGAGCTGGGCATCCCAAACCCTGCCGTCTCCCTGGACCTCTTCCGTTCCATCTCTTCTTTCATGATTCGCTCTGCTTCGCTTATCTTCTTTGGCTGTTCAGCCATACCGCCCTTCTTCGACCCTGTTGAGAACGCATTCTTCTTCGCCTGCGAGAAGACGTTCTTCGTCTGAGGCTTCCCGCCTCCAAGTTTCATTGAAATTCCACCGAACCCGCTTGGTTTCGCTGCCGTAGCCTTTGATCCATCGGTTGATTCTGCTGTAGATACCTCTGTCTCTCCGGGGACCGCTGCCTTGTCGCCGGCCTCCTTGGCCGTTTCAGCCGCCGGTTTCGCACCGAAGGAAAGCTTGATCTTTTCACCCTCATCCCGCTTCAGCTCACGGTCCTCCTCGTTCGCCTCCTCCGTGGGCTTGGCCGAATTTGCCTGCGCCCTCTTGATCTGCTCGCGCAGCAAACGCTGCTCGAGCTCCTCGTCCCCCTGATCCTGCGCCTCCTTACGCTTCAGCGCCTCCCGGCGCCGCAACGCCTCGGGTGAGTCGTCAATCCACGAGATGTGGATGCCCTTCTCGTTCTCCTCCACCCTGCAGATGCCCTGTTTGCCGAGGTACTGGGCGAAGTCGGTCAGCGAGTGCCACTTGGTGGCGTTCATGTGGATGTGCTCCTTGTTGGCGATGTAGGTGTTGTAGAAGTGGTTGATGTGGACCTGCTTCTCGCCGTGGCCCGTCTTGAGCAGGGAGAGGAAGTCCTTGAGGAACTCGTTGCTGAAGTTCTCAATGTGCTTCTTGGGGTCCTCGCCCACGATGAGCATCTGCCGCACATGGCTCTCCGACTGGGAGTGGAGCTTGAAGCCGTTGGCATCACGGCATTGTTTTTCTGCATGGAGGGGACTGGTCAGCTAGGTACATTGTGGTGGGTGATGTGGATGAATCTTACCGCACACTTGGCAATACCATCTCAGGCGCTGGAGACCCTTGGATTTGAGCTTGTTGCTCAGGTGTTTTACTGAGCCCACCTCAGCCTTGGGCATGGTGTTCAGGATGAGAGTTTGCGGTCAAAACGAGGTGCTTTGGTTCGATTTCTGAGGCAATCGGTAACTTATGTGTGAATCTCGTTGTATCTCACGCTGGTGACTTTGTTATCACGTTGTGGAAATGATGGCGATGAGTCTTGATGAAGGAAATACAGATTGATGGATCGCTTGCTGAGAGGCTGAAGCCTTACCATCTAGCTAATTTTTGTGGGTCACGCGCTTTCAGTGACTCTACCGGGGCTTTGTCATCAGAAACCGCCAGAAAGTCTATCTCTTATCGCCGCCCAGCCATCACCAAGAAATCTAGACGTCTCTCGCAACCTACATCACCGCCTGTACGGTCGTCGCGTGCCGATTATCTACGCAGGGACCTTTAATTCGGGTACTCACCCAAGCTTTCCGTTACATAAGATCGCTCTGCCTTCGACTCTTCACAATGTCTGAACGCAAAGTGTTACAGGTACGAGATACTCAAGCCTTGGTGTAGAGGAAGGCAAAACACTAACTCTTCAGTAGAAATACTACCCACCGACGTTCGATCCTCGGGAGCTGACTCGACGCCGCGGTCCTAAACAAGAAGGAAACAGAGTATGTATACGGCCCAGATTTGTCCAATGTCGAAACTCTTCTAACTTCTGAAACAGATCCAAACCATTCGACTTGCCGCGCCCTTCTCGCTGAAATGTATGACTTGCGGAGACTATGTAGGCAAGGGAAGAAAGGTATGCCTCAACCAAGCCGCTTCTAAAACGACCACCTGCTTACATCTTTGACAGTTCAACGCCCGGAAAGAGACGCCCCTGGACGAGAAATACCTAAATATCCAAATCTTCTACTTCCACATCAAATGCCCCCGATGCTCCGCGGCGATCATGTTCCGGACGGACCCCAAGAACAACGACTACGCCATGGTCAGCGGCGCGCTGCGCAACGTCGAGCCCTGGCGGAACAAGGAGGAGGCCGAGGAGACGATGGAGCAGCGGCTGGACCGGCTGGAGAGGGAGGAGGCCGAGGCGGCGGGCGAGGAGGAGAAGAACGCCATGGAGGAGCTGGAGGCGAAGAACGCGGACGCGAGGCGGGAGATGGCGGCGGCCGACGCGCTCGACGAGATCCGCCACCGCAACGCCAGGATTCACAGGTCGGAGAAGGAGGGGACCGACTACGCCGATGCGGTGGTGCGGGCTGAGGATGAGGACAGGATCAGGCAGGAGATGGAGGACGATGCCGCCGCTAAGCGGGCGTTTGCTGCGGCCAGGGCACAGGCGAGCCTGGCTTCGGATGAGAGCACCACTGGGTCCAGCTCGGCCACATCTGTGCACTCCTCGGAGGTGTTATCGGATGATTTGCTGATGCCTCCGCCAGCCAAGCCGGTAGCTGTGAGTGTTGAAGCAACTGCCCCGAGTGCATCATTCAAACGGGTTGTCAAAAAGAAGAAGGACCATTCAGCTCTCCTTGGAATCAAAAAGAAAAAGGCTTTGGTATAGTAATTTGAACCACGTTCGGCGTCACGGAAAGCATTTGGAATTCGATATTAAATATACATATGCGTGGGCTGAGAATGGATCTAGAATTGACCGCATTGATGGGCTTACAAATCTGGTAGCAAATGAGCCTTCTTCATTCACATGGTTCATATGGTCAAGTCAAATAGGTTGATGAGTGAAAATTGTTCAATTCGAGGTGCGCGCTGCAGCCCAGTTGGTTGGGTGCGCAAAGTCATACAATGTCTAAGGTAATAAATAAACCTTGCAATAATACGCCATCCCATGTTGCTTTGTTTCCCTTAACTCCTTGCGTAAACAGATAAATCATAAGACATGAGGTAGGTAGATGAGATTTCAGATCCCAATATCCCAAGGTCATCGCACGAAACTGCCGCGAGAATCGTCCAGACGATTTCGTCTCCCGCATAAACGAGAAATATCAATAAATAGACCGTCACTGTTCGATGGGAGCCTTTGATGCCCCAGCAAAACTAATGGGGCGGCAGATGTGCCCGAGTCGTGCGGTGGGCCTCGGGCGCTCCATCCCCCAATTTCGCCACTCGGACGTCATTGTAGATACAGCGGCATCGAGAAGCGTGATGTAATGTAAACAAGTCGTATCGTTTCAAGTTGTTTCTTTATTGCCTGAGAAACAGCGATCGGTAAAAAATGACGAGAGAAAAATAAGACAGTGTTGCTTTGCGCGCGTGTTACTGGCCACAGGCAAATAGCCGACTTTTTCTAATCACTCCAGAACGATCTTTGTCCCACTGAGTTTACTCCGGCTCAGTGGGGAGTCGAGAGGTAGGGATGGGCCGGATCAAATATGCATACCCGTGAGACTGGATCCGTTGGCCATCGAGCTGGCACCGCTTGATACTGAGGACTTGCCCTCGCCGGGCTTCCTGTCGGAGAAAGCGCCTTGGGCCTCCATTTGACGCTTGGTGTGGTCGTGCATGAACCGGGCGTAACTGGAGAGGTCCTGCGGAGGGGAGGCGATGGGAATGGAAACGGAGTAGTCTGCTGGTCCAGGCATGTTGAAGATTGGGTATTCGGTACGGAAAAGTACGGTGTTTGGAGATTGGGTGTGGTGGTTGTGGAGGTAGTAGTGTCGGCGACGACGGGACTGATTGAACTCCGGGAGGAGAGGCTTTTAAGGTGTATGTGTATATGTGTATGTTGTGTCGATGAGAGTAAGAGCCTTGGGGTCTCTTTCTAATAAACAATTGAGGCTGGGAACGGATTGTAAATGGTGAAAAGATTGCCGACTAGCAGGTACTGTAATGAACAAAAGATCAAGCTCCGACGCTGAAAGTTTTCGACCGAGATTAAGGGTCCTGGAGACCTTAAATAAGGGTCTGGTCTTTCTTTTCTGGCGGCCCAGTGGGGAAGTGGTCAGGCAGATGGTCGTGGCCCCGCCGGCAACAGCAACCAGCGGGTGCCAAGACATGTCGTAAGCGCTACAGGGATCAGCCCAGTGGACGCACAGCACTTCACTGCATGCGCCGTGGGTGGGTCACCACTGATCCCATTCCCCATACACAGGGCCCACCCACATCAACTCGCGGAGGGTGGGAAGGGTCTCGCTCGAGCCTTCAGGGTCCATTGCCACACCCGCATTCCACAGACAATGATGACCACCTCTCTCCTCTTTGCAGGGGGTGTGGAAGTGACTGTACGGGCATTTCTTCAATGTCATAAAACCGGAGCTGTGATGCTCCCCAGCAAGCCTCTCCCAGCTCTGGTTTGTCCCGGAGGCAAAGGACCCTGATGATCCCTCCGGCCGCTGAAGTCATCCTCGATGTCATGGTGTCGAATTAGATCCCTCATGCCAACGCTAGATACCTTCTCCTCTCGAGGGGAATCTCGGCAGTCGCCCGTACCTTGTCTCGAAGATCAGGAGCTGGGACGAGTGACTTGGATACGTCCTGCCAGGCCATTGCCTCGCTCACACAGTGCAATTATGGTCGGCGTACAACCCCAAAGGCTTCGTTTCCATGGTTTCTGTCAGCTACGTAGAGGTGGCAGCACCTATGTCATTTGCCGGACCGGGTGCCATGGCTCAGCTGTTTTTTTGCCCAGTCCAGCCACAGTCACCCAATAGCAATGCTGCCAATGGGCTTTCCGGCGCATGAGAGCAGAATGAGTTGAATCCGGAGTCTCCTGACCCGGGCTCTGGTGGTCGCTTGCCTTGCAGGCTGCGGAGACGGTGTGCGGCTTTAGCGAGGGCCCAGACCCGTTGGTGGGAAGCCGAAAATAGGGATCAACACGCGTTGTGAGGAAATTGTGCTACATGATGTCATTGGCTGAGCGCTGGCCTAGTGCGTTTCTGGACCAGGCACAACACCGCCAGAGTTCTCGGAAGGGCCCAGACCAGCCATGGCGTAGTGGCTCTGTTCCAGTCCATTCCAATCGATTGTGTCAAGGCGCCTAACTCCGGTGCCTTTTTGACAGGAAGCGACTGAACCACTGAGAGATGTTCTACTTATCTTCTTCACTAAAAACCATTGTCTGCGAGCCAGACGCCGCGCGGGGACCTGACAGTAGGTGGATGGGGGTCAGTAGCTCGCAGAGCTGCATCGACCGACACCCCTGCACCACAGCCGTGAGGGGCATCTGCGACTGCCTTATGCATGCCAACTTGGAACCAAAACGCGCTACGGGGGGAGTCAGGCTCCGAGACCCATCAGGCCTCGCAGCATGACCAACTCATGGGGTTGCCCGGATGTTTCCCATGTTCAAGATTATCAATTGCCCATATCTGACAAATATTTCCGTAGGCCCTGTGTCTCGACCAAGTTCTGCCTGGTGCTTTATATGCTTGATCTCAAATCTACTCGCAACTCCCGAGTCAGTCCCACTTTGCGGGCAATCCTGCCACGAGCAACCAGCCCCGTCACCATGCTTGTTCTGGAGGGGCTCCATTGCAGTCGCAGAGCATTGGGAAAACACACTGTGAAGTGCCCTCCTTCCAGGGCAAATCCATATCTTCGGTATCCAGAGCTATAGCAGTGCACAGAGCTCCCCAGACGGAGTAACTAGTAACTTTCGCGGTCCGTGAGGCCAAATCAGCCCGTCATCCTACCGTGCGGTCATCCTACCGTGTCGCAGATCAAGAGAACAATTGCCTCAGACAGCCTAAACGTCATTTCAGGTGACTAACGCAGGCCAGAGTTTTTTACTGTCAAGTGGTGGGAGAGAGCTTTGCCATCGACCCATGCCGCTAAAAACGTCACGGCCCGCCACACCATGATGTCAGATCTTTGCCCATTTCTACACGCAAAACGGTAGCCTGCTCCTAAAGCGTCACCGTCCATAACGCGTGCAAATCCATGATCGGCCTCCATTACGTTTTCGCCCCTGCCGTCACACATACCCACGGCGACATCATCATCGCCGTTCATGAGCGCTGTGACACATTGACACAGTATTCTGGCATGCACGCTGAAGCCTATCTTTCCCCTCCATCCAGACGATCTGTGACCATCACCACTGATGCTGATCACTCAGCACAGTCTGGAGAGAGTATCGACACACGCCTAGTCACCGATGCGACATCTCATCGTATCTCACCAATTTGATGCTCGACACGATGACAAATTCGAGGCTGACTCGTCCTAGCCAGCTTTTGTTTCTCTATTGGAGGCAATTATCGATGAGACTCCCTATGTCGAGATCCCGGCCACCCTCCCTCTCATTTATGTCGCATTCCATAAGCATCTTTGACGCCTGGGCTATCGTGTAAATCATCTAAGAGCCTAATGTCGATGATACGTGATGACGCCCTCGCCCGGGATTTCACACCCCATACCAGGAGTAGGATTCAGTGAAGCTCCAAACTTGTTGAATGCACGATGGTTGCTGCAAGGCTTTGCTGGGGACTGGGATCGACCAAGCTGAGAGGCGGCGGCCTCTGCATATTTGCCGATCATGGACAACTTTGTCCAACTTTTTACCTGCCTGCCTGCTCCACGGGCCAGGGCAGTAGGGGAAGGATCGTCGTCGGTGGACTGATGCTACTTGACTGCTGTACGAGAGACATGCTCTGCTGAGTTGTTGACCCCAAACAGGCCTGCTTTCAGGTAGATGGGGTCTACATCCAGAACGACGATCATCTCACCGTACATATACCTCTGCATGTGTATATACCCTTGACCCAGCTCGTCCTCCCCTTTCTTCTGCAGTGTTCAACTGGACTCAATGATTGGGCTCCTACGATCCCAAGGTCGGATGACGAAAGCTTGCAGAGAATAATCGATATTTGCGACGAAGCTAACAATCAAAGACGCTTCAGGTACGTAGATGACTGCTGGTGGGTATGATTTGCAGCTCAGTCCCACATGGTGCTGCTCGTGCTCTATTCCGAATTTGCGATCTTCACTTGTATACATCGGCACCCAACGATTATTCCAATGGATTCATTGTCTAGCAAGGAGGTATGGAAGTATCCGACGCGAGATCCTCATATCCACCCTACAACCTACCTATCGGCCCAATCATACTAGGAAGCACGTCCCTTCGACCTTTCTCGAGAGTAGATCTGGTGAGGCAACACATAGCCCACTTTTAGAGGACGGTCAAACGGTAGAGCTACTGGGGGCGCGAATTCTGGGGAGAGATGTGTTGCCAAAATGTTATGAGACATCCAGCCATGCGCCCCAGAACATAGTTTTTACATGAAGGTCTATGGATGTAGAGCTTAATAGAGTAGTTTCTCAGCACGCGTTCTGAAAGGCAAGCTAATGCAACCATGACATGTCTTTCGCTGTTACCTCATGCATCTCCGCTCGTACCTAAGCAAATAAAACAAACAAGAACAACAAACAAAACACGGGGCAGGGTGGGCAACTTGCTTAGTTGGCATGCAGCTTAAGGTTCACATTTGGAATTAAGGTAAGTAGTATGTTTATGTGGATGGCGTCACCAACTGCTGTCTCCAATTTGAATGAACAGATAGCGTGCCTGTAGCTTGAACCATCTAGGGTAGGAGGATCTGGGTCGGCAGCAGGCTAAGAAAGCTTAGATTCATACACCCGCTTAGTCAGGAAGCTCCCACTGAGATCACGTGAGATCCCGGTTGCTTGTTGCTCCTTCAACTCCACCCTCGGCCCCGAGAACGCCAAAGCTCTCGGCGATGTGCTTCCCGCTCAGGATGGGCTATCTAATAAGAATCGATTATTGCGCAAAAGGGGTCGTGGCATGTCACTGTGAAAATAGAAAGAAACCCGATCGCATTCCTCTCCTGTCTGGATTAATCATTAGATGACAAATTCACGCTTATTAGCAAGCAATAAATGAGAGTGCAGGCTCATTGGGAGCCTCCGTGTGAGACAGTTGAGAATCGGGCTAACAAACGAGCGCGGTGCTTACATAAACCGCGCGCTTGATGCATCTTGGCCAATCGCAGGCCTTGACGCTGGCTTCCCGCCTACGCGCCAGGACCCACATGCACTTTATAGCGGGCGGAATGAAGAAAAGTCGCCGAGGGAGGAATAATTTCTTGCAAGTGTATGGCTTGTGTTGGGACTTGGGTGTTTCTAAGATGAATTGCATGAGTCCGCACGCTCTAGGCCTCCCGGGGAACACTGGCCCGGGAGAAGAGAAAAGTTCTGCAATCTCTATAAAGTGTTGGATGCAGCACACTCGTTGAACCCGAGCTTCCCGAGTACTCACACACAATCCCAAATCTACCAAATCGTTTTGCTTCTAGCTGTGTTTGAATAGATTGGTCAATAGCCGATTTGATCCTCCGGGCACCGAATAGACCATCCAACCACATACAATCTTCCCACCACCAACAATATGAAGAACATCGTCGTACTAGGCGCTGGCCTTGGTGCTATACCAGTCATTCGAAGTGCCATGAAGGACATTGTCCTCAGCAGCAAGGACTACAAGTTGATCGTTGTTGCCCCTAATACCCACTTCCACTATCCCATTGCGATGCCCCGTGTCATCGTTCCTGGACAGATTCCCGACGACAAGGTATTTCTTCCTCTCGACTCGCTGTTCAAATCATACCCCGCCGAGAAGTTCGAATTCCTGGTTGGAGAGGCCAAGGCCCTTGCTCCCGCAGACAAGACCATCACCGTCTCGCTCAACGCTGGTGAGGAGCGCTCAGTGACTTACGACGCCCTCATCATCGCCACGGGCGCCTCCTCTAGGGATAGCATGCCATGGAAGACTGTCGGCACCACCGAAAAGACCAAGGAGGAGGTCAAGAGGATCCGCGAAGAGATCAAGAATGCCAAGACCATCGTCGTCGCTGGTGGCGGTCTTACAGGAAGCGAGACGGCGGGCGAGCTTGGTTTCGAGTACGGCAAGAGTGGAAAGAAGGAGATTTACTTTGTTCACTCCGACGCTCAGCCGCTGTACTCCCAGACGCTTGACAGCGTCCGCAAGCAGGTCAGGATTGAGCTCGAGAAGATGAAGGTCAAGCTCATCTCCAACTCGACCGTCACTAGCACAAAGCGCGACGGCAGCGACATCACCGTGGAGATCCTGAACCAAAACGGCGAGACGAGGACGATCAAGGCTCAGGCCTACATCCCGGCAACTGGCGTGGCGCCCAACAGCGGCTTCGCACCCAAGGAGCTGCTCGATGAAAGAGGCTACTTCAAGCAGACAAAGACTCTGCAGTTGGAGGGCCACAGCGACATCTTCGTCGTCGGCGATGTTGGCAACAAGGAGCCCTCCAAGGCTATGATCACCGAGGCACAGGCTAACCATGTTATCAAGGCTCTGCCTGGTTTCATCCTCCGCAAGGAGTCTGTCCCGGAGTACAAGCCGGCGGATAAGGAGATGGCCGCTGTCACCCTGGGCCGAAGCAAGGGCACGGGCCAGATGGGCACCATGAAGCTGCCCAGCTTCATGGTTTGGTTCCTCAAGGGCAGGTCGATGTTCGTCGAGAAGGTGCCAGCCTTCCTGGTGGCCAAATAAGGGAGCCGGCCATGGCTGAGATGGGGGTTTGGATGACGTTTAATGTGACCGTACTTTGGGACTCGGCGTGGCGTTTTCTGTGTCTGAGCAATTGGGGATTTTCACTAATTTCTTCGTCTCTGAGAAGAGCAAGCGCCGGTTTTTGTTTTCACTTAGAGTTTTTTTTTTATTTAATACCTTACCTAGGCGGTTGCTGCCCTCTGAATCTGATCTGCTTTGTTGATCATTCTGTGTCGGAGTGTCGTACGAAACGCATTCGTATTGATACGGTCACGCGCCAAACTAGAATCGTAATAAAAGCACAACAAGCATTGGCAAACTTTGAATAGCGCGATTCATAGCACTCAACTTCATGCTCATTGGTCGCAGTAGTACAGTGTAGAGGTAAGACAAGACAGGACCATGGGCGCCCCACAGGCTTGAATTAAAGGCAAGGGCCGTGGATCGATCATCCATGATTGGGATCCATCGTTGCGCTCTCCAACTTAAATCACAAAGCTTCTCTCCTAGTCTGCCACAGCTGTCCGCCCGGCGAAAGCTCTCGCCTCATCCGCAAGCTTTTTTTGGTGAAACAAATCCCTTTTGCTTTCCAATTCAGCAGTCCACCACATCGCGCCCTACCCTGATCCTTCGCGACCATTAATTATATGCTTCAGCCATCTTATTCTGGGGATCGTGTCCGTCCCTCGCTGCCTCTGCAGCCACCATCGACATGGATGGAGGCAGCGTAGCCCAAAAACCTGCTGGCGCCAGCATCCCGCGCGCCGTCAGGGAGGCCCTCTCCTATTGGGGAGTCTTCATCAACCAGTGCATCTGCAGCCGCCTGGAAACCGACCGGTTCGAATCGTTTGCCCGGCTTGCCTATACGAAGCACCCGCTACCGGCAGCAGCCATTGCCGATCTGTTCCTGCGTCCCCGACCTAACAATGACGAGAGTTTGGATCCGCGAATACCCCCGTACCTCCAGGTTCTCAACAATCTGGAATATACCGATGCGCCCAGCATATTCAGAGCTCTATACAAGTATTCGTCGTCACATGCGCTAGTCGAGCGACAGCAGCTCCCTCCCAACGGCGAAGAGGAAAATAAAGCTAAAGATGGCGCCGATGGGGAGGGGAAAGGCTCAGGAGAAGGGGAGAACAAGGAAAACTCGGACAAGCCTTTGCGGTGGAGGAATTCGTACTGGGCCGAAGACCACATATTCTACGCGATTACGAGATCGATCGTGGAGGGCCGGGCGGTAAGAGATTCAACGACGGCTCTAGAAGTAGTGGAGATTCTGTCGAAATGGATGGGTCTGTTCACAGCGGCCTCGGCGGCATTTGCGACGGATTTGCTGGGAGAGATGCAGAGCGCACAAGTCGAGTTCGAGTCGTCAAGAGCCGGTCTCGTGGCCGTGCTCATGTGTCTTCGAGACAACCCAGCGCTGCTGCACGCCATCGCTCGCCCCATAGCGAAAGGTATACTGCATCCTCTCATGTCGCGGCAATATCCCGAGTCTGCCTTTACTGACCTACGGCTCATAGCTGCCCGCAAGGATCTCGCTGAGAACCTGTCCAACTTCGTGCCCACTCTACATCTGGGCAACTCGATCACAGAAAGGGGCATTTTCGAGAAGCTGGAGAACTTCCGAACCGTGACTCTGGCAAGCCTTGACCCAATCGATGAGAAGAAGCAGGCGGCAGATGCTGCAATAAGTGAGATCATTGACTCGGCTGTGGGGGGCCTTGAGTCTTTCGTTATTGATGATATTCCTTTTACTAATACCCGTGCGGGTTTGTACATTTACGTCAGCGCCTTGGTACGCTCAACTCTATCCTCCTTCAGCTTCCACTGTTTGATTTGCCTTGGGTATTGACGACTGAACAGCTAGTTGGACGGCCGTTGGTGGATGATGCTACCCTCTTCAGCTACCTAACAAACCGCTACCAAGTAAGTTACCCGTTGATGTCTTTGCTGTTCCTTTGTTTGTCATAAATAGAGAGAAGGGAGTATGCGGAGCAAGCTAACCCCAAACCTAGGGCAACATTCAAGCTGCAGCAATCGACCTCATTCTGGCGGCCTTTGACGTTCTCGCCAATGCCGTTTTCAGGAACAGCGGCAAGGAGGATGCCCAGCTACTTCGATCATTCCTGATTAACAAAGTGCCGTTGCTACTATGCCAACTCTTCGCCCCAGGGTTCGCAACCGCGTCGGCAGAAGTCTGCATTACGCAAGCTCTGGCCCAAGTAGACACAAGTCTCTTCCCAACCGCGTCTCTCATGTTTGACGAGTCACGGAACAATAACAATAACCCATATACCGAGAGCGCACGTGAGGAATTCTGTGCGGCTTGCGTGCTGCATGGCCTCGTGGAGCGAGAGCATGTGGAAAGAATCCTGGGAGAGATGTCCCTGGGGTATGAGCCAAAAAAGTACTCCAAGGACGATTTGGTTCGGGATTATTTATCTCAAACCGATAAAATCAGCGGGGTCGTCGCAGATCTCGACAAGATGGACGGGAATGTCGGCGCTGTTTGCCAGGCAATTGTAGAGGTTCGATCATGGTGGTCTGAAAGTGTGAGACGGGATTGCTAATTGGTTATCACAGGTCATTCGACAACTTTGCAGCGGTAAGGAAACGATGTCTTTGAAGTCGTTATGTATTGAGCTCGTCCAAAAACCGCAAGCCCTCGATATCTTGCTCTTGTTCGAGAGAGTGCCGACTATTTTGGCACCAATTTGCCAATTACTCGATAAGTGGCACTACGAGGAGGACCAGGCAGAATACCAACCGGTCTACGAAGAGTTCGGCGGCATTCTCCTCTTGGTCTTCACCTTTGTCAACCGCTATAATCTCTCGCCTGCCGATCTGGGTCTGTACTCTGCAAATTCAAGCGTGCGAAAGATTCTTAGCCGGTCACATATGAATTACGACATGGAAGGGTTGTCAGACCAGGAGAAGCAGCACCTCGGGGGTTGGATACAAGGGCTCTTTGGAAGCGAGGCGGGTGGCTTGGGCGATGAGCTCATGTCCTCGTGCCCTCCCCAAAACTTCTATCTGATAGTAGCACCCTTGTTTTGCAACATTGTCATTGGTTATGCTCACGGGCATCTCACGGACGAAAGCCTTAAGAGTGGTGTCGAATGTAGGTTCTCACACACTGCCCTCATGCTCTCTCCTTATTGATGTTTGGGGGATTATTCTAACATGGGCTGTACAGTCTTCGTGGAACCGTTCTTATTACCGTCGCTTGTCCCGGCGATCAAGTTTCTTGCAGACTACCTTTGGATTGATCAGAAGGAGCAAAAAGCCGTTCTCAAGGTGCTCCAACTTTTCCTGCTTCCCAACGCAATCTCCACTGAAGCTAGTTCTATGCTCGCTTCTGTAAAGAAGATCATCGCAACGCCACTTGAGCATGCTCTTCGCACGTACCAACGCCGTGATCCACAAAACCAGGAAATCAACCCCTTACTCAGTGCTATCAAAGAGAGCATCCTAATTTCCAGGCGGACGGGCCTGGCGGAAAACAACGAACTTGAGCAGTGGGCTCAAGCGCCACCAAGTGGCTTCTGGAGTTCGATCAAGACTACGACTCAGGGTCTCGTCCAGTGGAGTGCACAATGGAGTCTGCAGCCCAATATTATGCCTACTACTTATACCCATCGGCAAATCATTGCTGGTATCAATATGATGTCGGCGCAGAGAGTGTTGAGCGCTATAATAGACGAGGTCAAAACAGCGACCGAGGACACCAGGGCGCAATCGCCAAGGGGCAACATTCAGCCTGGTGACGTGAGAGTGCAAGCGGCCTACGATGTGGCCACGGCGCTCATCTGCGCGCCAAATGTAACCAATGAGCCTCCGGCACCGAGCGTCGAGAACCCTGGGGATGAGCCACAGCCAGTCATACCAACCCTTCAACGAGCACTCACGCTACGTGACGCCCTGAGGCTGGAGGCGCAGGGTTTCAAGGCGACGCAGAAGAAGGATCCAATCCTAGCGGAGATTATTGTACGTTTACATCGCAAGGTCGAGGCACAGATGCAGATCAACCTTCCCCCTGCGCCCCCGATGCTTCCGGCGCCTGACATGACTCTTGACATGAGTGCCGCCCCGGAGGTCTCGCTGAACGACGCAATGGCAGCCATGCAGAATGATGTCGGGGGTGCAGGCCTGGATATGTCGGGGATTGACGGCCTTGGAGGTCCCTCGTCGGCTGGCGTCGGTGACCCGAATGGAGACGGCGACTTATTTGGCATTGATAGCACCAGCCTGGATGACTTTGATTGGGGTAGCACAATGGAGCTGGGTTAGGGACACGATTTATCAGCCTGGCGTTCGGTGCTTGGTTAGTCTTGGGGAGCTGGGTACGGAGTTTGGTAGCTCAATTTTGACGGCGAGGAGATTTGGACATTCATGCAGGCGGTTTCCATCTATGTTGTAGCCACTCCAGGCATCAGACAGGGAGCTCGGGCAGATAATTAGAACATACTAGCCTGGCAAGATGCTTCCATGCACGACATGCACGCGATCCACTGTCTGGGGAAAGTTGACGCCGCTTCCGGGATGCGATAGTGGCCGCTGAGTCCGGCTGTGCCTTAACTTAGCCGCCGGTCGCATTGTTGCAGTCATTGTCAATCGCCATAAGCAAGGCCAGCTACACGCATGATTACATCACGGAGTCTGTTGGGGGGTATAAATTCATGCCTCTACCCGAACCTTTCATACCAAGAGAAGTCAGAACCTTTTAACATACATACTAATAAGCATAGGCATCAACATCTCGAAGGAACTCTACCAGGGGCTGCTAGTATAAATCAGCCATGGCCCCCTCCCCCGGTGGGAAGCTCATAACCACACCTCTCTCCAAGCTGCGCTGTCAGTATCTGATGTTACCCCTACTGCCCGCCCAGAGTCTAGTCAGTGACTACCTAGAATGAAGGATAACATGCTGGAACGATAGATTGAATGGGATAACAGGGTTGCCGTCAGTAAGGTTTGACTCTTCTGATAGCCAGTCCGTGCTATAAGAAGTGTTTTGTATGGCGCCTGGCTGGCTATCTGCAGAGCCAAACCTTACTGACGACAACCTTATTATCCCGGAGTATGATGACCCAACATTCAACCCTATGGTTCTAGCATGTCATGTGTTTCATCTAGGCAATACCGGATTCAATCCCTAGGGAGCGAGGGCTAGGACAGTGCCGAGAGGGAGACCCACCCCTCATTCCCGTGTCCCCACAGAGCAGCGGCCACGTTGGGCAATACTGGGGAAGGATGGAATGGATGGGCGATGTTTACTAGAAGTTTTAGGGTAGCGGGTGCAGCTGAGGCCAGATTGCACTGGAGCTACCTGCTGAAGGGAGCTGGAGATTGGAGCCTCCACGCTAAGTCGCACGCCAACACGCCACACACGACTGCCGTTGTGGCCCTGTCCGACCTGCTGCCCAAGCCCAGGCCAATTCATTCATTCATTCTACTCCCTTCCTTCCACCTCCATCGACAACCTCACCACCACCTCCTCCCACCCCCGACAGCAGTTTCGAGCTGAGGGACCCCCAATTGCACTTCGCTGCCCGTCTCTTTTCCGCCGCCATGTTCTTCACGCAGTCTCTTCTGGCCCTGCTGGCTGTCCAGGTCTTTGGTGCCGCCGCCCAGGTAGGTCTTGTCCAAGCTCCGTCCGACCCAATGGGTGCGCATCGATGCATTGTCTTGCGACCACCTTCGTATCTGCTCATCTGCTGACTTGCTCTCAATCAAGGCCGACGCCAAGCCCTCCGCGCCCGCTGAGCCTCCCACCCTCAATGCGAAGATCAAGACGAGCTTCCCCGACTCGGACATTCTTGGCGTCAAGATCCTGAACGGCCGCCCTACCAATGCCCTCATTGATATTGAGAACCAGGAGGCTGGCCCAATCATCGTCTCCTTCGTCACCGGCAACGTCAAGCACACCAAGCAGCTCCCTGCCGAAGCTCCGGCCTACCAGTCCATCCTGCACAACATCACCGCGGTGCAGTACAGCACCAAGATTGAGGCTGGCGAGAAGAAGGCTCTCCCATTCTCCTTCGCCCTCGACAAGCAGCCCCAGGATGTGATGGTCCAGCTCACTGCCATTGTTTCCAACAGCAATGGCGACGTCGTCCCCGTCGTCGTTTTCGACGACAAGGCGTCCATTGTCGAGGCTCCCGTCAGCTTCTTTGACCCCCAGATGTGAGTCTAGTCCCCTCCCGGAGCTTAATCACGCCGCGCATTGTCCCTCTACAGAAGCTAACCCGGCTCAGCATCTTCCTCTACCTCTTCCTCTCCGCCGCTTTCGTTGGTGCCCTGTACTTTGTCTACAAGACCTGGGTCGAGACTCTGCTGCCGGCCGCTAAGCGCGCCCCCAAGACTCCCAAGAAGGCCAAGAAGATCGAAAACGACGGTGCTCTCTCCGGCTCCGAGTCCATCACCGTCTCTCCCACCGGCAAGACCTACGACGAGAGCTGGATCCCTGACCACCACATCAACCGCCCCCCGACCAAGCGCGGCAAGTCCGCCAAGGGCAAGAAGGTCGAGTAAATCGCCGTGGGGCGGCATAGCTCGAATGCCAATGGCGGATAGTAGCCGCAATTGGCATGCGCCAGGGGAGAGCCGTAATTGGTCTCTCCGGGCATTCATATTCGACCACCGTGATTCTTAAAACCTACTCTTCTTTCATACGAGAGGCGGTCTGAAAAGGAATCCATGTCTTATCAATGTATCTCTTATTTTGGGTATTTCAATCAGGAGAAGGAAGGGGAATAAAGCACCCGGAAAAGCCGACAATGGCATCGAGAATCAAACTTGAGGTTAGAGTCGATAGTACTTGTAATTGGTGAAATCGTGGGTTTTGCAAATGTAAGAAACTATTTTAGAGAGAGAAAAAGATATTGGCATTTGGAATTCCCACTCACGGAGTAGGGGACCCTCTTCATTTACTTTTCAAACATGTGTGTGTGATATGACATATATGAGCTTCGCTGCTTTTTTTTTTTTTCAATCCACCCATCATCCCACTCGTCAATCGCTATGCGCCGCTTTAGATAATGATATAACAGAAGCAATCCAGACTATTCAAACAGAGGTTTTGATCATGGTTATATAGGAAAAAAGGGGGGAGGGGAGGATAGAGGTCACTACATCACAGAGCACTCCAACCCGTACATGGCCCTTTCGACGCTCCTCCGCACCTGGTACCAGTCTGCCCTCCGCTGCGCGTACTCGTACACCTCCTCTGCGCGGAAGACGCCGCTGAAGCGGTCTCCATCAGCGATGACGGTCGCCATGTCCTTGGCATGCGAGGGGTCGATGAGGTAGATCTGGCTCAGCTCGCGCAGGGCGCGGAAGTAGGGGAGGATGTCCGGGTTGCGGAGGGACCGGACGTACTCGAAGTAGATGGTCATGTCGGCGATGAGAGGGACGGCGCCGTCGATGGAGATGCGCTGGCGCTTGAGGTGCTTGCAGATGGCGGTGAACAGGCGGAGGCCGACCTCGGCGTTGAAGACGTCGAGCATGGACTTCTCGGTGGTGCCGGTGAGCATCTTGGTGTGGGAGGAGACGAGCTCGACGATGCGCTGCGCGGTGGGCGTGGGGCCGATGTTGAAGCTGCCGCTTGCTGCTGGAGGAGCCGGCGCCGCGGCAGACGCGAAGGGGTTGGGCGCCCCGGAGCCTAGAATGCCGGTGGAAGATTCTGAAGCATCGTAGCCGGGGTTGTAATCTGTTGGAAGCTGCATGGTGGCCTGGAGGTACTCGACCTCGTCCATGAGAGCATCGATACCCTTGTTCAGTCCCGCGGCGACGTTCTCGTCCAGCATTTGCTCAAACTTCTTTTTAGCCAGGCCAGCCGGATCCAGGAAGTCGTTTTTATCGGCAATCTTGGGCGCAGCCAGCTGCTGCTCGTAGAATACATCCACCATCTGTGAGATGAGGTCGCCCACGTTGACAAGCTCGATGAACATCACCAGAGGGGCGACGCCTTGTTTCTCGTGGCTCGAGGCCTCGCGAGGGTTATAGTGAGAAAGACTTTCAACGGCACGCTGAAATCCACCCTTGACGTGGCCCTGGCCGAGGATTCGTAGCAAAACGACGAAGATGTTGGCGCACTGCTCTCGTGCCTCCTCACCTACTTGACCGCCCAATTGGATAAAGACTGCCGCCCGCCCCAGACTCGTCTTTGCAGAGTGGACGAGGTTGAGGGCCACCTCGATGCTGAAGAGAGACTTTATGCCCTCCAGCTTCGTTGCCATCAGGGCAGCCTTGGCTGCTAACTCATCTTTGGGTGCGTCCTCGGGCAGTCCAGTTTTGCCATCGAGACCTCCAAATCCAGGAGTTTGGGGTCTCGAAGGTTGTGGTGTTCCGACCGATGAGCCGTTTGCCGTCACGGCTGTGGGCTTCGAACTAGAGCTATTGTTGGCAAAGGTCGAGCCGATGTTTGGCAGGACTGTGACGGGCATCATCACCACTTTCTTGAAGGAGCTCAAGAAATCCTTCTTGTCAGCAGAGCGGTTGAAGTTGGCCATGTAGAAAGATTCCAGCGACGAGTCCTGCTCCGAAAGCTTCTTATCCCAGGCGTCGACTTCTGACTCGGCCTGTTTGGTGAAGAAATCCAGTTCTTCTTGCAAATATAGATCGAGATGAGGTTCAAAGACGCTCAATGCCAGCTCCCTTGCCTTTTCCTTCAAATCAAGTTCTGAATCGTTCGGTAACTGCAAAGACTGGAAAAATTGCAAGGTTTGCTCAAACACACCCGATACGGCCTTCAGGTATGCCGCAATGCTTCGCTCATGAGCCTCGTCAAAAAGCGGCGTTGTGTACTCCATGATGATATCATCTCTAATTTTATCTGCCAGTGCCCAGAAAGCTATACTTGGCTGAGGGAAGATGCGCTCTAAAATAGGTGTTTGGTCATTGAGCTTGGCCAAGATGAGGTCAAGGAATTGCTGTGATGGCTCCAGCGATATCTCATCTGGATTCTCACGACTCATGCAGTTGACCGGGCTCACCATGAGAGTTTTGTCCTCGAAGATGGGATGCTTGTGAATGAACAGCTCGATGCCGCTCCGAGAGCCATCCAAGATATGGAGCACGTTGGCATACCGGCGCATTCTCCCGTCGACATCCCAGAACTCGTATCCCTGCTCAAACTCTCGCAGCACGGCACTCTCGAAGATGCTCATCATGTGCTGTATCTTCTCGTCTCGATCAAGAGATGCCTCCGCCCAATCGCTTTTTGCGAACCGTTTCAAGTTGGCTAGCATCTGAGCTTGACTCTCTGGATCCCGGAAGGCCTCGAAAACAATGGGATCGGCATGGGTCTGCGCCGTGATGAGATCATAGTAGAACGGAGCGAGGGCGCCGTAGATCTTGCCGTACTCCTGCCGGGCACCTCCCCGGATGCTCTTGACGTTCTTGAAAACATCGAGGTACTTGGATGGGTCGTCTGAGGCGTTCCGGACAGGGGCGCTCGTCGTCCCGATGGTCATGGTCTGGAAGCCATCTTGCAAACCCGATGCCGCTCGCTTCTTCGACTCCTCCTCCTCCTCAGCGACGTCGAACAGGGTGGACGAGGCTTGCCTGGTGCCATTGGTCTTGGCCTCGCCCGGGGCGCCAGCCTTGGCCCTCAGAGCTGCCTCTTTGCGTTTCCGGGCCATGTCTTCAAATCGCTGTCTCGCCTCGAGCTCGTTCCAGCAACCCATGGCCTTGAGCCGCGCTACCCATCGTGTGTCGTCATATACCATCTCCTGGAATCGCCAGGACGCGCGGGCGAATCGCATCTGGTCGGCGACGGGGAGGTAATCGAGGATTGCCACGAGGATCTCTACATTCAGCAAAGCTACACATCAGCATCCTCTCCCGGCAAGCAGTTACGGTCCAGGCAGCAAAGAGAACGAGGGACAACCTACCGGCGGGGAGATTTGCCCTGGGGTCCACGATTGAGGTGGCATGCAAGGCATTGAGAATGCCGCTGCTGCGGTTCCCGCCGCGGGCAGCAGTGCTCTTGGATCGATACATTTTCTGTCCCAGCAGGAGATGACGGATCGGAGCTTCGACTAGAGGGCGGCCAGAGGAGGAATGATGCAGCGTCGGCAGCAGTAGCACCGCCGGTTATGGTCGTCCAGGGAATATGCACAAACAATACATCAGCCACAAGACAATACTAGGCCAGGGACCAGTATCATGATCAGACGAATAGGAGCTGCAGGCGATGCGAGGAATTGGAGAGGTGTCTCTAGGTGAGGGGGCGGCCTGCGTGTAGGATCAATTGGAGATGTTGATGACGGGATGGTGAGGCTAGCACAGGTTGACAGCTTGCCCTACGGTAAGCACCTGCTTTAGTGCTGGAGGCCTGTATCTTAGTGAGGTGGAGGTGCTCCTCACCAAGAGACAGCGATGTGCGGTGAGGTCGCGTGGCTTGAGGTGGCTTGTGGGGTCGTCGCCACGCTCGATGATCTGAGAAGCGGAATAGAGGATTAAAATACGAGCTCGTAAAATTCAACCCCGCCAATATGATAGGTTTGCCAGCGGTCACAAAACAACAACAGATTCAATGCTTCCGTATATGGTCTCTGTTTTTACCAAATATATGTATAAACCTGCATCAAATCTCAAAACTCCGCAATGATGAGTACCCAGAAGCCCCCCAGATAAACGAAGGGAAAATCAATCGAACTTATATCCTCAGCCGTTCCAGCAACGGAGCGGCTCTGCAAACCCACTGGGCCATCCTCCCAATGAACCGGATGGATGCTTTCACTTTTGAGGCGCTGTGTCTCTATATCAATCAAACAAAATGCCGTAGTCTGAAATCAGCTTTAATCTAGGAATGTAAATAGATGGGTGTGAAGAACGTTCATAGCTCTGGTGGCTTCGCTGGCCTCGACGACGCATGAAATGTTAATCTCGCTGGCACCTATTGGCACGATATTGTTAGCAAAAAGAGTCGCCTTTGTTAGTTGGAGCCATCTCACCTTGGGAAATCATCTCCAAATTGATCTGGTGGTCACCCAGAACGGAGAACATGCGTCCGGCAATACCAGTCATCTGCTTCATATCTGCGCCGACGAGACTCAGGATAGCCATGTTGGGGTGGATTGTGACCTCGCCAATCTCCTCGAGTAGCTTCTGGGCCTTCTTCAGATGATCGCTATCCAGGCCGCCAGAATGGATGGCGAGCGACACATAGACCTCACTCGTGGAGATCAGATCCACGGAAATGCGGTTGTCGTTTAAAATGGAGAAAACCTTGGCGAAGAACCCGTGAGATATAGACCGCTTGTTCGAGTGGATATTCAGCACGCTGATGCGGTCCTTGATGGTAACTGCGGTCGGTCGTCTGGGTTTCCTGGAACGTGGTGATCCAGGCGATGATCCACCGTTCACGACCCCGTTCCCGTTTACAGATGCTCTACGAGGCTTCGGTACAACCAGGGTTCCGTTGCCTCTCGGGTTGTTGACGTTCTTGATGCGAATTGGGATGGGAGGCTTTGCGTGGATGACTTGGTCCATTGTGAGGTGGTGGATGACCTCGGAACCGTAAAAGGTCAACTCTGCTGCCTCAGATGGCGTAATGGAGGATAAGAGACATGCGGTGGGCACTTTGCTGGGGTCTGCAGTGAAGATGCCGTCCACTTCCTTCCAGATCTGGAGCTCTTGAGCTCCGAGGCCGACGGCGCAGAGGGAAGCGCACAGATCAGTGTAACCACGGCCAATGTCGCCCTCCATCAGACTGCCAGGTACGTTTCCAAAGAATCCAGTGACGACAGGGACTCGGTTCTCGCAAGCGGCAATCTTCTTGGCAAATACAGCACCGGCTGTGTCAAAGAAGGCCTGGTCAACACGGGTATTCGCACCTGCGTGGAAAGCGTCACTGAGATCAATGTATTCGGCCTCAACGCCCTATTGATGGTTCGCTATATTAGTACCCAGCCCACAAGGATATGTGAATGAATGGAAACGTACCAGATTGTGTAACAGAGTGGTCATGAACAGACAGCTCAGCTTCTCGCCAAAGCTAATGACCCGATCTTTCGATCTCGCATTGATCTCCAAGTTAAACCGTTTGGCAGCGACGATGTACTCAATGATCTCCTGGCACTCATTCTTGAGGCGCTCGACGAGAGCCTGTCTCAGCTTTTCGTCACTGACGAATGTCTCGGCGGCGAAAATGTGATCATTGCAGATTTCAAGGATGAGCCCATTTGCCTGCTGGATAAGGCCTTGCTGCTCATCATCGGTGGCTGATGCTTTGCTGACAGCTCTCAATTTTTCATACACAGCAAGAAGTCTAAGATATATCATTCATTGTGAGCAAAAATTGTCTACTTCATTTCTTCGAAACTGTTGACGGAATGAAGATGGAAGTCAAAATAAATAAAGGACTGTTTAACTCACCGGCTGGTTGTGCCTTCTGCCTTCTTCCCCGTACTCCGGGCGGAGCAAACAACGACGACTCGGTTCTTGGATAGACTTGCTCTGCAAGCGAAAATGGAGTGAATCATTAGTGACCGATCTGGTACGTAATGTCTCGGACCGTGGGACAAGACCGGGGCCCCGTGGCCAACGATATGCAGGTACAAGAAAACAGGTCACACAAGGGGTGAACATACCGGACAATATCATGAGCAATCTAAATTGTGAACCACCCAGGTTAGCGGAAGCCGCAAGAGATATATCCAAAACACTCTCGTACTAGTCCAGAAATGATGTGAAATTACAGTGAAAAGAAGGCCGGTTTGATAAACAGATGATGATAGCAGACGGGGATAAGCAGGTATTTGCGTCGTATTTCAACATACCTTGTCTGGGAACTTTCCAACACTGGTGCCGCCGAATTTCTGGACGACCCAGCCGAGGCTGGGATCGTTCTGGTAAATGCTCATCTTGATGGCTTTCGCGTCTTCTGGACGGTCTTCAACACCCCTCTCTCCCTCGGGCGCTCTTTTCTCCCCTTTTTCTTTTCTTTCTGAACAAAGAAAATCAGACACCGATAGCTCTCTGGATGAACCTGCCGATTGTTCTTCACTGTTCCTTGCTTCTCTCACTATTCCGACTCAGAACCTATAAACCACTTGTTAAACATATATCTTTAATAAGTCCAATCTATGGATGCTGACTGAGAAGGCAATGAGGGGATTGAAGATAGGAAGGAGATGTCCGTAGCTAGCACGAGCTGGAGATCGCATGCATGTGCGTGCCGAGCGTCGTCAACGACTTGCATGAGCCAATATCACTCAACCTCGAATTTTTAGCCCGTGACGGCCAGAGGGAAATAACAAGGCCAATTGCCGATGACCAGTCTGGGGATGAACGGAACGGGTTGCAGGGTCCAGCTGGCAACATGCATGCATTGCATACACGAATACATCGACATACCTTTGTTTGTGACGCTGGTGCGGAAAGTACAGCAATAGTCTCTTTCTCAGCCTTTCCGATCAGTTTCCCTTTTTTTTTTTCAGCCGAGCGATGACTGTGTCACCCGCTAATTATATCTGGCGCCCGGAGCCTTTTTTTGGGGTGAGGTAGAGGCAGCAAGAAAAATGGGACGCCGGCACCGGCTCTAGCCCGCAAACCCGGACCTGAACTTGCCTTGATTCAGTCCCACTGATGGATGAGCCTAGAAAGAGCGATGAGATTGGGGAGGGTGGGAGGGGTGGTGGAAGCTGGAATTGGAGCGGAGGGACCCGGCTGGGAGCCACCGAAAGTGCCCAATTGGGTGTCAAGACAGATGATGCGACGCGCACGTTTCCTGGGCCGGCGGGAGCGTACTGTGATGTGTTCACGCTTGGTATACAGGTGAATTGCTGGAAATAGATACTGCTCCGGTCAGTACTTGCTTGAGATGGAATTGCGAATGTGCGGCTGACCTTGGACTGAAGCCGCGAACAGAGGAAGTGGTGGGAGGACGGCTGAGACTGATGCGAGGAGGGTGTGTAGTTGATGGATTAAATCACACCTGTTACCAATGCGCCAACCGATATCTGCTTCCCGCTCGCACCCAAGCTTATCCCCAGGCAAGCAAGTGTCCAAGCACACACATTACAGAGTTTGAGCGTGGCATCACACGGTGGGAGGCCGTTTTAATAGCGGCGGTGCGTAGGGTAGGCGATGCTCCAAGTCCCCCTCCACCACTGCAAGCCGTAAACGGAACCAGTTACACGCGCGGCGTTACACTTGACTCTTCGGTACATCCCCAAGAGCATGCAGAGTGGGGGGTAGAACGGCCATCGTCACCCTCGCCTGGCCTGTCTTGGCGTGGGCTATGACTCGAAGCGTCCACGGCGGCGTCTTTCGTGCAGCGCATATTGGCGATGGGTCACCTCCCACTCCGTCTTCGGCACACGAGCCAATTGCGGCCCGAGGCTCATGCACAGCACCCAGAGCTGCAGCTGTGCCAACCTGCAAATATGTAAATACGTGATATAATATCTTCATGTGTTCTGCAGCTCGCACTTACATCACATTGTCTCACCACTGACTCCGTCATGTGCTTCCCACCTCCTCTGCTGGTGTTTTCTCCTCACTTCCCTTGGTATTGTGTTGCATTGCCTTGGGCACTTGCTGCAAGCAGCGCAACCTGAGTGCACAATCCAGCATAACCGAACGACAGTTGCACGACATCTGATTCAGCGCTCCTCGCTCAACGACACTTATTTAGTCAACGCATATATTGTAGATGCACCTCCGTAGTGCTTGTTACCTATGCTTCCAACTATTTAATCAATCAAGTATGTGAAAGAAGACTCTATTCCAACCATCCGCCTTCACGCCTTGCGCCTTGCCGTCCCCATGAATGACTCCCGCCCAGAATAGGAAACACACGCCTTGCTTTTGTCCGAGCAAGTCCCCTTTGTAGTCCGTCGGAGCCTACTTCGTCGTGCTCGGCCATCCCACATGGCTTATCCCTTCATCCCTTCGTTTATCGTCAGAATTGATTAATTCTTCCCAACCAGGCTCCCGCAGGAGCAGATCGAAACAAAAAGTAATAAGAAAAAAAAAATAGATGGTAGAAAAGTAAGAACCCCCGGGTAAGCAAAAAAAAAAAAAAAAAAAGGAAACAGAATTAGAATCAAGGACCAAAACAATAAGGCAGGCCTCAATGTGCCCGCCAACCCAGTTTGCCAAACGCCAAGCCGCCACCCGTTGCATCACCCATTTTCCCCTTCTCCGTCTAATTATGTTTTTCCATGCCGATATTTCAGGCTGTCAAATCAGGGCCGGTGACAAGACCGGCCGTCTCTGACATGGAGAACTCGAATTTGTCCATTGTGAAGTCTTCTTCAGGTGTCCGAATACCGATGCCGCTATCGTCATGCGCATCCACACCATGCACTTCGCTGGCGGGCGGTTGACTGTCGTGATTTGCTGGTGGAAAAGGGGCTCGGCCCAGCTGCGGTTGAGTGACTTGTGGCATCTTCATGCCGACGGCGGCATCGCTGTTGCCGACTTCCTTGTGGTTGCCCTGCTGCGCAGTCGAGGGATGGGAATCTTGGGCTGGTGCCGTGTAAGTGATTCCCTGCTTCATGAACCCGCCGTGCTCTGCTAAAAAGCAGACCATTTCGTCTATCCACACCTTCGTTACCCACCATGTCCCATAGCTCTTCCCTTGAGCCAGAGTCAGGTCTCTCATCACAGCCGTCCCTACTCTTTCCACACACCAGACGATTTCGGAGTGAGAAGCGTATGGGAATCTGTCAGGAAGACTTCGCAAGAAGGCAACCCATTTATCTAGCACGTTTTCTGTTCCCTCGACGGAATTGCCACCGACATTAGGATTGGCCATGCTGGGTCTGTTCCCGTCTCTTGCTGCTACTTCGCCATATATCGTGAGAGCTTCCACGTCGCTGGGAATCTGAGTTGGGTCCAGCAGGTTGCGCATTTCGCCGATAATCAATTGGACGACGTCGTCCATGCCTCGTGTCGGAACACACTCTGCAACCTTGCGCACTCGAATCATGGTGATCCAGTCAAGATACATTTGGTCGCGGTTTGCAGGATTTGACAGCATGTTGGCTGCTGCGTGAGCTGTCAAGTTTACTCGGAGAGCTCGGTCTAGAAGTGCTGCAAATACAACAGCAGGGGCCTCCTTGGCTCGTATTACATGTTGTGGCTGTCCCTGAAAAGATAACCGAACGTGAGAAACGAGACGTTCCGAAATATTCCTTAGTGTGTCCAGAATTTGTTTCGGAAGCACTTGAAGTGTGATGTTGGATAAAATCTTCATCAGTCGTTGATACAAAACGAGGTCACATCCCTCAATCCACGGCGCCAGGTCTGGGTGGCCAAACAATTTTTGAACAGGCATAGTTAGTGTTCCCTGGAAGGATTGATACAGGTGGAAGAATGTCTTCTCTTTACAGAATCGAATGCACTCGACAAGAGATGTACAGTGGGATCGGTATAGAGCAGAGAGAGATTTGGCAGCATCAGGATCGGTTCCCTTGGGCAAGTAAGGGGTGATCTGGGGGAGAGGTAGTGGGTCGGAATGATTAAAGGCTTCGTCTTCTTCTGCCAGGAAGGATAGCCCGAGGGGTGTTTTCGTCGAAGCATTTTTCAGGTCGTCCATGGATTCTAAGTTGGGTTGATGGTATATGCTGTGTTGGTTAAACGACGGCTTGTGTGCGGCGTGACTTGTCATTGATAGTATATTGGTAGCATCCTCAGGTGAGGGAAGTGCACCGCCTTGCCAATTGGGACCAGCCTGAGGAGGTACGGTGCTGCAGGAGACGTTAGCTTGACCAATGATCATCTGCATGTAGTATTTTCGAAAGGTTTGGCATACCTGGATCGCTTCTCTTGTCTCTTGGGCTCGGGGAGGGACCGAGGTTGTTGAGGTGAAGGTTCCTTGAGATCCGGTTGATCTTCCAGGAGGGTGAAGTTGACATAGTGATACTTGGACTCTCCACGCACTCCCAAACGTCTGGTCTTAAGCCCTGGGAACAGTACGCGGACGAGCTTGCCGAAACTGGCAGGATTCAAAACTGTTATCCTCTCGGTGGCACAACGGGATGCATAGTTGGCATACACCCTTCCGCGAGGGACGGAGCCCTTTCCCTTTTCACAGACCGAGTTAATCCTTTGTTTGCTCGTTAGTGTCCTGGCTTTCAAAACGTAGGTTATCCCTCTGACCATTGCTTACCATAACATAGCAAACACTTGGCGTGCTCGTTCAGAATTGGGCCCGCGCTCGTTTCCATGGAGCTCGGAGGCGACATCTTGCAGACTGCGATGGCGGTTGGCACCAAAGAGTTGTCGCATTTCGAGCTCATTGTTGGCACTGGACTTGGAGCCGGTAGGCTTGGGAGCACCGACAAGAGCTGCCATTGGGTCACCTTCCTCATTGTCCTCTCGATCAAGCATCTGACTGTCTCCCTCGGTGAAGCTGGCATTGGGTCCAAACTGCTGCTCAGGCAATGGGTGCCTCGAGATATTGTCGTGCTGCTGGAATGGGTTGTGGTGGCCCATGTGTGCACTCATCGCAGCGTTCACAGAGAAGTCATGCCCGGCCGCCTGCATGTGAGTTGCGGCGTGCAGTATCATATCCTCGGGTGTCATCTGAGGAGGCGCGCCGAGGGCCTTCTGGTGAGCGGAGGCGTCCATCCATTGCCCAGTGTACATGTCTTGTGCGTCGGGGAAGCCACTGTGATCCACGGTTGGTTGTGTTGTTGCACTATGAATCGATGCAGTCGACCCGCGGGATAGCGGACGTTTTCTGGACTTGGCGCCGTTGCGCTGTGATAAACCATCTGGCGAGCGAAGCGTTAGCAAATAATTGGTTCAAGTGCTGCCTCGACCCTGTGGCATCCTGATCGATTGGGCAGTTGTTGTTGGCCGAGCTCGACGTACCTTGGTCCATGTTTGAGAACTGTTATGATTAGTATTGTCGTATGGGGTTTGTGCTACTCATCAACAAACAACATGGCCCTCTGGTTGTTCGAAACAGAACAGTGCAGCAGCGACGACGACGGGTATAAAATATGTAAAGTATGTAAAAAGCCCAATGTCCGCCTGTCCACGTAAAGAGTTGGGTTGAGCTGGCGGCGTGGGTGCTGCTTGCGCAAGGCGTTGTTGAATTATTTGTCGCTTGACTGTTATTGTGCTAATAGGATTGTTTACATGTTGCGAGGCCAACGGGGCGGGAGGAGAAAATCACGGGGCGGGTCAACGACAGTGCGGCGCCTTAGGTAAGCAGGCATGTTGCTCATTAGCGGGGATTCCTGAGCCGCTGGATGAGCGCCAGTGCGCTCCAGATGAACCTCACTCATTCTGGATTCCCGTCACTAGGTGCGATGCTCTCCGAGGTGTGTTTTATTTGACCGACGGGGCGCCGTGTCTGGGAGATTCAAACAAGCTCGCATCCCCTATCGTGCAGGATACAGTAGAATTAATTCCGCTGGCGGATTGGCTCGAAAAGGAGAAGACATGCATAAATGCCATGTGCAGGAAAAACAAAAATAAAGAAACATGCGGCTACGGCATTTTCTATGCACGGAAGGTCTGGGCTAAGATCAGGGCTACTTATCAGTCCCGTCGTGATGGCTGCCTCGATGGTCTCGATGCAAGCCCCGGGAGGCAAGCAGGTAAAACACTGTAAGGGACACAGCCAGGTACATGCAACATCTGGGATGATGGTCATCCTGTGGGTGAAATATGGGGGCTGATGTCACTGTTTTTAGTACCATCTACCTGGCTTCGGGCTGGATGGATCTGACGAACCAGTCTGCCGTGGGAAGTGCCACATCGCACATTCAAACCGAGTTGTACCTTTTGGGCTGAGACTGTTAGGGGGTACTGCCTATCTGCGCATTTAGATACTGGAAAGCAAGCTGCTGCAGGTAGTTCCCTATCAGAACGGCAAGCTCTGACATAACACTGCGTCAGTACCCACTGAGATGACGGTGTTTCAAAGACCTGAAAAACACACACGTCAGTCCGGCGCCCATTTTCCTTCGTCATTCATCATCTGCACCCTCTAAAAACTCCCAAGCTATCTTCGCTTCACAGAGTCAATTCTCGTTGATTTTGCATACCTGGATCTTTCCCCCTAGCTTCAAGGAGCAGCTACATATTGTGCGCTCACCAAACACCCCGCACTGCTATCTCGAGGTTGCTCACAATTTTAGAAGCCCAACGCACACACCTCCCATAGCTTTCCATTTTCAAGATGGCTACTCCCCAGGAAAAGGCGCAGAACTATCTTGCGCAGCTCGACAAGGAGGTTTGTGCCATTTGACCGAGCTCCCGAGCTTCGCCAACGATCAAATTACTGATTGCGCTCCATTTGATAGCTCTCCAAGTACCCCGCCCTTAACAACATCGAGAAGCAAGTGGGCGTCCCCAAAGCCTACGGCGTCATCGGCCTTGCTGCGCTCTATTTCTTCCTCGTCATCTTCAACATCGGTGGCCAGCTCCTCACCAACTTTGCCGGTTTTATCATCCCTGGGTACTACTCTCTTGGCGCCCTCTTCTCCCGTGGCACCACCGATGACACCCAATGGCTTACTGTAGGTGAACCATGTGCCCTGTGTCGCGACCCATCGCTAACTAGAAGCAGTACTGGGTCGTTTTCGCTTTCTTCACTGTCGCAGAGAGCTTCGTTAACATCGTCTACTGGTTCCCCTTCTACTTCGTCTTCAAGTTTGTGTTCCTTCTCTGGCTCTCTCTGCCTCCCTTCCAGTAAGTCTTTCTTTCTTTCGCGAGCTGTGCTGCCATGCGCCGTCCTCCCTGTTTTCTAACTGGATTCTAGTGGTGCTCAGATTGTCTTCCGCTCCTTCATTGCGCCCACCTTCAGCCGATACTTCGTCCAGCCCGGCGGCGCTTCCAACCTGCGCTCCAAGGCCGAGGGATTCAGCAAGACCGAGTAATGTGTCTCGAGGTTTCCTTGGTTCAGCCTGGTCAAGCGATCATATGCGTGTGAGATGTGTTCGCGCATAGCCCAACAATACCAGGCTGGGCCAGCTCTTATCTCTACGATGATTGAGCAATGAACGACGAATGATTCCTGGCGTTGTCTGGGGTCGAATTTGGACTTAGATGAAGGGAAGGAAGTATCTATTACAGCAGAAAAGTGTGGTCATTCGGCATTCCCATTTCTATTTCGTCTTTGTCCCATTTTTTTTCCTTAATGGACGGGTGTGATTTCAGAGGGGCGCTTTCCGAGATCATGAAATCATGTTATGAATGCTCTGGTGGAGGTGGTGTTGGAGGTAGCATTACCAGTAATGGAATTCAGCTTATGTTTTGTTATCTATGTGCCCATCATTCCAAGGAATGTCCCTGCTTGCGATCCCTCCAAGGTTTCTCTCCACACCGGGGTCGCTCCAAGCTGTTGTGCATACGTAGTCATCCTGCCGATCAGCCCTAAGGTTAGAAAGGGGCATGAACTTTAACATTGGAACATGCTACTGCATCATTTTCACATTTCGCAGAGGACAGATTTACAACATGTCACGATATTGGCCAATCCATGGATTTCCGCCAGCGATCTATTTTGGGGGCTGTGTGGTGCCAGGAACATCCACAGGTATTCAGCTCTAAATGTGGCTGTGCTGTTTCAGTGGCTGGTGCCTGCTTCAGCTCTAGGACCCCTGAACATATTGATGACACTGGGGGGATTGCACGCCGCTATACTGTCTTGTGCAACTTCCCCCAAGTTTAACTTGGCATTTCTTTCCTTTGCCAAGATTGGTATCTTCTGTTGGCGGCTTGTATCTTCTTGAAGCTCTCGATCTTAGAATGGAAGCTTCCGATTGGTGAGAGTTCGAGACTCAGCATCAGGGTTGCCTCTAACCAGCCACAAAAGCACACCGAGAGTATGCTCTCGTGATGGCCTTAAGCCCCCTCCAATCCCGCCTGGTGGCCTCGCTGGGTGCATCGCTTCTTCTCTTTGCCATCTACCTCCTTCTTTTCTCGCCACAACTTGCATCGGCAACGGAGTTACCGGTCCGCGATGGGGTTGACCTGGGTTTAAATGCCCCTCTGGACGATGAACAGTCCGACATATTCGAGCCGGCATACCAGCCAGATTTCGCGGCCTTCGATCGGAGCATAATCGGCCGAGCGCCATCTGGTCTCAAATCGCTGGGAAACAACATCGTCAAATCTTGGAACCTGAACCCGGGGGAAACTGTGTGCTACGTCTTCACTACCGGCAGCTCGAGAACCCAAACTACGCAGGTTGGGGGAACATCTACAACAGCGACGGCGACGGCGGCGAGCAATGGCAAAAGGGATTCGGATACCGAAATTATAACGCCCCGAGCTGCCAAGCGGAAAATATACGTATCGGCGAACACCTGCTTGCAGCCCACGCAGACGAACAATAGCACCAAGGATCGCCTGCCACCGCAGCTGATACTTGCGGCTAGCACATCTGGTGATACCGGCTGCTCCCAGCCCACCAGCAACCAGCCCAATCAGGCCAAGTTCGACGAAGGCAGTGCGACGGTGATCATCGAGGCCGAGGGTGACGTCTTCATCACCCTCACAGCGCCAAACGTGACCGAGGGTTTCGATGGTGTGTACAATTTCGAGGTTGCGGCATCCACGGATGCTTACTTCCACAGCTACGATGGGTCCAAGAATACAACGTTGGATTCGAGGTTGGTGCATAGCGATGCACGCGGGGTACTCCTCTCAACAAACCCCTTGACGACTAATGAAAGCGAATATAAGACTTTTGAAAAATTGGACCCGTTACCATACAAGCTCTTTGTGGAAAACGCGAACCTGGTCCTTTTTGATGGACTGAGAAAGTCCATCTGCGGAATGAAGAACGCAGCCAGGTCCTTTACCGAAGACTTGGTCACGATGTCCATGACCCCTGGAATATACGAAGGGCCGAGGCAGCGATTCCGATTTGAAGGATTGAATTCCAGCTCGTCTTACAGAGCGATTCTGGTTCAAATGGACACCGGATCGGAAACAAAGACAGGAAAACGACAGAATGGAGATGAAGACTCTAGCAACGACTCAAGGAACGGAAAAATAGGAGGAGGCGGTGTTGTGTTTGGGGAGCTATCGTTCGATACATCTTCCGACAGTAAGCTTTGCCAATATGGAAAATTGTGATGTATGAAAAACGCCTGCTAACGCCGATCCCAGAGTCGACATGCAAAATCGTGTCCAACCTTGACTTTTGCGGCAACGTTTCCTGGGCTGTGCCCGGCAACAGCTCAGCCAGCAACGCTGAAGTAGGTCAGGCGTATGATGATTACGCAAAGGGCATCTATGAGAGCTTCAAGAGAGTCATGATGCAGGTGCCTTGCGAGGAGGGAAACTCGTCTCGATACTCGCTCATTAATTCTTGCGACGAATGCGAAGAGGCATACAAGGAGTGGCTTTGCACCGTCACCTTCCCCAGGTGCGAAGACTATTCCAGCTCCACCCCGGGTCTCAAAAGGAACGTCAACAGCCCTTTCCCCGATGGGTCAATGGTTGACGAAGAGGAGAGAAACAACCTGAGCAGTTTGCACAAATGGCACAACATGTCAAGGAACCTGTGGATCGAAGAAAATATCAAGCCAGGCCCATACAAGGAGGTTTTGCCTTGCGACGAAGTTTGCTTCGAGGTCGTGAGGCGCTGTCCAGCCGCCATTCAGTTTGGCTGTCCAAAGTGGGATTATCCAGGCTTTGACGGGAGCTACGCCATGCGAGGTTGGGACGATCAGACCGGTCTGACGTGTAACGCTCTTGGCACGTCCCAGGATCAAGTGGGCATCGCGCACTTGTTGCAGCCACAGGCACTGGGGATTTTCTCCATGTCACTGCTCGTATCCTTTGCCTTATACTTATAGCGGATTTACGACACTAGAACTGGGCTTCACGATCATCATTCATCAGATCTTACGGGGTCTTTATGCTGGCATGAAAACACTGCTTTTCTCTTTTTTTGGACATTCATAACCAGGTTATTCGGGAGTACGCAAAAACTAGCATGTAACTATATATTTAATTTCGAGCGCTGGCAAACATTGAGTGTGCCGCATTTACCGGCTCATATCTGGTATCATGTAATACAGGCCCATTGAAGAGCAAACTATCATACAAACAGTGCAAACCACTGTGCTCCAGCCTCCAATTATGCTAATCCAGCGATCCCGCCGATGAAGATGTCTGAAACAGGCGCGCCTCTCATGCCAAACCCTAGTTTAGGTCGTGTAATTTTGTGAAGATGCCCATCATGAACCCTTTGCCTTGCTGTCGGATGCAGTCTTGTTTTTATATTCATCCACCTTGCGTTCTAGATCCTTTATTGTTTCTGCGAGAGAGAGAGAGAGGAACCACCAGTTAGCGACATGGGAACTGCGCATGGCTCGAGAGGTGCCGGCATGGCGGGCCGTAGCTTACCGGCCGTGTCTGCTATTATCTCGTCCGTCTCGAGTTTCACCCAGGCCCAGTACACGAGCTGATATGTAAGGACGGCGCCGAGGACGACTTTGGCAATCGGACGGGTAAACGTCTTGTAGAACTGGCTCTGTATGGCTCGAGCAATTGTACATTAGCGCCGGCACACACAGCTTTTCGCAGCGGCAGAGGATTGATTGATCTCGTTCTTACGGTGGGATTCGGAGCTTTCGTCGAGTACGGTCGCGCCGTGCGATACAAAGGACGCTGGAGCAGCGCCGAGCGCAGCATGGGTATTCGCGGCGCCATGGTTGGTTGTGAATTTGATGTTGTTATAGAAGAAGCATCAACGGATCGATGCGCCGTCCTTCCTGGGAAGTTCAAGCTTGGGTGTGGCGGTGCACCCCGCGTTTTCAGCCACACCCACTATGCCTTGATTAAGAGGCTCCTTTTACTGGGAGATACCAACGTATTGGTATTTCGATATGGCCAAATACATCCATTCTAGGTATTTTCATAGTCATGGACTCGAAACCTAGCACTGAAAACTGCGAGCATTCTAAATTCGGCCCTCTTTGACTTGGAAACATAACAGTCACCAATGACGTCTAGCTGCCAGGGGGTTCCCTTAGCTCGCCATTTCATCGTTCCTTCAACTTACAAAGCTGCTGGGAGGTGCTGGGATCATGTCCTCGAACCGCGACAGCATTCCGCATCGCCGTGTCCCTACTAAACGTGTTCCACCTTCAGTGCCCCAACCCATCCGATCTGTCCATAATTGAATTGCTGCCTCTGCCTTTCTCTCGGCCTTTTCACCCCATGCATCTGTCGCCCTCTTCCACTCGTTCTTGTAGAAATCTCCTCGTTTCACAGGGTTCCAAGCCTCCCCTATGGCTTCAGCCTCTCCTTCGTACGCGTCCTTGACACATGCCTGGGCTCTATGCATGCGATGGCTTCACTAGTCCGTGAAGACTTAATACATAGAATCTAGAAGCAGACAAGGCTTCGCCGGCACAACATGGGCGATCGTCAATGGGCGACTATGTTCGAAGACTGGCATATTTCAGCTTGTGTGTCCTCGTCCAGCCAAACTTAGAGAGTTCCCGTGGGCGGCATTGCCAATGGTTGGACGAGGTTAATCCAGGTTGATTGAGACGAATTGTCGTTTAATCGTCCGAGGTGCAGATGACTGTCTGCTGCTGGATCACAATGGCCGGGGAGACGTTTCATCAGAAGGATAAGCGCCGGATCTTGGCCAAAACGAAATCCAATCGGTCTGTTTTTGCCGACAAGCCATGCAAGACTGTCCCAAATGGTCTGATTGCCGCGTTAGTCTGAGCTTGACGGTCCGATCCGCAAGGGGGGAAGAGACAAGGCGGAGAGACGGTCGGTCACCAGACTATATCCACAAAGTTTATGTTTGTAAGTGAGCTAGCTGCTTTCTTGATTGCTTGTAATAGTTTCTGAAATCAAGTTCATTGCTGAAGGTAAAGAAGTGTCGCCTGAGAGGTCATCCTCAACACAACATCAAGCCAACGATGGCGGACACACCAGAGGACCCCCCAAGGCTCAGGCCCCAAATCAATCTGTTCTCGTTCCTCTCAAGCTAGACGCCTTGGGTTTCAATGGACCAGTTTGCGACAGGAAAGCGCCTGATCCTCCCACTGACGACGAGGACTTCAACCGCGACCTCGTTGGTGCAAAGATTGCCCGCTATTGAGCAGCCCAATTACACTTTTCTCCGCTTGAACAACTCCTTGATCTAACCGGATCCCCAGAACCCCATTGATTTGTACATGTATAATTCGTGGCCCAGCGTTAACAATTCCTGATACACTGATCTTGGCAAGAATCAAAACAGCACCTTCACTAAGCGGCTCGGCGTATATTTATACTGGGCATTGCCACGGCTGTTCAGAAGTGACGTAGCAGCCGCCGCTAAAGATGCAGCTAATAGCTCGAGCGTTGCAGAATTGTGCGGTTCTCGGGGCATCAAGTTGACGGCCGTCTAGGAAGCGGATACACACCGTCTCTGGTCACGCTCCCCCTCGGTGCCCAACTGTATTGGGTGGTTGTCCGGCATATTCCTGCTAGAGACACAACACAGCCCAGGGGAGTGAAGATCCCCGAGCTTGCGGGTTGGGTCATTGACAGTGATAGGAGGTGGGAGTTGAGGGATCTTGGTGTGAATGTCGACCTATAAACCGGCGAAAAAGTAAAGACGTAAAGGACACCGTCTCTTAGCAAGCCGAGGTCTTCATGGGGCCAAGAATGATCTCGAAGGATGAAATGAAAAATATTTTCCTAGCCCTGAGCCTGAACCTTCAAAGACCGTTGGTTCTTATCCACGAGTATCAATGGCGCCTAGGGGCAGGCCTGAAGTCAAGTTTCTACTCAACTTCAGTCTGCTTACTTCCTCAAACTAGTTATTTGCTGACTACCAGCCTCATCACTCTAATGTTTTCAGCATGGGTGATAACTTCGAGCACGGGGATAGAAAATATCTTACCTGGGCGACTGCTTACTATTATGTGATCGAGTGGTATTCGGAGCCGCAAGATGATATCGGGTATGTTTCCGGGAAGAGCAGAAAGGGGGGGTGTGACGCATGGAAGCTGAAGACCAAACTGGAGAGCTCAGATGGGAAACAGGCTAAAGACGAAGATGTAGCTGCCTTGTTTAAGGCGTGGCTCGGGAACACCAAATACACCTGGACTGTTTGGCATGGCGCCATGTACGAGGTGAATTGGAACATTGGAGAGAAGCCCTGAATGTTCCGGACGACACGTTCTGCACACACATTCTGGTTCAGGACCCTTCATCTCCAATCCACGCCTACTCTGGGCTGCTTCCTGTCCGTGAGCTCGCCCTCCCTCCGTGGACCTAGCAAGCGGCACTGTCGAAGATGAAGGCCGTTTTCCATACCGGACCGCTTCTGATCACCAAGGATGTGCCAAATACCTTTGATCACCATTGATAATCGACAGCGGAGGATCAGCTCGCAAAGTTGCCTGACACGCTTACCAGAGCTCAGTAAAGGAGACTGGGGTTGCCATACAATCATATTACTCGAACAAGTTCCTTGGCACACCAAGTGGTGAGGCGAATACGCCAGGACGATACATGGTCTTGCCTACAGGGCCAGAGAATGAGAAGGCGAGGTTTGAGGAGGGGCCATATACTCTTGTAGAGAGGTACTGGATGAAGATCGGAGGCGAGGAGAAGAAATTTGGGAAGTAACGGTTTGGACATGTACCAAGGATGGTAGCTGGCGTAGTGGTCAAAGCTGTTGCTATGCAGTGAATCAAGATATAATGACCATTGAAGATACTTTGCCAGATTCCTGATAAAGAAAATGACGGCGGTTTAACATCTTCGTCTCTCACATCATTCCCCCCATGACAGCCTTTGGGCCTTCTCTAACATCATGAACTCGTGTACTTCACTCTTCTCCTTCAACCAACTAGTTTCCTCCTCACAGTGCAAGAGCACTGTTGAAGGAGTGGGTTTCGCCCTTGCAATCCATATAAGGTGTGGCCGGCGGCTGTGGATTGAGCTAAGCTCGGGTGCATGAACTAGTTGACGCCGTTCGAGAACATGCATCTCATGACAGGGGCCTGGCATGTGCCTTGGGTTACATGGCTGATCATGACCATCTTCCCCCTGTCTTCCCAAGCTCCCCATAATTGGCATTCTGTCTGGCTAGAACGCTCTCAATAGTTCCCAACTAGTGTCCGATATATTGGCCCGCAGTGTTGCAACACCAAGACACCAAACCACAAGTGATCTATCCGTCCCGATTGCTTTTGGACTTCTTGAATATAGGTGTGAGGGTCTTCAGCCGTCTGTGTTCAAGCAATCGGCTTCTTCCAACACCAAAAGCTCCATGTTTTGACTGCTATACTTGCTTCTTAACCTCAAAGCACAATGCCGTCCTCACACCGCCGCCTAGTCCACCGGCATGCTGAGCGTTTGCTCACCGGCAAAGGGCGTGAACTGGCTCCTGGCGAGGCTCGCATCTTCTCTTATTACGCACCATCTCTAGATGGTGGTCCTCACAACGTCTCAATCTCTCAAAGCATCTCAGCTCCGGCGGAAGCGGGCAGCGCCAAAGAGGCACCCCGCCGTCCAGTCAAGCTTGAGGCTCCATCCCAGTCCTTCATTGTCGCCACTCCGCGCTTCTCGCTCGCCCCGGGGATCATTGACTCAGTCTACCCGACGCCTGGCATCAGCGTTGATCACACGATCTTGCCACATATAGTCTTTAGGGACCCCGATCTTCCTTGGTCAAGATCACCGTCACCTGCTCATATCCCGGAGGATGAGGATAAAGGGAATCTCCGAAGCCCTAGTACATGGCTGGCTCTCTTGGTGTTTTCTCTGGATGAGCTGCAGCTCAACCAAAGTCAAATCAAGCATGTTTTCCAGAATATGCCGCCAGATATTAAACTCGAACAGAGCGAAACATGCACCCTGCGAACGTTGGCACGTCATACGCCTCTTCTGAATGGCATCGAGAACCTGGTCAATACGGCCGGGTTTAAAGAACGTGACGATGCCAAAGACGCAGCCGAGCCCACTGAGCTCATCATGGTGCCCGGCAAGTTGTTCAACGGTCTCTTTGTCGCTCCCGATGGGCCACGAGACAAGTTGGATGTCGCTTGCTATCAACACATGGCGCACGTGAGGCAAGTCGCCACAGATGGCATGGTCAACGCTGGCGTAGCCAGTGACGAAGCAATTTTCAGTGCCGTGGTTAGTCGGCGAACCGGGCCCATTGACACCGACACGCCAAGCACAATGATTGCTCATCTCGTCTCACTGAGCTGGGACGACGAGATGCCGTTCCCCAAGGACGAGGGTCGCGTTGCCATGGTTAGTCTGCACAGCTGGACATACACTTGCCTCCCATCTATAAACAAGGCCAACACGTCTGATATGCTCGCCAATCTGGGTGATCATCTCACTGTTCTTCGCACCGATGACGTCCGGAAGGACGCCCCTGCACCGTCAAAAGGGGAAGAAAAGGACTTGGAGGCTCTCATTGCCGCCCGTCAACGTGACGGATACACACTTACTCGCCATCGCACCGTCACTGGAGAGGTCACGGCTGCTCTTCTGCGTGGACCACTGACACCAGTGCAGGTCCCTCGACCATTGAAAAACAGCATATTGATGCTATCAAACTTTGGGACCGATTTGGCCATTCTTGATCCCCGTCTCAGCCTTATGGACATAACCTACTCCAGCGCATGGCAGTTAGGCAAGTCCCTAGCCATGGCGGATGGAGCCTTTTGCGCTGCTCTTGCGAGACTTCGAAATGCGGTGCAAGGTGGTGGCCACAACGCTGCTAAGCCCGATGTCCATGCGCTCTTTGACGGCGGCGGATATGGAACACGACAGCGTGCTGCTGGAAGAATGGCGGACCTGTTCAGGGGCTTGAATCAGATGAACACATCCCCGGACACCCGAGGCGGCGATGCTACTGCCGTCAGTACCAATCGATGGTCTTATGATGACGATGCCCATGAAGACGAACCGGGGGTCCGCACCCAACCCGTGGATATGCTCTCGCAGTCCACTCCACATATTGCCTCCAGACTGCCTGCACAATTAGACGCGGCGGCTCTTCGCCTGGCAATGGTTGTTCAACTGGATACGAAGGATGAGGGCGAAGACACGGGTGTGATCATGTATAATGAGCATAACACACCCGTGAGCCCTGACTACGCTCTGATCTACTCCTGGGTTCTCGATAAAGTCCATCTCGGCGACATTCCAGCACAGTACCTCATCCCGGACCCTGCATTCTTGCCTGAAGAGACGCTTCGTTTCTTTCATATTGATGCAAACTGGGTTGATGCTCTCATCGACGGTGCGCTGAGTCTCGCGAATCACTGGGGGGATAAACCAGAGAAGGATTTGAGTCGAGCGTCAATAAAAAAGGCCATTAACAAACGTCTTAGGACTGCCGACAAATCGCTGGGAGGCTGGCATGTCCAGGTGCCACGGTACGGGTTCTTGCTACGCAGCCAGTTGCTTGTACAGTTTCCGGATCTTGCTGTCGACGTCACGTTTTCGGACACACGTTCGCAGCCCATTGATTCAGAGGGAGTCAAGATTGGAACAGGGGTGACTCCTCCGGCCAACACGCCTGCCCAGCAGCCCATTCTGGTTCAGAAGCGTATAGCCCCTGACACCATGTATGTCTTGTTCGATGCGGCGCCCCCAGACCTACAGCGGATCACGTTCACAGTACCCCCTCACCAGCAGTGCTTCAGGGTCGGGCACTCGCTGACTGCGGACAGCCTCCAATTCATACTCAGGAAGAATTATACGACGAAGGAGCGGCCGCCGGATCAAAAGCGAGGAGAAAGCCTCGGGAACCGAGTGTTTAACTCTGACGGCACTCTGACTGCGGTATTCAACTGGCAGACTCGCACTCTGGATCCAACCGCTTTTGGTCAGTATCTCGTGGATGAGCTGAGCGCAGGAATGAAAGGGTACTTTGACGACCAAGAGCCGACATCAGCCATACTTGCTTTGCAGCTTAATGATGACATTCTGCAATTAGATATCGGTGATGTAAACGCGCAAGCCACGCCAGCCCCCTTTTCACCCTTTCAATTATCCATACCTTCTGAAGCCACGGCCTAGGAGAGCTTCGTTCTGTTGATAGCAGGATCGCGGGTCACACCGGGCTTTAACCATCGCCAAGATGAAGACTCTCCCACCCGCGGTGCAGTTCTTCTCGCGGAATATCGGCAGCTTCCGAAAAATCTCGCGCCGCCATCCCCGGCTCGTGGTCCGCTCGTTACCAGTCCTCTTGGCTTCTCGCTCAGGATCTACCCCGTACGCGGCGCCACCAGGGAGTTCGTGTCCTCCACCACTGGTCTCCTCGTCGATCTTATCTTCTCCTTAACCCGGCCCATCAAAGGGCGGTGGCCGAAGTGGCTCACGAGAATCTTCGTCGCCGACAGCAACCCCGAGGTCGACACTCCGCTGCTCGCGCAGGGTGCGGACCCGGCCCCGGCATGCTAAGCAACGTGCGCCTCAATGTTCTCAGACTGTGGGGTGATGGCGATGACAAGCAGCTCCACGGGAAGATTGTGTGTTTGAGCTTGTTCCCGCGAACAGCCGGGCGTGCTCATCAAAACCATCAAGGACGCGAGCTTCCGGGTACCGAGAGCAGAGGTTGCCCAGCATGGTGGGGTCAAGGAAAGAACATCATATGTCAAGGTGTTCTACGAGTTCCAGGCGGGAAATGAGGAAATAAAGAGGGAGACGTCATGGTACGATACTGGTGTTGTTGTCCTAAAGGGTGTGTGGTGGAAATACCTGGTGTAGATCAATGGAACACGTTGTTGAAAATAAGGCATCAAGTATCCATTGAGTCATCGTGTGCGAGGGGCTCCATCTTCATCGCCTCAGCCTAGAATTGAAGCAAGTATATCTCATAGATACCTGTGACTCTTATTGTAAGGGGAATGAGACGAGTTTGGTGGAAATGCAAGGAGCTGGTGGTCTTAGCCTGGGCTGATGAGTCAGCGGGATTGAGCGTGTCTCATTGGCTGGATGACCTGTAACCACATACCTAATAAGGCATGCTGTAATTATAGCGTGTTATGTGGCCGGTAGCCATGTCCCGTTCGTCTCTTTTGGCCCCTGTAGACGACACATGTCCAATCCCGGGATCGTCACACCTCTTCCGCGACACTGTGTCCCCTTCGAATTCCACCTCGTTGTCCCTTGGGAATCAATCAATTGATCGCTAGTATAAAAGACGAAACCGCCCCTTTCACCCACGAGGACAACATCTCCCGACCCGAAACCACTTCTAAATTCTAGTTCCCCGACTTGTCCTTCACCAAATCAAGCACCATGGTATGTCCACTGCTATAGCTCCCGTTGTCGCATGCTCCAAGCTGACACCACAACCGCAGGCCCAGACACTCGAGCAGCGCCGCCGCAACGCCAAGTTCGCGAAGACCCAGGAGAACCGCATGGGCAAGTCCGAGGACCAGATCAAAGCCCAGAAGGCCAAGGAGGTGCACAAGTCGCCCATCTCCCTCATCTGGGTTGGTACGTGAACTCCCTCCTATTGAACCTGCCGCGTTTCCGATCGCTAATCGCCGTGCGCCAAACTTATAGTCATCCTGGGTTTCATCATCTTCGGCGGCCTGATATTCGAGGCCTTCGAGCACTTCTTCGGCAAATAAGCGACGAAAGGGCGTTGCTCTTTCCTCTGCGAGGGAATGTGGGATAACAAATCAGAGAGCGCGATCGACTGGCACCGACCGAACGACCCGAGTCACTGGCCGAGCGAATTGTTTCTTATACATAGGGTGGAACTAGGACCTCCCATCTGTGCCGCCCCAGGCGATTATTTGTTTTGATTGCGAATTTCTTCCAATATTTTTTGTTCCTTGGGATGGGGAATCTTTTACAACCTTCTCTTGTACTTTGATTAGAGAGAACAATAGCAGACGGCGGCGCAAAAGGTGAAAATGGAGAATGGGAATTGTCAAAAATGCTCATCAATTCAATGCTAAAACTAGGCATCTGCACCTGGTCACTTTCGTGTTCCATTTTTTCTCCGAATAACTCAACGCCGTAGGAGCCGCGAAATGCACCGTGGAAGGAATCTGATATCTGAGGAAACATGTACAAATTTCTCTTGCGATGTGAATTGCAAGAAACAGGGTGGCGAGCGGATTCTAATGTGACTTATGCACCCAGACCACGGCGGTGGCCGCCGCCCTCGTTCTTGGCCCGCATGCCGTCCTCGAACTGTCGTTGCAAGTCCGCCTCGGCCTTGACGGAATCCAGGCTGTTTTTGGCCTTGCTGCCAGACGCGGAGGAGGAAGCTGCCGTTGCGCCCTTCTTCTTGCCGCCGAGAAGGCGGAGCATCTTGGCCTGTCTTTCAGCACCGCCGTCCAATTGCTCCACGTTCCAGGTGGCTTCGGGGTCCTCGGCCGGCTCATCCGCCTTCTTGTCCTTTTTCCCCTTCTTTTCCTTTTTTTGCTTCTTCTCCTTCTTGCTGGGATGTTCTACGTCCTCAGCAGGGGTCTCCTCCGCGCCGGCAGCTGATTCCCTTTTGCGCTTCTTCTCCGACTTCTTCGATTTCTTGGTTTCAGGTTCTTCTTCCTCGTCAGCCACGGCGGGAGCTGCCTCGGACTTCTTTTTGCGGTCCTTCTTGGCCTTCTTGGCCTCAGGTTCGGCTTCAGGCTCAGCTTCTTCGCTGACCTTCTTGGCCTTCTTCTCCTTCTTGGGCTTGGACTCGGTCAATTCCTGAGCACTACGCACCGAGGCGGCATCGCTCTCTCGTCGCTTCTTCATGACGATCTCGTCAGCTGGGACGTTCTTCGGAATCGGAACCTCGGCCACGGGGGCACCCCCATCCTGGGAAGCGCTAGTATCATCGCTGGCCTCGGATGAGGAGTCGGAATCGTCATCGTCATTGCTCTCGACAGCAAGATCGTGGGTCTCCGCCTCATCTTCTCCCGACTTCCCCTGAGCCTTGCGCCTCTGCGATCAAAAGTATAAGTTTCAATGGAACACGCCTTGTAAGGGGGGAGGAGGGGGGGGGGTGGGATGATGACTCTTTCCGAACCCACCTTGTCAGCATCAACCATGGCCTGGTACTGGGCGGCCGCCTGCCGTGACTTGGCGAGCAGCTTCGCCGCCTGCACCTCCAGATTCTTGGCTCGCTGGAGGAGCCGCTCCCGTTTCCGGTCGAGCATCTTGGGCTGGTTCTTCTTCTCCTTCACCGCCGCCCGTATTTCTGCCTTGCGCTCCGCGGTCCATTTGGCCGCGGGGGCCTTGTTGGCCTTGCGGGCACGCTTGGCCTCCGCCTTTGCGTGCCGCTTGGCCTTGCGCTCCTCGGCTCGGACCTTGCGGAGCTCCTCCTTGCGATTGGTAGTCGCTCCTGTACGTAGAGACATGGTAAGACGGACGTATTCATTCGACATGGGGTTGGAAAATGGACAAGATGTTCTTCAATACAGGAAGTCGGGAGGTGAAACTCTCCTTGGCCGAACCTTTGCTGCGTGAAGATGCACCGAGCTGGATCAAACAAGAATAGGGCTTACTGACCTTGCGGAGGGTTTTGGGATTGATCGGCGTCCGGAGACATGGTGGTAAGAGTGAAATCTGCAATGCTGCTGACCGAAATGTTACGAATATAAAGCCGCCCAAGACGGGAAAGGTGACGAGGCGAGGACACGGCGTGTCGGAGGCTCAGGATGAGAGCGACGTTGTATTGGCAAAAGGGCGTGCGCGTCCTCCGCAAAATAAGGATGTATTCGTCTTATGTGCGCCAATTTATCTCCGAGGAGATGGGAATGATATGACGTGACGAAGGGGGTGTGCGGGTTCTAATTGGCGGCCAAGCCTGCGGCAAAGTAAGGCAGCCTACGTGGTGAGCTTCAGCAACGAGGCTGGTGATGAACTTTTTTTTTTTTCTGCCGCGATTGATAGCGTCTCGAGGTGGGCTTCTGGCGGGCGGTGTGAAGCCCCCCGCCCCACGCTCTGCTGATCGTAGGAAGGAACCGCTCGCGAGATCTTCGGTAGCCTGAAACTTGGACGCATCAAGGGTCCAGCTCTCTACGCCGAGGCGCTCACCGGCCTATCTATAGCCTGTAATCCTCATGAAACTCGTGAAGCAAGCACGCGATATGCAATCATGGTATCATCAACCAGCCATCAGGAGCTCCATTCCAGCCGTGTGGGATAGCTTCACAGGGGCACACACAGCGACCGGCGGTACCTACCTATACGAATTACAGGGCCATGCTTAGTGCCAACGTCGCTAACCTAATTGCGACCTGGCAGCCAACTCGGTCCCGGCGCCCCGCCATTCCCGCCTGCTCCCCACTCTTCCTGGCGGCAGTCGCCCAAGCCGAATGCCGTTCCTCCTCCATCAAACTGGCTGAGTTGGAGGCCACGGACACTGGTCTAGTACAGAACAGTAAAAGGGTCCCGGTGGCCTTTTTCCCTTCGTTCTGCTTTTGGACTGCTCGCCCGCCGATCATGCCGCAATCTAACCTGCCAGGCAAGAAGAGGCGCTGGGCGGGTAGCTGAAAGTGGCACCCTCATGCGTGTCTTGTCCTTCTTGGCCTGGCCGCGGGCGAGTGCGAGTGGTCAATCCTCTGCATCACTGCGACACCCTAATAACACCGTCACTCCCTCTTATGCAGGCGCAAGCGAAGGCGGTCTGTGATGCTTGGGCCCTGAAACATGCTTTTCTCTCGTGCGCGCTGCGCCAGCTCTCCATCATATTCACCGTCACGGTCTCATGCCAGCAACCGGGAATCCAGATGTCACCCGGGAGCCAAACCATGGACGGAAGGGGGTGGTCAGGCGTCGACCGGCAACCCGGGCAGAGGGTGTTACGGAGCGCAGTCCTTTACGCGTGTTTACTCATCCCCCCCCGAACCTACAAGAGTACCTTTCTGTGTAATCAACTTCTCAGCCCTACCAATGTAACGAGCTGAAACCGCCATGGGAAGCATATACGTGTATTGGACAAACCCGCGAAGGGGCCACGGCAGCCTAATCTCACGCAATCTAGGTATAACCTAGGAGGTTGGGTCAGCTCCCGCCTTGTACTCGGGGCTGGTCACCACAGGTGGTTTTCTTGACGCTCGTCGTTGTCAAGGAGGCACGGTCTTGTTGTGATGGTGGGGGTGGCCTTCCGACTCGCATTTCCATAGAGTGTAATATGCAGGCAGACAGTGGTGTGGATCCGGAAATCGGAACCTGTCACATATTCTCGACGAGCACAGCATATTGGGTGGGAGGGGATTGCGGAAGGGACGTACTCCTTTCCCCTGTATGAGGTAGCGGATTTGTAACACAGGCGAAATATGAGAGACAGGCCGACTGGTGGAACGGTGCCTGTTGCCATCTTTGAGATTATCTCCGTACTGGAGGGTGGCCATTCCTCCCCCCCCCCTCCTCCTCCTCCGAACTGTCTGGGGGAACCTTGCCATGCTGGTGCGTCTTACCATTCTCCCCGTGCCTTGCTGTCATCATGCCAAAGAGTCGAGAAGGCAACCTCGGCCTCATTACATACTGGGGACCGCTGACCTATGGGAGTACCGATAGCAGGGCTCGATGGACGGTTAAGCACACCCAAAAGCGGCCAACCCTTGTATGTGATGTGATGAATCTCCTTCTCTGGATCTCTCGCCATTGGGTGGTGGTGGTGGTGGCGCCTGCGGCGAGGATCGACCAAGGCGAGGAAAGCCCAAAAAGCAATAGAAGAGAGACAGAGGCAAAAATGAACTGAGACAACGTTTGTGTTGTTCTTCAAGACAACTCATTCCATACCTCCACACCCCTTCCAATTGGACCCTTCTCACACCGCTCGCTCCAAAAGCCTTGGTCATGTTTCCCGCTCCGGATCTGTGGAGCTGCATACCTAGTTTAGCTTCTTTTCCCTCCTTGATCCGAAACAGTGGCTGGCGGGATATGGCCGAGATGTGTGGAGGGTGATACTGACTGGCACAGTAGGCCTACGCCGGAAAAAAAAAACAAGGTACTACCTACGCACGAGCGGCCCAGGACAAACGCCGCTCACCGCGGCCGTGGTAGCTGGGACGGGAATCGTATTGGCGGACGCCCTGTTCCCCATCTGCAGCCACTTTACACAGACCGCAATCGCCGATACTCCCGCTCCCCCCGTGGTGGATTGGTAATGTCAGGTTCCAGGGAAGCTCTGCAGTTTCGTCCGTCGCTTTGCAGCTTCGTCCGTCTCTCATCATCACACGGGCAAGTCCGAAATCGGAGACATGAGAAACATTGTTATGCATTCTAGCTTGAGGACCCTGTGTGATGCCCGTTCATAATACTTTAATTGCAATGTTTCTATGGGAGTTGAAAAAAAAAAAAAAGAAAGAAAAAACAATCCCAAAAAGCAAGCAACCGGGTTCTTGCTACACGGTTCCCTTTATGTAAACCTGCCGTTCTTGTATTATGTATACAAAATAACCCACATAATCAAAGGAAGAAAGAGGAAGAAAAGGGGCCTCATCCACAGGAGTAAGTATATCAAAACAACAAGCCAGCTTCTACGTCTGTGCTCAGCAGGGAAGCGTATCAGTCGTATGTTGAAAGTAGTATGCTGTGCAGCCATTGACGTAGGTGGAGGAAGGGTTTGCCCCTCCCCCTCCTTAGAACCGTGAATAACCCAAGAAAGTGCCGTGCCGTGAAGCAAAAAGAGGCTAAGGTGAAAAACAACTCTTATTATTTGTAGCTATGTCATACTTGAGATGCCCCTGGCGTCAGCTTAGGCGCCACGCCTGCCTAGCGCGAGGGAACAACTTACACGATGGGTGTCCATCCGTGGGGATTGTCATTGGGGTGTCAGCGGGTGACGGCCGTACGGTGGGAGCACGGGGCTGTAGACGTAAGTCTGATCATCAAGGTATGCGTCCTCGGTGCTACTGCTGCCGTAGCTGGGTGATTGTTGGAAGCCCTGCCCGTAGGGCATGTTGTAATACCTGCTCCTGTATGCTTCATCTCCGGTGTAGGTTTGTTCTCTTCTGCTGCTCCGGAGTCCACCCGAGTCGTGCGTCTTCTTCAACACGTGGGTCATGTTGACGCTTCCCCAGGGCAGGCCGGAAAGCTCTGAGTCGTTGGCGAAGTCATCTGCCGTGGGTGTTCGGTAGCTGTTTCCAGCATGCTCTTGATTTCTCATCTCCCTTTCCGCCTTTTCTTTATTGTCCCTGGCTTTCTCTCCTAGAAGAGGGGTGGAAGGGTTCCATTAGTATGTTGGCAGAGGAATTAAGTCGAGGTGATAGAGGGCACATGGAAGACTTACGAAACTTCCTCTGGGCAATTCTATTTTGGATGCGTCTTCTCTCTTCGGGGTCTGCCACATCGGCCCAGTCTGCGTCCTTGTTGGCTGACTTGGATTTCTTCGGAGTCGCTTCAGGGCTGCTTGCTTTCGAGCTGATAGAGCTATGTCTGGTACTGCGAGGCGACATTGTGGCTGTGATATGGATATTGTTGAAGCTTTTACTTGCTTTGCGGTGATGTTTGGTTTTGTCACGTTTGATATGTGTGAAAGACACCTCGATGTGGGAGAAATGGGGGGAGGCTGCTGCTATATAATGTTGGGTGGAGGTGTAGTGTAGTACCGGTGTCTTTAATGCCGAGAGTCTAGAGTTCAATCTGGAAGATGTGGCGGCACAAGGATTAAGAGGAGAGATCTTTGGAAGGAATGAAGATGGGAAGACACTGAGAAGAGTGAATGTCGTCTCAGACGGTGGAATGTACGGGGAAGATATACTTTTTGAACTTCCAATGGCAACATCAGGAGGGGGGAGGACATCTTGGCATAAGAGGCGTGGGTGCTCTTTATATTATGGTAGGGGTGAGTCGAGCAAGACCTGGAAAGGAAAAGGTGTAGAAAATACACTCCTCCCTTCTAGAAATTGCAAAAGCAGACTAAGATCGCTGGACGGATGTCTTAAGCGATGTAGCACGACCCGGTGGGGAGAAAATATGACCCTATGCGAGCCGCACCGGGGGTCTCTCTCTCAGGGAATACTAGATGTTGAGATGGGCCAATGTCATAACGGACCGGTAAGTATGCACGCTTACAGTACATTTTGTTGACGTGCTCTTGGAGGAGGCGGCTGCAGAACAGGTGCCGGCAGGGGCCGGCGGAAAAGATGTGTCAAGACGGGAGTGAGACCAGCGCCTCATGGCCCTGTCTCGATTGGTGGTGCTCGTAAGATGTTAGGAAAAGACGGACTGCATACACCACCCACCATCCACCATCATCCCTACGAGGCGGGCGGAGACACAGCAAGTCGCGGGGTGACGCAGACGGGCGGAATCAGCAGCGGACGACGTGAAAGCTACAGGGCATCCCACACCAAACCCTTGGTTCTTTCTCCCACGCCTGTTTGGAGGCTCGGACGGCCCTGGTCTGGATGCACCCAGACGTCGTACATGATCTTGAACACTGCTGTGATGTGCCCCATTGTGGAGTCACCGTCTAGGATTTTCCCATGTCAGGGACAAGCAAGGTTGTGAAGTGTGGTTGTGGATGCTTTGGCGATCAGAGAGAGGACTAAGTACGGAACCATGGGAAAAAAGCTGCTGCGGACAGGCGGTGGCATGTAGGTGAGTATGTTAGTCTGCCCATCTACCTGTGTGACAGCACAGACCCTTGCCTCCCAGCCAAGGAGCAGCCACATGGCTCGATAAGCGCCGCGATGCCTCCGGCCGATCAAGATGAAGCCCATTGTTCTCCATTCTGACTGCCGTGATTCTCGGCAGCTGGGGAAAAGAGGTGCAAGTGGGCGTGTGGGAGAGGCTGGCAGCCACAATCGAAAGCGGCGCTCGGCCTGGTTCGAGATTAGCAATAATACAGAGCGAAATAGGACGGTAGGGACCAGCGCGAGATCCAGAGAGGTCCCCACTGCAATTCCCACCCTGATTGCAAGACGGCTGGCCTCTGTGCTCAAAGATTGGAAGGGCGTGCTGCGTGCTTGGGCAGCCAAGTCCAATGCCTACCTTACCCAAACGGCCTGCGAAATTCAAATGGGCTGGGCCCACTGGAAATCTTTCTTGTTTCGCTCACATGCATGCCTGTCCCTGTCGGCTCGATGGAGGCATGCTACGCGGCTGCAAGTACGTACGTATATGTAAGGAGGAGCCATGGCCACTTCGCCAGGGTTGATTGCGAGTAAGCGCAGCAAGAGGGTTGGGCATCTGTCGGAACCGATTGAGGACGAGTGAGCCGGCGTGTCTTTGGAGCTACCTAGTTGGTAGGCAGTCAGACCATGTGCGTGACGTTGGCTGCTACCTACTTGGCTCGACCGGTGATATTCACACGACGCAATCATCCAGATAGGATGATGCATCCCAGCACGCCTTGGGCACACGGGAGCCGTAATGGACGGCCCTGCAACGTCCAATCACCCCTGCCTCCTATATCATCTGGGGATATCAGCGCCTCGCCAGATTAAAGCGGACTCATGACTGTTCCCTGATAGGAAAGGCGATTCGTATAGTGCGTATCCACCGATCGCTCAAGGATTTAGTCTGCACGAGGAAGGCCACCGCAGATGAAAGCAAAACATGATGACATGGGAGTGGGCAGATGGGTACCCGTCAAGAAGCCTAGGACAGCCTTTGAGGAGGACCTTTGTAGGTTCATCTTGAATTTGGTTGAGCAGTTGAGTGGGGGTGGAGAAGAGACCCGAGCAGCCCCACCCTGTACGACTCCATCCACAACCCTTGGCTACTGGGATGGACAGAGGCACCCTGGCGACAAGGCGACGACGGCCGCCCACAGCTCGCGGCAGAGGCATAGAGGTGCATAATAAGACAGGCTGGTGTGTACAGGCCGGCCCTGCTTAGGGTCGGGTAGGTACCTAGCCTGCCCGCCGCTAGCTTACCTTAGCTTCGAGGCCGAGGGACATATTTAGTGGGTGGACCGGCCCAGTTGGAGGATGCACGTCAACGGCCTAACTCAAGAGAGAGATGTCTCGTCGTGGTGGCTCACGGGCCCCTCCCACGCCCGGCAGTTGCAGGCTATTGGCCAGCGCAAGCTTCGAGCTCTCCCGCCCGGCGCCAGGGGCGTTTTCAGCTCTCCGCCGCGGAGACAATGGAGGAACTTTCTGAGGAATCCAGCCTCCAGACAACCCAGGTGCCGCCTGGGACAAGGAGCACAGCGGGCGAGCTGAACAGAGACAAGTCGGATGGAAGCCATCATGTCGCCTTATTCTCCGGCAAACCACGTCATGGTTCCACCATCCCAAATTCAACCGATTTCTCGAAGTCTCAAATCTGCCAGCAGTATACCTAGCCTCAAGCTATCCAAAAATGAGGCAAGCGCCCACAGGCTCGCATAAATGGAAGGAAATGCAGTACAGGATTCCATTCATGTACTTTGCTGAGCGTTGACAGATCATCAAGTCGTCCCAGGTGGCATCAACCACCTGTCTCTCGGCGTGTGCCTGCCTACCATTGCCATTGCCACTTGGCTGTTTCACTTTGCTGGTTCCCATTCTGGGATTTGGCTGCGTCTACTCTGTTGAGCCAAGTTGAACACCATTGTGCTCCCGATTGATGTCGTGAAGCATGCCCAACAGAGTAAATGAAAGACCTACTCTCCTGCACAGGCTGGAGGCACACACCCCCCTCCCCCCGACCCAGCTGTCATCCACTGATCTTCTGCCAGTTTCAGACCCTACTTACAGGTGAGTGATGGGCAATTGCACCATTTACCAATCGCGTTGAATCCCGCTGCACGAGAAGGTACCAGGCCTCCTCCTACATGTTCCTCTCCTGATCTTTCCTCCGATTGTGACGAGTGGCCAAGTGTTGGGTGGGGGGGGCGTTACCCTAGTGAGGCCTTCTTACCAAGTCGTCATCCTCAGTCGTCAGATACGGGATGCGAGAGTAGCGGGGGAAAGAGCTATGCCACACCGTAAACTCATCGCCAAGTAGGACTCGGGGCTAAATGCGGCCGCAGAAAGTTTTCTTTGCAGTACTGTATCGGCTTTTCGTGAGCCTTTTGGTGGGTTGCTGTTAAATGCCTGTCTGAATTCTGAGGACAGGCTTGAGTCTCGACCTAACACCAGAGACAATGTTGCACAGGAATCCAATGAAAAGTTGGTGGTGGGGAACCAAGGTAGGCGCCCTGCCTAAATATACTCACATGCGTTACTGATGCATGTCTGTGCCGTGTAAGCCTGCTGCACGATTCCCTAGAGAGAATTGATGACCGCCGACGTGATTTCTCGTCTCACTTCCTGGACATCTAAGCGAGATCTCAAGGATGCTCTCCAGGTTTGTAATGAAATTCCTTTTCTGGTTGTGGTGTCAAGGTTGGTAGTCGTGGTTCTCGTGACATATGTTTAAACAACGTCTTAGATATTCCGCGCAGTGAAACTCCGCTTCGGACATAGGAGAGATGGAATTTGACGACAGAAAATCGGCTGAAGAAGGTCGTTTCCATTGTAAAAGGAGGCCTCGCTCAATCGATCAACCAGGGTAGGACCAGACTACGTTAGCACATCTGCTCGTTGTAATTATATGCTCCATTCAATTCTCCTTACTAAGAAGTAATAGTCATGGTGGATTTTCTCTGTTCCGGGCGTGTGTCGAATGATGTAGCCACAGCGCCCATGCTCAGCCGCCTTCGTTGACTTTAGCTCGTACATGACGATCAATTGCTGGTACCTATGTAAGAAGCGGAATGAAACGAAGGGAACCAAAAGCGCGACAAAAGACCCATGATGGAATTGAAGAGGGAGTAGGCTGGCAATATTGCTGAAGTAGTGACAGGTGACATGGATACTTACCGGTCCGGGGACTGGTTTCCGTTCAACCTCCCGTCTTCCCTCCACCCAATGTGGGAAATCTACCAAACAGGGTCGACACAGCTTAAATCCTTAGACGCATGGGGCCAACGCTCATGGAGCCATCCATGTTTAATTCCCTTCAGATAAACCGAGTCAGATTCTCAAAGCCAGCACTTGAGCACGTTCGTGACCCATGCTCGTAAAGGTGAATGATGACATTAGAGCGACCGATATTATCAACGTAAAAGAGGAAAGTTGATTGGTCCATATTGCTCTGACGAAATCATGCATACGCCTCACCCGTAGGTGGTCCGTGATAGATGGGTAGCATCCTCGGGTCTCGCTGTCTTCCCTGCCCTTGAAGTTGGTGAGTTGGGTGGCCCCCCAAACACCATCCCGTCCTGTGACAGGTACGGTCTGCAATCCTCAGACGAATGAAGATATCGAAGAATGATTTTGAGGCAGCCGGTATACATCGGTAATGGTTTCTGCCGCACAGCATTCTGAAAAGGGACAAGTGCAGCCAGCTGAAGGCATGGGGCAGGGGGGCCCAAGGTGGGAGTGCAGATGGACGGATGCATTGACAGATAGTTGGCGTAGTATTAATATCTGAGGGTGTCCTGGAATCAGTAGGCGTTAAGACTAGCATGATGATCCGGTATTATGAAACGATGAATCAACGATTATCTTTCCTACCCACCAAGAAAAGAAGCTCGTAGGCAAGAAGTATGCAGATCCCTCTGCGGGAAGAGCGACCATCTGCTTTGGGGGAAAGGGCGCAGACTCCGAAATCGAAATCAGTGGAAATGTAACCAGGGTTACCCCAAGTATGTCGCTGCCGAATGGGACCTTTGTGGTGGGAGCTTCAACAAACTTGACGCTCTACGGCAGATTGCCAGCCGCTTGCTCGATGCAATAGAGATCCCTTCCAGGAAGGGTTGGATGCTCTATCTCCCAGTTTGAGAAATATCAATAATGGTTTTGCAAGCGAGCTGTGCGGCTTGATGTCGATGTGGCCTTGAAGAAAACCCATCTCAAAGCTCGGATACGCCTGGCTTGGCACCACAGCGACCAACTGGAGATTCCGCTACCAAATGGAGGTGGCCTTCCTTTAGAGTGTTCGATTTGATGGTCGGGGCTTCTGGTCAGCCATGAGACTTAATGGGAGACGAAGAGACATGGAACTGACGGGGTCAACAAGTTGTTTATGAGGATTCGACTTTCTCGGCAGGCAAGGAAGGTGCAATGGAAGTCACGTGCATCACCAGTGAGCGGAACAGACTTTCGTCCCTGGCGATCAGCAACAACTGTTGGTTGCAGCACCCGCTGCGGGTTGTACGCATAGTATCGCCGAGAGTTTCGCCATGGCAGGAAGCGAAAGTCCCCTAAGCTTCTTTTAGCCTGATATACGACGCGGCAATTGAGCATCGTCGGTGGGAGCAGGCCGGCAATGAGATACATATAGGAGATGATATATTTGTAATCGCTAGTACTTTCGTGTGGTCTGCGTTTAGAAGTCTTTGAGGATATTGGTCGTAATGTAAACTCACATGAATCGATACGGCTCGGAAGGCCTGCGGTGCCGATTGCATGTATATGTTTCATTGTAGTCTTTCCTGTATTTCCGTCTTCCTCGTCGCATTTATCGCCATTATGCCATAAGGCATTGCAGTCTCCGGAAAGAGAGAGTGATGATACCTGATAAACTAAGTACGCGATGTTCTCCATGATTGAACCCGTCGAAAAGGGACATATGGTATTCCTCAAGCTCACCAACCAATCAGGCGTTGGAGAAGTAGCATAAACGTCATCCAGTAGCAGGTGGAAAGAGCAGAGAGGATCTAACTCGGGAGATTCATCCATCTACAGGTGCTTTCCACAGCTTTTGCAAGTAGGATGCAACGATATATACACCCCTCGCCCACTAGGCTATCTATCCCTTGTACATCAAGTTACACAGCGATTGTGCATGATCTCCCAAAGCAACCCCACCAGTATGTCTGCACCTCCCCTTACAGAGTGACAGAGAGGTTGAAGAGGAGGTGCGGGGCGAGCCTAAGCAATCTGAAATGCTCGAGATCCGAAGTGCCAGGATGTGCCTCGTGGCAAGCACATGCATGTGTATGAGTAGGAAGATCTGCCTCTATCAGACCTGCAGGCCCAAATAGGATAAGAAGGCATGTTTAACACGTACTTGCAGAGTAACGATCTGACCAGGCCAAGCAATAGGTTGATATCAATCTAAGGTTAGAGAGCTCTCCCCTTCCCCGTGCCGAAGGATTGCAAATTTGCCGGAGTAGCAGGGACTTTTCTTTCTGATGCTTGTGAAAAAGGAGGTAACAGCAGTATGGCCAGTATACAAGAAGGTTGGTCGGGGTACATCGGGAAAACGCCGATCCCAGAACCTCCTAGTTCCTCGTAAGACGGAGTAACGCAACAGCTGTTCTAACAATCTGTCACATTGATAGATTGCCTGCCCGCGACCACGATTGGTCAAAGTGTCTTTGGTGATTGCCAATAGCGATTTTAAGTTGTTCGCCAATATACATACACAAATATTGTACATAAAAGAACACACCAGCCGTATTACTAGTGTCCGAGAAACTCTGCTTCCCGCTGCGCTCGTCTCTCGGCTGATCTCTTTTTGAAGCGAATTTCAGCCCTTCTTCGCTCACCTCCGTCAATCTTGCGACCCCGGCGATCCTCCCACATGCCCTCAGTAACCTTGACGCTCACACCGGTCGAACCAGGGAGAGGTGTAGCGTATGGCCCGGCAATCGATTTTGCGCCTCGTACCACGTAACCTAGCGGGCGACCAAAAACTTCCGCCGGTGTTTCTAATTCCTCATCGGGATGAGGGACATTGACGACAAACTTGGAGCCACTAAGCTCCTTTTCCTGCAGAGTGGCCGCTCTCAAGATGGCCTCCCCATCTTTGACGAAAAGAAAGTCGCCGCCAGGTCCGAGGTCTCCCTTCCTATAGCGCTTCATCCAATTCAACAGGTATCTTCGACTTCGCGCTGGTTCGATGCCCAGTTCTTTCAATTGTGGTCCAGTCAGGGAGAAGAGAGAATCCCACGAGGGGAACTTGTTTGCGTATTTATTCAGACCTCTACCGATCAGGGTCAGGAATGTCGTTACGTCAGGGACGAATGGTTTGGGCTCTGGGATCCTCCTGGCACGTCCAGTCTGGTGAATGGATCGAATTTGGCCAGCGAAAGTAAAACTGTTGGACGGCGCCAAAATACGCAGGCAGGGACGCAGGCGTTCGAACTTCATTTTGCCTGTGAAGGTTCGGGAGTTAGGAGCCTATTCTTTCTCTCCCTCTCAATTGGGCTGAATACAATAGATCCCGGGGTGACGCAGACTTACCGATGGTGGGGAGCTGTGTACGGATGAGCTCTCAACCTCAAGCTAATCCGGAGAGCGTCGTGATCGTTGAAGTCGAAATTTGTTTGCAGGTTCCGACTTCTTAGTCAGCAGACACACCGTCAAGCCACAAAGTGGACCCAAACGCCTCTCCCATTCTTGGAACTCCAGCTTATAGATTAGGTAATTAGTGGGTCCTACGTTTTCCGAGCTTGGGGTCCTCCGGGGCCATCCTCCTCCCCAACGACCTGTGTACTTCCTCTTCTTCACTTCTGCTTCATCTTGCTGATCATTTGGTCCATCATTTTCCATCCCTTTTCCGAGCCCGCATGTCTTGAATAAATCACCAACGTCTCGTTAGAAAAGCGTCACAACCCTCTATATCCTTTATCATGGCCCGGACTAAGCAATGGCCCTCTGGGCTCCCTCTCCTTCTTCGTGAATCTGATATTGATGGTCAGTTCAATCGGCTTACTTCGGCAATTCAAAACCTAACCGTATTACCTCTCTAGATGTATCTTTCTCCGAGAGCCTATTTGAATATATTTATTCACTTCCATCTTTATCTGACAGCGAGTCGACTAACACGGCCCCCAAGAGCAAACGGAGGAAGGTTGACCCTCTTCCCGTGCCATTTTGTCATGCTGCAAGAGGTCATATGGAGTTTTCTCGACCATGCACACAGAATGCATCAAAGCCAACAACCATAGCACGGAAGGCCATCGACCATTTTCTTTCTTTCTCATTAGAAATAAATGAGCAGTCAAATTCATTAATTCTCAAGTCTCGCCCCCCGCACCGGCTGGGATCATTCATCTCAGTATTCTCGCTTTCGTCTTCTGAAATGAGCCCAGATGTGGCCCAGATTATTCATCTTGGAGGGGACCGTAATGGAGCAGCAGGCACGATATGGTATAATATCGATATAACGGTGGAAAGACGAGATTCTATGGCGACCATGAGACTCGACCTCGACCTTTATTGGAACGTAACTCCATCACCTCTCAATGGCTTACGCACTTCTGTTCACAGACAGGCCAGCCAGATTTTAATTGACACTTTCTTCCCTGCCTCGGGCTCACCGGAATCGGCCTCTTATCCGATGGACTTTTATGAGGCGGCGTATGTCCCGCCCGTTCAGGATGAAACAAATATCCCGCTCGAGATACCCGGCCTGGAGGCTACATTGTACCCTTACCAGGCGAGATCACTTGAATGGCTCCTAGCACGAGAGGGTGTCCAGTGGTCCGAAAAAAATGGGATCAGTCTCCTTGCACAGGATTTTCCAGCTCCTATCAGCAATTTGTCTAGGCGTGTTCAAGATCTGGACGGAAAAGATTTCTTTCTCAATGACATTTTTCATACAATCTGTTTGGACAATTCCCCCTTCCAGCAGGTCGAGAGAAGGACGAAAGGAGGCATACTGGCTGAAGAAATGGGATTAGGCAAAACTCTTGAAATTCTGGGTCTCATTTCTCTGCACCGACTACCCGAGTCTCTTCCAGATGGGAGCGAGGATCCCAACCCGCCAGTAATTCCAAGCGGCGCAACTTTGATTGTTACCCCGGAGTCTCTGAGACAGCAGTGGATCTCTGAGATATCTCGCCACGCCCCCGGACTTCGATGTGAGTTCTACAAGGGACGCAAGCGCGAGGGGGAGGATGAGGAGGAGATGGTGCAGAGACTCAAAAGCTGCGATATTGTAGTAACCACCTATAGCGTGCTCTCTGCCGAGTTACATTTCACCAGCGACGCTCCCGAACGTCCGCGCAGACAGGAAAGGAAATATCAACGGCCAAAATCACCTCTGGTGAAGATTCTATGGTGGCGTCTCTGTCTTGACGAGGCTCAGATGATAGATAATGGAATCAGCCAAGCAGCCAAAGTCAGCCAGGTCATTCCGCGAGTCAATGCTTGGGGGATAACCGGTACACCAGTCAAAGATAGTGTACAGGATCTCTTCGGCCTACTCATGTTTTTACGATATGCGCCCCTGGATTCTGCTTCACAAGCCTGGCGGGCCGTTCTAACACAACATAAATCTGCTTTTCAGAAACTATTCAATACGATAGCCATAAGGCATACCAAAGCACTGGTCCGGCATGAGATTTCTCTCCCACCACAGCAACGCTTCGCAATCAGTGTGCCATTCACGGCTGTTGAGGAACAACATTACCAGTCCATGTTTAAAGAGATGGCAGAAGCTTGTGGTCTTGATACCCAAGGCCAACCAGTGCTTGATGAATGGACGCCCGAAGATTACGTGGAAGAAATGCGAACTTGGCTCAACCGACTACGGCAAACTGCTCTACATCCCGAGGTGGGAGTGTATGGCCGTCGGGTGCTGGGACAAAACAAGACAAAGCCAATGAGGACGGTGGAGGAAGTTCTGGATGCCATGCTTGAGCAAAGCGAAAACAGCCTCAGGTCAGAAGAGAGAGCGCTTCTTTTGAACAAATTGACTCGGGGTCAATTATTTGAAAACGGCCCCCGCGTTAAAGAAGCACTCTCTATTTGGAAAGAGGTAAGGGCTTCGACAGAAGAGCTTGTAGATAATGCTCGTTCTGAACTTCGAAACATGCTAAAAAGAAACACCGAAGACAAGGGGAAGCCATCTCGAGGTATTCAGAATCCAGAGGATCCTGATGATTCCGAAGATGAAGAGACTGCCATCGGAGAACACAGAGGCCAGCTAGGAGAGTGCCGCCGCAAGCTTCGCTCGGCTCTAGAATTGCATCACCGAGCTGTCTTTTTCTGCGCCAATGCTTACTTCCAAATTCGGGACAACAAAGAAATGACTGAGCCAGACTCGGACGAGTATAATGAGCTCAAGAAACAGGAGGACGGAGGATATGATACTGCAAAGGAAATTCGTCGGGAGATTCTCTCAGAGAGTCACCGCAAAACTACGCGGCTTATGAAGAAGTTATCCCACAAGGGATCCGGTCAAGATTTTGCTGAAATCCCTGAGCTTACCGTTAGACCTGAGCGAGGACTTGAGAGCAGCAGAGTTATTGATGAACTCGAATTGCTCTACGGAGAGCTAAATGAGCAAGCAAACATTATCGACGAGTGGAGAGAGGAAGTGGTTCAACTTCTGCTAAAGTCTCTCGTCGATGAAGAGGATGAAGTTGAAACTACCGGAGAGGAGCTTGGGGAGTCTGCCAAGATTCAAGACTATCTCATGGTTTACGTCCAAGTCCTTCGGGCAGCAATTGCCGACCGACAGGATGCCATGTCGGGACAAACCAACGAATTGGTCAAATATGAAACTCAGACATCAATCAGACTAGCAAAGAATGGGGAGGGCCCTGCCCCAGAGCTACTCCTAAAGCTCATGCAGGACAGGGCAGAGATCAAGCCTCAATCGGCAATCATGTCAATGCGCGGAGCCATCAGCGAATTCAGAAGCCTCACATCCAGACTTTCCAACGACAAGCTTAAGGCCGAACGGGTTGCTGCAGACCATGCAGCCGCAATACGGCAGCTAAATCCCACCACACAAGCAAACGAGCTCCGTAACTTGACATCGAGGTTAAACAACGAAAAGGTCAAAATTGAACGTATCTTAGCGGAACAATCTATAGCATCGCGGCAACTTCAAGCTACCCAGACAGCTCTCAGCCAGCAGCATAAAGTATCGTCTTCTCTGGAATCCGAGATCGATACGTTTACTGCCACCATGAACGCCCGTCTCGAATACTACCGACAACTTCAGTTTGTTTCGGACTCTGTTCTTCCCTATGATGGCCAAAAAACTGAAGAGGCGCTTGCTCGGATCATCAAGACAGAGGAAGAAATTACACAGAAAGTGGCCTCTGCTGGGGGGAAACACAGATACTGTAAGCCCATGCTGATTATTGCGAAATGCTGTAGGTACTAACATTCACAGTGCTGTATTTGAAAGAGGCTGGTTCGAAATCCAATGAGCCCCGAATGTGTGTCATCTGTCAGACAACCTTTGAAACAGGTGTTTTGACGGTTTGTGGCCATCAGTTTTGCAAAGCCTGCATGATGATGTGGTTCAAAGCCCACCGAAATTGCCCAGTGTGCAAGCGCCATCTGAATGTCTCACAGCTTCACGATATCACAATAAAGCCGCAGTCACTCAAAATCCACAACGACGGCCAAGGCGTTGCCGATCCAGGTGTTTCCGGTACAAGCCATCCAAGCAATGGGGTTTCTGACCAGCAACAAACTACGATATACTCGTCGTTTAACTCGGAAAAGCTAGCAGAAATAAAAAACATCGAGCTTGATGGCCCATCTTACACCAGCAAAGTCGACACCCTAGTGCGACATCTCCTTTGGTTGCGAGAGTCTGATCCAGGAGCGAAATCGATTATTTTTTCACAGTAAGTTTGTATTTGCAGTGCCATTGGCTACCATTCTAATCATTTTTCACTCAATAGATACAAGGATTTCTTGGGGATCCTCGCAACAGCTTTCAAGCGCTTTCGGATTGGATACGCCTCCATCGACAGCCATGGTGGAACAACACGTTTCAAGGAAGATCCAGCTATTGAGGTCTTCCTTCTCCATGCCAGGGCTCATTCCAGCGGGCTGAACTTGGTCAATGCGAACCACGTCTTTCTCTGCGAACCTCTTGTAAACACGGCACTCGAACTGCAAGCCATTGCGCGAGTGGACCGCATCGGCCAGCAGCACAAGACAACAGTTTGGCTATACATTACTGCTGGGACTGTCGAAGAATCCATCTACAATCTATCAGTCAAGCGTCGTCTTGAGCACATGGGGAAAACTGCGAAAGGAAAAGAGACACAAGAAGAGCTTATGGACGCCAAACTAGAGGCTGCAAACACGCTGGAATTGGAGCAAGCGGCGCTTTCGAAGCTGATGAGCAAAGACAAAACCGCTGGAGAAGTGGTTCCCAGCTCCGATTTGTGGGAGTGTTTGTTTGGGAACATCACACAGAAGGAGCCCGATGAGGAGATGGTACAGCAGGGAGAAGCTCCTGGCAAGATTTAGACTATGAAGGGCGTGTAGGTTTACGCTTGACATGACTTTCACGGTTTCATTGAACTTTATATATATATATGGCTGGTACATATTCACATATCGGAGGGATGTTTGCTTGTTCGAACAGGGAATTGCTGACCCTGGTTCTTTGTAAAATCAATCCATTTTTTGTTCGCCCTCCTCCTCCTTGAGAGGGTATCTAAATCTCATAAAATGCTCGCTATGATATATATCTAAAACTCCGGATAGAAATGATAGGAAAGAACTGTAGTTCCAGATGATAGAGGCCCCAGCCGAAAGAAAGGAATATATTAACACCTTATTTGGCTCCGCCGAAATCGAGCTTCCTCGCAACCTTGGCACCCCTCTTCTCTTCCTCAACGACGCCTGGGCGCCGCTTGAGATCGGCACCCATCTTGTCCTCTCCGCCATCCTTACGGGGCAAGTCTTCCTTACGCGTAGGCTTGGGCTCTGCGTGCCACCAAGGATGGCTGAGCATCTCCCGAGCAGTGATGCGCTTCTTGGGGTTGAGCGCGAGGGTCCGGATCAGCAGGTCCACGCCGTCAGGGCCAACGGTGCCGAACTGATACATGTAGAAGTCCTTGCCGCGGACGGGGTTCTGCGTGGGGACGGTGTACTCGGGCAGCGTGGTGACGCCTGGCCAGTTGTCGTCCGTGGGCGTGCCGATGGCGTCGCAGATGAGCTTGATCTGGTCGAGCTCGTTGTTGCCTGGCATGAAGGGGGCGCGCTTGATGAGCTCGGCGAAGACGGTGCCGACGGACCAGATGTCGACGGCGCCGCCGTAGTGCTTGGCGCCGAAGAGCAGCTCGGGGGGCCGGTACCAGCGGGTGATGACGTTGGAGGTCATGTACGAGTGGATGTCGCCGAAACCGCGGGCGAGACCGAAATCAGCGAGCTTGACCTCGCCGTCGGCGGCGATGAGCAAGTTGTTGGGTTTGATGTCGCGGTGCAGGACGAAGTTCTCGTGGCAGAACCAGATGGCGCGGACGAGCATGCCCATCCAGGCCTTGATGTCGGCGGCTCCGTAGTGCACGTTGGTTGTGTCCCGGATGAGCATCTCCAGGTCGCCGAGGGGCAGGTACTCGAGGACCAAGTTGACGTTCTGGTCCTTGGAGGAGAAGACGGACTGGAGGGAGATGATGTTGGGGTGGTGCAGCTCCTGGAGGTGCTTCAGTTCGCGGACGGCGTCGGGGGGCATGCCCTCTGTGTACTCCTTCTGCATCTTGATTTTCTTGATGGCGACGAGCTCGGCGGGGTTCGCGCGGAGGTGGCCAAGGAAGACTATGGCGTAGGTACCTTCACCGAGCTTCTTGCCTGTAGAGGAGTCCAAAAGTTAGCGATGAAGTTGAAATATGTGTTGCCGGGTTGCACTAGGCATGACTTGCCTTTGACGTATTTCCGCTTCTCTTCCTCGTTCATCTGCTCGGCGACATCGAGGGTGGCGGGCGCGACCGCCTTTGGGGCGGGCTGAGCCGCGGGTCTGGGAGTGCCATTGGAGGAAGTCTGTCCGGAAGCGAGTGTCTTGAGAGGTGATGAGACAGAACGAACGGTCTGTGGCTGTTGCAGTGTGACGACTGGTGAGAGAGACATGGTTGGAGGGAAGGTGGTTGGCGGACCAAGAACTAGAGGCCGTCTCGCAGACTCAGCTCGCAAGGCGGCAAACAACGGACTCCCAGAGTGGGTGGGCTCAATCAGAGGCGGGTGATCTCTGCGTTGTCGTTTGGTCGGTCTGGATGTGTCGATTGACGTGTTTTGTATGTATTTGAGAGGGCTGAAATGCACGAGCAGGCACCGACAGATGCGAGATGTAAGAAGGGCTAAAGGCGGCCTATCATGTGAATTCTGGTGGATGGACGGCTATTCCTCACGTGCTGAGTCTACAACGACACATCAAGTTTCGCCCAATAAATGGTACATGGCATGTATAAAGGCCACTTTTACAATCTACTTTCCTTGGACTTGGGTATCGAGATCTGTTTTGCAGTATTTCTTTGTGATTTTTCAATCCGTTCACCTTTCCAATAGCTCCTAATTGACAAAACACCAAGGAGTGGGGCTATTTGGAATATCCTTATCGATAACATCACCTCCCTCAAGCCGTCTTTCTCCTATAAACTTTCCTTCTAAGCCAAAGGAAGACACAGATGGACGATGGAAACGCGCTCTGCAGAGACACGGTTACCGAGTTGTTTATGAAGATGGCCTCGCGTCAACTGCCCGACATCTCATTGGCAAAGCACCGGCCATGTTGATCTCAATACGAGAACCATATCATACAACAACAGCCTGGAAAGTTCTCTAGTGTGAACCTCAATTCGATGAGCTACCTCACTTGATGCGGCATTATGATTCACATGTTCCAAATTTCAATCCTAATATCAGTGACCTCCCTCATCCTGCATGCTTAGCTGGAGTCTGGCTTCGAACTACCCCCTGATTCAGGATGGCTGTTCGAGATGGCTTCATCTTCAGGCTTGTTCGAATACGAAATTATGATGCGGAGTCCTGGTTTACAGCTGTTCTCGACTCCTTCACGTCAGAATTGGCTTTGTGAAAGGCATAACATTTACCAAACCGCGTTATCAACGCGCGATTCACGAGATCAGTAAGTAGCCTCGTCAGGCCTTCGGACGGTTATTTAAGGATCATGATGGCTGGCCATCAATCCTCTGTTTGCTTCCCATCAATCAGCACAGATTGGGAGTTTTCCTTTCCACCCACCTTCTCATTCATTCTTTGAGTACTGCCTCGCTCGTTGTTGGTCGTGCCCATCATGCGGTTCCTCGCGTTTTCCACGGCCGCTCTGGCAGCGTTCCCTTTTGCCCTTGCCACAGTGTCCAAGGAGGTTTATGACCCCAAAGAGTTCCCCAATAAATTCGAGAGGATTCAGGATGAGCTCGGTGAAACTCCTCACAGGGACTCAAGATTTCATCATTTGAATACGTACAAGTTCAGAGCTCGATCTGGAAAGAACCATCGCAGGGAATCTGAGGACGAAGAGCCCAGCTCTGAGAAGCTACCCTCGCTCGAGGAGCTTTTCAAAGTACCTGAGGGGATAAAAAGTCCCGCGTACCGGAAGCCAGAGGGCGCAATCACAAAGATCAAGAAACTAACGCCAGTCAATTACGACAGCGTCAAGCATGACCCCCATAAACACCGCAAGCTTTGTGCCAAGTGTGGCAAGCATGATAACCACAAGCCTTGTCACAAAAAGCACGATCACGACAAGCCTTGTCACAAAAAGCATGACCACAAGATTCACCATTTGCAAGATCATCACGATCTCGGCCGCAAGCATGGCCATGACAAGAATAAGCATGAGATCCACTACAAGCATGCACATGAGAAGCAGAAGAAGCATAAGGATCTGACCGCCAAGTGTATTTGCGAGAGGCTCCATCACTTGGCTCACAAGGCCGACCACCTCTTTGACTATGTAAAGGACATCAAGTGCGGCAACGGCGACCGCGAATGCTGGGAGCCAGTCCGCAAGGCTCTCTATGAGCTGGAGTGGAAACTCGACCTCTTCGATAGGGCAATTGACAAGTCCAGCCTGGACAAGTGCTTCTCCGAAGAGGAGGAAGCCCATATTGCCCGTTGCTATTGCCGTGTAAGTTATCAATCGCTTTTCGGAAGATGTTCTAAAGACCATTGCTGCAAGAAGACATTGGACGCTGACTGTCTCTGCATCATTTTAGTACGCCGAAGCTCTGATCAGGCTCCTTGAGGAGATCAGCAGGAAGCTCGAGCACATTGAAGGCAGAACCGCTTACTTCATCGTCACTGCTGTCAACAGTCTGCGTGCCGCCGACTACGTAAGTCAACTTTCTTCCCCTTCTTGCTAAGCATTAACTCCTAGGCACGACTAATGCTAACAACGAAAACTAGGCATTCGTTTACGAGTTGGGTCGTCGCCTGCAGCGTGAGAAGATTCAGGTTGAAATCTTCAGGAAGGAGGGTGCCACAGATGGAAGCACTCCCCACAGCATCCGCAGGGCATTTGCCCGCTTCGTCAGCACTCCTTATATCACTGGAGAGGATTTCCGGGTCGAGGATTACCACAAGGAGCCCAAGGAGAAGGAGCTGAAGATTATCGATGAGATCAAGAACAAGTTCAAGCACAAGGGTCATCACCATCCTCATCATCACAAGGGTCATCACCACCCTCATCATCACAAGGATCACCATCATCATGACAAACATTGTCACCATCACCGTCCTCATCACAAAAATCATGTCCACCGCATCTATCACCACAAGGATCATGATCACCACCGCCATCACCACAAGGACCATGACCACCACTGCCATCACCACAAGGACCATGACCACCACTGCCATCACCACAAGGACCATGATCACCATCGCCATCACCATAAGGGTCATGACGACGATAGGGAGAAGGAGAAGGTCAGGATCAAGGTCGAGGATCATGGTGACCGTGCCCAATAGACGGCAAAAGCCTGATGCTAGGTCGGAACTCATATTCGCAGGCTGATGGTTAGCGCGTTGGCCTTGGATAAGATCGTGTGAGATGAATGGGTTGAAGACTTTGGATAGAACGGTGTCTTTCCAAGAAGAGAATTAAACGAGTATTTTGATTTACTGGATTTCTTGTGCTGAACTCTTAGCTCGAGGAGGCCAAAGAATCATCTAATTAGCTTGTGTTAATGATCTTGAGAAATGAAAAGTTCGTTGTGTATAATGCAAATTGGGGCATGTCTCTATTATAGCTGTTTACATCAACCAGTTATTTTCGCTGATATGTTGGAGACTCCAGACAAGTATCTTAAGACCAGTATTTGAGTGCCTATGGGAGTACTATACCTGATGACTCAAAATTGTCATAATCAAAAAAATCACGGACGGAAATTAAAAACGGAAAGAGATAAATCTTCAGTTCCCGATGTGACAGCAGTTTAGCCAATGCATGAACTATCTAGTTGTATAGAGGAACAGATGCACAGGGTCTGGGGCTCAGCAGGGGTCACACATGTGTTAGTGGTCCAGAGCAGCAACACCATAATCGCAAGATGATTACCGCGATACTGAAATGGCGGCCGGATTTGTTTTTCTGGAGAAAAAAAATGCTTATCTTCTGCGTGGTCCAATCCAGTGTCGAGGTTGGTTAATGCTTGTAGGTCGTCGGTTGTGGGACGAGAAGAGGGAGCCCACAATGACGATCACTGTTGACGTCATGGACAACGCGCCCAGCTCCATCTCCAACTCTGCCGCAACCTGATGGAGGAATACATGCCTAACGAACCCTTGACTTACACCAAGGTGGATGCTTCCCCGTCGATGATCTCACTGGTGCATCCAAGGAACCGCGCAGACCCTTATGTCAGTCAGCCAGTTGTTCTCGCTGTAGTGCACGCCTGTCTTCATAAGGCAGGGTACCGGACTGGATAGACTGAGGCCATGGCATCATACCCAACGTAACCCCCGATGGGCTCCCGTCTCATCCATCCCGCTTGCATATAGTCTCGGGGCTAGATCTCAAGACCCTCTGCTCCGTATCTGTTCCTGGATGTCTTCACTTGGCAGTTCCCTTTCCCGTTTCACCTGCCACCCTTCCCCAACCGCTCAATTTAGAAAGCCAAGATCACCATGGCTTTGAGAAGCTGTTTCTCATACTGGGTAATTTGAGTCCACAACTTCCAGCACCTCTCTATCTCAAACTAACAAGTACAATGTATAGTGGTTCCCAGTCTTCTCCAGCCTCGTATGGCTGGGAATGCTGCTGGGCATGCTGCTCTACTGGGTCGTCGACACCAACAAGCAGCACTACTCGTCCATGAAGCCCGGCATGACGCTGCCCTACATCAGCACCATCGGCGCCTACGAGCTCAAGCCCCTCTTCATCGCCGGCAGCTGTGTCGTCACCGCCACCCTCGACATCTCGTTCCTAACGGAGCGCTGGCTGCGGCACCGCGGCCGCCTCGTCCCAAACCAATCCATCGGGGAGAAGATCCTGTTCGGCCTGTCAATCATCTTTGCCATCGTCGGAACTGTCGGCCTCGTCTGCCTCAGTATCTTCGACACCGTGCGGCATCCGACCTTGCATGATGTTTTCCTGCTTCTGTTCATGGGAGGCTACGTGATCTCTGCCATCTTCATCTGCTGGGAATATCAGCGCCTTGGTATCAGTACGTCCACTCTCATCTCCCCAAAAGAAATATCCGATCATCTAACCAAATAAAACAGAGAACCGAGAGCACCGCGTCCTCCGCATCTCCTTCTGGATCAAGCTCACCTTCATCCTCGTCGAGATCGCCCTGGGCATCGCCTTCGGCGTCCTCACCTTCCGAAAGCACCAGGGCATCGCGGCCTACTTCGAGTGGGTCATCGCCTTCATCTTCACGGGATACGTCCTCTCCTTCGCCGTCGACCTCTACCCGGCCACCAAGACCAGGTCGTACTCGCAGCGCTTCCCCAAGCCGTCCCTGCGCGACAACGTCCAGGGCGACCCGGTCAGCGACGAGTCCCTACCCATGCAGCAGCAACAGCCCGCGTACACTCGCGGCCGTCGTCTTATCCATTTCTAAACTATGCTGGAAACCAGCCCTTTCTAGATATACATAAAAAAACTACTAGGTGCCATTGAGACAGTAGAAGGGAGATGCTATCAGATTTACACATTTTACGTTGTAACGACCGTGTTTCCTTTTATTTTCCTTTTTCTTTTTCGGAAATATTTTATTTTATACAGAGCGAAACGTAAATTTCCTTTTCGAAGTGCGTTAAGGGCATTGACGCAAATTTGGGTTCTTTATTCATGACATGAGAATGAGCTGCGTGGGACTTGATCATATTACTATCCATTGATACAATAAGAAGGCCACAAATATATCTTCAATCGTATATCAAAGCATCCCACATATCCAATAAATAATCGTGTGAAGTACCCAAGAAATTATACATAAAGCTATAAGTAAATTAACCATCTTCCCGAAACCTTACTCCTAGGTCGTGTGCTGTAAAACAAAGAGTTGCATCGTCATATCATTGGTCAATCTCTTCTTTGAATCGAGAATCGCGGGTAGGACTTGCGCTCGAACGGTGAACGGAATCCTCAATCGGCCTGGGTGGCCGAATCGTGAATGATGCGGCGTCAACTTCATACGTAGATGGTCTTGCGTCATCATCTGGTGAGCTGATAGGGCTCACTCCCTCTGAGTCGACCAAACCTGATCTGTCCTGGGCGCCTTCATCGCGGCCCTTTCCAGCAAGGGCCACATCCTTCAAGCTTGAGGCGCGTCGATCTAGGCTCGTGGTGCTTCCGTTTGCCTCGGATTTCCTAAGTGAGACACCACCTATGAATGAGCTCCTCTTCTTCTTCGGGTCGTCCTGTTCGCCCACAGATTTGCCTCTAGAAAACCGATTCTTGATCCAGTCCTTCACCTTCGACGTAGGTGACATGGGCTCATCTCTGGGAGAATTCGGGTTGCTATCGAAGCCTGTGTTTCCGGTCTGGCCTGCGTCACTAGCAACATTCGTCGTCACCACAGCAGGAAAAGCGCGTGAGCCTTCACCCGTTGCTGGTCGAGCAGGTCCAGCATCGTCATCAGCTGCGCTTCCATCAATGCCGCTCTTGGCAGAATCATGTTTTGACTTGCGCTTCTCTTCCTTCGCCGTGCGCTTCTGCTCAGACTTCTCGACCTTTTCCTGGTTCTTTCGTGCCTTGTCTACGTCCTTCTCTTGTTGCTTCTTTGCCTTCTGCTCCTGCTTCTCATCATCTATATTCAAGGTGTTAGTTTATCATGAGGACTAGCCTCTGATCAACTTAGAAATTCTCACCTCGCGCTTTCCTGCTGGCTTCTTTGATCTCCTTCTCGCGAGCTTTTTGCTGCTCTAGTTCTGCTTTTCGGGCCTCTTCTTCAAGTTTCAATGCTGCCAGTCGCTCCCGTTCGGCCTCAGCCTTCTTGCTGATATCATCGAGAAGGGGCTGCATCCTCTTTGCAGCAATGGCATCAACATCATTTGGATCCATGTACATGCCTCCTCCCAAATCAAGCTTCCCCTTATTTTCGTTGCGTCCCTCATGGCGCGACTGAGCTGCTTGCTGCGCCTTGAGCTCCCAGTCGCTCAGAAGCGTCGGGTTGACCTTTCCAGTTTCATGATAGACCTTTTCATCCATTCCATGCAAACGGGCTTTCACATTTCGTTGTGCAGCTGCCATGAGAGCATCATGCTCCTGCTTCCGCTTCGTCTGGTCAACTTCCGACAGCTTGTTGGAGAACATCGACATCTGTTGGCGGATTTTCTCTGATTGTTCGCGGTCGTTGATCAAATCGTCATCTGAGCTCTTTCGTCGCAGCCTACTAGAAACAGTGAACCGGCGGCGTGGCTTTGAGCCTCCATAGTATTTTTCGTGCTCGTCTTGCAATTTGGCCAACCGTTCTTGCGCCTGTTTGTATGCCGCATCTTGCAGATTAATATACCCAGCCGCTGACTGTGAAGGCTTCTCTGTATTGTCTTCAGAACCTAGCAAAGGGGACCCTCCCGCCTTTTGCTGGTTGCTGTACATCTTCTTCGCCATTTCCACTGCTGACTGGTGCAGTCTTGCGTTATTCGTTCTTTCGTCAACTTCAGGCTTGACCATAGGATTTGAAGTGAACATATTCCGAGTCATCGTAGTAATGGGAACAGCCCCTGCGTCGTGTGGAGAAGACTGCGCCTTCAAAGCGGCTCTATGGGCCACTGACGCTCCATTCAATGCGCTCGTTGCAGCGCTGTCCTGCAAGTGCGATTCGTGTGTTCGAGGTGTGGTGGGGGTTGAAGATGCGCGTGGTCGCCGAAATGACATGGCGCCTTTGGCAGCGATCAGTGAACGGTCGGCTGGCGGGGATGTGGGCTGTTCGACATTGCGAAACGACTGGGTTCGACTGGCATTGAAGGCTTGAGTTGCGGCTGAGCTGCCATGAGACATGTCGCTCTTCTTGGGGGAGGAGGGTCGGTTTGCATTGAAGGCCTGCGAGGCAGCAGAGTTCCCCCAGCCTTCATGTTGATCTTTGGTAGGCGAATGCTGTTTGAATGCAGAATTCGCCGAGTCCACAGCAAGAAGAGCGGCCTTATGACCCGCGGAGTTCGAGGAAGGTTCCCACTGAGGCGCCATCTTATAGTCCTTCGCCAGAACAGCAGCGGCAGATGCAGAAGACAGCTTCTCTGGTTTCCACGGTTCGATGGATTTTTGGTTATTCCAACCCAGTGTCGCAGCGGCGCTAGCTGCTGCGCCGTCCGGTCTCAAGCCGCTGGAAGGGAAGCTCGGTAACGTTCGAGGATCGGCGTACTTAAGCCTACCGGAGGTGTTGGCTGCTAATGCAAGGTGATTCATATGTTAGCATGGTGTAGGGCTGAGAGTCGCGGCGCTCAGCAGAGATGGGCCCAAAAGATTAAAAGTAGCATACTGAGAGGGGCTTGATGAGTGGCTTCAGCCATGATTCTGGTTTTTTAAATGGTCGCAACGTAGCTCGTATTCAATGGCATTAAGGCTGATAGCTAATAGGTGCTAAGGCGGACGTTGTGAATATCAGCCCAATCGCGATGGCGCCTGGGTTTCCGAGGTGGGCCAGCCCTGGAACCAGCTGTAGGATTGACCGGATTTGGGTGATGATGTAGTATCTATGTAGGGGATACGAATATTTGCTGTCGGACCATAGGGTTCAAGGGAATAGACACGATACCGGGATTGAGGACGACTGGAGAGAGGTGGAGGGTTGGCGGATGAGGACGGAGTTGATATAACGACTGTCTGAGGATGATGACGAGGTCAGACTATAACAGAATGGATCATGCTGGGCTAGTTCGACGAAGCGCATGAGCTACTCAGGCCGCCAGGGTTCTTCCCTCTTGAAAGCCGGCAGCCAAGACCACGCCAGTGCGTCGCCGTCGAGAGGCTTGGAGCTTGAAGCGGCAGAAGGGTTTCAGACACTGACGTCATGAAGATCGTGGTGGGTGACGCAGGAAGGAACGTGCTTCCAGGCGAACCGGCACTACAGGTACTTAAGATGGCGGGGCCAGTGACCCTCCGCTCAGCTGGGCAATAGTGGGAAACCAGCAATTCCAGCGCCGGTACAGCCTTGGGTGGTCTGACACCACGTAAATGTCGGTACCACCGCCTCGACCATGACAGTACCTGCTATCAGTAGCGCTAGCACTAGCTTTAGTCCGGTACCTTCGGTCGCCCAACGGATCCCGCGCGCTGACCTTCAGTGCAGCATCTCGCAGCTCGGTTTCTGTAGATGGCGTAGGCTGCACCGTCTCCCCGCAGAGGCTAGCCAATAACTGCCGTCAATTGCATCAGCAATCCCTGTTCCACGACTGGATTGTGATCTTCAGCCGAAAGAGACCCAGCCCTGGTGCGAGGAGGGGCATGGCGTATTCCAAGCCTCCGGCTGTGCTGCAATGTGATGGCGGGAATGCTATTTGGGGCTCGCATCTGCTGATCCGGCATACGCTTTCCTTGGGTGCTACCCTTGAGTGCTACCCAGTCCTTACCTACAGCTAGATGCATACAGTCATCACCTGAAAACCGGACCCCCGGGAACGAATAATCCCTGTTTTATGATTATGTAGGAACTGCGACTGGCCATCTCTGGTAATCACAAATGAAAATTGATTCTTGGTGGGCAGATACTGCTAATGCAGCTATGAGCCCAAGTGGCTGGGTGACAAGATTTGGGGCGCATCCCGAATCCCTGGCAGACCCCTGGAGTCGAGCTACCCTAAACATCACACGGCAGTTCGAATACGCCATGTTCTGGAGACATGTGAAAGTTCAACGCCATCTCACTTAACGGCCATACTCTTACCCCTTTTACCATGGCGGACCAGGTGGCTAACCTTCGGAAAGTTTCCAACTTTCGAGATGTTGGCTATGTCGTCAACACATTTCTAGGCGAGAGGTCAGGACTTTTTGACCCCCGAATGGATATCGCATTAAATTTCTAGGCTTGGGGATGCTAACTTGCAGAGCAGACGTGTTAAGGAAGGCTTGGTGTTCCGCTCCGCAAGACTCGGTGAGACTATAACTTAACCTTCTTTTGATACTCGATTAAGCTTACACAATAGTCTCCAACAGACGAAGCAACTACCCAGGATAAAAAGATCATGACTGACGATCTGGGCATCAAAACTGTGATAGATCTGCGCACTGAGTAACAATCCCCCCCTACTTCGAAACGTAGCTTCGCTAACTGGAGCAGCACGGAGCACCTGAGAGAAGCAGAGAAGCACAAGACTCAGCTAGAGGCCCATTATCGGTCGCTCAGCGATGGCCCAGACCCCATCCGAATCCCCGGTGTGGAATACCACAAGATCAAAATTGCAGGACGTCAGCTCGAGAGACATCTGGTGCGCCAGCTGTCCTGGTGGGGTTTTTTGTAAGCTTGCCGTCTCTGCCATGTGTCTGTCTGATCACCACTGATTGTGCATGGACTGAATCTCAGTAACTGCGTTGGTTTGTATGCCACTGGATATCGCATGGAAGCCATCAGTGTCATCGGTCGAGAGGTAATGCTACCCAAAGGGCTTCTAGGCCTTGGCTTGGATACGCTGGACCAATCTGGTTACGAGATATGCGAAGTTCTATCCTTGTATGCGACACAGAGTACATTACCGAGCGTGGTTCATTGTACACACGGCAAGGACCGTACAGGTGAGACCATGGGTTAAGACCAATTTGAACATCTGACTGGTCAAGCTGACTTGGGATTGCGAAGGACTCATCGCTGCTTTGGTGCTGCTGATATTGGGTATTCCAATTGAAGCTATCGAATATGACTACTTTCTTACGGATGAAGCAATTGCTCACGAGCGAGAGGTGAGGCTGGCTGAGATAGGGGAAATAGGACTCACCGAGGAATGGGCGGGAACCGACAAGAATATGATCTCAGGGATCATCAGGCACCTGGATCAGCAATACGGTGGTTTGAACGGATATCTCGATTTGATTGGGTTCGAGGAGGACGAGAGAGCGGCACTCCGACGCAATCTTCTCTATCCAGCGAGGGCATGATTTGAATTAGACATAGACCTTGGCCATTCGATTTTGGATTTCACTTCTTTTCTTTTTTTTTTCATTTAGATATAGCTCCCTACTTCCTCCTAAAACGACCCTGCAACCAGCACCGGTACATTTTCGATTTCTGCGCCCGGTTCACAAGCAAGCGGTTGTCAATGCCCAGGTTTTCAACCTCGAACTTGGGCGTATCATCGGCTGTGTTGTCCTTCCCCGTCCAGATATCGGCAAGCTCATCCTTGTCAAAAAAGTAGACGCGGGTGCCGTCGCCTCTAATGTAGAAATTTTCCTCAAGGTATCGTCCCTTACGGAAGCGGACCTGAGCAAGATCACCTCTTCCATAGTCTCGGAAGCAGACCAGCCCGCCGGGTTTCAATAGTCTGTGCACATTCGCCACGGCCTTTACCCACTCGGTGGGCGACAAGGCCGAGAAGATGAAGATCATGATAGCAATGTCTACGGAACCTTCTTCCAGACCAGGGGGAAGCTCATCACCCGCGGCATCCCACACATCGGCCTGGATGTGTTTAGTGTCATACTCTTCCTGTTTGCGCATAACTTCTACAGCCTCTTTCGAGAAGTCACAGGCGTGGATTTTCAGGTGTGGATTGTGGTTGTTGGCTAAGATGGGGAAAGCAGTGTTACCAGCCCCAGCTCCAATCTCTAGGATTACAGTTGGTGAAGCATCTGGCTTTGTGACCTCCGCTAAGACGGGGAACTCCTGTTGCAACCACTTGCGGTTCTTAAAGAAGTTTGCAGTATTGTTCTTGTAGAACAAATTCCACCACTTGGCAGGGTTTGAGTTGAATCTGTCTGTTGAATCTCATGTTAGCGTCTGGATATCGGCGCAAGTGCAATTTAGAGTAAGGGATATTCGAGTGATAGATCAGATGGGAGCGAAAGACTTTGAAGGCTAGGTTGTCATCAGTAGTATCAGATGAACTATGCATTTTGGTTGGAGAATCATCACATCACATGGAGAGCCCGGGAGGTGGGTTCCAGAAAAACAAAGATTGGGGAGTAGGATAGAAGGTGCTTCAACTTACTCTTGTCAAAGTCAGAGACGGGAGACTGACGCTGCATCTCAAACTGACGTTGAGCGTACTCCTTGTACGTATCGTCAGTCTCGACGTGGTCCCAGGCATTGTACTCGAATACATTGTCTCCCGCCTCCAGATAGCGACTGCCAAACTGGAATGGATCAGTTCGCTTTGCGTTCGTCGCAGGATCATGAGACCTGTGCGATGGAACATCGCCTTCTTCTCCTGTCGGCGGTGACGAGATATTTAGCTCTGCGACGCCCTCGATTGGGGGAGCCATTTGACTCCCAGCATCTTCAGTTAGCACTGTAGACATGATGGCTGTTAGTCAATCATGGACCCGATTGCTGAGAAGGAGTGCGCTCGGGATGAGGAGGAGGAAGAGAAGAAAGAAATTTTGAGCCAGAAATTTTTTGAAGACCGTGTCGCGGGGCACAACGGCCAGGTCGGGACCGGAGTGTATAATCATCCGAGATTGGTAGATGTAGACCAATCACTTCGCGTTCAATTGCCCCACTGCTCCTGTCGGAATTGAGAGCTGTTCATTGACGTTGAGCTCCCGCAGCACCGCATCTTCACGAGTTCAAACAATCGAGCTTGATTTTGTCAACAATCCACCAAATTACTTCGAGCACACTGATCATTCCTGGTTTTCGCTTCTTCTTGCTTTCAATTCGAACTATTCCTCCGATTCTAATTATGGCGCCCTCTCTACTGGGGCCACAAGGCCACCTGTCACCAGCCGAAGCTCTCCAGCTTGCGCAACAAGCACCTGAAATCCTCCGGAATAACCCAAAGGCCATTTCCTCGTCGCCGCTCATCTCGCTTTTCACAGCCTCGGAAACCGCAGACCTGTGGACCGTTTACACGAACCTTCTGGTAGCTTGTCTGCGGACGAAGAACGACCAGTCAGCACACGAGTGCTTGGACAGACTTGTGCTTCGGTTCGGCGAGAAGAATGAGCAAATCATGGCGCTCCAGGGGCTTGTAAAGGAAGCCGAAGCGGAGAGCAGAGATCAGCTGCAGGCCGTACTGGGAGAATACGACAGCATTCTTAACGAGAACTCATCCAACATTGTGCGTATAGCAATGACCAATGTGATGATGCTGGACTAACTAGTCGACAAGCCCATCGCAAAACGAAAAGTCGCATTGCTCCGCTCGATGGGAAGTATCCCAGAAGCAATCACATCTCTGACAGCCCTGCTCGATTTTACCCCAACCGACGCCGAGGGATGGGCCGAGTTGTCAGACTTGTACCTCACACAAGGGCTCTACTCGCAGGCTATTTTCTCTTTAGAGGAAGTGCTCGTTCTGGTTCCAAATGCCTGGAATGTATGCTGCGCCACTACATTATGTTGAAAAAGGACGTGGGAGCTGATTTTACTGCAGGTACATGCAAGGCTGGGTGAGATCCTACTCATGGCAGCCAGCTCAGAGACCGAATCCTCCAATAGGCACCATGCCGAGGCCTTGAAGCGGTTCTGCCGCAGCATCGAGCTGTGCGATGACTATCTACGAGGATATTACGGACTGAAGAAGGTGTGACACCACTTCCTCCATTAATTTCAGACTTGAAAATGCTGACCCTAGCAAAGGTGACCGACCAAGTACTGAGCCAAGCTGGGAAGAGCAAGAAGCAAGACGCTGATGAGCCGAGACTTCCCGACCAAAAGCAAGTTGAAAAGCTAAGCCAGGTAGCAACAGCGAAGTTGGGAGAGATTGTACGGAGATATAATGCGAAGGAGAAGCTCTGGCAGGGCTATGATGCCGATGAGATCGCCGCAGCGAAAACTCTACTCGAGGCGTCGGCACCTCAATTAGTGCGATGATCCGGTTGCGAAATTCGCTGGCGATCAAGTGACACACTCCCTATGCTGGCTCTCTGAGCGCGGCAGGCTTCTGCGGCTCATCTCCCGAGCCGTTGATCGCAGCCGTTCGTCCCCAAGGGCAGGGTCTTGGCTCCCTCGGAGTGTCTTACACTGATCCGGATGACTGGGGAGCGTGCATATAGCGCATGTTTTGATACCCAGTGAGGGGATTGCTGTGTTTGATTGGAGGACCTCTGCTGGCTGTCAACCGCATCGTGAAAACAGACAGAATGGAAGAGGCATTTCTGATTTACGGAAGATATTCTACGTGGCGCATGGAGTTGGAACTAACATATGCAGGGTCTCCATTATGAGTGGCAAGCAGAGATACTTGTATTTTACCAATTGTTGCTATTTGAATTTGGTTCTGAGTAACTATCGATAATAGAACATACCATTTGATGAACCTTTGCCGAGCCAAGTCCTTAAAAAGGGTTGATACAATAAGGCGACTGAGAAACTAAATGTCATCTATTATCGAGTGCATTCTCCCTACAGACTCACCTGTTGACTTGATGGAACCAAGTCGAGTCTCTTGACGCAACATATTGGATGCTCCACCTCATGTTGGGTCTGGGGACATCCATGTAATGTGTGGATATATGATATCTCTCTTCCCTTTTTGCCCAGCTGATCTATCGGAAGTATAGATGGATTTTAGGCAAGAGGTTTACGCATAAGAAACAGGCTTCAAAAGTCTCAGCATCATGTGCTCGGCTTGTAATATGCACCTTCACATGTGCTGGAAACAACGGTGACATTTTCCTCAACATTGGGCGCATAATGACTCCATCCCTCTATCCTAGACAGCTTGCTGGGGGTGGGGATGCGAGTTTTGATCGATGCAACCAAGGCTTGCATCATGCTGGGACTGTGGTTGGGCAGAAACTCTACAGGATTCGTTGGGCCGTGAGAGAGTCGTTTTTTCGAGGCGGGATGGGCACTTCTGGTCCCATAATTCTACCGATGAGGCACAGCTTGCTATGTACTCACTTGTTACGGAACGGGCAGAGGCAATTGGCAGGCTGGAAATGAAAATTTGAAAGCCTCGATGGTTGCCTATTCCTGAGAGACGAATAACAGCATCTAAGCCAGCTTTGTGTTGTCTCATTGGGGGGGGGGGGGGGTTCATCTTTGGGCGTAGTCGGGTAGAATGCACGTTGCCGGGGCTCGACCACCGAACGCCCTGCGCAACGACTCTGGCCCACTGAGCTAGAAGCCTCCATGGCCTGGCCTTTCACTCCAAGGTCCACTAGCCCGGCGGAACCAGGGCCATCTGACCATGATGAGCGCGAGGGGTCCGTTGCAGTCCAATGGCAGGCTATGGCGGGGTGGCAAACGACCCGTGTTGCTGAGATGCTACTCTGCACTTGATCCTTGCCAGGGATATGCCTGTCGCCGCGTTGGTGATTGACCCACCGCCATCCACGTTTAAAGAAAGTTGCGAGTCCGGAGGCAGTGCCGGGTCAGATCAGGCCGCAAGACCAGGCTCGAACACATATTCGAGAAATGGTGCGTCCAACGTGGTTGGATTCCGTAGAACAGGACGGACGGGTTACGATGGGATTTGCAAAGATGGCGACTGGGCGGGATGTAGGATGCATGCAAGCAGCCACGAAGCAAGACAGTTTCGAGCGGCGCGGGTATGGCTTGCGTTTGCGTGGCATGCGCTGACACGGCAGGTATAAAGAGCGTAGGCCAGCCTATATCAAGTGCTGATCTTCCTTGCCGAGAAGGAGGCGAACACAGCAAAAGACGTATTGAACCGTGATACCCTCCCTCCTTGGCTTCGCTGGGTGCAGACTGTCGCAGCTACCACTCTGTTTTCTTTTGGATTCTACGACCTTAGCTGCCTCGTCCGTATCGGCACAGCACATCTTTGCTTGGAAGGGAAGTGCCCCATTCTGGTCGACGAGTCCACAACAACCAAACCCATTTTGGCTGGCTGGTCAAGGTTGCCAGATTCCAGGAACCCCAGACTACCAACGAAGAAAAACGGACCGTGCTTTGCTGGGAACAGAAGCCTAGTTTGACAGGCCGACCGATCGATTTGGAGAGAAGCTGTGTGCTTTGCTCGCTTCGACTTGTGTATTGAGGTAAGACTGCCGGACATATTGGACATTCCAGCTTGGGCCATTTACCAAAGGAGGCCACCGGTCAAAGTTGTTGTTGCTGCGTGTTGTTGGCTGATTAATAAGTTGCCCTGCGTCTCGGCGTCGGTATCGTTAGGTACCAACAAGGCAGTGTCAATTGGCTCACCCACCCAGGTTATCCCGGGACCCCCCTACCCTGGGAGCGCTGGAACCGCTGGAGTACCTACCGGAGCCCTCCACTGCCAAACTGGATTCCCTGGAGCCTTGAGCACGAAACCACCCGCACCGTTACAGGAAGACACTCAGGCGAACCAAACCGCCCCTCTGACTTAAAGCCTGGCTGCGTGTGAATAGAGGCCCAACCAAGGGACGCTAACATAATACAGGAAGCCTTGTCTCGGATCAGGTTTTTGACTCGCAGAGTATTAGTAACCGCTGCTAAGTGCCCAGTCACTGGACCAGCTGAGGGAGCCAACTGCGATTATTGGTGGGTGTGCCTGGCTGACCGACTTGCTCTCCCTCTCGGTGGCTGAAGGAAGTGTTTGCATAGCGACCTGCTACTACTACCTAGGTAATCAAACAACAAACGGTCACGACTGGCATTCTGTTGGCGCCTGTTTATTTTTTTTTTTAGCTCACACACTCACACACACACAGTCATCCTAGCTACCCGCATAAGACGACGACCGACCTAAGCCAGCCTCGACTCGACCGCTCTGATCATATATTCCCCCGGCACCCGCTCCCACCTCGGTCTCGCCCGCCTGCTTTCCTTGTCGTCCTTTTCAGCTTGTTGGAGGTGTGGGAGAAGACATCGTCGCCAGCAGGCTCTTTCTGCTTGCCACTCAGTCGCCCTCGTCCACGGAGACGTGCAATCGGTAAGTAAGCAAATGCTTCGATTTCCTATTCGCTCGTTATTCCCCGGTGCCAATTGGTACACACGCACGCATGCACGCCGCTGCACGCAGACATACGCACACACCCGTCGTCGTATATCATCTTGCGCTCGATGTGACTCGGTGCATGTGCGTCTCCCAATCCAGGCAGCCAGTGCTTTGCCTGCAGTTCCCACAGCCATCTTTCCGCAATGATGATAGTCATCCATGGACACCCGTTGCCAGCATTCTTGGGCTTGTCGCGTTGCAGCGCATGTCAGGTCGAGTGGCCAGACGTGCTGTCGCGGCTAGAGGTCTATGAGAGGAGGGATGCCCTCGGCCCAGCAACCTCTAAACAGAGCAAAAGCCAAGCCATGCCAGATCGCTTGACCACAATCGTACATACATGATCTTGTGGATTGTCCGACTGCTATCGCTACTCGCTGGCGGCCCCTTGGGGCGGTCCACATACCCGATCGTTGTGCCAATCGAAGCGACTCGTGCCAAGGTCGGACGGTGATTGAATGAGAGACATGCAGTGGCGTGTACCTACATGTCGCAAATCAGTGTGGACTCGACCTTGGAGGCAGTCGTTCGCCTCGCTCGTCGCTGTCCTCGATGAATGGCGGTATCCATTGGCGACGGCCCATCACCCCTCTTCACGCTTGTGCAGGCGTGCTTACTGTGGCTGGCCAGTGCCATCTTCCGGGCTGCCGTTCGAGTGACGAGGGCTTGCTCGGCTTCCTTGGGTACACGCCTGCACATGGCCGTATACGATCCGTCAGGCCCTCCTTGTTCCATAGATTGGCCCATCAGACGTGACTGGCGATTCGCCCGGGCAGCAAGTGTGCAAGGGCGCAGTGCATTGCCTGCAATGCATCTCATTTTTGGACCTACCGGCACAGTTGGTCGTTTGCTGGCTGCATTGGCAAGCTGGGGCTCCGAAGCATCGACGACTCTGGATGGCCAGGGCCCGTTCCTAGGTTGTGCTCAGCACAAGTAGGTGACAGGACAGGGACACCGGGCCCAGAAAATAGAAGCCTCATCACGCTGGTGGATGGCTTCTGCTTCTGCGGCTCGCATCAGCTCCCTTCACCGCCGGTTTCTGCCCTTCATTATTTACCGTCGCCCCTCCCTCTCTTTTGCAGAGCGCCACAGCCAACACAAGCAGCCCCCTCCCCAGCATAAAAAAAAATAAAAAAAATCAAGTCCATCGTCACACCCATTTTGGCTGCCCCTCCCCTCCCAACGCAAATCGCCCCTCTTCCATAGTCAACAAGCCCCCCAGTCCTACCACCCACATCCAGCAAGAACAAACATTGCCGTCCACCAAGCAACATACCATTTCGCCTGTCTCCAAGCGATCTCCCTAGCTGCAACCTGCGTTACCCTCGAATCTCATCCCACCTTCGGATACACTCTCCTCGCCGCCCGCTTGCTTGTGTTTCACTCGCCCCTCGTATCATCCACGACGCACAGCTCAAGTAATTGACTTTTCGAGATCTAGTCTCTCAGAGTTTCCACCCGCCCCTTCAGCCTTACCCATCATCTCGGTAATCTACCGCCCTAGGCCGGGTTTGGTGTGTGCCAGCAAATCTGCCTCGACGCAGCAGTGATTGACCTACAACGTAGGTAAGCAACGCAGAAAATTTAGCATTGCGCAGCGCAGCACAGCACAGCACGGCAGCACAGCACACATTCAAGGAGCCAAGGTTCCGCTTGTTAGCCAGCCCAAGCTCTTGACCCCTCCCTCCTACTACCTTGCCTTGGCCTCGGTGACCACACATCGTCACAACGCCGACCTGATTCTTTCGCATAGCCCACCCCTCCATTCGCGCGCATTCCCCCCTCTCCCGCGCCCCTACTCCTCCCTCTCCCCTCTTCTGCTCTCTTGCGCTTGCATTGGTCTTAGTCGCATTTTGACAGCAGCACCGCTGTCTTCATTCTTTGCGCCTCTTTGGGCATAGGCTGACACTTCTTCCCTCGCGGGGGCCTAGCACTCCATAGCGCTGCTTTATTAATCCTCCAAGCGTCGCCGTTGATCACCGCCCGCCCTTCCTCAGCCGATTGTCCCCGACCAAGCGAGAGTTGTTGTTATTAAGGTGTCCACCAACCTCATCTGACATGCCGTACGTCTTCGCTTCTCCCAACCCTGCCCTTGTTTTCCTCACTACTCGGCGCGCTGACAACTCCCTTTAGAAAGTTAACTACTCGACAATTTAACGGTTATCACCCGCAGCAACATCATCATCAATCGTCAATACCTGCTGGCTTCTCGTCACAGTCGAACTCTTTCAATAGCGAAGAAGAGGAGGAATACACTGGCTTATCCGACGAAGAGGACGAAGACTACTATACCGACGACGATATAGTCGATCACTCGGACTCCGCTTCTTTCGAAGAGCAGCAAGGCCCGCTTCAACCACACGGTGGTAGGCGTGGGCACTTCCCGGCGCGAGCTGAACCTCCGCCGCGTGGACGCGGCGGACAACTCCCACCTGCGGGACCTCTCCAACATCAAGCAGCCAACGTGGCTCCCTACGACGACCACGGCCGTTATGGCCGAGATGGCGCACACTTTCCCCCACAGATGCGCCATCATCAAGCACAAAATGGACATGCTCCCGGGGGTGGGCGCCATGCTCCATACATGGATCCGAATGCTGGCCGTGGCGGCTACGGCAACCATCCTGGACAAGGCATGTATGGCGGCATGCAACCGATGCACAATGGCGGCCCCCAAGGAATGGTTCCATACCAATACGGTAACAACCCCTATGGTCAGAATCCATACGGCATGATGGGATATCACGATCCTTACTATTATGGTGGAGGAATGCATCCAAACTTCCAGCCACCTCATCAGATTGCTGGGCCTCAACAACCCCAACAGAGTAACGAGTTGGTGAAGGCACCGAGCCAAGCAGTGGAGAAGAAGGAGCCAGAACCTCCTAAGCCGGATCCTGAGAAGGAGAGGCTCGAGAAAGAGCTCCAAACTTTCAAGGCAATGCAGGAGCAGGCAAAAGCGCTAGAGAGGCAACGGGAACTTGAGGCCCAAATCAGAAAAGATGCCGAGGATGCCTTTACACGACGGATGGAAGATATGAGGAAGGCACAGGAGGAGGCCAAGAAGGAAATCGAGAGGGCCAAGGCAGAGGCAGAGCGCGCTGCCAGAGAACGCATCGAAGCAGAGCGGAAGGCAGAAGAGGAGAGGCAGAAGGCGCATGCTGCGGCAATGGCCCAAGCCGAGGAGGCAGCGAGGAAGAGGTTTGAGGCTGAGATGAAGGCCAAGGAGGAACGAGACCGGATGGAGGCAGAGGCCCGCAAGCGAGCCGAGGAGGAAGCGCAACGCCGACTCGAGGATGCCATCAGGGCAGCGGAGGCGCAGAAACTTGCTGCCGAGAAGAAAGCGGCCGAGGAAGCGGCGCGCATTAAGCAGATACAAGAAGATGCGACCCGCAAGGCGGAAGCTGACGCAAAAGCGGCCGCAGCTGCCAAGGCCGAAGCCGAGGCCGCAGCCGCCAAGGCGGCCGAAGAGATGAAGCAGAAACTTATAGAAGAATCCCTCAGAGCGGCAGCTGCCAAGGCTGAAGCCGAGGCCAAGGCTGCTAAGGAGGCCGAGGAGATGAAGAAGAGAATTCAAGAAGAAACCATCAGAGCGGCAGCTGCCAAGGCTGAAGCTGAAGCAAAGGCCGCGGCTGAAGCCGAAGCGTTGAAGAAGCAGATTGCAGAAGATGCCATCAAGGCAGCAGCTGCCAAGGCCGAGGCCGATGCAAAGGCTGCAGCTGAAGCTGAAGCGCAGAAGAAAATGATCGCAGAGGAGGCCATTAAGGCGGCAGCAGCCAAGGCTGAAGCTGATGCCGCCGCTGCCAAGGCAGCAGCGGAGATGAAGAAGCAGATCGCCGACGAGACGAAGGCCAAGTTTGAGGAGGAGAAGAAGAAGGCCGAGAAGTTACCGATCAGGTTCAAAGATGCGGTCGGTAGAAAGTTTAGCTTCCCATTCCACCTCTGCGCCACCTGGGCAGTAAGTACCTGCGATTTTAAGTTTGGATACGGGAAGACAACGTGCTAACGGACTCATCACTAGGGTATGGAGGAGCTCATCAAGCAAGCTTTCCTCCAAGTGGAAACTCTGGGTCCGCATGTCCAGGAGGGCCACTACGACCTAATTGGGCCTAATGGAGAGATCATCCTGCCCTCTGTATGGGAGAAGGTGGTTGAACCAGACTGGGCTATCACCATGACTATGTGGCCGATCGAAAAGATGCCTCCGCCTCGGATGCCGGGCCCAGGAGGCAAGATTCCAATGCACGGCGGACCAATTGGTGGTCGCGGCCCCCTCCCCGGCCGACCAGGGAAAGGGGGCCCGATGCCGATGCCTCCCCCATTTGGTGGGCTTGGGAAGGATGGAAGAGTTCCCGAAGGCGTGACCGTGGTCAACGCCGCACCTCACAAGCCCAAGAAAGACAAGAAGAGCCACGGAAACCCGGGGCTTCTGGGGTTCATTGTCGGGGGTAGCAAGCCGAAAAGAAAGTATGTTCAGAATTCCACCTCCCCTGAATTTGGATTCGTCAACTTACAGTGTTTGATAGGTCGAAGAGCAAATGATTTCAAAATCCCCTCTTAAAAGCATTTTGATCATATAAGCCGTCATTTTCCTATGTTTGCCAACTATTTGAGGCAATTGATATCGTACCTATTTTGGTTTTTTTGGAGGATCAGCAGCAGCATCATTACATCGTTTCAACTCCTCTCTTAAAGCGATTCACGAAAGCCACCCCCGAACGAATCATTATCTACGTCCTTATGCATGTATACTGGAGTTTAGCCGTCGGTGTTCTTTACAAGGGTCTTGGGTGGTCAAGTTCACATGGCAAGTGGTGTGTGTGGATGGTGTCTGAGAAGAAGTTTGGATGAGTAGAAGTCTGGGTTTGAATTTTGGTCCGAGATGTCTTTTTTTTTTTTTTTTGTTCGAATTTGCTTTGGTTGTGTTTTTATTAGGGAAATTGGAGCAACATTAGACTTGTACGTTGGCTCGAAATTGTGAGTGAGTGCATACTTGGCATGTTGTCTATGCACGCAGTGCTTTGGTGTGGTTGTTGGATACCCTAGTTACACATATACATCTATCTATTTGTCTAATTTGAAACCCGCACTGCATGAGCTTTTCTAATTAATTTCCCTCTTCCTTTAAACGCCGAATATATGCTGTATGGACATGAGATGGATAGGTGATTCTACACTGCGCCTCCAAACCTAGAGAGGCGCCTGGGAACCCAGCTTCTGCCTCGCCTGCTTCTCAAACGCCTCGATCATCATGCCGGCCACCTTGTCGGACACGGCGGCGCTGACAGCGGCGTAGAGCGGGTTGACGAACTGGTACTTGATGGACAGGTGGACCTCTGTCCTGGGGCTGCCGCTCCCCGTGCCTGCCCCGAGGGGCCGGAGCTGCCAGCGGGTGACGAGGCTCCTGAAGACGGAGGAGGCGTCTGGCTCGCCCCTGCCGCCGCCGCCGCCGCTGAGGGCCTCGACGGAGACGCCCGGGACGCAGGTGAGGCGGCTGGTGAACTTCTCGTCGAAGCCGCCCCAGCCGACGTGGAGGTCGGCGCGGGTGGGCCAGCGGCGGCCGCCAGAGGCAGGGTCGGCGGGGGACCAGTGGGTGACGCGGGAGCGGGAACAGTAGGGCACGAAGGAGGAGTAGTCGTCGACGTCGGCGATGAGGGAGTAGAGGGGGTCCCGGGAGTAGGGGAGGATGCGGGTCGCGGTGAGGGTCTGCGTGAGGTCGGAGCCTGGGAGGGTGATGAACGGGCGGGAGAGGCGAGGGGCGGTGGCGTGCCGGCGGAGGGGGGAGGTGCGCAGAGGCAGGAGGCGGAGCCGGGAGGCGGTTGAGGCCGACATTGGGAGAGGGAAGCGGGTTGGGAGAATTCGGATTAGAGGAGTTTGGGTGCTGGTGGTGCGGATGGGCGTCGTCGCGTGGTCATTATAAATTATGCATGGTCAATTAAGAAATGAGGAAATGAATGAGAAAGCCACCAGAACTCCAGACCCGCAGGATATGGATGTTGGACTGCTAATTGACAGCTAGGGCAGGCAGGTCTAATGGTGGTTGTCGCAACGATGCGGCTTAAGTGGTGTGGTGGTTTTGGTGGTTTTGGTGGTGGTCGGTCCGTTTAGGTCCCGACCCCATCAGTTGCCTGTGCTGGGGCATGGGACCGATCGTCATCTTCGCTCCAAGTCTACATCCCGCTACGTGCGCACGACACTCCCGCTCCGCAAGCTCGACACAGCCCCGGCTACGGAGTTCGAGCTTCAACCACCGCCAGCCAGAATGACCCGACGACTTTCTTCTCCCACGACCCCCTGAGAACGATCCATCGTCACGCATTCCAGTCCCACGAAAGCTGGTTCCTCCTCCCCGCCGTTGTCGCCCCGCGTAGGGCCCCAATATCAGTACCATGTATGACCTCGTTGGAGCTCGCACCGGCCCAAGGAACGACCTTATGGGAGGCTGACTGGGGCTATTAGGTTCGAAAAGTCACTTTACGACCTCATTCGAGGGCTGCGCAATCACAAGGGCAACGAAAAGGAGTATATCCAGAAACGCTTGAAGGAATGTCGCGCTGAAGTCCGTAGCCAGGATATGGGTATGCATCTTTATCTCCTTGCTGTCTATAGGCCCCTTTATCGTACCTTCTTACTTACAACTGGAAACAGACTTGAAGGCGACGGCACTCCTCAAGCTCATCTACCTCGAAATGGTGGGCTACGACATGTCCTGGGCGTCCTTCCACGTGCTCGAAGTTATGTCTTCTCCCAAGTATCACCAGAAGCGGGTAGGATATCTCGGTGCTGTGCAGAGCTTTCGGCCGGATACTGAGGTCCTCATGTTGGCTACCAACCTGCTGAAAAAGGTGAGTTAGAAAAGCGTATTTGCCGAATGCAGCGACTGACCGGATGACGGCGGGTAGGACCTGGGATCGCCGACTCCAACCGTGATATCCCTTCCGATTGCCGCCCTGCCTCACCTCATCACTCCTTCTCTCGCACTCTCGGTGTTAGCGGACCTCCTACCCCGGTTAGGCCACAGCCATTCCAACATCCGAAAGAAGACCTTGGTCACTCTCTACCGGCTGGCTTTGGTATATCCTGAAGCCTTGCGTGCAGCATGGCCCAAGATCAAGGAGAGGTTGATGGATCCCGACGAGGATCCCAGTGTCACAGCTGCCATTGTCAACGTGGTCTGTGAATTAGGATGGCGGCGACCACACGATTTCCTGGCCCTGGCGCCGAGACTCTTCGAGTTGCTGGTGGAAGGTGGCAATAACTGGATGTCTATCAAGCTGATCAAGCTTTTTGCAACCCTCACACCTTTAGAACCGCGGCTCGTGAGGAAGCTCCTCCCTCCTTTAACGACTCTCATCCGAACAACACCTGCCATGTCCTTGCTATACGAGTGCATCAACGGGATTATCCAGGGTGGCATTTTAAGTGCAGACGACTCGGGGTCTGAAGAGATCGCCACTCTCTGCGTCACGAAGCTGCGGGGCATGGTCATGATCGATGGCGATCCAAATTTGAAATACGTTGCGCTTCTTGCCTTCAACAAGATCGTGCTCACACACCCCGATCTCGTCTCACAGCAAGAAGATGTGATTTTGGAATGTATTGATAGCCCCGACATTACAATCAGGATCCAGGCTCTGGACCTCGTCCAGGGTATGGTCACTGGCGACAATCTGGTATTCGTCGTAAGCCGATTGATGAAACAGCTGAAATCTGCAGCGTCAGCCGCGTATGCTCATGACGCTGGCGGCTCATCGGCTGACATGGGTGCTGACTCTGACGAAGAGACACCGAACGAAGTAAGCCAGAGCAAGCCAGCTTCGGATCTTCCCGAGGACTACCGTACAGATGTTATTGGTAGAATTCTCTTCATGTGCTCCAAGGACAACTACGCAAACATCCATGACTTTGACTGGTACGTTGATGTCCTCACTCAACTGGTACGCATCGCGCCAGTTGTGCGAAAGACGGACGACGATCTTGAACCATCCTCGGCATTGAAACCTTCGACCGACGTGTCGGAGAGGATTGGTGACGAGTTGAGAAATGTTGCTGTTAAAGTTAGAGCCATGAGAGCTACTGTCGTCAGGGCATCGGAGATCATTCTCGCTCAAATGAACGCTGATACTCCCACTAGACATTCGATCTCATCTAGAGCATTGAAATCCGTTTGTTGGATGCTTGGAGAGTATGCTGTTCAGCTGACCACTCCAGATGACAGTCTAAACGGCCTTTTGCAACTCATCCCACGGAGCAGTTTGCCGGAGGTCACGGCCACAGCACTTCAAGCGACAGCCAAGGTGTTTTCGTCTTTGTCTGGGAATGAGCTTGAACCTTGGACTCCAGAAAGGAAATCCAGGATTGCCCTACTGATAGCTCGCATTATACACTCTCTGGAGCCCCTTGTTTCGCACCCAACTCTGGAAGTTCAGGGGCGTGCGGTAGAGTTTGTTGAGCTGTTCAAACTGACTGCTGAGGCAGTTTCTGCCCAGGCCGCATCAACAGATGACAATACTGAAGATCCGCCACTGTTACTTACCCAGGCTATACCTGCGCTTTTCAGTGGATGGGAGTTGAACTCGGTGGCTGCCAAAGCTCAACTCAATGTCCCCGCACCTGAGGGGCTAGATTTAGACGAGCCCATCCATGCCAACTTGAACCTCCTCCTCTCGGAAGCAAACAGCTGGGCTCGGGAAGAAGACGAAGCGGACGACTTTGACATATTCTACCATCAGCGACCAGCCCCTAGCAGTATCTCCTCGTCAGCTCCCGCAATTAGCAGGATCGCCGACCCGGGAGACGAGATCGTCGGCTCATATCAAGAAGCATCAGAAGATAGCTATCTTGATGCAGATATTGTGGCGAGGAGAAAGGCAGAGCGAAGTGAGCGCAACAGGGACGATCCATTCTATATTCCCACACGCAGCGATGTTCCTCGAACATCTACGCCCATTCACAACATCCTCCAAGACAACAATGGCCCTGATCTTGATATCGATTCGATCCCTATCATGAAGTTGGATCTGGACAAGATGGCCACCTCGGCACCCACCCAACGACCACCGCCTCGGCCCAGACAGAAGATGGTCATTGCTTCGGACGAGACGCTCGAGGGCAGCGACAGCGGCGGGATATCCCGTGCCTACGACTCGGAGAACAACTCGGACAGCTTCACAAAGACCAAGTCGAAGAAGCTGAAACAGTCGCTCCTCGGCGTCGACTCCAGCACCATCGGATCCTTCAGCCTCGAGGGCGAACCCTCCGGCGGCTTCGACCACGAGAGGCAGCAGCGCGAAGACGCCGAGATGCAGATGGCCATGAAGGAGGTCGAGCGGCTGCGGCTGGAGATGCAGCGCGCCAACGAGAGGATACAGGTTGCGCAGGGCGTCGACGCCGAGGGCACCACGGTGGTGCGGAAGAAGAAGAAGAAGAAGGCGGCACCTGCTAAGACGGACGGCGAGTCAACCCCCGTCGACGTCAAGCCGAAGAAGAAGAAGAAGGCCAAGCCAGAGGCGGCCGGGGACAGTAATGGAGGCGGCATGGGGACCGACGACGTGGAGGCCGTCGTGGTGAAGCCCAAGAAGAAAAAGAAGAAGCCCGTCGAGGTCGCGGTACAGGAAGATACCTACTGAAATGAATAAATGAATATTTTTTTTTTATCCTTCCTAGAAGATCTTAGACAAGCTTTACAAGTCAAGTCACCGTTTGAAAAGCCCACGGCTATCAGGGAAAAAAAATTAACATTTAGCACGGGTTTATTCATTGCATGCACATGTATTTTGAATCGCTCATCAGAGGTGGACTGATTCGTCAAACCCTTTTCCTATTCGTTATTCGCCTTGAGTATTTCGATTCTCGTAACACCTAGATATCTGAAAATAGAAACATTCAAAGGAGAGGAAACAACCAAGAAAACCCATCACTTTTGATCGCCCTATCCCATCGTAACTGATATGCTAAGAAAAAAAGAAAAAGAAAGAGCATATGGTATAGAATAAACTGAACTGTCTACTATCAAGAAACCACCTAATAATAGACTAACGCAGGTTAGATAAGAAAGAAGCCGCCATCGCCGGTAGGAGGGTTACACATTGCCACGTACAACACAAGAAAGAGATGAGGAAACCAAATAGGACGACCAAACACAGAAATGCTCGATTTACACACAAAGAGACGTATCTCATGCTCCCACTCGCCTTAGCAAAACAGTAAATGTCCAGATAGGGAGGGGAATAAAAGCCAAACCAACAGCGCCAAGCTAACCGCCAGATGCCGAACAAAAATAACTACAGGTTGTCCATAGGGGCATCCTCTAGGGTGATTCCTCTGGACTCTTCTGGCGCAGGTTCGGCGGGAACGCGGCGTCCTCCAACGAATTTGGTACGGCCGTGAAGACTATCCCGCTTCTCAGAGGTGGTGGGGGAATCGACGCCCGGCTTTGCCGGTTCAGAAGAGCCATTGATGGCATCTGCATCGTGGCTGGGAACGTCGAGGCTGGAGCGGTTGGTCTTGGCAATGCTATTGATGTTGCCGAAACCGCTGCGAGCACGGTCATTTGCGGTGGTTGGGCTGGTCTGGATGGGGAACCTGGTCTCTGGCCCACCGCTGCTGCGATCGCGTCTGTGGCCACGGGGACTGGGCGCAGGGCTGGTAGCACGTCCTCGGTTGGCGTTGACCTTCTCTAGCAATTGCCTGTTGCGTTCTTCCATCAAGGCCTTGCGGTTGCTCTCGTCGGTGCTGATGGCACGACCACGGTTACCCTTGACGGAGGAACTGTGGTTAACAGTAGACATGCGCTTGAGCGCACTGAAAATAGGGTCCTTGTGGGCAAAGAGATCTCGGACAAGCTTGTAGGCATGCTTTTCCTCTAGAGTGAGCGAGGTCTCTGTACGAGGTCGCAGAACACAAGGCGCGAGCTGGGAGGCAAGTGAAGCAGTGTACTCCTCATCGGCGGAGGTGAGATCGATGAGACGAGTGAAATGGTTCATGCAGGCATCGAGAGTGGCAATGTTAGTGAGACGGAGCTGCGAAAGCGTTTGCTGCAGAACGGCAACACGGGATGCTTCTGAGCCATCAGCAGTAGGGTTGTTATAGATTGTTCTGATGATTTCATACACATGCGACGATACGAGGGAATCTGTAACACAATGTTAACGAATGCAGACCTTGATAGAAGAAGCCCTGGAGGCATAGATCGGTACTTACCAGGCAGCTCCAGCAAATAGAGTTTGAGCAGGCTAGCAACAGTAGGAACATCAAACTCGCCCAAAACTTCAGCAGAGAATGTTTTCCCGTCGTTGACGCGTGCTCGTAGCTTGTGAGTTTGGGCGAGAGGAACATCAACAAGCCACACTCCGCGCCTGGCCTCATCACCCTCCAAGTCTGGGTAATGGTGATCAAGGTATGTGAGAATGGTGGTGACAATAACTGGAACTCGTTTCTTATCAGCTCTGGCGCGGGCCTCTAGATCGACACCAAAAGTCTGCTCGTTTGCCTTGTTATAGTAGTTCTCATATACTACAACCTTGGGGACGAAGCTACCAGTGCGGTAAGTCTCAAGAAGGTAGCGCAGATCGCCCTGCGGTTGAATCGTTTCCTGGAACAGCAACATCTTATCCACAGTCGATTGCAGACTGGGAATGACGTTGCCAATTGTGCCTGAAAAATCAAGAATGACGGTCTTGATGGCCTTCAGGCGATCAAATTCGCAACGTTCGAGGAACTGCAGGTGCAGGAAGATGGCCTCCTCGAGGTCACAGCGAAGCTCGTCCAAGCGCCTCACACCAGCCTTATACTTGTTGTCGGCCTCAGTAACCTCTCGTTGCAGTCGTTGACGAGGGGTCTCATCCGGGTTTCGGTTGTTCCAGTTGGACAGATATTCTCCGACGGACCCAAATGCAGTAGGGCTATCTCCGGCCTCCGATCCAGTAGAGGGCATGGAGAATGTTCGGTTGAGTGGCTTCTTCTCTGGTAGACCGCCCATCTGGAAGGCCTTGGGGCGCCATTGGTAGTGCATGCGAGAGCTGTTGGCGAAAACGCTTCCCACGTTACCCACAAGACGCAGAAATCCGTTGCTGACCAGGTCCTGCCCAATGCGCTCAGAATAACTAACACTCGAACTGTTCATGTGACGCTGAAGATACTCGACGATTTCGGACCCGGTTGAGACGTTCTGGTAAGTGCCAAGAATCGCAACCTTGTGCTCGCCCATTTTGATGGTCGTAAGCATTTGAGATAGGATCTTCTTGAGCTGCTCAGGCTGGTAGGTCTCGTCACCAATCTCGTAGATCTCCTCCTCGATTTCGGCGCGCTCCTCCTCTTGGACCTTAATCTCGGGGATGGCGGGGTTCTTCGGGCTGGTCTCGGGGTCCTGGAAACCCAACTTGTTCTCCTCCTCGAGGTCTTCCAGCAAGCGACATTTGTTGAAGTAGTTGGATCGCAACTTCTTGATAGTCTCAGCCTGGCGATCGTGGACTTTGATCCGGGCTTGCAGATCATCCTGTGAATCTTGTAGCCGGCTCTCATGAGCATCGCACCAGCGGGAGAAAGGGTTCACAACGAGGTCGCGAATGTTTTGTGCGATCCGCTGGTGGCTGCGAGCAGCCTCTTGCATCTCCGCCCGCATGCCGTCATATGCCTGAGAGATTCAACCGTTAAATTGGGCTCGAAAGCAAGTAAGCAAGAACAGATAAGCAGTAAACAAACCTTGCGAACTGTAGCTCCATCATCCTGTGCGAATCCACCAGACAGTTTGTCCGTGGCGGGTGCGATATCAGACAGTCGACTTCCGTAGAGCTCCTCAGCTTCGGCACGCATGCGTGCAATGGTCAAGACTTGTCGGTTCTCCTGGGCGCCTTGCTGCAGCTTGCCAAACAGAACGCCGAGACCTGGGCAAGACTCAGTTAGCCCGGGCGAGATACTGGGGAGGGGTAGGCAAGCAGAAGAGCAAGCGACTTACCTGCGGCATAGTCGCTGGACCAGAATGAATCTGCGAAACCGGGCATTTTTACTATTGTGGCCCTTAACTTCTAATGATTTTCTCCCAAACTAGCTCACGATATAGAGCCCCCTCGAGATCGAACAACTGCCAGAGGCGTTTCTGGGAGCCTAGTGTCCAGGCCACGAACAAGAGAAGCAGGCGGGGGTCGCGTGAGGTCGGGAATCGTCGAGAGCGAGCGAAATCGATCGAAAGCCACGTTGCTAAGAAGCCAAAGGGGAAAAAACGACGGGTGCGAATTGAGAAAAGGAGTGGAGGATCACGGGGCGCTGCAGATCATCAAGAGACAGAGGAGGGCGTGGGTATCGATTGGGTGCGCTGGAAAGCCCTGGTGCTGTACGTCGTAAGGCAGGAATCGAGGTCGAGGCCGGGACTTGTGCTGTCTAATTCATATGAGGATGATGAGATGGGCGGTGCCGGGTTAGGGATGTGCGAAAGAATGTTCGTTCCCCCGTCTCTAGCAGCATGGAGTAATGTCAACGACAGCGCTGTGCTAAACCAGCTGAGGCCATGAACCTTGACCCCGGCCTAAGGTGCAGGTGCTGGGTTGGGCCCAATGAGGGAGCGAGCTCTTAGCTGGTCTCGCGTTTCGTCAGCCCTCAGCACTAAGAATAGCCCAGCCAGCATGTTGAGGCAGCCCCAGCGCCACAGCCAGGTTGAGTCGGCAGGGCATGATAGGGCTCTGCCAACCTGGAATTTAGCGAGCCACAGAGCCGTCAGCATGCTGGAGGCACACTGCCACACGCCATGCTAGGGGCGTTAGCGGGTAAATAGTACCCAAGCCCCAAGGCATGGCATGGGTAGCACGGGTACAGGATCGGAGCCAAGGACTGGACAGATGCTGGCATGTAGATTCTCGTCACTGGATTGAATTCCTGGGTCAGGCACCAATGCAAGACACCTGATGCTTTGGTGTGTGGCAGAACACTGCCGATTGACTTGAATAACTGCCTGTGTGCTGAATCATCATCTCGTCACGCGAGGTACGAGGTCTAGCAGCAAGCATAGCATTGAGCAAGCAAGCCTGTCTTGTCTCACAGGTATGATAGGTCGCAAGCGACTTGCCGTCCTTGGTCATATGTCTCCGCAATAAGCAAGTAAGATGACAGCTATCTCTCTGTGTCTAGTAATTAGCTCCGTATGCGAGAATGAGTCCGACCCTCGACCAAAGATCAACGGTGTTCGCGGATCCCGCCTGAAGGGAAGCCAGCCACTCGGGTGCGAGAGGAAATGAAGTGAAATACCCGTGATTTAAGGTCTATTTGTTTGTGCAAGGAACAACCCGTCCCACCACCATAAGATGCCACCAAGTGGCTATCAGAAAAACAGGGACCATGGTGACCTCGACGAAACAATTGTACCAGTCACATCATATGCAATCGTCCACAACACTCAACAGTTTATTGGGCCTTGAAATCATTGTCAATAAAGATTGTGACCTGTGCTGCAAAGTTGAGATATGGAATTACTTTGGCAGTCCCTGTTAACATGGGACGCATCAGCGTCCTACGACATCTCCTATCCCTGCTGGTATCATAACCGCCGTCAGTGACTATCTGTCCCACATATACTTACGTACGCTTCAACACCCCTTCATGGCCCCGCAGTCAACGTCGTGTTGGTTCCTGATCCCGCTCGGAGTCATTTGGCTTATCAATGTACATAAAAAAGGGCCAAACATGTTTTCAACTAAAAAGGGCCAATGCCTCGAAGCTGGCGAGGCGGCTCAAGAGGAGCAGAGACGTCTCAGAATTAAGCCCAAGACCTTGATTATCAGCGCTCTTTTGATGATCGCGTCTTTTGCCCTGCTTCATCGGCCGATCTCTCATTGCTACCATCGCGTTTCACATCATGCCCATAAATCGCGTTCTGCAAATGAGAGAGCTCGTGTCGTTCTGTCGAAGACTCCGTTGATTGGTGAGCATGTGTTTCCCGTGTGCCGGGATGGTCTTCTCGTTGGGCAATTGTTTCTGACCTGGCAAATATGTGTTTGCTGTAGATGGCCATGTCGACCTTGCTGTGCTCATTCGTGTCATGTATAAAAACCAGATCGATAACGATGATTGGAAGCATAACTTTGCCAACGGGCCCTTCCCTGGGGATCTTGATATCAAGCGATTGAGAGAGGGCTTGTCTGGCGGCGCTTTCTGGAGCGTATACAGCCCCTGTCCTCAAAATGGCACTGATCTCTCAGATGAGAATGAGTGGAAAGGTAAATGATCTGTGAACCGATATTCCCAGTTGATCGAGTGTGGCTGATTCTAGAGATGCAGCCATTCAATTCACATATGACCAAATTGACCTCACTAATAGAATACATGACCTGTTTCCCGATGACTTTTCTCCCTCTCAAGGCATCACCGTCGATACTGCCATATCCGCATTTCAGCAAGGCAAGCTAATTTCACCAATTGGCGTTGAAGGCCTCCACCAGATCGGCAACAAAGTTTCAAATCTACGACGGTTTCACGCCATGGGTGCACGCTATATTACCTTGAGCCACAACTGTCATAACAAGTTTGCCGACGCTGCCCTTGAAGAAAATCCCATGAGGAAAGCAACTCCTCTACACAATGGCGTCAGTCTCGAGGGCCGAAAGCTGATCAACGAGATGAACCGTGTGGGTTTGATAGTAGACCTCTCTCATACTAGGTGAGCTTCTTGGCATTTTCTATAGCATTCCAACCATTCTTACTGACTCCTGGTGTCGAAGCGAACAAACAATGGTGGACGTACTAGGAGGCGGCGAAGGATGGGCTGGCTCCAAGGCACCAGTAATGTATTCTCATAGTTCAGCCTTTGCTATTTGCCCCCACCCACGCAATGTTCCAGACCATGTATTGGAGCTTGTCAAGGCTCGCAACTCAGTTGTTCTTGTCAACATTGCTCCCGACTTCATCGCTTGCAGGGACGTCGGGGCTGAGAATGGGCTTCCAATCACAGTCCCTGAAGAGAGTGACCTGGGACGGGTCGTTGAACATATCATGTACATTGGCGACCTCATTGGGTACGACCATGTTGGCATCGGAACCGACTTGGATGGTATCCCGAGCCGCCCTACAGGTTTTGAGGACGTTACCAAATACCCGGACCTGGTTGCCGAGTTACTTCGACGTGGCGTCAGTGAGACCGACGCGGGCAAAATTGTGGGTGGTAACATTCTGCGTGTTTGGAGGGATGTCGAAAAGGTCTCTGCCAAAATGCAAGCGGCTGGGGAGCCTGCTCTAGAAGATCCGGATGGCTACGAGCATTATTAGGCAAGGACGATACTTTGGTACGGAATAGCTAGATGGCGTATGTCGTTTGTTTCTTAGTCTATTTCATGTATCCTACATGATGTACAGTCAATTATACATATCCTTATCAAGGTCAAGAGCACACTATCTGGTGCTCTTATTCGTCAATGCCCAAAGCCAAATTCGAGGGATCCCGTTGCTGATTTCAATCTCGGGATATCCAATGCGCATCATATCAATGGCAAACAATGCCTGGTTTAGTATCTCCGGTCGAGCCTGTTGAGCTTCTTCGCTGTCGCAGTTTGTGTTCTTGTGCGTTGGCCACGGACTGGCATTCCCATTGCATGTCGTCTACCCCGTAACGAGCCAATATCCTTTAGTCTCCTGATGTTGTCCTGCATGATTTTCTTTGCATCGCTGTCGAGTGTCATCTGAGAGAGTTCTGCGGTGAGAGATGTGACTGTTTTTGGCGCCAAAGACCCGACTTTAGCAAGCCTGTAGATTGTGTATTTGGCCATGATTCGCTCGCAGGCTCTGGGACCGAGAGCATAGAAGGATTGAAGCGCCTTCTATTCGGGACGTGCGGTTAGAATTGCTCAGCCGTGTCGTGTATCGTCATATTAAATCCTTACCGAGACGAGCTTCTGCTCGCTGAAGTTGACACCCAAGATGAACACCTGTTGCATATTAGACTATGTACAGTTCCAAATAATGATCAGAACAGAGCGCATTCAATGAACACTTACCATTGTGACGACGTGAAGCTGGACGACAGTGCTGGTTCCCTTCAGATTTGCAATGCCAATCTTCGCATTGCATCTCTCGAAATCTGAAGATGTCGGAAAAAAGGCGGATAAACATTTGAGCTATCGCTCCCCTGTTAATAAGCGCTTGGGCAGTGGTGGGTGGTGGGTCCACTGCTTGCCCAGGGGTGTTTCAGCGGGGTGTGTTGGTGGAGTTCCAGATGTCGTAACCCCCCGTGCTTCAGCTCCTGGCGGGCGTTTAAGTTTAGTTGTCCCCTACAGCGCCTCTGCAACTCTCCTCCCTTTCCCCTTCATACCAGTCCATCGAAGTCGCTCTGTCGCAACGATCGGACTTCATCACACCTTTTGCAACATGATCAATTTCAGCAGACTCTTCATTTCCGTTGCCCTCCTTTTCGGAGTGGTCTTGGTCCTCTTCTCTCACAACGTTGAGGCTGCCAAGGGTCCCAAGATCACCAAGAAGGTGTACTTCGACATCAAGCACGGCGATGAGGAGCTCGGCCGCGTTGTCTTTGGCCTCTACGGCGGCACTGTCCCCGAGACCGCTGAGAACTTCCGAGCTCTTGCCACTGGCGAGAAGGGCTTTGGTTATGAAGGATCTACCTTCCACCGAGTCATCAAGGACTTCATGATCCAGGGCGGTGACTTCACCAACCACGACGGCACTGGTGGCAAATCCAGTGGGTAGACCTATTTCCATGATAGACAGATCATTGGCTAACAGGCATTGCTTTCTAGTCTACGGCAACAAGTTCAAGGACGAGAACTTCAAGCTCAAGCACACCAAGCCTGGTCTGCTCTCCATGGCCAACGCCGGCAAGGACACCAATGGCTCCCAGTTCTTCATCACCACTGTCATCACCTCGTAAGACTCACCCCACCACCCCACTCAACTACTCATGCTAACATCTAATCATAGTTGGCTCGACGGCCGACACGTTGTCTTCGGCGAAGTCCTCGAGGGCTATGACATTGTTGACAAGATCCAGAAGGTCGAGACCTCTCGAGGCGATAAGCCCGCCAAGCCTGTCACGATCGCCAAGAGCGGCGAGCTGGAAGTTCCTCCTGAAGGTATTCACGTCGAGCTCTAAATACATTCATCTCTTCTCCTATGTCTCCTTCACAGCGCGTTTCATATACACTCAAACTTGGGCGGTGGGCTGATGAGTATCTTGGTACGCTTACAAAGAATTCCAAGACGATGAAACGGAAGTAGTCAAGCCACCTATCGTGCTAGAGGCGCCAAAGAGCGGATACACCGGCACCCAGACAATCCTCTTCCTGGGCATTGTCTTCGCCGCCGTCATGTTCTTCATCCAGCACCAGAAGCGCCAGACCAAGATTGTCGATGAGAAGTCAAGAGGCTTGATTGCTTAAGCAGAAGTAGTATTGGAGTTGGGGAAATGTATATTTCGACGGGACAAACTGTATCAGGTACATAGCGCCATAAGGAATCCCGCGAGGAATTCTGAAGTGCTTAGCAAGAATAAGAATAAAAAATTGAGTCACAAAAGCCTAGTCGCTTGTGAATGCATGCATGCACTCAATTTGAACGTCAATAAAGTTTCGGGATAGCCACTGCGATGGCCGTTGTCACGTGGGGCCTTTACCTGACGCTCAACGAAAAGCTGTAAGTCGGAGGGCCCAACGTTCAAACTTGCATACCTCACAAAAAGAGCCACCATCAGAATCACCAGCCATGAAAGTCCTCACCCTCAACTTCCTCACCTGCGCCGTCAAGGCTTGCAAGAGCTCGCCCGCTTCTCACCCCCTGCACCCCAAGGACGCCGAGCTGGTGCAGGACGAGCTCGAACTGAACACGGATATGATAGTCAACGTGCTACCTCGCCTGGACTGGACAGCTCTGCGGACGACTTCATCAGAGGTAAGTGTTTATTAAATGTTTCTGAAATTATCAATCTACAGATTTTATAGAGGGGCCTTGGTATTGTCGAGAGGGATGAAAACGGCCTTTTGCCTTTCTTGCAGCGCGGGGCAGTATGCAGGCTAACAGCGAAAAAAAAAAAATTACAGCTTGGCTTCCCCCCATTGCCAGACCAGCCACCAACCGCCGAGGAGCTTGAGGCGGATGACAAGAAGCTCAAGGATTTGCACCATCTCCTTCTTGAGACCTCAATTTCCGAGGGCAAACTGGTTTGTGGGAACTGCGGCCACGAGTATGCCGTGAAGGAGGGGATTGCCAATTTCCTGCTGCCTAGCCACCTAGTGTAGGGCATGGGCATATGGTAGACTGAGGTCGTCGGAGAGTGTCAATCTACACCCTCCCGCGATCATAAAAGTGGATGGATAAAAAGAACGGAACGGAGTCTGGGCGTTGTAGTGGTTCTTTAATGTTTTCTCTCACTACCTACTGAGAATTACCTATTAAATCGAAGATTGCATCATGCTTTCTCGGCCTTGGGACGTTTAGCTGCCTACTTCCATGGCCACTGAGAGTAATCAAGACATGGTTTTATTGCAACGACATTGTGGAAAGCTTAATCGCTCCAATAGCTACCTATGTTCCTCTTCTAACCTTGCAAACTCGAAATCGTATGAGCTCTAGTGCATTTCCCTCCAAATACAGTCCCGAACTCCAGGTGTGACGCAGACATAAAAATACACAAAGTATGTAAGGGGGGCCGGATAGCGGCACGAACACGCTGAACTGAGATGGAATCACGTTTACTGCTGTTTCTTCTGAGAAGCAGGGCTGACGTCCTTCTCGAACGCGCCGTAGGAGACCTCGAGGCTACCAAGAGCACTGACGCCAACGTACAGGATGGCGAAAAGGAAAATAACAACAATGAGACCCATGAAGATACCTATTGGTGTTGTTAGCGAGTGACATTACACTGGAGAATGGCGCCGAGTAGCTCTGACCTGGTGTGAAAAATTGGTACTTCTCGAATAGATTCCTGTTGTCCCGGCCGGAGGTCTTATTCTCACGTCGGAGGACGGGGCTCTCTACGTTTCTCCTCAACTCCAGATGAGCAGGATCGGCGAAGTCGGCCTCATACACTGGCTCGACGGCAGAAGAGTAAAAGATGACAGTGTAGCTCTTGTCATTCTTCAGGTCTTCAAGCTTGGCAGCGAAAGCCGCGTCTATGAATGGGGTCAGCACCAAGTTTCAAATATCCTCGATTGGGTCGCATCATACCACTCTGGGCGAGGGAACCGGCACGGTCGTTCTTCGCAGGCGAGGAAAGCTCAATGGCTTCAACAGAAATACCCGTCTTCTTGGCGCAAGCCTCCTTGATGAAGTCTTCGAGCCCCGTATGCTTGACATCCCCAACGACCTCAGACGCCATCAGCTTGCCGGAGATGCTCTTGTCCTCCACTGCATGGCACAGATGAGGCATGCGACAGTCCTTGGATGCCTGAAGATCGAGCGCGGAAATGCTTGGTTGGTTGACGAGGAGGTATCGATCAGTGGGGCATGATTGCAATGCCTTCTTCGTGGCCTCGACGATTTGGGCGCTCGTCTGGATATTCGAGGCGTTATTCTGATCGAAGCTGGATGGGAAACCCGTCAGTAAAGCTGTCCGTCTGCGCGCGCCACGTCTCGAAGAAGCTTACGAGGAGGTCGAGAGGACAACCCATGGCGATGAGTCTGAGAAGGCGGCCGAAGAACCGAAAAGTGCCAGGGCACTGGCGAGGAGTTGGAGACGCATCGTAGAGAGGGAAGTTAGATGGCTGGTCTGAATTACTCTTCGGATAGATTCGTTGGCAAGCAAGGCGATTTACTCCTAGGGATTAGCACCGTTCCAAACCGAAGGAAGCTGATGATGCACCTGGCCTCAACCTTACGTAATGCTGCCTAGACGCGAGACCCCACTCTTATGCATAAGCCCAAACCCGATGGACATGGTCCGGATTCTGGTATTAACCCACTGAGAAGCAGGCAAAATTCTTTGGTAGCTGCGACGACAACCTTTTGCTACGCTTTTTGTACGAGGACAAGTGGGATCGGAAGTGAAATCCAATTATCATGTTTGCCAAACCAAGACCGAAGAAGCTTCTTCTTTCCCATCCCAGCAAAAAAAGAAAATTTACCTCCGCTGTTGAAGAAGTCACATTCGACAATGCCGCCCGTCACGAGTATCTGACCGGATTCCACAAGCGCAAGCAGGAGCGCATCAAACGTGCACAGGAAGAAGCGGCCAGGAGGCAGCGCCTGGAGAAAATTGAAACCAGGAAACAGGTAATTGGAACCTACGATCTACCGGTATGCAGGGTAGCATGTAGTAAGGCTAACTCGAGAATCACAGGTACGAGAGGAGCGGAAAAAGGAAGTCGAAGATCATGTCAACATGGTGAATAAGCTTTTACGAGAATCGGGCGCGGCCGGCGCGGTGGAAGACGGAGACGATTCAGAGGATGATGAAGAGGATGGATGGGGAGGGTTCCCAGATCGGCCAAACCTGGACATAGTCGATCACGAAGAGGAGTATATTGACGAGGATCGATATACCACAGTCACAGTCGAGTCCGTATCCGTGTCGAGAGATGGGCTTGAGAAGCCAGTGTTGGATGAACCTACGAAGGAGGACGAACCAGAGGAAAAAGTCGAATCGAAAACAGAAACCAAGCAACCTGCAAAGAAGAAGAAACCCAAGTTTCGCTATGAGACTAAATTCGACAGACAGCTTGCGGAACGGAAACACCGGGCCAAGAAAGCAAAGAGGTAGCGAAAGTTGGTTTTTATATGTACGATCTTGAGTTAAGCGCCATTTGCAATCCATAATAGATACCCCTTGGGAATGCGAGTCTCGTTCCGTCAAAGTGAACGTGTACACATTTGGCACCATACACTCTCAAGTAGGGAAGGGTATTTTTCCCAGATAGACATAGCCCTGTGCGCTTCTGCGTTTCTGAGATCTGTTCGACGGCACGCCATGCAGAGACAAAAGAATATCAATAAAATCCGTATGAACTCGCTTAGATGGCACCAATCTCTCCCTGCAGGTCGTCGAGATCCTTCTGGAGGGCTGCGTGCTTCTTGGCCATTTCCTCGTACTTTTGCTCCCACTGGTCGCGCTCCTGTTCAAGAGCCTGTACCTTGCGCTCGAAGTGGCCGGCCTTGACGTCGGTCTGTCGGAGCCTAGGTACGGAGTCAGCGCGGTGAGTACACAAGTGACAATTCACGAGGGCCTATGCTTACTTCTCGTTGGCCTCGCGGAGGGTCTTGTCAGCATCCTCAGCTTCTTCCTCGAGGAGCTGCAGACGGCGCTGGAGAGTTTCATTCTGGGTGCCGTGTTGTTGACCCTCATCTGCTGCCTTCTTGGCATCCTTGATGCTGGTCTCGAGCTTCTCCACTTCCGATTCGAGGAGGTTGTTCTTGTGCTGCAGAGAGGTGATCTCTTGCTCCTTGGACAAGGCATCCTGCTCAAGAGTCTTGACCTTGGTCTGGAGCTCCTCAACCTTGGTGTTGGCCTCATCAGCCTCCAGGCGGAGCTGGTTCATTTTCTACTCAGCTGTCAGCCCGCAGTTCCGTCTTTGCTGGCCTTTACCCCACTACAGCGTTGGAGACAAAATAATGGTATGGGCACAAACCTCCTTGATGCGGTCCATTGTGAATAGAGTTTGTTTTCGGCGTGCGACGCTCTTGTGTGATTATAAGAAGGAAAAAAGCTAGAGATCAAGATTGGTGGGTGTCGTAATATCGGTTGATTGTGATGATGGCTTAGGGAAAAGGGATGAGGTGGGGGAGACTGACTGCTCAGATGCTGGATGCCCCTCCACATGTACGTGCCACACTTTAGGCGGCCATCACTCCTTCTGTGGCTAGAGAGTCCGTGCGCCAGCACCCGTTGCTGTGCCAACCCTAGGCAGTCGCGACCAATGAAAACAAGTCCTTCTCAGCAGCCACTTTACTTTCTCCCTAATCTCAGTAGTGAGCTTCGGTGACGAAACAAAGCAGGCCTCTCACTTCGTCCACCATTAAAAGCCATCAAACTTCGATCGAAAATATGCTCGCAGCTCATCGTGACCAAGAGAACCTGGTGCACAGTCACCAGGTCTCTGGAAAGCAGCAACCAAAAACTCCAGGCGCCAGATATCCAAAGACACCACTCAAGTATGGCCAAAACGACGAGAATGCACCTACAGCCTTTGCAGGAAAAAATGGCTTAGGCGGAACCAGGCTTGGGGGTCAGGATAAGATCACAATGACCAAGGGCAAGCAATCAATGGTTACGCCAACAGGTAATGCGCACTTAGCAAGACAAAGAATTTCCAGCATAGAATCTAACATCTTCCGGAACAGGTCCTCAATCCCAGTCAAGAGCGCCTTTAGGAAACAAAACGACCAACGCAAAGGCACGAACTGGCCAAGTGGGTGGGACGAAAAATATCGATAAGTCGCAGGCGAAGCCAACAACAGCCCAGAAGCCTAAGCCAAAGGTCATCTCGCAAGGCCCGCTTCAAGTTGAAGCAGACATCAAATCTTTCGACCCTCTGGACGATGAGCCTGAATACGCCCCCCCGAAACCCAAAGATCTGCCTTACGAATCAGACCTCTTACCACCTGGTGGCCTCACGTTCGAAGGTTTGAAGAAGGAAAACTTACTCCGGGGTTTCTACCAGCAATTCCACAACCCTGTTGACGATAATGGCGTCTCAAGAAAGGAAAAGCGGTTCAATGAAGAAATGAAGCTCGTCATGGACAAAGCGATCGAGAAAAACAACCGGGACTTGGAGGCTTTAAACTGGAACCTCGCCGATACACCAGAACCACCAAAGCTTATTCAAAGAAAGCCAGATGCCCCGGAAGTCGCTGAGGCAAAAATGGGTCGAAAGATCAGAGGAACAGGTCACTCGCGACAGCTTTCCACTATCACTTCAAGAAAGGCAGCTTCTGCACTTTCCATGCAGCCGCCAAGCGGGCGCCCTCAGCTTCCTAGGCCGACAAGTGCTATGTCAGCTGGAAGGCGGCCGCTGAGCAGCTTCGTTTCTGGAAAAAGAACCGTTCGGCAGCCTGAAGGTTCTACCCGACCTCAGTCTGCTGCAAGCAATTCTAGAGAAGTTGCATCAAGAACCACCATCGGGTACAACAAAGGCAAAGCAGCTTCGTCACTGGTGCATGCCCGCGAGACAGCTTCTACCGCCGCTCGCGGTCAGTCCACGACTAAAACACGAGTTCTTCGAGATGTCGATCCCGATTCCACAATCACACCGGCTCGGGCACAGGAGGCTGGCTTGACTGGAGCCCGGCCTTCTCAGGCGGTTCGGCCACAGTTCACGACCATCTTTGGCCAAGACGATGAGGAGGAGGACCTACCTGCTATCATCGCTCCTTTCCTTTCAGATGATGAAGACGAGGAGTTTGAGCTGAAGTTTGATATTTGAGTTCTTAGCACATGTACTATTACTATTTTTCCTTTGTGGAGTATGGAGTTAGCTGGATAATAAGTTGGGCATGGGCTCAATCAAGGACACAGTAACAAAGACGGCTTTCTGTTTGTTTAATAAGTTACGGAATGCGAATAATGATACAAATGATCCGCCATGGGAAAACCGCATGTTGTTGTCGGTAAATACGCTCTGTGCATGGAAAACAAACAACAAACCCCGTAGGCTGCATAGAAACGGACGTCACTCCGGCAAGTGCCCCTTGCTTTGTGACGTTTTGCTGTGCAAGCGCGGGACTTCCGTGCCTCGCAGGCTAAAGGAGGGAGATTGACACGTGCCTGCTTCTAGTGGCATCCTGCATCGGGGAAAGGGCAAAACGACCAGTCATACGTCAGGCGTTCGGAAAATCTAAACTGCCGGGGCAACTGTGTTCCTCCACAACGAATTGGCGCTGGTTGGTTGGTGGGCGGATGCGCTGTCTTCGTCACAGGCGCTAGTACGGGGAGGTACGTACCCCTAAATTACCTACCAGGAATCTGCCCGATCGACCATCCATCCCTGACAGCGAAGAAAGAAAGTTGTTCTGGTGAAGGCTCAAACCCGCCTTTCACTCATTCCAGCTTTTCCTCCCTACCTCCCCCAGCCGGCTCTTTCGCGTCGCCCGCTCACCACAAGCATCGCATCCACCTCCTCTGTGAGATCCCGCGTTTTTTTATGCCCTCGACCTTCTCGTGGCCTTCCATCGCGGTATATGTCGCCTGCTGGGGCGCTGCGATTGTCCAGCCGCCCGGTCGCGTGAACTCTTTCAGAGTTTGCGCGTCAGAGCAGCGGTCTGACCCCCAATCCGCCTCAAACCAACCCCAGCTCACTATCGGAGGCTACAATACGAGAGATGATGATTGACGTACGGTGGAGTCGATAGCAGGAGCCCATCGATCACGATGACCCGTCCTACGTCTGCCCCGGGCTTCGCGCAATTCTTCCCTACTGCCCCCAAGGTCAGGGCAGAAGCCGAAGGTCGGGCAGACCGGGAGCGGTCGAAGCCAAAGACTAACGGTGTTGACACATTGCGAGAGGACAGGCCAGTTCCTTCCACTCTGGACTCTCAACCCATCAGCCCGGGGCCTCATCCATCTGGCCCTGGCAATATATCCTCGGATGCCCCTCACGGACAGTGTCAGGCTCGCATCGATGAGAACGAATCTCTACCCGGAGATATTCCCAGCACGGTCGACTCTACGAGCTCTCATACCAGCTTAGCATCTACCGTGTTTAGCGCGCGACATACCGCGACAGCTGCCTCATCCCGCTTCCCAACTGCCAGTGCTACCCCACTGGCATCGGAAGGGTCGTCCCCGTTATCACTCACCATTGCACCCTCAAAACAAGAAATGCCTTCGTCGGGCTCATCGAGCGATCACGTCGGAAGACCAACAACTCAAACTCCCCGTGCCATCGGTCACAATGGCGCCGTATCTGACTATACCCCCATAACCGAGCGCATCCCTGCGCGAGACCCTATGCCATCTATCAAGGGCATCAAATGCACATATGATCCCACACTCGATCGACTACGTAATAAGGGTACCAACAAGGGCTCAAAGCCAATATACAAGGAGTTCGGTTTGGTACGTATACAATGAATATATATCCCGTCGTGGGAAGGGGGGGCGTCATCACTTGTGAATTCGAGGCTAATTTTATGGAATAGGACGATGACGCCCCCCCTTCGGATCCTCGCCTAGCAAAGGCGGGCGGTCAATTGGGATATATCAATACCGATTATTACTTGCCTAAAGCTCGATTGCGGCCCGCCCCTCAAAATCTACGCCCGTATCCGTATGATCCCAGAACATCCATCGGCCCTGGACCACCGACCCAGATTGTTGTGACCAAGTATAATCCTCTCGTCCCATTCAATAAGGTGACGGCCATCTTCGCCACTTTTGGTGAAATTGCCGAGAGCAGCAACAAGATGCACCCTGAAACTGGTAGCTACTTGGGTTTTGCTACGATCCGCTACCGAGATTCTCGCTCTAGTCGTCCTATAGTGTCTGCAATCGATGCAGCTCGGCGCGCAGTGCGAGCTCGCGGTATAAAAGTTGATGCCGATATCGTCCGAGTAGAATATGATCCAGAGGGCCGGAAGAGCAAGAGAATGTTGGAAGAACATTTGAAACGAGATCGAGAGAAACAGGCCAAAGAGCGACTTGCGAAGGCTCCGCAGCCAAAGGTTCCTCCCACAGGACCCAAATCGACGCTTATACCTGGGATAGCGAAAGCTCCATTAACTGCTCCCAAGGGCCCTGCGGCATCGAGGCCCAGTTCGGTCCCTGCTCTTACACCCGCACCAAATCCCTTGATCGTCCCCTCCCAGCCACGGGGTCAGCTAGTATTGGAGACGGTGAATCTTGCATCCGCACTGGCAAACGACCCCTATATCTTCGTTACGAGCGAAAAAGTACCTCTGCTGCCTAGCATCATACCTCATATGAAGAAGCGATTGAAAAACTATGCACTCGAGGAAATTCGCATTGACAAGACGGGATTCTTTATCGTGTTTCAAAATTCTTACCATGGCCGTTCAGAAGCTGAAAGATGTTATCGAGCTGTTAATCACACCGAGTTCTTCAACTATGACATGGCCATGCAGCTCTGCTTACCCCGGACGAGTCGTCATGACCGGCACGCGAGCCGCAGTCCAATAAGACGAGAGCGGACACCTCCTCCCAGGGCCTCAGCAGGAGAGGCTGAACGTCGAAAACGCGAGGAGGAAGCTGATCTGGAGGAGGAGAAGAAACAGAGAGCAAAGAATTTTGATCCCGTGAACGAAGCGGTAGCCGTGGTTCGAGCAGAGATGATGGAACATTTAATCAGGCACATTCGCACTCAGCTTGCCGCGCCGGCGCTTGAGGCCTTTCTGGATCCTGCCAATCATGCTGCTAAACGGCGCAAGCTAAATCTTGATACCGCAGAGGACGATGAAGAGAGTGTGGTTCCTGATGACGGGACCGAGAGCTCAAGATTCGGCACTCCAACGTCAGGAGCCGACCCTATCGAAAGAAGGACCGGCCGCTTGGAGCCGAAGGCTCTTCCCCGCATTCGCAAATCCAAAGCCAGGGCACAAGCTCATAGGAGTGTGTTCGTAGATCCATTTGCGCGAAAACGCACTGCCGTTCCTCGCAATGCCTTTAGATCTCTTCATCATCGGCTCAAGAGTCTGGATAGTGATATTGAATCTGAGGATGAGACTGATCTGCGCGCGCTGGTTCGGGATAGTGAAGATGTAGATTCACGACCCCGAAGTCGGATGAGTACCGACGACGAAGCATCAAAGGATGACTTTGGTTGGGGTCCAGGTGAGGACGACTCCATGACGGAATTCAGTCTTCCTGTCGGGGATACAGCACTATCTAAGAAGAGGAAGCTCGAAGTTTCAATCGAAACAGCCTTCAAACGCCAAAAGAAATCAAACGAAGAACTCTTTGGCGTCAGAATCAGCCGCATTGAAAGCGAGTTTAGAGGCCGTGAAGGGACCGAGGACATCACTCCAGATGTTGATATTACCGAAGCGGAAGATCAACGGAGTACAATGTCGCGCTCGCAGACACCACTTCCTGCCACTGTCAAGGGGGCCAAGAAAAAGCTCGTAAAGACGAAGAAGAAGTCCAAGAAGCAGCTCTTTGAAGAGAGGGAAGCACTGAAGCAGCAAGAAGCGGCAGCAACCGAGGCGACCGAGGATGAGGAGCCAAAGGAGGAGCTTCCCGAAACCTTACCTGAATCCAAGGAAGAAAAGGTGGAACCTCCTGCTACAGATCTCAGCGCAAAGTTCGACGAAAAACTATTCTCAACAGAACCTCTTGTTCCGGCTCTCGATCTTCCAGACGGTTTCAAGCCCGATTTTGCTGCTCTGCAACAGCTCTCTCTAGGCCCTAAGGATTCACCTGACATCAGTAAACTGCGAAAGAAATTCCCGGCTGCAGATATTGGTGATCCAGAGCTGTGGCTGTGGAAGCGTAACCGTGTTCGCCAACTTAATTCGACTGAGGGCAGTGTCAACACGCCAGTCTCGATTGGCGGCTACTACGTGCCAAACCCAACGGGAAGTGCGAGGACTGAGGGCGTGAAGAAGATTCTCAACTCGGAGAAGTCTAAATATCTACCGCATCATATCAAGGTTCAGAAGGCCAGGGAAGAGCGGGAGAAGCGAGGGAAGGAGACTGCTGTCGACGCCGCCAAGTTGGCTGCGGAGAAACTGTTGACGAAGGGCAACTCCAGGGCCAATCGTGCAACCAATCGACGCTATGTTGCTGATCTTAACGATCAAAAGAAGACCTTGGGCCAGGACTCGGACGTATTCAAGTTCAACCAGCTTAAGAAGCGCAAGAAGCCCGTCAAGTTCGCCCGCTCAGCCATCCACAACTGGGGTCTCTACGCCATGGAGAACATAGCCAAGGATGACATGATTATTGAATATGTTGGCGAAGTTGTCCGCCAACAGGTTGCCGAGATTCGTGAGAAACGCTATCTCAAGAGCGGCATCGGCAGCAGTTATCTCTTCCGGATTGATGAAGGCACTGTTGTAGATGCAACCAAGAAGGGAGGCATAGCACGCTTCATCAATCATAGTTGCTCTCCAAACTGCACAGCCAAGATTATCAAAGTGGAAGGCAGTAAGCGCATCGTGATTTATGCGCTGCGTGACATAGCTATGAGTAAGTTTGTTCCAATTCACCCCCCCCCCCCCCCCCGCGACGAGTTTTCGCCAAGCTAACACGGCCCAGATGAGGAGCTGACCTACGACTACAAATTCGAGCGAGAGATCGGAAGTTTAGATCGCATTCCCTGTCTCTGCGGGACGCCGGCGTGTAAAGGATTTCTCAACTAATATAAAAAGTTTACTGGCGCAGGCGTTTTATCTTTTTACCCAATCTATTGGTGTGGGCGGGCTCGGTTTGAATAGCGTCTATCACAAAAGGGAGCCAAGAACACACTCCCTCATCTGCATCTTTTCGCTCTTGAGTTCTGTGAAATGCCGCAGCAACATTCTCATCGCTTGGACAAACTGGAAATCGGAGGAGGAAATGCCTTGGTGGTGGGGGGCCCATTTACATCCTTGGCTCTAAGCTGGTCGCTGTACGTTCGAAGAGCCACGCCGCAGAGCTTGTATGCCCCGACGCGGACAGTGGCCCCCATACGCCATGCCTAGGACTGGCTCTACACCGGCGTTTGGAGGAGTTTTCTTGTTTCATCTCTACCGCTACGATGCCCTGTACCATCTCCCTCGAGGCACTACTTGCCTTGGATCAAGACAGGCGGAGTCTGCCCCTGTCTATTCTGCGAACACACTTGGACACTGTGCTCCCCCTGCCGAGGATGGTCGTCCCCGGCCCTCGACATTCCCTCAACAAGGCGCTCAACCGGCCTCGAACTTTCTTTGCACAGAGCACCCATAACCCCTGCGGGTGGCTCTGCAGACTACCTTTTGGCACTGTATATATATGCCCTGGAGAATCCAGAGTCGCCAAAGAATCAAATGGGGGATCGCTCCCACAATCTCTCAGCCATGCCCTGCTCTGCGTGATAACACACAACCTATACACACATCTACACAACCACGCTTGGAGAATCTGATGGCAAACGACGCAAAAATCTTGGTGTAAAATTGTCTGTAGTATTATTACCAGTTCGCTACACATCTAATAATTAAAGCGCCGCCATCTTTATGCTAAAAAAAAACGGACGTTATGCTGGCTTCTCTCTGACTGAAACGCACAGACATGGTATAAGTGACATTCCAGATCTGTAAAATGAATAATTCAGCTCCGACTCCAATGTGTCGTTTGAGTCCGGCTCATTTGCGTGGTTCTTCCTCTTCGTGGTTTCCCATCGCGCCTGTAGTTCGCTGCTGCCATTGTCAAGGGCTGCATCGTCACCATTTGAAGTGTCCGTCGAAATAACCGCCCTCGGGCGCCCCGTCGACGAGTTTCCTCAAGCCCGCCCCCTCCTCGCGTTCGCACCCCGAGCCGAGGACCCTGGGTTGGTGGCGTCCACGGTCGGGGCTCTGGGCCCAAGCATCCAATCCTGCATGGCGAGCCACTCGCTCCAGTTGGCCTCAGCGGCCTCGATTTCCTCTACTGTCACGTTCTGGAGTGGGCGAAGAAAGGGTATCAATTGGCCGTCCTCCATGTCGTAGTGGGACTTGACCGAGAGCCAAGTGTCGGATTTCGCCGCGAACAAATAGTTCCGACGCTCGGATTCGTGAATGGGGCCGATGCCTGCCTCCCATTCGTCCCCAAAAAATCCATTCAACACCGTTGGGGAGTCGAAGGAAGTGGCGACAAGACGACGGACATAGGGGATTAGAAATGCAATCTGGCTCTGGTGAGCTTCCGGCTGTGAAGACGGCTGCTCCACGGACGGGTTTCTGTTCCAGGTTTGGCCTGGTGCTGGCGCCTGTTGTGCTTTCTGGTAGGGAAGCTTGATATTGACATATGCAGCTACCGTCTGGACAGGGCCGGTGTGTTGGGCATGGTCGATAAAGTAAGCGAGGCAAGATTGGAATTTTGGATACCACTCGAAGAGGTCGAACTGGATCTCTTGGAAGGGCTTGCTAGTGTAAGTAGATGAACTATAAGAAGAGAAGGTACCCTTTTTGGAAAAGGGGTTTGGCATAATACCTACATGTTGAAAAGACACCGACATCTCGTTGCTCTCTGAGTGATTGGTAGCGGGAGGGCAGAAGAGACAAAGTGGAGGAATAATGTGCAGAGAAGAGGTGGTGGCGGAGACTTGTTAAGAATCGGCACCCGCGGGAATGATCACAGCTGGGGAATTGCTCGGGGGTTTTGGGAACACTCGGGTCAGTTAGCACTGAAGGATGGCCTGTATCGAGATTCTGCAAGGCGAAAGGAGAGCAAAAAGAGCGACAGGATGAGACTTGGTTATCAAATAGTCAAAGACTGTGCAAGATGGTCTCAGAAGGGGGGTGGTTATAAAACACCCTGTAGCCAGCCCAAAATGCCGTGTCTGCGTGTGTGTCGGTCTTGAAACTGCAACCTGGAGGGAGCAGCGACACAAACCTAGAAGCTGGGACGTCCGTGCAGGAAGATCGAGGCAAGGAAGAGGCAAAGCAGGACAAGGCTGTGTTGAGCAGAGCAGATAAGCGAGCCAGAGAGCCGAGGCGAGCCTAGGTGTAAGTGGCTGTAGTTATTTAGGGACCAAAACCGGGGTGGAAGCTGGGCAGTAGCGTTTATGGGCAGGCATTCATTGGTCACACGCAATGATCGAACAGTAAAAAGCAGAAGCAAAAACGAGCATTCATGTACATGGCCTTGCTGTATCCATGTACGAAGAATGCTGGCGAAGTGGTGTAAGAGGGTGTCGTCGGGGATTCAAGCGGGCCGGAGAGCTACAGTTGCCGGAAGTACCTGAGCTGAACCAAAGCACTAGGACGGCAGGGACTAGGACTCGAGGAATAAGCACAGGCTGAGGAAAAGAAGAAAAGAAGACTTGGGGAAAGAGGAAATGCACGAGAGAGAACAAAATGTTGGTTCGGCCAAGTTTCGTCCGGACTTTGGGGCAGGCGCGGTGCGGTGCGCATGCTTGCTCAGGCCGGGTAGGCAGGGATGGAAGACTTGGCATGGCATGGCGGCGCTGTAGTGGAGGTATGTAGGGAGACCAGCAGGTGCATATGCGCACGCTGGATGGGCCCTCACGAGCTGGTACAGCTACCTGGTCCCCTGGCGGCTCCGCTCCGGCGGTACCCTCCGTGGCACCCGTAGCTCCTTCCAGGCCTTTTTCGTTACGTAGGTCCATCTGCCTCGCTCCTGCCTTTGGTCCATCCGGTGTGGCGTCTATCTCCCTGCTTGCCTCCGATTTTGGTAGACACCAGCAGCCAGTAGCCGGCTGTACGGCCTGCCCAGCGCAAGCAGCACCTGCCAACCACTGCAGAGAAGGCTGCGCCCGGCAGGAGCGACTGTAGTATGTACGGTAGGTAATGTATGCAAGTACCCAGCCGGTGCAGCTGCAATGCGTGCCGAGGTGAAGCAGCTACCTACGTCCAGAGATTAGGTTGGCTAGCACCGCCGGGAGGTACTAACGCACATACCTAGTACGCAGCAGGCTGAGCACGCAACGGGATATGTGGGTGGCTTCACCTCCATGATAACCCATTTACCATTGAGGTACTAACCTGCCACCATGTGTATGCCATGCGGGCGTGTGTGCGTGGGAGGGTGCGGGAGCCTGTCCAAAGTTCCCGCGCTGAAAACCAAGGTATGATTCATGGATCCCATTTCGCCTCACTGCCAACAAAGCACATACCGCATATGCCTACCCGGTCCACGGCCCATCGCAGCCCAAAACCCCTTTGCCCCTCGGTGCCAGACAAGTTATCCCAAAGCCTTGCTTCTCCCGTGTCCATGGTCTGGACAGGAAGGAGATGCTTGGTTCTTGACTCGACCAAGTACAGGTACCCGGTGCCAGTTACACAAACAGGGACCTTGACGAGCTCAAGGTCCCACGCAGCAAAGCCAATGGAAGCGGGCAAGCAGGCGGGAGCAGGCGGGCGGCTGCAAGTCAGCCTGTGCGTGTGGTTGGCTCGGCCTCCCCTGACTTGACCTGACTATCATCAACCTACGAACCAAGTCTGCGAGCGTGCGTCTCTAGTGCCCCCCCTCGTGGCCATCGCCGTCGTCGAACCCGCAGAGCTTACTCTTTATGCAGTGCTGGCGAGGTGAAGCCTATCTCACCATCCTAGCGCCAATCTACCCATTCCCTATTGAAGCCCCATACCCCCGCCATACGGGTGCCACCAGAGCGCCCGAGTCTCGATTGTTCAGCATCGCCGCCGGAGGCCCACAGCTACCATGTGGTTAGGTGCTCAACCGAACCTAGTTTCCTCAGTCGGTACCGACCTTGTACGTCGTCTCGCTGGGAGGGATTGTTTCTCGCAGATTGGACCCTTGGCCTGTACGAGGGACCAGCCAGCGTCATATGATGCGGTCTAACTTGTAGCTATGCCCGCGTCGGTCTAGGGGCACGACGAATTTGACCGTTAACGGAATTGCGGCGGTGGGCCAGCTAGCATCTGGAGAAGAAGGCTGGCCGCTGCGACGACGCTGGCAAATCCCGGTTGCACATCGCGCCTCCCACACAATGTTCAGCGTGCCAAGGGTTGTCGGCAGGGACATGGGTTGCTCTCTACAGACGATCTTAGAGGGAGATCACTGCATCTGCCCGCAGCTATTATACCAACCACGGTGTATAATTGACCAAGTAGCTATCGACTGGTAAGCTAGCAAAACTGACCCATCACATATTATCGAACAAGCGCGTGCAATAGCGCAGCTGGCCGATCCACCGGCTATCAGGTCAACAACCGAGGAGCGAGTACATCATCTCGCAACATTGATTTGGTGACTGTTCTCGGAGAAACAGACCACGGTTTGGTTCCTCAATTTTGAACCACCACACTTAGCAGTCAACATCAATAGAGAGAGATCGGTCTCAACAATTTGTCATGGTCCGAACGTTCCAGAACCACATTCGCAGCCTCAGCTGAACTCCTCAGCGCCATGCAAATAACAATGCCCCAAATGATACCCTGACAATCTGACAAAAAGCTCCGTGGAAAAAAGAAAATATGCGAGAAAAAGAAAACATCCGAGGGTCACCATTGTCACTTTCCAAGGCTGAGGCACCTTCAGGTTTGGCTTGGAACCTAAGCGAATGAGAACTGACGAATTTCCTTTGCTTGGCGAGATGCAATGCTTTTGTTGCTCCTACTCTCCGCTGTTCGTCATACTTATTTTTGGTCAGATCCTCACTCAGAAAGCCGAAACAGCCCCTGCTCTCTGTGCTCGTTTCTTTTTCTAACAGCCTTGTTCGCAGCCTCTAGCTAAGCTATTGGTTCGGTTATATCTTCGGGTCTTTCTCTGACCTCTCTCAGATCCAGTGACGCGGCTTCAGCCTTAGGCCTTCGAGGGGTTTTCTGTCCTAGCCTAATTACACCCTTCCACTTCTATATTTTCTAGGACAATTATGCAGGATTAACCCGGATTTTCTATGTCACTAAAGACATCCGATAACGATACGTGAACTCTCCAGAGCCACGTATGGTTTCTCGCACCCTCGAGTCATATGAAGAAGGAAAGAAAGATGCTCTGAATCCGTGTGGAGGGGTTCTCAAAGGCCAATCTCAGTACCCGACAAAAGCCAAGGTATTACATGGAAATCCGTGCAAGGTCAAACGCACCCACTATTGAATATCGAATCCTTGCACTTTGGGAACAAAGCAAAGAAAATTAATCAGTTGGGCGCAACATGCGTTGCCACCTCACGATCTTAGCTGGCGGCAGGCCAAGCCTCACCCACCCACACCAACCTCACAATATTACCTACGTTTAGCAAATATCTGTAAGTAATGCTTAGTAGCAGAGGACTGTCGTTCAGCCGCTCCGCAGCCCCTTCATCACAGAACCCTCCATATTTAGGCCGGCATGGCCGGTCTTTGGGCTCGAGCGCAGAAAAAGCAATTCGGCAATTTGTCCCGCATGACAACAGGACCCTGCTGGCCTGTGGATGATCTTGATTCATAGCAGAATAACAGCAATATGGTGTTTGGAAATGCACTATCGATATGTGGGACTCAGATGAAGTATCAAGGATGGCCGGCATAGGTCATGGAAACCAAGAATCACTCTAGCATCTATACTTCTACCCCTCTGCCTCTGCCTCACCCCTGACCCAAAGGAACCAAAAGGGGCATTCGGGGCCACCATCAGCTACCTTTCTACCTAGCCCCATACCAGCTATGAGTTATTTGCCACTTGGGAGCAGTCTAGCAGCCGCGCACGCGAAATAGCTTACCTTACTGGCCGAAAGGGTGCTTCTCTAGCTAAGCAGGTACAGGTGCCCGTGCTTCGATTATAGTCAAACTTATGAAAGAATCTATGCCCCTGTCCTATGCTTCGAACTACAAGAAGCTGAATACACAGAATTTGGTATGGCACTCACTTCTCAGGCCAAGATATTAGTGAATAATATTTACTTAGATACCTACAATGTGCTAGTTGACTCAGACAAGAGGAGACATGTAACGTGCACAAATTCCATTTCAGAATCATCCAATATCACATCACATATGTAACTCGTGGCAACCGAGCTTTCTACTTTCAATTGGAGTTTCGTATCGCGATGTAGTATAACGGAAACCCCTTCAAGGACTACTTTCTCCGTGGCCGAGGCGAAACCAAGGAAAGGTAGCACTGATCGACATAAGACTAGGGTCTATCTAGTATTCATCTCGCACTCTGATCCGTCCTTCCGAGCTCCAAGCTTAGTGCAAAGCCATTGTTATCTCCCTGAGTCTCTCGTGTGTGATTCTCCCCCTTGTACCACCATCGCACCATCTAGTGGGAGCTAGAAACAGAGTCAAAGGGGCTGATTACGCGCCACCCTGAGCTGAAGTCCTGGAAAGTGAGAGACTTGTCGTCAGCGGCCACAGAATAGAAAGAGCCGGCGGTTTTGTCTTAACCAGGATGGTGGAAGCACAAGTAGCACAGCGAGCTCCGAGCGCATATCCCTGCTCACCCTTTCTCACTGGACTCTTTAGAGCGAGATTCGGCCAGCCCGAGAGTATTCCCGATTACTCTCCGAGTATTCACACACGCATAAGGGTCCCATGGCTTCATTCCTGTAAGTTACGGGTGGGATGAGACCTGCTACTCTCCAATCGACCATTATCTACTTGGAATCCGTCCTCCCAAGCCAAGTTGTCTTCTTCCATCAATACACTGAGCTGACCAAGGGCACGTCTCACTGCTTCAAGGACTACCCTGTGACGTGCTACGAGGTTGATAAATGTGGAATCGATCCTCAATACAGTCTTGTGGCGTGTTGCGCATCACTGACATCTGGGACATGTCTTGCTTCAAGGAGATGTCCAAACAGAGCCAGGTCGACGTGAGAGAACAGCCAGAAGTTGGAGAGCTGAAACGGCAGGTTCTTTCCAAGGATCTACAACCAAAGCCTACAATATAGCATACCGTAATCGAAGGCTCCTTTCCACAATCTACCTTCTCCGCTATGTGACTCGTATGGCTCCATTTTTGCAAAACTGGCATTATAGAAGGGAACAAGATCCTGGACGATTGATATTTGATTATTTGTGGCATTGGCAAGGTCACAGAGACTGTGTCGCGCAGTGTTGTTACAGGAGGCTTGCCTTCGGGTTTTATGAAGCGTGCTTATGTCTGGGCAGACGGATCCCCCCTTTTCGATCACACATCTGGTGAAGTTTCTCTACATAATCCGAGACCTGCAGAATTGTGCTTCTAACCTTTAGGGGGTACTTGCTGTTAGACTTTTGCCGTTGTCGGCGGTGTGGTTGAGTTTTAAATCGAAACACGACCAAATCTCCATCATCTCGCTGGACTGGCCCGGTTGGTCTACGTTTTTTTTACTGGCTCGAGGATTTTCTTCTCGCTATCGAGGAGTATTGGTAGTAGTGACACTACTTTCTCTCCAGGGACGCAAGTAGAAGGAAAGGAGCGGAGGTATCCTGGTCAAGTGCCATCCCATGGGATTACTTCGTCGGCTGTAGCGATTCGCCAGGCAGCCGGGAAGACGATAGTATGTGACGTTAGGTCGCCGAGTAGTCCCCAACATCGGCCATGTGCCCGGAGGTTTTGGTCAATACGACATTCACTTTTGTACTTTGAACCGAAGGCACAGAAGAATCTATCGTCTATAATGTTTTACTCGATACTTACTTGCCGGTTCGGGTTCAATCTTTGCGGTCCCTCGACTTCATCGTGTGCTATATAAGGAATGCGATGTTCTAGAGCTTGCTCTTAACCAAGGCAAGCCTCGTCGCCAGGTCTAGGGTTGGAATCTGATGATCGATGCTGAGGCTATTCAGGTACCCGGGATGTAACTGATCAATACTTGTAACACCACACATCTTCATCGTTGTCTCCAGTTCATCTCGTAGGACTAGAAAGTGAGGTCGCGGTGTGTCAGTCCAAACTGGTACCCGCAGGACGTTTGAGAAAAAGGGGATAGAGATGAAACAACAACAAAATCACTTACTCTCAACATAGCGAGCGACCCCTTCATGCCCGTAGTTCAGACCGTACAGCTGACCCCGTCCTATCCCCACGGCCTTGGCACCGAGACAGAGCGCCTTGAAGACGTCAGTGCCACGCGTGATACCCCCGTCGACGTACACCTCGACCGACCGAAACACCTCTGGGCAGTTCCTGTGCATCTCCAGGAGGACCATGATAGACTCGGACGAGGTGTCGAGGCTGCGCCCGCCGTGGTTCGACACGACGATGGCGTCGACGCCGGCTCCCGCAGCCAGGATCGCGTCCTCGCAAGTCTGCACCCCTTTGAGAACGACGGGCAGGCCGGGGACACAGGAGCGCAGCCAGGGGATGTCCCCCCACGACACGGACGCATCAATGTACCCGCCCATGACGCGGCCGATGCCGCCGCCCTTGGCGTCGTTGCTGACCCCGACGCCCGACATGCCCGAGCTCAGCGTCTCGTCGGATCGTATCCGCTCGTCTGCCTCGCGCTTGCCGGGGACGGGGGCGTCGATGGTCAGGAAGATGGCCTTGGCGCCGGCGTCGCGGGCCCTCTGGAGGAGCCTCCGGGAGTTCTCGCGGTTCCTGTCGACGTAGAGCTGGAAGAACAGGGGCACCTCGAAACCTCGGTGGTCATCGTCGAGGACGGGGTGCGCGCGCATGGCCGAGGCGATCTCGCCGAGGGGGTAGGAGGCGCTCGTGGAAACACACTGTGCGATGCCCAGGGTCTTGCAGGCCCGGCTGACGTCCTTCTCGCCCTCCTCGTGGACGAGCCTGCTCATGGCCACGGGGCTGCAGAACAGGGGCGCGCGGATGCGGTGGCCGAGCATGGTGGTGCCGAGGTCGACCTTGGAGACGTCCCGGAGCGCGCGGGGGCGCAGCCTGATCTTGGAGAAGGTCGTCGCATTGCGCTGCTTCGTGTAGAGGTCTGTGGCGGCGGAGGAGACGAAGGCCCATGCTTTAGGGGGGAAGGTCTTGGAAGCAACGAGCTCGAAGTCGTGCGTTGAGATGAGAGTGTCTAGGCTTGGCTTGGTCGCCGGGCGGTCATCGACACCAGTCGACACCAAAGCCCCTGCCTTTCCTGATATGCTCGTCATGGTAAGAATGAGAAGATTGAAGCATCCAAGAGCTTGTTACGACATCTCGAGTTGGGGTGATCGACCTTTATTTATGCTTCGGGATATCTTGAGCCGAGCTCCCCGCCCCCGATCTTGCATATGCGGGGAGAGCGATTGTACATGACTGCTCAGGGTGCAAGCGGAGTCAGGATACAGTGCCAAAGCGCGGCTTTACCAATCGTAAACCAAAGTCGTCGAAGAGATGGGTGGAGGGATGTGGAAGATGGACGGCATCACATGCGAGCTGAGCCAGTCAGTCCCGTTTGGATGACGAGAGGAGATTTGCATTTAAATTGTCTGCAAAACTCACCAGATCAACCCGCAAGAGCCCTCCCGATCAAGTGCTTGGCCCTATCGCTCAAGTCCATTCCTAAGGCTAGCTTCCTCCCCGGCTCGCTCATCTTCCCCCACGTCTTCCGCAGGATGTCCACGATCTTGTCCTCGTCACAGTCCCCCTTGCTCTCGAAGTCGTCAAACTGGTCGTCCAGGAAGACAAGGCAGGCGACGTCCTCGAGCGCCTGGGTCTCCTCGTCCGTGCTCAGCTTCTCCTTGCGGATCAGCGCCGCCACCCGGGCACGCTCCTCCTCCGGGATGGGGGGCTGGATGGCTGGAGAGCCGAGGAGGGCGGCCACTTGCTCGGCGGCCTGGGATTTCTGCTTGGCGCGCCAGGTCAGATAACCCGGGCGTGTCTTGGGGAAACTGCTCCGTGGTAGCTCCCATCTTGGCACGAGAGCATGCGCGTTAGCCTCATGGAATGACGTAGATCTATATCGACTTCTGTCGTATCCTCAGGTCCTCTTACCTCCGGAAGTGCTGGGCCCGGCATGCGAGCTGCAGAGTAGGAGATGCGCCAGGGTACCGGCTGGCCAGCCATCTTGTCATCTCACGGGCATAGTGAAGTTCGTACGGTAGCGTCTTGGGTCCTTCCGGCCCATCAATTAGGTTCGGGTCCTCTGCATGAGCCTGGTCGATGAGCTCGACTGCCTTGATGTACTGCGGCTGCAATGAAGGCAGCTCGGCGACCTGCTTTGATGGCTCTGTCATGGTTGATCAGTCCTTTTTGTGTGTCTGGAAAGCGTGCCCGTATTTATGCTTTGGATTTAGGATAAGTGAAGCAAACAATTTCTGTTGCCTCCTGCGATTGACCGTTGCGACAAGTTGGATGTCGTTTATGAGTGGAATTTTGATAAGCGACTCGAGTCATCTACAATACAGTGCAAAGTATATCAAAGAAGTCGATATTTGCACTGTATGACATTCCACTCAACATTGAAGAATTCATCTTACACAAACCATTGGTTGCTAGAATAGTACATATGGATGCATATTAACTTTTCTAATCAATTAATGTACATGGTATGCCATCAACTGACTGTTTGCGTTGAGTTTCTTCCGTGGAACAGCTTTCATCTGATATGTCCCCAAATAGCTTCATCCAATAGTTGATCAGCAATTACCAACGACAACTAAAACATGTAAATACAGATACAAGTCTGTTAAAACAGCCCTATCAAGTGATTTTAAGTATTTAACGGGTCCTACGTAGTTGCAAGTTATTTCGTAGCCATTGATGAGCTGATTTTCCTATTGTCTCTCTGTTCGACAATAGGGAATAGGTGCGTGCCTGAGGTATTCATGAGCTCGCTCACTCACTTCCTCCTCACCTTGAGCTTATTAGAGGAATGAATAGGCCCTAGAGTTTCTCTTCTTTCACTCCTCAGATAAATAAAACTCTTTCTTCTTCATTTCGCTCAGAGTCGGCAAGGTTTTCCTTTCAATCTCAAGTGTAGCTACACCAGCCTGACACAGGGACATGTCGACTTCAGAAGAAGAGACAACATCCCCGGAGGTTTCTGAGGAGACCTCCGGGGAGTCTAGGACCGGAAGCTCCAACGTCGAGAGCTCGGCAGACGATCCATCAAGCCCTTCCAACGAGGGCAGCTCACCCAGCAGCAGCGGCAATGGTTTGTCATCGACCAACTCGTTATGAGACAACCTCATCATTGACAACTTGAAAATATTCAGACACCGCCCCAAAGAAGGAAAGAACCAAACGAAAGTCCAGATATCTCAGGACTCATCGCAGGGGCAAGAAATCAAGACGCTCCCGAAAGTCTACCGACGAGACAACAACAACAGAGGGGACAGATACCCCCCAAGGCACCGACGAAACCCCCGATAAGAGCAGCACCGAAGAACAAGACTCGCCGGCCCCCGAGAGCAGCGGTTACGAAAGCCCCGCCGCCGACCCAAATTGGACCATGTCGGAGGACGTTATCCTGGTCAACATGAAGAAGGACGACCGCAAGCCCTCGTGGACCGAGATTGCCCAGGCCATGCACAAGTCTAAGAAAGACATTAAAGCCCGATGGAAGATTCTACAAGACAAGACGGAGCAGCCCAGCTCCCAAGAAGAAGAAGACCCATCGGAACCTGAAGTCGAACAACAACCCGAACGCAAGACCAAGAAGTCCAGAAAGAGGCGCGGTAGAAGAGCGTCCAAGCACAAGCCAAGCATCCAGGCAGAGGAGACCATCGTCCTATCCGGCGAGGACGCATCCGCCGAGGCATCACCCGACGACAGTCCAGCTGATCAGAAATCACCCTCCTCGTCATCAGAAGCGGACAGTCTCACCTATGCGGGGAGCGACAGGGAGATTCGCCGTCAAAAGAAGTATTTGCAAAAGCACATCCGGGCAAAGATGTTCCCTCCCGACAAGTACCCGAGAGCAGACGAAACCTTCTCTCAGGAAGACTGCGAGATCTTGGCGTCGGTAGAGAGTCAGTACAAGCGCTCAAAGTGCCTTGAAATGCAAGCAAACTTCTATAACGTGACTGGCAGACTGGTGCCAATAGAATTGATACGCGCAAGATGCGAAAAGGAAGAAGGTACTTACTAACAAAAATAACGGTTACGCTCTGGTACCCTCAACGTGTAAGGCCGGGATATACTTTAGAGTCAGGATTCACATCGCCTAAGCACACTTCGGCTACGGAAATGGCGTTATTTGGAACATCTGGTTGGGACGGTCGCAGGCTGGTCATGGGTAGCGAGGTGAATCAGTTGCTTGCTCGTGGAAAGTAATCGGAAGGATGGGGAAATTGAACCTCGCGCGAGCAAACGTATATTTTAACAGAGAATAATGAGCACCTCCAAGGTGACTAAACCAAATTAATGTCAACAATATGCAACTCCACTGCTCACGAACTATGGCGCGCTCTTTTGATTAATGTACGCCATGAAAATATCAGCACTCCGCCTTGGGGCCCTTTGATAACGCCAACAAGCAAAATGCAAAACGCAAAATGAAATGACCCTTCCACCCATCTATCCAAATCTCCTCTATAAAAAAGGTCCAGCTGAAGCAACGGCGGCGCCGTACCTCTGCAATGTGGAGCTGGAATGAACCAGTCTCTATGAAAATTAGAATGCACGGGTATCAAAATACACATCAGAAAAGAAGGTGACACCTTTGGCTTCCTGAGATCCACTAGGGCAAGCGCTAGGAGATCTCGTAGATGCCAGAACTGTCGGTATATATTACAAGATGTTAACATTCGGTGTTCAGCTGAAACTTCGTTTCAGGGTTTTGCTGTTGAGAGCTCTTTTTGAGTTAACGAGCTGGTTGTGTTGACGGAGACGGCTAAGAAGCTCAAGTATCGGTATCCGGCTGAGGCAGCCTTGGGATTATCGTCTTTGGAACATCACCATATTCAATGATGTCGTGTCGCTTTGTAGTCCGTCTTATCGCTAGATCATGTCTGATACTTCAGCGCTCAGATTGGATTTTCCATTCCTGTTCGGACGCCCTCTTTCGGCCCGGAACTCACGCTGGCACCACGGCCTTTGGTACGAGGAGGCCCGCCGGCAGGTAGGCCACGCTTCATCATCTTGCCCAACACTGTGACAAGTTCACATGTGTCGCTGAACATATCGTCCGTCATTCCCTCCTCGGCCTCGTATGCCTCTGCGATGCTGGCCTTGGCCAACTGTCGGCTAGCCTCTTGATCATGGACACAATCGTACAGGAAGGCGGCATACTCAGTCTTGACAGAAAGCCGAAGAGAGTGTGAGCCCCAGAGCAGGGTCTCTGCGAGCTCGACGGCTTCTTTGAAGTGATTATGTGCTGTGGGTAAATAATCTTTCCACGGTAATAGAGCTGACCGGGGTAGCAGTGCCACGTTGACTTCGAATCCAGGCGGTGGGCCAACAGGGCCACCTTCCATGGGATGTGTCGGTTGAATAGATGACGACCGTGACGGAAGGGTGTCCATATCCCTATCCCTTTCTCTTCCTAGCCTTGATGATGGTGCGGCGGCGGCAATCATGTCTGGCGTCAAGCTCGCCATATCTGAGACCGGAGGATTGTTGTGAAAAAGAACGAAGATATAATTGAAGCTGGCACGGAGCTTGTATGCAAGGACTTTCAGCTCGACGTAGTTCCCAACCATAGGGACGACGTATTGATCGAGCATCACGAGACCTTCACGCGAGAGCCACAGAATATGCAAGATGCGCCTCAAAGCATTTGGGGATGACTGTGTGTCTGGGCGGCGCTCCTTTCTTGCTGCGACAAGCTGCTTAGCCAGGCTTAGAGATAAACCAAGTATCTTGAAGAGCATGTTTGAAAGTAAAGGATTGTCATGTTCCACAGCCTCAGCGAGCCTGCCCAGGAATTTCTGGTCCACCTCAGAGGATGCCATGCGGTCTGAATCAGCTGGTCTGTTCTCAACCGTAGGTCAAGTTGCTCGGTTGAAAACAAGTCGCTTGTGGTGAAGCGCAACAATGGCGGGGTATTCTAGGTTCCAATAGAAACCTATGACACGCCCAGAGATACAAGGATTCAGGACTGCGAACTAAGCCAAGTCGCAGCTCGGACAGCCTTGCATATGACGACAGACGAGAGAAATGGAGACGGAATGGGCAACCGGGTCGAACTACTAGGTTGGTTGACAGCTGGCAAGCTATGATTGGGTCCTCGAGCTAGCGGAGGTGGTTGCTGGTGGCGGGAGACGTCAATTGGGAAGATGAGAGAGATGGGAGCGATCTTCCACTGCGTGCGACATGAGGATCAAGATCTTGATTTTGTCAAGCTTTCCAATATCGGCACATGAATGAGAGGGCGAGGTCTTTCTGATCTCAACAAAACTGAGGTTGCTAGACTGAAACCTCGGCAAGAGCAAACGTTGAAGCCGTGGTGGCAGACTGGACAACAAACAAACCAATTGGACACAGGAGAAGGCAGGTGAGTCTACAAAGACTTGAATGAGCGTAACGAGCGTGTTGAGAGGCCAGCGCGCATGAGATGATGCTCTGAGGCTGGCTGTGAGAGAGGTGCGAGCAGGATGGCGAGCGAGTGGGAAGAGCTAGACGAGGTAGAAGACCCACCACGCGGGCATAGCTCCAGGAGTCCGCCGTGGAATATGTAAGGAGACAGATTCGAAATCGTGGGAATGCAGGAGAGCAAGGTTCAACCTTCCAGGAATGATGTATGCGCAATGCAGGCAGCTGGGGCTAGGCGTGATGTATGTATGGAGGCCTAGGGGGGATTGGGCGGTGAGGTTGATGGGTCCGTCGAATCGAGAGGCTCGCCGTCTAGCTGGATCGCAAGACTGACTAGCTTATGGGTTGCTGGTTGGGCTCCAGATCCGGGGGGCGAGGTGAAGAGCGATAGAGCAGACCGTAGGATCTGCGCGTGCATCCAAGATGTCAGGCGAAACGCATGCCATCCACACACGCACGATGTGAAGAGTTGGCGGCCCCCTTGCCAACCAAACAGCCCAGAGCCAGAACCAGGGTCAGAGCGAGGCCCACGGGATTCAATGGGTGTCCAATTAGCCCAGGAAAGTGCCCAATCCGGCCGCGAGGCAATTGACAGACCACTGAGGGTCGCGAGGAGAGATGCTGTGTGACTGGCGGTTGCTGCACGATGACTTGTCCGCTAGGGCGAGGATGGCGGAGGATGGGAAACAGTGAGCGCTTCTAGATGGGGGTTGGGTTGCGATCGCATCGCGGCACGCGTCCAGCACCTGTCCAGGTACCGCACCGTCTAATTTTGTCCGGGCAAGGCAGGCGTGCGCTTTGGCGAGCGAAATCAATTTGCTGCCACTACCCAAGTTTGTAAGGAAAGCCGGGCTAAGGTCGCCTGTGTGGAGATGGACGGCCGTGGATGAACCAGGGTCTGGCACCTTGCGCTGCATGATTACGGGAGCTGGTCAGGGTGAGCTGGCAGGGTGAGCTGAACGCCAGCAGGGTCTAGGATGCTAAGAAAAGCAAGCATAATTGATACCTTGGCGCGCGCAGGAGGGCGCATGTATGCTGGGCGTTCTGTTCGCAGAGAGAGCGGACTGAGCACACTCGCACCAGACCAGCGAGAGGGATGGTTGGAAGAGAACCGGCCTCCATGATTCTCCCTGCCTGAGGTTGGCAGATGTAGTTCGATTCTGGCTCGGCGCGTCCAGCCAGTCCCCTGCGCCTTCCCAGGCAGTTTCCGTTATTACTAACCCCAGCGCGCCTTCCGATCCCCAAATTTCAGGTCACTACAGTACCTATGGACGTAGTAGCATTCATGTAGCTTCTCTCCCATTATTGGCAGGCAGGTACATTACATCACACGACCGGCCCTAATTGCTCGTGTTTAATTGGCCTCGGCCAGCACCGTGTGTCGAAAGAAGCAATGTTTCTTTCCCTCTTGGTCGTCCACTCTTTCCCCGACTGGCCCGCGATCCATGTGTTCCTGTCAAAGTTGAAACTGCCAACCACTCTCTCTCTCCGCATGACATGACATGGAGACTCTTGCTCTTAATGCCGACGAGCGGCTATGGCAGACATCAGTGCCTAGCACCTTCGAATAATGTACCTAATATACCAGAGCCGTGTAATTGGATGCCCAACTCTCATCCTCGATTGGCGTCCAAACCACAGAGCACCGTCGCATCGAGCCTTGGTCATATGCACGATGGGGCCAACAACAGAGCCCAGATGCGACTTCAGGCCCTCCGGGCATGAATCCAACGAAATAAACCTCAGTCTCAGCCTTGGGCAGTACCACGTCAAGCTTACTCCCGAACAGACACATCACCCCACCCACCCCTTCCACCTCCTCTCGATCAATAGAAATCGCCGTTGGCGTTGGCAAAACTCGATGTAAGTCTGGGTCGCGATAGGGCAAAAGAGGAGGTCGCACGAGCTGGCCGCTGCTGTCATCATTCCGCCCCTCCATCCGGAATCCAGCCAGCGAATTGGCCGCTCCATGTCACTCCCCAGCCTCCCGTTTTTTTTTTTCCCCCAAGTTGGCTGGCACGCGTCTCCGGCCTCCGTTGGCCCTCCCGGCCGCCTCAACTGCGGCCAGGCCTGAGCTATTGCACTGATTCGTTTGTTTGGTTTTTTTTTTTTTTTCCCAAGCTCACCTCTTGTTCAACTAACGGAACTAGGCCGTGGTGAGGAGCAAATAGCATCCAGCCAACTTCTCCCCAAGGGGCTTGGCGGCGCAAAGCGTCCCAGCTGGAGAAACGGAGAAGCGAGCCGAACGGATCATTGAAAGCTGAGGAGTGCACTTCTGGCGGCGTGCGAACGGGCCTCTCTCTTACACGCCACGACGCGCAACGCGCGCGTGGGATGTGTATGGATCGCTGCCCCTGCGGGAAGAGTCGACGTTGTAGTCCGGCTGCCCCATTTCCATGCGCACCTAGACACGCAAAGACACGTTTGTGCCGTCCGTCCTTGCATTTGTGTCTCACGTCTTACTCTTGTCTAAGACAGGAGTGTCTGAGACCTTGGCCGAAGCGTCCCGCGAACCCGCAACTTATGCGTGAGTGCGAAGTTGCAAAGCCGCCTACTCCCGAGCACTCATCATGCCCTTATCCGACCTGCAGAAACCTGTGTAACGTGAGAACGCCTGCGTCGTAAGAGTCAGCTGAAAGTAATGAGGCCAGTCAGATTAATGTTTATTTGTCAAATCGTAGTTACTTTAGCCGGAAAATCGAGCCTATGCGATTACCCATCATCAGGCTGCTTGAGATGCTCCTTTCTTGTATATTGCTCCATTTTGCCCATCTAATGATTCCCAATAAACACCAAAGAGAGTCAATAAACGCCGAAAAGAGTAGAGGTAGAGAGTTAAGTATATAAACATTGAATGTATGTGAGTATGCTTGTATATATGTATCCAGGATGTTACAGAATAAAAAACAAGAAGAACCAAGATCGTCTTTGCGCCAACGCCGACACACCTGCCGCAGCCCATCTGTGCTTCCCGTACATGTAAGCCTCTTTTTCTCGTAGCCGTTTTCTTCGTGTTACCCATAGACCCGAACAAGAGAGAAATCTTCTTTACCGCGTTTTCATATTTCCCCCTCTCAGCACTCGCCGTTGACGAACCCATTCCACGTCCTCATTTTCGTGGCATTCCCAACCTTTCGTCGCCTGCTGGCCAGGCTCAGCCAGCCCTCTGCGTCGTCCGGCCCAATGTCGAAACGCTCAGGCGCTCCCACCGTGACCAGCCTGATCGTGTTTCCGAAGCAAAAGGCAGCCGACATCAGCCCGACCTTGACCTTGGGTCCCACATCGCAGATGAAGATGCTACCTCGCTCCTCGTCGTCCACGATCAGCTGCGACTCGTGTGTGACGGCCCGGCCTGATGGCGGTGAGCGCGTCCAGGCCTCCCACTGCTTCGGGGAGCTCTTAGCAGCCGCCCCGCGGTTGGCAAACCGGTTCCGCAGACCCTCGCCGGCAGCGCCTCCAGCGCCGTTCAGGAAGTCGTGATCGCGCGGCAGCTTGCGTCGCACGCCCACCAGGCTGGCATCGGTCAGGACCTTGAAGTGGCCTGGATTCCTGACCCGCTTGATCGTCTCCTTGGCCTCGGACCACTCGCAGCCTTCGTCGTCCAGCAGACTGGACGAGCTCCGCAGACCAATGCAGTCAAAGTCCTCACAGGGGACAAAAGTATGGAGGATACAATCTCCAGATTCAACTCCAACATACGAGATCGTCGATGTCGTCATTCCCGGCGTTCCGACATACAGCCGCTGGTAGGAATACGCGCATTGTAAGGAACGAGGTCGCATGGCCTCCGTGTGGATGATGTGCAGAATCTCCAGGCTTTCTGCGTTGAAAATGAAGATTTTGTAAACCGACGCAACGAGAAACACGCCAAGCGCAGGCATAGAAACTATTTGGTGGGGTTTTTGATAGCCCACCGAGCTGAGTGGTACTTCTCTCGATTCCCAGCCGTTCTTATGACGAGACGCCACATGAACACATCCCCTCCTGTGCACGCATCCATACTTGGACGCTGTCACAACGGAGAGTCGCCAGGGCAAAAGGTTGGTGCCTACACGAATACAAGTGTCAATATTGATCCCATAGCAAGACAAGCACATATTGGTATCCTCTTACCTTTATTGACGACCGGTTCAGCGCAGACCAGGGGGCTTGGGCAGATGACGAAATCTGCACTGCCTTCCCCCTGTTCTACGTTGAACTCGATCAATGTGCCGTTTTTGCGCACAATTATGAACAAAGGCGGAAGGTTGGATGTCGTTGGAGAGAAGAAGGCTGCCTCGGGCCGATATCCGCCGAGGTCGACTGGTACCGAAGCGCCCCAAGTCCGCTCTGAGAGGTTGAAGAAGGCGACCCTATAACGTGACAACAGCGCGAGCCAGCGGGATTCGTCATCTATTGCTATCGCCAGTACAGGGAACAGCATGCTGCTAGCTACGCTGCCCCCTTCGGACAGGGCGTAGTTGGTCCCCGAGCGCACATCCCACACGCGGATCGAGCGGTCGAGTCCGACAGAGACGAGATGCCCATCAGAAGAAGTGGCGATCATCGCAATGTCGAGAGAATGGCCCTCGGGGAAAGTCTTTACAGAGAGGAGCGGGGTATCGTCGTCATCCCACTCCCCTTCCCGGCTCCCCTCGTCCTCCCAGAGTAGATAACTGATGAAAAGGCGAAGGACAGCAACAACCAGGATGACGATTACTGTAAACTGCGTCATCTCGTGATTGATGAAGTCATAGGCTGCTGGGAGCAAAGCCGGCTCCTTGCTACGTGGTTTGCGGTCGGAACCCTTCTTCACGAAGACGAGCGGCTCATAAACTTGAGCCACGTAGCTGTGTGCTTTCGGTTTGATGATGTTGATGAGCTCCTGGGCAGTCTCATGATCCTGGAGGCGTAGCCATGATGTAGGACTTCGCGCCTGGTTAATCCCCTCGAGCATGGTCGACTTGGTGGCATTGGCACTATCCAAATCGCCAAACAATCCAATAGGACTATCCACCAGCATCTCCTGGTCGAAGAAGTGCCACTGAGCAACCAAGACGAAACCAATCATGACAAAGGTACCCGCAATACGAGTCGACAGAGCGGTCTTGCCTTGGAAAATTTGTTCGAACCAAGGTCTGCGACCGTTGGGGTCAGTTGCATGGTGATGCTGAGATCGCAAGGCCGCTTTGGCCAAAGTGTCGCTCAACTCTGTGCGGCGAACATCGACACTGAGGACGGACAAAAAGAAGGTAGACATGTAAAAGACATCGAAGAAAATGGCTACTGCCAAAAAGGTGCAAAAGCCAGCCACGCCAGGAGACACCCAGCGAGACAATATGGCCAGGATTGCAATATTTTGCACTGAGCTCGCAAGGGACACGGGAGCAGTCTCGCCGAAAGCCTCCCCGATCCTGCTACTTGTGCTATCTTCTGATGGTGTGATGAGAACAGCATTGATTAATCGAAATATATTTTCCAGGCTCACAGCCAGAATTACGAGAGGATATGCGGCTGATGGGATCCTGGAAAGGTCGACGTTGAACACAGCGCAGACTGTGAAACTTGACATGATTGTTATTATGATTTGGGTGACAACGGTAGTCATAAGTCCAATTTTAGACTTGACCGCACGCATCTTGGAGAGACTCATGAGGAAATAGCCAATGGCGAGACCATATCCAAGAGCAAGGGTCACAGTGTCTTCCAACGATATTGGCCGAAACTGAAACTCATACAAGCGGCTACTGGAGATGCGGCCATCGGACGGATACACATCCCAGTCATTGGTAACCTGCTCCGCAAGCATGGCCGCCTTTTTCGCCCATTGCTGGCCGACGGGCGAGTCGCGACGGTGAAGTAGGGTGATGACCAAAGCATCGGCGGCCACAAGTCGGCGGCTCTCGAACCGCTTTCCACTAAAGACGACTGAATGCCGCAGAGTGACATTGACCGATGTAGAGAGAGTCTTCTTCCGGTTGACGGTCGCAACCGCATCTGGGTCGAGCAAGATGGTGTCGCGATCGCAATTCCAGTACTGCAACGGGGAGTGGAAGAACCAAGACTGACTAGAGTGGTCATTGATAATGTGCAGAGCATCGCGCTGGGAAGGCGAAAGCTCACGCAGGAACCCCAAGGTGTCGGTATCGACATCAGTGTCCACAGGTCTATCCAGTGCTCGGAGAGGATTGAAGTCTTTGGTGTCGCCGAGGAGCTCGTCCTGGAGATCGAGCGCTGAGGCGAGGAGTTGCGGATCCAGAACCTCCATATAAGACCCGTGAATCCAGGCAGAGCGCATTATTATATCGGGTTCGGCGACAGCGTTGTAGGGTAGAGGTTGAGCCACGGTCCAGACATGGTGGGGGAGATTGGAGGCGCCATTGATAAAGTCGTTGGTGAACAGAAAGGGAATCGGATAGATGAGCATGGTGGCCACGGCGGCCGATATTAATAAGGTCGTAACAACATGGCGGGCAGCGTAACGTCCGTATCGCTCAAAGGCAAGACGGAGCGGGTGTGACGGAGAGAGGACAGGCGGTTCCGTAGTACTGAGAGATAGCGGTGGTTAGGAACATGCTCGGGACATTCGCAGCAACGGGTGGTGGCAGAGGGGCATTGAATAGAACTCACCCCCGGATCGGATAGAGCAGATACCAAATCATGGGATCGCGTGGTCGAAGCAGCCAGAGGAGGGTGGTCGGTGCGAAGGAGAAAGCATTGGGTCGACCGATCAATATCGAGTCGAGCCTGGCATCCGGGCTGGGAGGAGGACCGTTCTCCGGGTCGCAACCACAGTGCTAAGGCCCCGGGGTTTTGTCGCCCAAATGGTATTTCGCATGCACACGGCAATATTCACCACCAACATGAGTCTGGTCTCGTTTTCACATGACAGATGCTCGGGCGTTGTGTCGGACAGGTTTTCAAGAGCAGGCACACAGCTTCCAAGTCTAAGGCCAGGCCAGTACCCAGGCAAGAATTTTGGGGTTAAGGCGCGGTGAGGATATAGGAGCCGGCTGCTAAGGGTGGGCGGCAGTGGTACCGCCCGGCCACTAATAGTGCCACCAGGCTGCCTCTGGCGGTACCTGGGCCACCTGCTGGAACTGGCCTGCCCGCTAGGTACCTCGAGGGAGGTGCCCGCTAGGGAGACAGGGCTCTTTGCCTGCCAGGATCCCACCTGTACATCATGTACATGGGCCCAGAAGGGACAAACTGCCTCCACCCAACATGCATACATCGCAGCACTACGTCCGCCTGTTGCATGTGCGGCGTGCTCATCAACGAGCCATTGATCTGGTTGCTGGCAGCCAAGTGGACGGGAGGAGGGCACTAGCACCACCGCATCGGCCGGTGATGCACCCAACCTAACTTCTTTCGCTACGGCCGAGCCCAAGCTGCTCGCACTCTGCTCATGTCTTGGTACATTGAGGGCCAGCCACATTCCAGTAATCAACTTATACATGGGAAGCACATGTCTTAGAATAAAGGTTCTCGAATCAAACGATTAGCTCCACCCTCCAACAGTCGTCTGCGTCGCAAAAGTACCGGTACCAGCGGCGTCTGCGAGCGCGCACCTCCGGCGCTGTAGCCCGGTGTACCGAAGCCTGCGAAGACCCGACACAGCGACTAAGACTTTCCACTACGAGGCTTCCAAGACTTCCACCCCACTGGGGCCATCTTATAGACCAGGGCATGGCCATTATGCAGACACCTGGTCCCAGTATCTCTATGTCGACGCCTTACCTATTTTCTGGGAATCGTACGTCTTGAATCGTGCCCCGTCCAGTCACAGACGATGGATTAAAGCGAGAGAAGAAAGGGGACAGGGAATTTCCGCTTGCTCCCGTCATGGAATGTTCGCGGCACAGCAATCCGGCCCTGTAATTATCGCAAACGATATTATATGTAAGAGCAAAGTTTTTTTCTTCCTTTGACGGGGGTTTGAGCAATTTTCATTGCCCGATTTGCACCGATGAGATGAGATGCTATGTATGTGATGGCCCGAGAACATGACATACATGAATACGAAGTGATTGCCTGTCGTTGGGGATCTCGCTAAAGATCACATGCTCTCAGAGGTATTGACTCCAAGCAAAAAGCTGGTGATTCTTTCCATGAATATTTCTTGGCTCGATATAACTGTACCGTGTTCCTTCCGTCTTACCGAGTGATTACACAATTGTATTAGCACCACAAAGTTTGTGCTATTCATCCTGCTTCCTTGCTTTTTCCCATGTCTTGTAATGAGCACTGTTCACCAAGGCTATTCAGCTCTCTTGGTTTATCATCCATTTCTGGCAGTTTGCATGGAGATCACTGAGTCCCCAACCCAGGCACATATCAGATCTCCGCCTAGTGAGGAAGCCAATCCTAGCCCCAACGGCCGCGGCTAGACCACTAACTGTAAAATGTGTTGGCTGTCGACAAGGGAGAGAAGCAGGTAAGCAGGAACTGATCGAAGCAATATCTGGTGGGGGGGAAAATCGGGAATGAATGGGACTTGGACCCTTGCCTTCTACTGAACCGCAGACGCAGATGCTGCCTGGAGGGGTATGAGAATCAACGCTGTTCAATTAGCTGACGTGTCAATCCAAAAATTTCCGGCCAGGGGAGAGTTGGCTTCATGATTTGGAGAATTTCGTCTCTTCCCGAACTCGCTTCCGAATCGCCTCAGAACTACCCGGGATGGAGGCCCTACCGCCTCCCGCGTTCGCCTTCCGGGTTTTCATCGAGAACAATTCTCCATAGGTCCTCCACCTGGAAGGTGAGCAACATTGTTTCATTGCTTCTTCACCGCCTCAATTCAGTTGGCTCGAGGAGCAGAGAGGCCTAAGGCGGGTCGGTCTTGGTGTGCCTCTTTTGATACCAAGACGCCTCCAACCAGCGATCAAGGCTCTTGAGATGTCATTCCTGTAAGGGCGAAAACCTTGACCTCACTCCCTGTCTCGCTCGGGTCTACTGAATATCGATGAACAGCTTACGTGCAATGTCTTATACGAGAAGTACGCACCAGTCATAGTAATATACCTATATGAAAGAAGCAATGTGGTTCACCTTATTTGACCCGATATCACAGGTAGGCAAGTAGAGATCGCACGGTGAGCAAAAGAAGAAGTAATCTCGTTCTCAAGAATAAAATTGCAACAAAGACGGCCTTGAGCTACCTTTGTAAGATGAAGATGATGAACAGAATGCAGAAGAGACTTTGTGCTGCACTTTCAATTCTGTTTTCTTTTCATCAATTTTTTCTCCCACATCTCGTGCGACGGATACATTATTGGTTGGCGGAAGTCAATTTGCACGGCGCCGCCTCCACGAGGGAACCACCTTTTGATTGGCCCATTTGAATGCATGAAACTTATCTGCCCAGTCAAGCCACTCTCTTTCATGAAACCGTCGCACAATCTATACAAGAAAGGTGCCTGGATAAAGTGCGTGGTCCAAGCGCAAGTGCGGTGGCACATCCTGAACCGTCTTTCATTATTGCAAGCCGCAATAGCCTGCAGCTTCAGTCATGCCCCCAAAGACCGACCAATCGCCTCTGGAAGAGCTCATCTCCTCCTTTAACGAATTGAATGGCGGCGAAGTCGAGGAGATTTATGAGGAACCTAGTCCCCTCGAGTTCATGCGCTATGTCTCCCGCAATACTCCGTTCGTTGTTAGAGGGGCCGCATCAACCTGGAAGGCGACCCAACTATGGGACTCGGCATATCTGAAAACTGTTCTGCAGCAAAATGTCAATGTAGCAGTAACGCCTCACGGGTGTGTCTCCAAACCTCTATTTCTATTTCAAAACGTCTCAATGCTTTTCATTTTTTCCATTAAACCTCGCTAACCATATGTGAAATTATGCCCTCTCTAGAAATGCAGATGCTCCTACCTTTTCTCCAGCGCATAATGCCACTGTCATATCAAAGCCACATGAAGAGGAACAGCCCTTTGACGAATTCCTTGACTATGTAATCAAGCAGGAAACTGATAAGACCTTTTCCTCGGAAGCCGAGGTCAGATATGCCCAGACTCGTAAGCCACACGTACCTCCTACATATTGACTGATATCCAAATTTCCACGCTTTACAGAGCCACCTCTCTAACCCTGTGAAAACGTCCCGTCCAATTAAGAGAATGACAACTTGCGCAATGAATACCTTGCCCTATTTTCAGATGCACCAAAAGACATCCCGTTTGCCCGCATAGCTCTCCAGAAGTCTCCCGAGGCCATAAACATGTGGATCGGGAACTCCCACTCGCAGACCAACTTGCACCGGGACCCATTCGAGAACATCTACGTCCAGATCCAAGGAAGAAAGCACTTCGTCCTCCTGCCGGCGCTTTGCCACGCCTGTGTGAACGAGAAGCTCGTCCTTCCAGCCACATACCGCCGTTCAGATCAGGGCTTGACCCTGGAACTGGATGAGGGTGAGGATGACGTGCCGCTCGCAATCTGGGACCCTGATGACCCCGATAAGAATACCACAAAGTATTCGCATCTTGCCAAGCCTCTTCTTGTCACATTGAGCCCTGGTGATATGCTCTATTTGCCAGCCATGTGGTACGTCTTCATTCATGAGTTCCGGTAATAGTGATTGGTGACTAACACTCGTGCTCAGGTACCACAAAGTTAAGCAGTCGTGCATAGAAGGCGATGAGGGATTCGTCGCTGCAATCAATTACTGGCAAGTCCCAACTCGAGTCTTACCAAGTAGAAAGGTCAATATTCTCAGATATCGCTAATCATGCTTCGCTTCTTAGGTATGACATGGAGTTTACCGGGCCATTTTACCCACTAACAACTTTTGTTCGTAATATTGGTCTCAACTCCGAAACAACAGTATAACTACCAAGCCCAGTCGTAAAATCAATGCGCCATAGTGAGCGATGCTTATGGATATGGATATACAAGAACCCCTCTCTACCTCTTCTTCTTCTGTGCTATCCTCTTCTGAGCCCGTAGTTCCTTCTTCATCCTTGGGTCCACAATACGGTAACGGCCCTTCACTCCCTGTGGTCTTCCCTTGACACCTCTGTGCACACCCCGGGCAACGACCAGCTTTGCGGGTGCCGTGCGCTTCTTTTTGGCTGCGTTGCTGAGCAATCTGGAGATGCTGTCCGCCTTCTCCTTCTCCGTCATACCTTGGTCGTTGGCGAGCATGTCGGACTTCTTCTTCAGCTTCTCCAGCTTCTGGGCAGCCTTGAACTTCTTCCTGGCCTTGGCCTCGCGCACCTTCTTGATCGGCCGTGCGTTGTATGCTCTCATTTTCTCTTGAATTGCCTTGGCAGCCTCCTTGGTGATAGGCTTGTGGGGTTTGTCGTGCTTGCCCTCGTCGTCTATGAACCAGTCTGGTAAACCATCGCGGTCTCGGAGTGCATGCTTGTTAAACCCATCGTCAATAGCATCATAAGTAGTTTTCTGGCCAGTCGCAAGCTGATGGGCAAGCGTCATTGCCTCTGCCGTAATGATATCGATGTCTGGATTATGTTAGCCATATATTGAAGCAGTGGTGGGGGTCTTAAACATACCAGGCCGTTTATCCCTGCGTCGCTCGCTCTCTTCCTCCCAATCGTCGCCATCATCTTCCACAGGCGCCGTCTTGACAATCTCGAACCCACCCTTGTCGTTGGTCATCTCCACATCGGAATCACTCCAGCCGTCGTTCTGTACCTTGGCCGACTTCTTCTTTTCTTTCTTCGAAGGCTCAGCCGAGGACTCGCTCGTCTTGACCATCTTCTCACTCTTCTTCTTCTCGGTCTTCTTTTCGCTCTCCGGTTGCTGCCCAGTGAGACCACCAAGCACGCTATCCATGCCTTTGAAAATATCCTGGTTGAAGAAAGCTGTTGCTTGTCTCGACAGACCACCTTCACCAGTCGATTGGTCCAAGTCCCGCAACAAACCATTCGAAGCACCACCTTCGTCATCCGATGAACCTCCATCCTCCTCCTCCAAATCACTTGAGTCGCTGTCCTCGGATTTTTCGTCGACAGACACTCCCTCCCACTCTTCATCATTGTGCTCCTCACGAGCCTTCTTTGCCCTGTACTTGGCATCCGCCTCGGATTTGCGCTCTTGGTACTGGTTGTACATAGATTCAAGTTCACCTTCAAGACGATCACCATCATCATCGCTCTCATCATCGGTTTCTCCAGATGAACCCAGGCCACTGTCCTTCTCCTTTTTCTCATCGGCAGGCAAGACCGACATTCGCCCGCGAGACATACGTCGTAGCGCATCTGATTTGTCGAGCTTCTTCAGAGAGAACATGGCACCTTCGCCAATGGGGCCCGACTCTTCCATACCGATATCCATGGGTGCAACCATGTTCAACTGCATGCGCACAATCTCACGTTGCTTTTTCTCGTTTTCTTTTCGCTTCTCTCTCTTCCTCTTCGCACCCTCCTTGTCCTTGATTGCTTGCAACTCTTCTTGCATCTTGAGCTCCTCATCCATCGGCTCGATTTCCGCTACTTCTTCGGCCTCCTGAGCAGCTGCGTCCTTTTTGGTGGCAAGACCAAAAATCTCTCTGACTTTGAGTCGCCATTTGAGGAGAATTTTGAAGTCCCTTCGTCCTAAGACTTTCAGGTCGTTACAGTATTCCCGAATTTCTGCTGTCGTTTCTGGGAGACGGTCAAGAGCCGCCAGCGCAACATCCCCATTTGGAGGCTGCACAAAGCTGAGCTTATTGTACTCTCCCAGAATGGAGATCGGATCGGCAGTCTGGATGAAGTCGCTCGCCGAGATTTCCTTGAATTGCAGGTAATCGTCCTCGTCGTAACCATCTCGCTTTCTCTTCTTCACTTCAGGGTTGTAGACCTTGGCCTCGTTATTAGGCGTGGCGCCGGCGAGATCAGCGAAAACCGATCGCGGGTCCAAGAATCGTGGATCAATGCGCTTGGGTGCCTTGTAGCCACGGCAGACGACGAAAATTTCGGCGGAGACGTTTCGAGACGACGGCGGCTTTGTTGCTTCGACTTTGGTAAAGAGTTGGTTCAGCACCCACAGCAAGGAGTTGTAGTCCTTGGATCTGAAGACTTTGGTCACAAAGGTACCACCCTCAGCCAGGAACTCAGTCGCCAGCTTCATGGATTGAAGGGCAAGCTCGGCCTGGTTGAAGGAATCCTGCGCCCACGCAGTACCGACGTTGGGTGCACCATCGTGAAGAACCGTATCTGCTTTCCATGTCTTGAAATGCTGGCGAATAGTCGCACGACACTTATCGGTCGTAATGTCGCTTTGGAACGTGATGACTCTGGGGATGGGCTTGATAGGCGATAAATCGACACCGACAATCAAACTACCTACGGGCATAACCTCGGCGGCAACTTGACACCATGACTATATCACTATATGTCAGTTGTGTTTGTAGAAAAGTTTTCCTCCATAGCGACTTACACCAGGCGCAGCGCAAAGATCCAGGAGGACCTTGCTCTGTTCGAGGAAACCATATTTCTTGTTCAATTGAATAAGTTTGAAAGCAGCACGGGCTCGGTAGCCCTTCTCCTTTGCAAGCTTATACCACTTGTCCAAACGGCCCTTGCCGTGCTTCTTTTGGATCGCCATGGCGACGTTTGAAGAATTCAAGAAAGCAAAAAGGCTGGCCTTCGCTCGGAAACCGCCTACTCAAAGTCCCCGCGAGCCCAAAAAATTTCCCCCAAGATAACCTGATAAGCGGTATCACGTGGCGATAACGGTGGGACAAGCCGCTACCTGTGAGCACGCCCACACACCAAGTAGTGAACGGTATATTCCATGTACCCACATGGATAACTTGGACGTTGCGGGCATGATGCCATCTTATTATGCATGACCCATCAATTTCCCGCTGTATTATATATCACATCACCTCTCTCATAGCAGCACCGCCCGCGACCGAGGCCAACTGATGGCTCCGCGAAACACCACTCGAGCTGCCTGAGTGTTTCAAGAAACATCAATCGCCAAGATGAGCGGCCGAATGCTTTCCGCTGGGCTCCGGCCTGTTTCACGAAGCTCAACCTCAGCTACTATCACCCGAAATCTTCATCGATTCCCGGCCGGCGGGTTATTACGGGCTGATGCCTCGATACGGGCAACGAGAAGACGCATGTGGTTTGGTGGGAATGCATTCCACAATGCAGTGGCCACCAGGAATATATCTTTCGCTCGCTTCCTGCCAAAGCTAGTGGTCAAGCTGGTCAGGATACCAGCTATGTTTGGCGGTATAGGGCTTGCTGGCTTTGCATGGGTTCAATATCAAACCAACCGTCAGTACCACCACATCACACTGCATCAGCCATTCGTTCATTTCTAACCGATATAATAGGGGCTGGCACTTATGCGGTCGAGCTTTTCAACACCACAAAGGATACCATAACGGGCACGGCGACGGGCATCTTCGATGGTGCCAAAGATATTGCTGCACAGACTCGACAAGGATGGGAAGCCACCAAGGAGCAAATCGAAGTGCCCGATTGGGTCCAGAAAATATTACGAATACACGAGAGCATCGGCACTGGGGGCAACGGATCCGGGCCTGGGGGCGAAGAACCAAAACAGAGCAGGACATCCGCTGCTGTCGCTGCCGGTGCAACCGCGGCTGCATATGGATATGATAAGTCTGATGAAGAGGACCCACGGGAGAAAGCTGAGGTGGCTAAGGATGACCAAATGATGATCCTGACGAAGAAGATGATCGAAATTCGGAGCATCCTTCAAAAAGTCGGTCAATCAAGCACACTCACACTTCCATCAATCGTGGTCATTGGATCTCAGTCGTCGGGTAAAAGCTCCGTGTTGGAAGCCATTGTCGGTCATGAGTTCCTTCCCAAGGGTACAAACATGGTAACCAGGAGACCAATCGAGCTTACTCTAGTCAACACTCCCAAAGGCCAGGAGGAATATGGCGAGTTTCCCGATCTTGGGCTGCGACGGATCACGGACTTTTCGTCCATCCAACGCACCCTGACTGAGTTGAATCTTGCTGTCCCGGACAGCGAATGTGTCTCCCACGAACCGATTCACCTCACAGTGTATTCGCCCAACGTTCCAGACTTATCGCTCATCGACCTCCCTGGGTATATTCAAGTGGTCGGCGCCAACCAGCCTCTTCAACTCAAACAAAAGATTGCAGAGCTCTGTGACAAGTACATTCAACCTCCCAATGTCATCCTGGCCATATCAGCAGCTGATGTGGACCTGGCCAACTCAACCGCGTTGCGAGCTTCTAGAAGAGTAGACCCGCGGGGAGAGCGAACCATTGGTGTCATTACAAAAATGGACCTCGTTGATCCCATTCGAGGTGCAGCAATCTTGAACGATAAACAATATGGTCTTCGACTCGGGTATGTGGGTGTTGTCGCCAAGGCACCATCGACACCTGGGCTCTTCAAGATTGGCCACACTAACTTGATGTCGACCATCACCAAGCAAGAGAATGCATATTTTTCCTCGCATCCTCTTGAGTTTGGCCCTGAGGCAGGAGTCAATGTGGGTACCACCACACTTCGGAAAAAATTGATGAATGTTCTTGAACAAACCATGTCGTCCAGCCTTCAGGGCACCAGCGACGCCATCAAGCAGGAGCTGGAAGAGGCAACCTACGAGTTCAAGGTGCAATACAATGACAGGCCCCTATCTGCGGAGTCTTACCTAGCAGAGAGTCTCGATGCCTTTAAGCACTCATTCAAGCAGTTCACGGAAGAATTTGGCCGTCCCCAAATGCACGAGCTTCTCAAGAATGAACTCGACCAGAAGGTCCTCGATCTCCTTGCAGCTAGATATTGGAACAAGCCCATCGAGGATCTATCACCCGCTAAGCCCGAGGTTGATAGCATTTACGACTTGCCCAAGGCTGATCCCGATTCCCTTTACTGGCACAGACAGCTGGATGCCTCTACATCGGCACTTACCAAGTTGGGAGTAGGCAGACTGGCCACAACTGTTGTTGCCTCTTCAATCCAGGCCCATATTGACAAAATCATCGGACAGTCCACCTTTGCTAATCATCCATTTGCCCGCGATGCGATCATGGAGGCTACGTCTACTATTCTCAACGAGAGGTATTATAGCACTAGCGATCAGGTCGAGAACTGCATCAAACCCTACAAATTCGAAATCGACGTTGATGAGCGCGAGTGGGGACTGGGTCGTGAACAAGTCGGCAATGTTCTTAAGAAGGAGCTCAAGGACTGTGAGTCTGCTCTTGGATCTCTTGAGTCCGCTGTCGGAGGCAGGAGAAAGTTGAAGGAGGTTATGAGCTTCGTGGACAAGGCTCGCAAGGGAGACGTCATCGTCGAGGGCGGCGACGGACGAACCGGCGCCGGGGGATTTAGTGCCGCTCTTCTTGCTCGAGGTAAGTTGACATCTCGCCATGACCACTATCCCAAAGATCAAACAGGCTAACAAGAGCATGCAGGGCGAGAGGCTGTGTTTCTCCGTGACCGGGCAGACATCATCAAGATGCGCCTGCTGGCCGTCAAGTCCAAGCAATGTGCCGGCATCAACAACAAGTACTACTGCCCCGAGGTTTTCCTGAACGCTGCAGCATCGAAGCTGGCCTCTACGGCGGTTCTGTTCCTGAACGTGGAGCTCCTCTCCGAGTTCTACTACAACTTCCCACGTGAGCTGGACCTGCGTCTTGGACGGCAGCTCGCCCAAAGCGAGGTCGAGAAGTTCGCCCGCGAAGACCCCAGAATTAGACATCACCTTGAGGTCATCCGCCGGAAGGAACTACTCGAGCTCGTCCTGGAGAAAATGGAGAGCTTGAGGCAGCTTGAGGGGCGGGAACGGGAGCGAAGGGGTGGCGCCAAGTCGAAGCGCGACGGCGAGAAGAAGGCCGGACGATGGGGTCTGTTCTAGAGCATAACGTTGCCAGCAGCGGTTTCCTCACATGAGACATGATAACTCTGGAGTTTGACGGCGTTGATCCTTTTATTTTTGTACTCATTGTAAACCTGGTCACATTTCCCAGTCATCACTAGTCATGAACGTATGTAGATAGGTATATTGCGTGCGACTGAATGATACCCTACTCTAGCCTGTCTGCCTCTGCCCGTATAGTACATCGACGTGCTGCTGTTATATAGAAATCGGGGTATAGGAGAGACAATATACAAGAATGTTCTTTATATGAAGAATTCCCCAGAACTTAATGACCACGCCAAGTCGATTGAAATATTCAAATCCCAGTGATAACCCAAAGAAATATCGACGCCGGTAATAATTCAAAAAGGAAAAGGGGACAGACAAAAAGCTGGCCAAAGTCGCTATGTTTAAGATACGAGGTCCGTGTCCATCTGGAGAGTAACTTCCCAACGCGTGTATCCACCATGCCCGTATCCTTCGCCCAGGCGGTTCTGGATCAGGGATGAAATGCGGTTCCTCAATTTGCCAAGCGAGACCTCGTCATAGCCTCGTGCAACGCTGAGTTTGAGGTTTGCCATGCACAGGCCATAATGGACCTGCCAGAACTGGGCGTTTTCCACTCGTTGAACGCCGGCATCGGACTCGATCTCGCGCAGGATGGAGGAAACGACATTGTTTCCACCATTGCCGCCGTATGACATTAGGAGCATGAGGCCCTGGGCGACGGCCACGCGGATACCAACTGCGAACATGGCGAACGAAATGACGGCGCAGATGAGACGGTCGAGCCACGTGTATAGGGCAATCGACATGAGTGGCAGAAGAGCAATGAGTGCCGAAAAGGACAATGTGAGAAAGTGGAAAGGATTCGATAAAATGCTTGGAAGGTGAGCCAAGTAGGAGACCCTCATAACCTTGGCTATGCGGGCATGGTTTCGGAGTCCGTATGCTGAGATCAGAGTGCTCACAATAGCCGCCCCAGCGATAATATCAATAGACGAGGCCGACACATGGCCATGTTCGTGTTCGTGGTGGGCTTCGTGGCTGCCGAGGGATTCGAGGAAATGCTTCAGGTTGTGTGACACGAGATCAAACCCCCCGAAAAGCAAGAACACCGACATGGCAAAACCGGTCAGCACTTCCGCTCTCTCAAGACCGAATGGGTGGCGAATGCTGCTTCGGCGCCAAACCTCGAAATTTCCGAGGACCTCGACCGCAACGCACACAGCGGCACTCCCGGCATCAAAGAAGACCAGGTGGGATAGAGCGACGGCAGCAAGCGATCCCTCGGACTTGTAAAAGATGTACATGGCCACCGCCAGGTGGCACAAGCACCAGTATAGCCGCAGGCGCTGGTCCTTCCGCATGCTCTTCCATGCTTCTCTTAATGTTGGGATCGGTAGCGAGGCGGGAAGCACAGGGGGCGGGCGTGGTGGTGGCTCCTGGAAGATCTGATGCTGGGTCGAGATGCTACTATGCTTGTATCTGTGACCACGGCGCTGCCCTATGTTCTGCAGGACGCCAGTATGTTAGCTGCTATGTCCAATGCTGGAGCTTGGATGAGGCAATGGGCGCAGGACGTACCGATTTCACAGGCGTCGTCGATATGACTTGAGTCTGGAAGTTGAAGGGGTTCGGGCCCGGTGTTATGGGGGTCATAGTTGCGCCATCGTCCTCGTTTGACGACATTGTCGATGACGGTGCGAGGAAGTCTGAACCAGGGAGGCCTAGCCTTGACGGCTCGCGGGTTTGATTCTGCCAGAAATGGGAGGGAGCCGAGGAAGACGAGTCGCTGTCTACTTCAATCACAAGAGTGGGTGGGGTGAAATTGGCGGTTGAAGGAGACGAGGTATCCATCTGGAATAGTTACCAGCTGGCGGACCAGCCTTCCCGCGTTCTAGAGACAACGTGCAAGGGAAATGGGAACGCGATAAATTTGAAACTGCGCTACTATCTGGGCTTGGACGGCGACGATGTTCACAAGTCGGTGGGCTCGGGGGTTGTGAACCTGTATGGCCAATTCCTCCTCGATCAAGGAGGTGCGACAGTGTTGTCAGGTTTGGCTCCGTGCCGCATTCTTGGTATCTGATATCGCCAATAATCTCCGCTCAGTGAGGTGCTGATGGCCTAATACAGCGCACTCCAGAGGCCAACTTGGCAAGTTGGGGTTCGTCTACAGTGCAGCTGTGCCGCTAACACCCGCTGGATACCCCACCTAGGAGCGGGATTCTACTAAATAACCTCTTGTCCGTTCCCGTCATAAACTCCAGACCTACATTACGTGCCTTAGCGCTCAACAGGTGCCAGAATATATCGTTGTCAGATCTGTTCTCCGGAAAATGGAGGCACTTGGATATTAAGAAACGCCAGTTGCGATTCTGGTCAATCGTCAAACTACATCATGTCGAAGCAACCGACGCGCAATTCCACCCCTAGCCTCGAAGCAAGAGACCGATATATGTGGCGTGGCCGATAAGCTCTTCCATCCCGCCGCCGCGAACGATGGACGCTACAACGAAAGGAGGCGAGCCAAATGGCGGTCATGGTCCGAACTCTCCTTCTCGGAAAAGCCAATCCGCGCATGGCTTACTTTCCAGGATTCCATTCATGAGAATGGCCTCGAGTGAGAACACCACTCCTGAGCAAGACAAGGCCGCCGCGACCGTCGACAAATACAGTGCTCTAGAGCCAACGCAACGCGCAACGGCGACTGCAACTCAGCAACAGGTTAGAACGAGGCGTCGCAAAGGCTCCCTTAGAAAGGTTGCGCTTCTGGGGAGAGGGGCACAGCGCGATAGGAGGGATGCCAGCCCATTGACCATCGAGGTCCCCGATCGCGCGCAGACAGACTTCCATTCGACTCAATCGACACCCAAAGTCGCAGTTAGAGACGACCCGTATGGTGTAGATCTATCCGACCTCACTCCCCGACCCTCAATGGACGGCTTTGCCAGCCGCACGAGCCTCACGAATTCCTCGGTCTCGTCCACCAACAGTGGGGACGTCCGAGACCGAGAAGCTTCAACCTTGTATAATTCAACGACAGATGAAGAGGACCTGCCACAGCTTCCCCTTGCCTCATCTTCCCTGCGTTCGGGGCTACCTTTGCCACCAGCGCCAAGCTCTTATTTTGGCGATATAAGCCCAATACAGCAGCGCCGACCGTCCTTTCACCAAGCCAAATCACCTCTTTCTTTTTCGGGACTTGCCTCCACGCCCCTCCAGCCTCCAGATTCCGACTGGGACTATTCGGAGACTGAGTGGTGGGGATGGCTAGTATTGTCCGTGACCTGGTTTGTCTTTGTGATTGGAATGGGGTCATGCTTTGGGATCTGGAGTTGGGCATGGGACGTTGGCACAACCCCGTATGCCCCTCCAGAACTCGAGGACGACGAAACACTACCCATTGTGGGATATTACCCAGCGTTGATTATCCTGACCGGCGTCATGGCTTGGGTCTGGGTCGTGGTGGCCTGGGTTGGCATGAAATATTTCCGCCATGCCAAGATCAGTGGCGACTGAGGTGTTACGCAGAAGCTCCGTACCCATCGGCTCCGATTGTGCAACTGAGCGGCCTGGAGAACGTCATGCGGTACGGCACAGTCTGGACTGCTATTTTAGACATGACAAGAACTCTTGCCGGTATTGGGTCCAGGCTGGATCCCTGCCGGTTCAAGAAATCTGGGGAAAACAGCACGTCTCCGAGCCAGCAACTAGAACGGCTGAGCCCATAGTTTCTCTCTGTTTTTAGCGTGGATATACTAACAACTTGTATACTGAGCATTAATCATTGCAATATGTACATAGCGAATCTGTATTAGAAAGGGGGCCTAAACCAAGTGTGGCTGACCTGCACTGGTTCTCAGCACTACCCTATAACTTTTATGTATCATCAACCACGCATAGGTCACTACGATCTCCTTTCGGCTTTCGTTGTCTATAACCGAATATAGCATGAACCCAATAGTAGACCAATATAAGTGAACTCTTTTTTCCCGTGTGGGTTCACGATCTTGACACGTGTTATGCATTCGTGTTTCTTTGACGCCTTCATCTCAACAGCAGCCAAATCTATAAACTCTCTTCAACCCAACACCTTAATCCCAGTAGCAATTTGATTCTTGGCAACTCATTTCCCACTTGCGCGTACACTTGGAAACAAATATCGACAGAGTAACACAAAAAGGATCGTGAAGCTTGACGCAACGCCCAAAAAGGAAACCTCCCCCGGACAGGATTGAACTGTCGATCTTCCGATTGCGATGTCTTAACAGTCGGACGCCTTAGCCAGCTGGGCCACAGGGGATAGGATCAGCGGGTTGTACCCGCTGAAGCTGGTTGGCTGACAAACTCAAAATTATTGTTCTATATATACCCACATCTCTCGGTCCCCACTTCATCTCTCTGTTTGCATGCTCTCTTTTGGGGTTTGCAGGGAGAATCTGGAGATACTCTTTCTAGATTCATGGGACAGGCGTCCTAAAGGGTCGATATTTCATTTCGCAGTTCCTTCTGGGGAGAGGAACTACACACAACCTCATACTACTCAATACCCTGCCTTGGCAATCGTAGCTGAGCGCTTTGAGGCGGCTTGGCAAGGCGAGTGGGTGGCGAGTTTCCCGCAATGACAAGGGTTCGAGTAAGCGTTCGATGCAGCTGGATCCCTCTGCTTATGAAACTACTTCATGCCTCCGAACACGAAAGCAAAATAAGATCAGACTCCGGCTGGTTGGATCTAAGGCTGTAGGGGTACGGGCTAGCCAATCGGTATTCTTGAACAGTTGAAGGCATCAAACGAAGCAATCTTGAGGTCGAAGGGGTTGGTGGGTATATGGAACGATCAGTGAATAGTCTTCTGGATGTCACGAGGAGATTGTTGCAGCATGTAATATCAGCACGATTCCCCGTAATACCACGTTACTAGCCTGAGGTGTTCTACATCCGAAGGCTAGCCAGGTCACATCAATGCATAGTTCCCGAGCCCATAAGCCGTGCCCGCGTGGCTCGCCTACACAACGAGGCAAAGAAGCTGGGTACCGAAGGTTGGCGACGAGCTTGCCATCGCCCGTCCCAGCAATTTGCCTAGCGATCTGATGGTTTTTTTTAGGGGCTGATTTGCTGGTGGAGGCGGATCGGTGAACCGAGAACTTGCCACAAGAGTGGTGGCAGGGAAGTAAATTTGGGTCCTGGCTACGGGGTTCCCATGCACCCTTTTGGGCTAACGGTATGCTGTAGCGCTGTTGTCTTGGGACCTCATTGGGCATCCACCTGCTAGGTGTGGCTGGCTGCAGCCACCTCCGAACCGCAACTCAAATCGGAGTCTGGTAATTGTATGAATGAATGCGTATGGCGGTACAATGCGATCAGGAGACAGAATCGGGAGAAACTGAGTCCGGTGGAAAAATTTTCACAGGTGTTTTTTGAGCGTAAAGCGACAATAGCATTTAGCCGGCGATGCATTGCAATAGGGGTCGAATGCATCAATTGCTGTATTGAAGACTCAAATTATTCTGCGGCTGATGGTACGTACCCACGTACTGGCCGAGACTGGACGCTGAAGGCCAGCAGGTAGAACCACTGTCGTCATTCTCCAGAGGTCTGGCCCAGCGCAGTGGAGGCAATCTGACGGCCTGGAACGGGCAATCTGCCGTTCTGATCAGCCAGGCAGTGTTCTGTCAAGTCAGCATTCCGTTTTGGTTCTGCATCTGACTGTTCTGGCCATAACGTGAATAATACTCGGTGCTGCTGGATCGAATGCCATGGAAAAATAGGTGCTGAGCAAGCAACGCAGTGGAGAGCGAGCAGTGTTCGACCTGAGATGCAGTCGTGTGCCTGCCTTGTTCTATCTATAACAGCGATGCGCGTGATGGCCTCTGGCTGTCCTGCAGACACTGGCTAGCAGGTACCTGATTGCTGGGCGTGGCTGCTGCCCGTAATTGCGAATGGAGGTGCCTGTAGGTCGGCATATGGGCCCAACAAGTGGCTGGTAGAGAAGCCTGAGAGAGGTATAATGAGCCGGCGGCAATTGGCTTGTCCTGTAAATTAGGTACCTGCCTACTGAGGCGGCCTCCCCGTCCATTCGCCCATCCAGCGCCCAGAGGCTCGCTGCACCCACAAAAGCACCAACCAAAAGACCTCCTGAAACATCGCCCACACACCACACACCCACCGACCCGGCCTGACCTGACCGCACCCAGCCCAGCCAACTTGATTTGTTTCTCCTCCTCTCATCTACTACATACCGCCTTCTCCTCTATCTCACCTGTCCATCCCTCCATCAAACTATCGATACGATTCTCGTTCACCAACTCCTGCCTCGACGACGAGTTTTGTTTAATCGACCGGATTCCGAATCCCTATTTCCGTCGCTTGGTCTGTCGCATCCCTGTACCGCGGGTCGCGCTCATAATTCGCCTCCCCCCTTCGCTTGTCATCTCGCACGCCTTCACGCCAGCAAAAAGGGCGCCGAACCTCAACCCCGAATCGAACTCTATAGTCATCGAACAAAATCATTCCGCCATTAGCGTCTCGATCATCGCTACGAGTCTTTCTGCTCACTGACATCTGCAGCGGTTTAGCTACCTCTCTCAATCCCCCTCAAGGGGCCTTCGAAGCCCCGTTCTTGCATCTAGTTTTGACGCTCGCTACGAGTCCCATCACACCACAATGAGGGAGGTCAACTTCAGTATCCCCAACGTCAATAAGGCGTCCGTGGGAATCACCACGGCCCTTTATGACCGGCGGGCGCTCGACTGCACGTCAACCCTGCCACTGATTAACTCGCTCAACCACCTTGCCTACCTAACCACATCCTCTGCTCGCATCCGTGATATCCTCACTGTCGATGGAGGCATCGAAAGACTTGTTTGCATTCTCAAACAGGGGAGGAGCAAGGATATGATGGGCATGTGGAAGTGGAATCTTGCTTTCCAGTGCGTTGTGAACATTGGTGTTCGTGGCACCGAAAATGTTCGCACCAGAGTCGTTGAGGCAGACATGGTCCCAGTCATCGCCACCATTCTGGATAATTACATAAAAGTCATGGACAAATCCCGCGAAAAGGTCGAGGAAGCTAAGCAGAAGCATGTCCACGACCATCACCACCACCGACACCGCGGGCACACGAGGGCTTCATCCTCGCTTACCTTTCCCTCTACTCCTTCTGAGCACGAGGAGCGACCGAATCGTCGTCAGACTCCACAACCCATCGACGTCGCATCCAGCCTGGCTGGTCCATCTACCGCTGTTGCTCGACAGAATACGGAGAACACTCTGCCCACACCACAGAGCGGTATTTCTTCACAGGAAACCCTGAGTTTCCTTCACAGCTCGCGTCGCCATGGCTTTAGGGCGTCTGAGTCAAGAAATGGCTCGCCCTCTGGTTCCGGCCAACGCATGCTGCCACTGGGCGGTGCTGCTGCCCAAATGGACAACATCGACTCCATCATCCGCCCTGTTCGGGAAGTTGAACGTCTTGTTTCTATGGCACCCTTTGGTACCGATCTGACCTCGTTGCCCACATCCCCTACCACTCCTCTTCCTCCACCTCAAATTCGCTCTCCTACAGTCCGCCCTACCTCAGTGGCACCTCCCACACACACAAGGAGAAGGCCCTCCATCCGACACCAGAATTCTACAGCGGACTCGGATGATATCAATACAGACGGTATGCCGTCTGATGAGTCACCCGACACCGAGATGAACGGAAATACTGGTATCCAATCTGCTGTTGGTATCCAGGATATCATCATGGAGGACGGTGACAGCATGCTTGCTGGCACCTCCATGGACTTGGCTACCCCTACGGTGTCGGAAACTCACCAGGATGCTGAGACGTTCAATATCACTCACCGAAGCCCTATCGATGGCAATGCTACACCCACCCCTGCACCTCAGTTGGGACTCTCCCCCAACCGCCCAACAATGGTCACACCACCACAACCGCCTCTGCCCAACTCGACGGTCCCCCGATACCTTCTCGATCGTCATATCATCCCCAGTGCAGAGCTGCTCGCTGTCATGCCTCGCGAGGAGGATGTCCTGATGTCGCTGCAGCTTCTCGCCTATGTATCAAAGTACTGTGGTCTGCGTTCTTATTTCCAAAAGAGCCACCTAGTTCCTAAGCTTAAGATTGACAAAGAGCTCGCCGGTGGCGTCACCGGCGAAGAAGCGGCCGAGACTGAAGAAGATGATGAAGAGGACGAGGAGTATCTCCTTGCAAACGATTTCAACCTCTTCCCTCTGGTTGAAAAGTTCACAGTCCGATATCACAGCACTGATATGCAGTACTGGGCTGGTGTTGTTATGAGAAATCTATGCCGCAAGGATGATACCCGTGGTGGTATTCGGCAATGTGCATACTACCAGTGTGGCAAGTGGGAGGAGTACACGCGTCAGTTTGCCAAGTGCCGACGATGTCGCCGCACCAAGTACTGCAGCAAAGAATGCCAGAAGAGCGCCTGGGCCTTCCACAGGCACTGGTGCGTGGCTGCCTCTCAATAATTTGATTTTTTTGGGTCTCATGAAGGCTTGGTGTCGAGTGACACCACGAGCCTTGACGAAAGAAAGCTACTTGTTTTGATACCATTCGCCGCATTGATGCGACATGCATTTGCACTGCAAAGCGTTTTTAGTACACACACCGCATTTATCTTCGATACCACAGGACTACGGCGCACAGGTCGGTTTAATGCAGATGATTTGGGCATCGCTCTTTTTGCGAAGGAACAGTATTAGTATTTTTTATCACCGGGCTATGCATTTGCACTGGCATGATGAGGTGCGAGGGCTCATTCCTGCAACACAAGGAAGTTGAATTTCCTCTGTTGCTGTAATTAGTACATATATATCGGGAGGAGGGGAGGATGGGTTCTACGAGCGTCCCTATGGGATATACGGCTCTCACCCGGCATGAAACGGGGACGAATGGAGCGATGTCTCGACTAGGGGGACAGGAAGAGGAGGCGGAGGGTTTTTATGAAGTCTGATAACCCACAACTCAATTCGCAAGTTCATAACACAAACAAGCGTTATTTAGAATCTTTCTGCACATCCACTTGGCTCATAGATGAATGAATCACACAAATTTCTTGAATAGTTTGGGTTTTCTGACTTGTAATCGCAGACAGAAGACTTAATCACACGTCAGAGGCAAGAAGCGTTCAATGGTTGCAATTCTAAGGATCGGATGGGGGAAAAAGCTGAACTTCAAAAGAGACCCGACTCCTGCCTCACAATTAAAGAAACTGAAATCCTAATGCATGTATCTAATATTTTCTACCAATTTCCGCAACCCTCTTTTCCGAAATCAGGCTCGCCTCCAACAAACACACTTGTGGCCGCTTACCGACTTGCCATGGCCTTGCGCCTGCCCTTGCCAGGTCTCGACTTGCCCACCTTGCCCTTGGCCTTCATCGCCTTGGGGTTGAAGCCGCTGAGGTCAGAAGAGCTGACAGCGTCGCCGGACTTGGCGTGGCGCTTCTTGCCGCCGAAGCCGTACTTCTCATCCTTCTTCTGGCGCTTCTGGTTGCCCCCGTTGCGCCCGCCCATGTTGCCGCGGCCGGAGCCCGACCGGGAGTCGTACTTGGCAAGCTCGTTGTCGATGCCGACGTCGAATAGGTCGGCTTCGTTGGTGCCTAGGCCGGCGCCGCCTGTTTCTTGACGTTCTGAGTAGGCATTGTGTTAGTAATTCATGTTCGTTGAGTGTCAAAGCATTGGGTATATTCTTGTTTGACTCATCTAATGATTGGGTCAAATGAAGGACACTTACTTCTCTTGAGAGTCTTGATCTTTTCCAGAGTCTCACGCTTGGCCTTCTGGCGCTCCTGGAGCTTGGCGACCTGGACCTGCTTGCCGAACTTCTTGAGGTCGCGCTGCTTGCGGGCCTCGGCGGCGGCCTTCTTGTTCGAGGCCTCCTCGACCAACTTGGCCTTGATCTTCTCCATGTGGGCGTCCTCCTTCAGCATCTCGGCGAAGTAGTCCTTGGGGCGGGAGAAGGGGACCTTCTCCGCGCGGAGCTTGGTGCGGGCCTGTCGCACCGCCTCGAGGCTCTGGGTGTAGAATCCCAGCTCGCGCTGGAGGTCGTCGGAGACGTCTGGGATGGCTTCTGAAGCCAGGGTGGTGGATGTGACAGTCTGGTGGGTGGCGAAGGGGACGGACTTGTCCGAGGGGATGGCTATCCGCTTGAGGGAGGTGAGGAGGGCGGATGTGTTGTTGATTGTGAGGCGGCTGTGGGGGATGAGATCTTCCTTCTCGGCGTCGGAGAGGTCCTCGAGGTCGGACATGGGGATGTCCTCCTCGTCCTCTTCCTCTTCTTCCTCATCATCTTCGTCGTCGTCGGCATTGGGCTTTGCCTCAACCGCCTGAGTCTTTTGGTCTTTCTTGGGCTTTCGAGGTAACCGCTTTTCCATCTCAATTGAGGACTCGGATGTATCGCTGTCGTCGATGGCGTCCAAATTTACCTGTGCCTCTGATTAGATCCCGAATATCATTTGGAACTGTCGTGTGATACATACCCCGTTGCCCATTTCCTGGTCTTCTTCTCCTTCAACATCCTCTTCTTCTTCTTCCTCCTCCTCCTCCTCTTCATCACTCTCGGTAGGCTTCTCTTCTACTACTTCCTTGGCTGTCTTCTTCTTTGCAGCCTCCTTCGCCTTTTTCTTCTGATTCAGTTTCTTGAAATCAGTGCCCTTTTCGGCGGCCAAGGCCATCTTGAGTCTGCCTTTCGTAACCATGCTGGGCGTTGGTAGATTATCTCCCTGCTGGAACAAATGTTGGCGGGGAAAATATAAGTTTTATTGCGGCGAGCGCATACACTGGGGTTCAGGTCAATTGGGAAAAGTTGCATGCGACGGGCAACAAAAAATCTCCAATTCTGCCGAACCAAAATCTCACCGCCCTAAACGTGTGCCCCACCATGACTTTTAGGTGGGACAGGCGGTGGCATGGCCATGTTTGTGAACCTACCCTGTAACGCTCTAAGAAACTGAACACAAGCCATACACACGATTCTATTTTAAGGAGGGAGTGCTCATGGGTTTCTTGAAGGTTTCTTCAAATTGGGGGTGTATGTGTAGCATAGTATACCTTGTATCATGACAAGTTTTTTCTTTTATGGTCACAAATCTAAGAGTTGGTTCTTAAGTTTATCATCACATATTCGCTAAGCAGACTACAACTACGAGGGAAAATGCATGTTCCAACGGTTCAATTGATAAAAGAAGCTAAAATTAGAATATTCTTCCAGGTCGTCAGATCCTCCCCCAAGATGAGTATATTTTTAGAAGACCTCGCTGAAAGATCCATAAAGAGAGTAAAGAAACTCTTGAGTGTGCCGCGTCCGGCGGGCCAAGAGCCGTAAAATATAAGTTAAAACTTTGAAGCCGTTGGTCGAATTGTCGATTCTAGTTGAAATTCATGCCGCCAATGCCGAGTTCTTTTCATGAAAAAGCCGATGCGAGGTTGTGAGCCCCGTGATGTGCCGGCTTTAGTCGAAGGATTGCCCAGCAAATCCGGAGATGAGATAAAGAGAGCGAGCTCTTTACATTGTGGTGCAAGTGAGCGGCGTGTTCTTCTGGATTATGCAGGTGAGAGGCGTGTTCTTCTGGATGATGCAGGTAAGGGGGGTGTTCTTCTGGATGATGCAGGTAAGAGGAGTGTTCTTCTGGATGATGCAGGTGAGAGGTGTGTTGCGAGCCATTTTGAGTGAGTTGCTTGGCAGCGATGCAAGTCTTGGAAGATGGTAGTGTTGTTTGGTTTTTGGAATCTTGTTTGGTTTGTTTGAGTGATGATGATGAGGAGGAGAGAAGAGATTTGGCGAGAAAGTTTAAGGGATTTTTATACTTGGAGAGGACAAACTGAAGTTGTTCGGACACAGGCTTGCTCGAGATCTAGAATGAAGTCTTTGAGAAGCCTCATTCATTCATCTTTCGACTGGCTAGCATGAAATAGGGTATCTAGGCATGGCTCTTCGTATTGTTCTCAGAGTTCTCTCACCAACATGACTGGTGTTGGCCAATGGATCGTGTTCGGGCGCCCACCCCCCTTCAACCCCTGCATTAAAAACAGATCAATTCATAAAGAAAAGTTCCGTTGTTTTCTAAATAGGCTAGATGGAAGCTTGGTTGATGCCCCTGGCATTATGCTCGCGAGGTGGGCTGCCGCTTAGTATTGTTGTGCTTAATATTGTTCTCGGCGCCACCGCGATGAGTTGGGTAGGAATAATCACAGGACGGAGCTCTGCCAAGCGGATCACATGCAACATCTCAATCATCCAAACATATTGACTTTGTTAGATTAGGAGAAGTGAAGTCGATTTCCGGAGAATATGAATGAACTTCGGGATAATTGCCACCCCCGATACATGCACCAACTCGGACACGATGGGTCGGCCGACCCGACTAAAATCGAGAGAATGGAAGCCTGCCCTTGTTAACATGAACTCGAAGCTAAACGGGAAGTGTGAATTCTTACCATTTGCCTTTCAATGTGATGACAACCCAGGGAGCACCTGATTCATCGATCTCCTTGTCCACTTTGGTCGAGAAGCAGATGGCGCTCATGATCCCATCCCCGAACTTTTCATTTAGGATTGCCTTGTACGCATATCCGTAATTTTGAACAATCTCGTAGAGTCTGTAGATCAAGGGCTCCACTGGGGGCATTGGTGCTGCGCGGCCCCGGTCAGGGAAGCCCATCATCTCGGCTTCTAGAGCATTCTTGGGGATACCGAGAAACTGGGAGAGACGGTCTATATCCTCTGGGGTGGCTGTCGCCTGACCATAGAACAATGCCGCACATGCGACCTCACTCCGCTCAAGATGCTTGGCGATCTCCTCGAAGCTTACGCCCTTCGCTGCCTTTGCATTGAAGAGGGTGGTTGAATATGGAGGTAGCCGAGGGGCAATGGAGGCCTGGGTCATGTTAGTCCAGACTCCCGGAGAGCCATTCCATTAGACGGGCGCACGTACATCCAAGGTAGCGATTCGGCCTTCGTTGGACATGGTGTCTGCTGCAAGGGAGTTTGCTATGTGGTGGTTTGTTTGGGCTAATGAGGTTATAATACTGTTTCCCTCTTAAAGGTGGGTAAACTCAACGATTGTCCTCGAGCAACATTTGAGAGGCTAGAGGGGAGACACAATTTATATAGCCTGTTAATGGACGCACTATCATAGCAATTACTAAGGTAAATAGCTATCTATCTTCTGCGGGGTTGTGTATTACACTCGAGTGACGTTCTCTCGAAGTTGCTCAAAGTGCGGGTATATCCTGGTCGTATTCGGCGATAATACGGATACTCGCAATGAGCTACATACCCCATCGGAATCTCAGGTGAGATGTTTTTTCCCCATCAGGGAGAAACAACTTCAATCAAGGACCCTTGTAACAAGTGTTTGCTATTATGAGGTAGCGTCTTCTCTGAGAGCATTTGCTGCATTTTGGAGATCATCGGTATTGAGAATATCAACACCTTCTTCCCGCAATGAGGCCCATATTTTATTTCTCAACCCAATGGGCCAGGTCGGCAATTTCCAAAAGCGTACTTGGAGTCCGTGATCGTGGGCTGATCGAACTTGGCTTCGAATCTTGGCCAACTGTAATGAGCTGAAGCCTGAAGACGAGACGCTTCCGATTAGTTTTGCGAGAGACATGCTGGCCCAATGGGAATTGGCGGCATCGTAAAGACCGCTTTGTACATTTGAAAGAGGGGCATCAAGGAACACATCGCGGGATTCAGCGGACTCATCTTGATTAAGCAAATGTGCCGGGATATCCCCAGTCACGACAACGGTGATGGGTCTTATGATCTTCTGATTACTGACGTATGATGTTAGAAGCATAGACCGGCGAAGAGGCTCCAATTCCCTCATTAGGAGCGACCAAGTCTTTTCTGGATGTGACTTGAAATCCACTAGGAGCACCAATGTCTGTGTCGGGCGGGATTCATATAGCCCTCGGGGTGTCGTAGCTGGTAGAGAAGACGGAGACCTTCCTGTGCCGTCCAACTGCTGGAGGAGCGGGTTGAGATACATCGACTTCAATGTGCGATTTGGCACTATGGTGTCAAGGCCATGGGCAACAAATAGCTCATCCTTGTAGGGCCAGACGTCAGCTTCAACGCCCACACAGCCAGCCTCCAAGGCTGAGAATAGCGGCCTTTCTCTCCAGTAGTCATTATGAGAATGACATGAGGCTGGTAGGATGGCAGCCGGGGAAGAAGGCGGAGAGTCGGGCAAAGTCTCCCTGCCGCATAGTAAAGGACACAATAAAGGAGAAGCCTTGATGATAAGAGCTGAGAGAAAGATGATACATCTTCGCGAGGTGTTAGCCATTACAAAGAAGGTGTGCGCCATGACTAACTTACATAATTGCTGATCCTAAGAGTCGTAATGCTACGAAAAATCCAAGATGCGAATTCCGAGATCCGGCGATAGGATGATTAAAAAAGAGAATGCCTTCATTTCTGTTCATGGTGGAATGGGCAGTGCTTCTCAGGAGAATTGCCCCAAAGCCAGCTTTGATGCATTACATGTTTTTTCTGGTGATTCTTAGGTCGTTAATATGGCCCGGGATGTTGATAGGAAGGATTTCAACTATATGAAATAATTATTAACGCATGATGATTTGCCAGGAAGACTTCAATCGATGAGTGAAAGTCAATTGTACAACATAACGGCAACTTCGGAGAGGAGCTTATGTATGTGGTCGGTAACTTGAAGGAGTTACTTGAGCAGCTCGCTTTAGTGTGGGGCATTCTTAGTTTCCCCACTTATTTGCCGTGCTATCACACCCCACTTTAAAAAAAGTTACCGCCGATGCTCTTCATGATCAGCAGTTTGAAGAATTTCGACATCGACGACTTCGACGCTGTTTACCACAACCGACACCAAGAAAGTAGACAGCCCGACAGATAATCATCTGTGATCTCTGCGCCCCCACGGATTTATTTCCCATACCAACATGCCACATAAGCATAAGCGAAAGAGAGGTGATGATGGAGAGTCAGTGTTCTCAACGCTCTTGCCTGCGTTTCTCCTCTAACTTTGAAATAGTTATGAACTCCCACCTTCCCAGAAAGCTCGGGCCCTTCCAGTAAAAGGCAAACCTTCGTCGACGCAAGAGCCCAAAAGAAAGAACAAGAAGCGGAACAAGAACCAGGACGATGCGCCGCGTGCCTTCAGACGGCTCATGGCAGTGGCACAGGGCAAGAAATTCCGATCGGGTCTTGATAATGGAGACAGAAAAGAACCATCTACACAAGAGCCAGAGGCCGAGCCGTTACGGATACGGCCCGGCGAGGACATGCGAACCTTTGCCTCTCGCGTCGATGCGGCGCTGCCCGTTTCCGGCCTTACCAAGAAGGCGATTGTGAAGGATGGCAAAGACGAACAGGGAATGAAAATCTACAGAACGCGCAAGGAAAAGAAAATGCACAAGCTCTACGACCAATGGAGAGCAGAGGAAAGCAAGATTCAAGAGCAGCGAGAAGACGAGCTTGAGCTGGAGGCTGAGAAGGAATTGGAAAATGATGGCGTAAATTTAAACACCACGTCATCCTACATCCTGGATGAGCCATCAGGCGGGAAAAAGAAGAAGCGTGGTGGGAAGGATGATCCTTGGGCAGTGCTCAGGAAGCGGAGGGGTGAGGGCAGGATTGCCTTGCATGACACGGCCCAGGCGCCTCCCGAACTTCACAAGCAAAAGACGCGGATGCTGAAGGTCACAAACGGTGCCACGGTCGACGTTGGGAGCATTCCAAAATCAGCTGGCAGTTTGAGACGCCGTGAAGAGCTGCAAGTGGTTAGGGACGAGATTGTAGATACGTATAGGAAGCTTCGAGTACAGAAGCACGCTAGGATTATGGGCAAAGCCTCGTCTGATTAGGTGGTCCTACGAGAACCTTGGGAAAGAAAAGAAAATATAATTTTCCAGGCATTTATCTTCCTGATCTTAACCAGTGTCTAAGGAGAAATGGCATCTGTTGTGATTAGGGATGTACTGATCTCACCATTGATAATGTTGCCTGTTTGTGGTAAAATGGAAGCTCTCCAGCAGGCAGGCAAGCAGGTGATGGCTGATACTCAATGTTGAGATATGACACTGGTTCTGTTGATATGCATCTTGAAATGCGACATGTGGAACCGGCTTCGAAAGCAAGCCACAAGAGGCTGGTGAATTTGTGGGCCGCTTATGTGCGACATCAAGCGGGGCCTCGAAGCGGGAGAATCTGACCTTTTCAACCACCAACCCCAGCAACAGTATTTTCTTCGCTGGGTCCTGCGTTCAAACCCGCCCCAAGCGCATATATCGATTTCATTTTTATCTCTGCCTGAGCTGACTATGAAGCGACCCATACCTTGTAAAACATGGCCTGGGACCTTGAGGGCCTGATAGCAGGCCTTTTGGTGCATATTTCATGTGCTGGCGAGCAAGGTATGTGAACATCCTCTCAGTTCTTAGTTTCTAGCATTTGCAAATAAGTATAACAATCAAATGCGACCTGGATACACGGATATGCCGAGCTTTTCTCCTTACCATATACCAAAACTCATATCCAAATACTGAGCAAGGATTAGCTGACCACGGATGCCTAGGCTGTTCTGTGGAGGATTTCCTCAAGGCTGTGCAGGATACTTTATCAAGGGGGCCTGCGAGCTATCGCCAAAGCATTGAACAAAATGCCCAGCCTCCACGAGATGAAGAGGCATTGAATCTTCGCGCCGCCTCTTCTGTGTGGGGTTGGGTCACTCAGAGACAGGATGTGTCAGTTGGACCAGAGCGAAAATACAACCACATGACTCTGGATCAGGTTATGGTTCTCGCGAAGCTTTCGGATCCAGACTCAAGTGACGATCTAGAAACCCCAAGAGAAGCAACAAAACAGAAGAAGACTTCTGCAAAATCACAAGAGGGCCAATCCAGTCAATCCAAACCACCAGCTTCCTCACAGGCTCCTGATGATCTCCGACTTTTTGCTTCTGAGGAAACTGTATGGGAAGCACTTGCTGGCCATGGGCCTGACTATAAACGGCTTCCTCGATCCGAATGGGTTCTTCTTTTGGGAATTGCGTCTACAAAGACGGGCGGAATCTTGCAAGGTGACCTTGGGAGGCTTGTCGACCAAGATAAGCGTTCTGTGCCTAAACGAACCGACATGCTTCTCAAGAAGGGCTATATCACCAAGCGGACCACCCTAGTCAGAGGCACAAAAACCAGCAAGATGTGGCTCCGGCTGTTTGCGCCACCGCTGGTTAAGGAGGGTGCGGATACGGAGGAGCCAAAAGCCGACGACTTGGTTCTTGCGCCTCAGTTTCTGACAGCGAACCTAGATCCTGTTCCTTGGCACAACCGCTGGACTGGAGAGTCTGTCGACTACATTGCTTTGGCTACAACAATCATGGCCATCGCAAAAGAATGGGGTGTGATGCGCCTCCTCGACCTGAAGTCCAAACTGGGAGTACTTCGCCTGCGCTGGCAAATGAAAGTAGTGTCCAAGATTTGTAGGTTCCTCAACTCTAGAGGTGTCATTCAATATGTCGCCGCTCGCCTTCATTCAAAGGTGTTCAAAGACTGCATCAAGTATATCAGGGACCTAAACTCCCACGATTGGTCACTGTACCTTGCTACTGGCAAACGAGAAGCCAAATCTAGTAGGATATTAGAGGCTGGGCTGCAAGATCCTGCTGATGGACCTGATTTGACCATGGGCCTTTACATCAATTCCCCTTTGTTGACCTCGTACCCTCCGTGGACATGGGACGAGCCCTTGGCAAGCTACGTGCTGAAGACAGCGCGCACGCTGAATGAGACAGGAGTTACGAATCCTGTTATCTATAGTCTCACTCTGGGCTCAACATTCACCCGTTTCCTGTCAACTCTGACCTCATCTATGGCCACCGCAACAGTGCAACCTCTTGGCTTGAAGCATCTCCAACTCTCGAGCGAGACTGTTCGAAGTGGCAAAGTTGCTTCATATCGGTACTTTGTGGCCTCACCATCACCGACTGCGGACGGTCCTGCTGGACGCCGTAGCTTTCAAGACTCGCACTCATCCCTGAGTGATTCATACGGTTTTGTGAAGTATGTTCCTCCAACCAGCGGCATGGACTCATCGTCATCTCTTTCGAAGCTGTGTGGTCGAAATTCGAACAAAATTCGCGGCAGAGGAAGGCCAAAGGCACATAAGCTTGTAGTGCCTACTCACTCCGACTCTGTGCAACCCACAGGTTTGCAGACCCCTGTGGCTGAAGAAGCTTCTAAGCTGTTGGATACGCCTTTAAGAGAAGCACGGCCTGCTTCGCCTGAAGTGCAAACCGAGTCTTCAAGTGGGCGGCCGCACGACGAGCCAATCAACGAGTCATTATCCGTTGATGTTGGTTCGGTTGTTACATTGCACGATGATCGAAAGCCAGATTTACCAATTGTTGTTGAAGATATCGCTACTCCCAAAACTTCCTCAGCAGAGAATCCCGACGCTTCTCCAGCAGCATCGGACCATCCGGCTGAGGAAGCTATTGAGGAAGTGGTAAATATCGATATTCCTGCCGACAAAATGGAAATTGATCAACAAGAGTCTGTAGTTGTTGTCCCGGAAGGGGAGGATATTGCAGCGGCAGAGAATACTGGCGAATCACTGGCTGCCGGTTCTGGGCGCGGACGCGGAAGATCCTCTCGAGGAGGACGTGGGCGAGGCAGCGGCCGTGGCCGTGGCCGTGGAAGAGGAGGATCTAATGCAGCTGGCGGCAGCGCAGCTGGAAAACCGTACAAGTGTGAGAAATGCGGCGGGGCTTGGAAGAACGACCTGGGCCTTAAGTATCATCTGGAGAAGGCTCGAACCGCTTGCAATCCTTCATGGGACCCCTCATTAGTTGTCCCTAAGCCCCTCAAACCACCAAAGCGAGCGAAGGGGGAAGTGCAGAAGCTCTTGGATGCGCAAAGCGGCGCCGAAAGTTCAGAGAAAGAGCCTGATGGGGAGGGCGCAGTGCCTTTGTTGGATGGTGAAGAGTCGAATGCACCGTGTTCGGTTGGCCGACGGAAGCGAACAACAAGAGCAAAAGAAACTTTGGACGATACGAAAACCAAAGGAAGGGATCCTAAGGGGATATACTCCCTGAAGGTGACCAGACCACGGAAATTCCAAGCATACAGACCAGAGACCTTCGCGGCCGTTTCTGCTCCTCAGACTGGTCAAGGGTTACTGATTGATATCACATCCAATCAAACCCGCCAGATATCTGATTTTGTCCACGACCGAAATGATGCTCAACTGAACTCAACGGAGCCCGTCGTAATTGATGAACAGCCACTGGTAGACCCATCATTTGGCGGTTCAGGAGGGTTTGGTGCCGACGTGATTGGGGCTGGCTTGGAAATCCTCCCTCAATCGCTGAAAACAGAGATTGACAATCAGATGAGCCAGACCCAGGAAGAAGAAGGCCCGTCGATCATTTCCCTTGATCAAGCATCGCCTAGTCGAGAAAGAAAGGTGCCGGAACAAACCAGCAAGCCTGCATCTAGGGCAGAACGAGTCCGGCGGATTAAAACTATGTTGAGTACGCTCCTGACAGATAATAATGGGGTGTTCCCTGGAGGAGAGTCCCTTTTCCGTTCTCTCACAATGCTCTGGGTAAAGGATTACCATGGCGAACCTCCACCGTCCTCGAAAGACTATCAGGGAGCTCTGAAGTCCTTGATTACCCGGAAAGTCGTGGCGGAGCAGCATCATGTCTTTCGAGCCCGTCAAGGCCTATTTGCGAAATGCCAAGTCGTTTCTTGGCCAGACATGGATCCATTCAGCTCGCAAGCACTGGAGTTGGTGGAAAAGGTTAAAGCCGCTCACCCCAAGCCTTATTATCCACCAACATCAGTAGCGGCTGAGAACCCAGAGTCTCGCGACGATGCAGATGTTCGACATAGCCGGAGACCCTTGCCTGTGGAGATCTCGACTCTGGATGCGCCAGTCTACGCCGCTCAGGCTGCTGCAAAGAGAGAGTTGGAAGAGGCCAATGAGACACCCCGCCAATATAAAAGACGGCGAAGAACTCAACCCCGAAGTACGTTTAAGAATGATGCCAAAGACTCTATGACTTGGGTCATCGCCGGTGAGTTGTCAGACTCATTCCCAATGGCACACGATGGCCCTATTCAATTCCTTGACCCAAATACTTTTATGGGGGAGGAACCACCAGGGTACTCGGCTCAGGAAATTGCTGCACAGCAAGCACCGAAACGTCAATACAGGCGGCGAACGAGACCATCATCTTCTCAGGATAATCTGCCTCTTGATCCTGCACTGTTACCTCCTGTGGACATCAAGCCGATAAAGATGTTGATTTGTGATGCAAATCTCGAATGGCCCGATGTTTTAGTGAAGGACTTTGAGGAGGAGTGCAGCTTTTCACTCCAAGGATGGATGCCAACGAAAAAATGGTTTGTGTGGGAATGCTTCGGGGAGGAGATCCAAAAGAGAGCCTTGAGTCGACTTCAAGCAAAAGCCGCTAGGGGAAATCCCGCCAACACCCCGTATCTGAAGTTCATCAACAAGTTGCAAGCTGGTATCAGTGCTGAGAATGCTTGGCTGTCCGGATTCCTGAAGACATCTATTGCGCATATGCCGCTAAAGATATTTATCAATTTTTATGGTAAAATGGAACAGGGTATCACAATCCCTACCCAACTTTCCTGGCCCGAAGATGGACAGCTTACACTCGAACATCCTGGGAATGAGAATGTTGATTCTGACTCATCGGAGTTATCATCATGGAGTGAGGATGAAACGGAAATTGCATCAGCGCCCTTATTCAAAAGGCGAAAGGTAACATACAGCCCAAGGAAATACACTAGGCGAGGGCTTGAACCTATAAAGAGAGTGCCACTTGCCTCTCGTGCCCTAACAGCTCTTCCAGAGCAACATCTGAGGGATAAATTTGAGGATGGAACAAACAAGACTCGTGATATCGAGGACCCAGATGAAGTCCTGGCAGCTATAGTAGCCGTTCGAGCCTTGCTTGGCGGGACAGATAAATCCATTGACTGGGGCCTGTTGGTAAAGATTTTCCCCGACACGAGCTTGGAAGTCCTTCGCAGATTCTGGGTCAAGGCTGTCAAGTCTCAAGGACCATACATCGAAAAATTCGCGAGTATCTTTCATGAGAAGTTTCTCGAGGCATATGAAGCAGATGAGCTCCCATCAATTGACTATGACAATCTTCTTGATTATGACTGGGCCGCCCTGGTTCGGTGGACGATGGACCTTCCAGCCCCAGACATGATCGAGATGCCCGAGACTCGAGAAGAGCTACAACGTCATTTCGTTCTTCAGGATGTCAAACGGCCTGTCGAGGATTGGAGGGAAAAGTTCTTCCATGTCCAGGGGTCGATTTATGGTCGTTTGGAGGCAGCCACCATGGACCCGGGTGTTATCAGCCTTGATGAGCTATCGCGGGATGATTCCAGGAGGCCGAAGTTGAGCCTTATGACAGTGGCCAGGTCTTGGGTCAAATCACTCTGTTGCACGAACGGTAGATACACACCGGCGCGGATCAAAGAGCAGCTCCTTACCCTCGGGAAGAAGGAACCGGCTACTAAAGTTGCTTCAGTCCTCCGGCGGGCCATAGAACAACTGACAGTGCTGCGAGTTATCCGCAAGAGTCGTCGCCCTCCCCTTGGCGGGAGGCCCTATCAACTAACCGAGTGGTATATTACCAACATGGCCAAGCTTTCCCAATACTCCAAATTCGAAAAGGCTCTCGCATTCAAACTTCAACTAGACGATGCCTATCGTCGTGGAGAGTCGGTGAAAATCCCCTATACCGTTAATGACGGAACGATGATGGCGCTGGCCAACATGAGTGCCCACGGCCGGATCAGGCTCTCCTCCACCAACATCCCCGAGATCCCATTTGGGTTTGAGCCGGGGAATTACGAGAGTCGAAAATTCCCCAAATCCTACTACCACTTTGAAGTTGCAGCAGAACCTACCGACACCTATCTCTGCAACGAGGATATCGAGGCCCTGGGTACTGTAGTCGGCGAGGAGCCACCGGCTCAGGGCGGGGATAGTGAGCTACCGCAATGGAGAGACTTCTTCGGGGTCTGCGACCACGAGAGGTGGTTTGATGTGCTTGGGGCGCTGTGCTTTGCCTACTCGACAAGGGGTGAGATGACCGTCGAGGGAATATGCAGCGCCATGAAGCCAGTCCTGGAGGAATTCGAGGCTCAGATGGTGCTCGACTGGGGGGTGAGGACCGGCGTCCTCAAGCAAGGGGCCACCGGGGAAGGCGTGACAGTTGGCGAGTGGTGGTGGCTGGCGGTTCCATGGGCGCGGCACTGCGCAAGGGGCGAAGAGGAGGACAATGGAGAGCTGGTTGCTGATGGAGGTTTTCCTTCTTGAGTGTACTTTCTGGATATGTATTTCAAGCATGATACCCGAACGAGCGGAGAGCAAACACCGCGAGGCAGACATTTTTAATCATCAGACAAGATTTGTGTGTTCTTGTATTTCATAGACTCACGATGAGGAATCCTAATGGAACCCTTCAATTTCATGATATGCTTAAATTGTAGACTTCAGAGACTCTTTTTTGGAACTCATAACAACATGCGTGCCCGTAACTCGAACAAGGATATCTATAATTTTTAACACGTTTCGCGATACCCTGACCACCAGGTGTATTACTCCAAGAACGCCGATTGCAATACTCTGAAACGACAGGCGGACGGGAGCTTTGCCAGACCATTTCCTCTCCCACTTTCGCTCTCAGCCCCCAGACAAATAAATAGCCTTCTGACTTGATAGGAGGGGGGGGGGATGAATACCGGACCACCGGCTTAGACCCCAAACAAAACCTTCAAGACCAGCGCGGAAAGCATAACGACGAGCGCGACGATTAGACGATCCAGCCACACGGGAACACCCTCATCCGACGGCCGCCTAGGGCTGTTGGTAGATATCGCTCCCGCCTGTGGCACGGCGGCTGCGGGACCGAGCTGCGCAGCCTGGCGCTGGCCTGCACCGCCAACAGCAACAGGACTCAGCGGCGACGTGGGCGTCGGCGCAGCAGCGGCAGGGACCGGCACCGTCTGGACGAAGCCCTCGGCCAGCTGCGCGACCTCGGCGGCCTCCTCCTGCCTCTCCCTCTCCCTCTTCTGCTGCTCGGCCTGGGCCTTGCGGGCCTCGAGCTCGTCGCGGAAGCCCAGGTTGAGCTCCTCGGGGACCTGGACCTCGTCGCTGGGGGAGGTGCAGGCCTCCCTGGCGCGCTCCTCGCACTCCCTGATGATCTCGGCGTTGGAGCGGCCGCAGGTGGCGCATCTGAAGGCGTGGGACTCGCCGGCGAGGCGGCGGCGCACGGCCTCGGTGGTGTCGTATCCCCCCAGCTGGCCCTTTGCGTCTGTGATCATGAAGCTTCGGAGTCTATATAGATGGGTTTGATACGATTAGTATATATTGCTTGGGAAAGCTAGGAGCCCTCTCCTCTGGGAAGTATGGTGGGGGTTGGTTCCTTACGCAACAATTGCTGTGCGGATGCCCCAGGCGGGCTGCCAGGTCTCCTCATGGTGGCCACTGATGCTCAGGCATATCTCCCGGTTGGCCTCGAAGCGGCCATTCGGCGTCATGAACCTAAAGCTGGGAGGGCGCAGCGGGTACGTGGGGGGCAGGACGATGCGGCCGTGGTAGACACCCTCGCTGTACGGCGAGTTGGGGACGCCGCGGAGGGTGAAGTGCCACTCGAAGAGGTCGGACTCGAGCGGCTCGGCTGTGTAGTCTGCTGACGGGGAGTTGGATATCTCAGCAGCTTCGCGGACTAAGGCAACGGTCGAGGTGTTAGTGGATAGCATGTGACATAGCTGTTGGGGCCAGTGGAGTCGGTCGGGGGGGGGGGGGGAGCATGAAGAGGAAAGGAGAAATGCATGATGGACATACGAATGCGCCGGATTGTTGGAGATTTGGAGGCGGCTTGGGGAGTTGTCGCCATGGTGGAGGATTGAGGTTGGGAGTTGAGCTCAGAAACGGCGGTTAGAGATATTCAAGGTGGCATGTCCTCTTTGGGCGATGAACCTCCGACGGTGGACGACGGAACCCAAGAAGAAGCCAGCGCCCTTCTCCGACGTCGATGGACAATTAGAACGTAGTGGTCGATGTATAGGAAAACGGATGCTTCAGTAGGTAGCGAAAGAAGAGGTTGTACGTGGCCAGTTCTACGCAGTTGGTTGACGACATGGATCGGAGCGGTTGCGTCGAGGTTACAGTGAGCACGGCCAGTGGTGCAACTCCACAGTTACAGAGCGGCGGGGTCTGAGTTCTGGCCAGCGGTGGTAAAGTGCCAAGAGTGCTTAGCATGTGCACTGTGACAGCCAACTCCAGTGCCCCCGCAGCTTGTAGCTGAGGCGCCGCTCCAGCGTATCCGCGTCCACGTTATGTAAGCAGACCCGCTTTTCTCTCTTCAATCACAGCCGCCAACTGCATCCCGAGATTCCAGCCAACGACGGCCAGACTCGATCTTCACCACCACGACATCGGCTTTCAATTGGCACCCCATTGAACCCCGGCGCCGTCGCAACCTCGAGGCATCCGTTAGAACGTGCGTCCTCCTACATCTATCAACCTTATACCCCGCGCTTTTAGCTTACCCGTGCTGCTGCAGCTCGAATTGAACCGAACATCCTCCTGTGCGAGAATAACGACCGAGCCGCCAAACAACGACAATGGGTCCCCCTAAGCCCCCCGTCCCCCATGTCCCGGGAATCTACAGATACACCGCTACCGCTCTGGGTGCCGGCATGTGGTTCTGGGTAAGTCGAGACCCAATGCCCTCCGGACTCAATAATCGGATTTCTGCAAGGGCCGGATCTCGTCATTGTTCGACAAAGCTAACTCGGGATCGCGATAGTTGATGTACAGAGCCAAGAAGGATGGTATGAATGCCCGAAAACCCGGCCGACGGCGCGAATCGCAAAACATGGCTAACCAATACCCCGAACGCAGGTCCCGTATTGATGGGCTGGAAGCATCCTTGGGACCACTAGACAAGTCGATTCATTTAGAACAGAACGCAAGGGGGGACTCTGGAAAGCGTCATGTGCAGCTTCACACAGGGACTCGCTGGTGTACATATATGCAGTTAGCAGTAATCAAGCAACTGTCTTATCTGAACTGGACATTCACCAGGATTGAACCATTGAATGGACAATCTAACCGACCACATCGAAAGAAACGTGACAATGATACACGAGGAGACGGTAGTTCTAGAATTTTGAAATGTTGATTCACGCTTCAACCTTTGGCATTCTCGCCAATGGGACGCGAAGCATTACTAACCTGATTTGTTAAACAGGCGGGGTTGAGATGGACGTACACAGATGCATGTAAAGCGATCAGTATCAAATTAAAAGATGCGTATCTTTTCCTACAGTACTAGTGCAAGTTGCAGTTTGTACTTCAGTGGAATCTACCATACCCTCTTCTGAATAGATATAGCATATCCAAAGCCAGGTATCTGTAAAAGCCCCACCCACGTTTCTATGTTGCCATTGTATCCGCGATATCTTTATACTTCTTGCGCTTCTTCAAACTCCCTGTAGCCTTTTGCTGCAAGTGCCCAATCTTTCGCGCCAGACGCAGGGATATGAATTTCTCATACGCCCAAGCCAGCAGCCAGAACAATGCTCCCAGAGCGATAAGGAACATCTCAAAGCTCACGCTCATAGGTGTTAGCTGCATGGTTTTTGAAACCCAGTGTGCAGGTGCGAGTATCATATATACTGCTACAAGAAGTGCACATGTAACCATTACAATGAAAGGCCCTGTGAAGTGCTACTGTCAATAAAACGATTCCAAGAAATGGTTGCACACCTAGGTTTGAGACTTACAATTTTTGGCAGTACGCTCTCGGAATGGAGGGCCAGCATTAAGAACCACCGCCGAGAAAATATACTCGAAGCAAGAGGTCAAGAACAAGACCGTATTTTCCGAGTTCTTGATGTTGGACTTGTTGTGCTTGAGCTTCGGAGGAATATACCAGGATTGTGTCTTGACGCACACGTATGCAATCGCCTGAATGGAAATGCAGATGGCCATCATGCCAAGCAGAGGGGTGAGGACTTTGCGAGAAACAAGGTCCGCTGTAGGCCTCTTCCTATGAAGAGTAGGCGCCGGACCTGACCATCCCATGAAGATGGCGAGTGGGACAATGAGCAGCAAGTCGATGAAGAGAAACTGGAAATCTCCCAAATTCGATGCCTTGGCATATAGGAAGCTCACCGAGGTGAACTGGATAGCCGAGTACAGACTCATGTACTTGAAGCAGCTGAAACTTGTCACAAGAGCTGCGCGACCCTCCCTGCACATGAACTGGTTAGAACCCGGCTGTAGAGAGGAGGGGAATGCCTACTCACTTGATGACTTCGAGAACGCAGCGGATATCGAATATGCGAGATGTGAAGGGGGCTGCTACGGAAGCCTCGGCCTCTGACAGTGAAATTCCAACATCCGCCGCCTTCAGGGCGCCGCAGTCGTTGGCGCCGTCTCCACAGAAGCCGCAGGTGTAGTCAATGCTCTGCAATTTTTCGATCAATTCGTGCTTCTCGTCAGGAGACATCCTCGCGAACACCTTGCCCTTGACGAGCATCTACATAAGATTATTAATCATGTGGCTCTGGATAGGTAGCAAGGGATCAACGTACCCGACATAGAAGCGAGGGAGACGCATAATCTACCATCCATCGGAATACATCTCCGCTGACCGCAAGCGAATAGTTTCTAAGATTGATAATGTCGTAGGGTAGGGATGCATCATCCTCTGGGGGGGCGGGCAATGGCTGGTGCGTGTATTAGTATGTCACTTAGATTTGAATGAGAGAGGGCAGCCGCATACAGTCAAGGTGGCATTATCAAGGCAGTAGGCCGAATTATCGATACTTTCCCAACGTAACTCAGCCCTGGGGTCGCGAAAATCACCTACAATTGTCAGCACCCATTTCGTGATTTGTGCGTGGTGAAAACTTACCAGCTATAAATCGAGGAACAAAGCAATGAGCACTTCGGTCAATCATTGAGCATTCACGTGCCACACTGATTGCCGTTAGAATATTATCGCCAGTGACCATGACGGTCTCAATGTTGGAAATGAGGAGTTCCTTGATAACATCCGCCGTGGTGGGTTTCAGCTTGTTTTCAAAGATGATGAACCCAGCAAACTCCAAGTCACTTTCGACGTCCGTTCTGGACATCTTTTGGGCTTTAACCCAGCTGAGCTTCTTCAGATGTTTTGTCGCACATCCAATGACACGGTATCCTTTATGAGTATAGAATGCAAGACGCTCCTCGTAATCATGCGGGACTGCGAAACTGTGAGCAAGGGCGTGGTGGTGATAGATATATACAGAAACTTACAGCTCTCGGGTCGACAGATCTCACGCATTGCTTCAGGCGCACCTTTCACATAGATATCACCGCTCTTATCCCCAAACTGGCGCACAATAACGCTCGCTCGCCTCAGTTGGGATACAAACTCGAAAGACTTGAGAACTCCGAGCTCAAACGAGTTCTAACGGCTCAGTTAGCATGAAGTCCGAAACAATGTTGAAGCAAGTTCAACACTTACATCTGGAGGTTTAGAGATAGAAGGTGAGAGGCCGCCCGGCTCCTCGTCTTCAGCGTCACCGACACTCTGCTTCCCTTCTTCAAAAGTCCAATGCGTGAATTCGAACATTTTCTGGTCCAGAGGGTCGCCAACGAGCTCTCCGTCAACTGATCTTAGCGAGTGACAGGTAGCCATGGTGTGCAGTACTGCACGAAGCGTGGTATCCTGGCTTGCCCCGTTCCGAGTATTACCAAGCTCGTAGGTGTCTGAGATGACCTCGCTGAAAGTGTGCGAGGACTGGTGAACAACACGAACACCGAGAACATCCAGGCCATCTTCCGTCAAGGTGCCTGTTTTGTCAAAACACATAATGTCCAGCTTACCACCGACATTGACACGCTGAGGACTGATACAGAATATTTGCTTGCCTTTGAGGCGACTGATTGCAAATCCTGTGCCGATCGTCAGAGTGGCCGGTAGAGCGGGAGGTACAACGATGGTAATGAGATCCAAGGCCCGGACAATGATCAAGTGCCACTCGACTCCGAGTCTCACAAAGTTGATTAGAGAAGCGATAAATCCAAGGATGGCGACGACTGCCATGACGCCGATGTATCGGAAAGAGTCGCGATAGAATTTGAAACCCGAAGGCTTGGGGAACAGCATGGATCGGACCAAAGCGCCCTTTGTAGTGTTGAAGCCTGTCCTAACAACAAGAGCGAGAGCAACGGCGTCTCCATCCTGGTCTTCCTGGGGCCGACGTGTGCGAATAATCTTGGTGCCGCAGAAAAGAAAGTGGCGTGCTGTCTCTGGAGACACAGAAGAGGCCCCTAAATCCATCTTCAACAAAGATTCGTCTGTTGCTGGGATCTTCGACACCGGCACAGATTCGCCTGGATTGATGTTAACTTTACGTCTCCCAAATACTAGACGAGGTGAGGAGAGGGTTACCTGTCAGCATGCTTTCATTCACAATGCAATCGCCACTAAGCAGCAGACTGTCACTGGGAAACTGTGAGAGATTTGGATCGCTGACTTCATAGATATCGCCGGGTACAAGATCGCTGGAGCCTACGAATCGCCCTGTTTGAAGCTGGTCAGATGGCACAATACAGATTGGCTTGGATGGGGAGTGAGAAAACATACAGAAACCATTTCGAAGAACTCTCACGTCGCACTCAAAACGGGATATCTCACGCAGCCTCTTCATGGTCTGTTGATTTGGCAATTAGAATTGCATTTCATGTTTACGGGGACAGCAGTAAAACAATGGGTACTTACGGCACGCGTTTCAAGCAAAGTCGATGTAATACTACCGACGGAGATGAAGAAGATACACCCGGCATAGTAGTAGTATGTGTCAAGAGACCACAGAATGAGACTGGCGATCTGGAAAATGTAGAATGGATGGAGAACTTCGTCAACGAGGAGTTGGCTCATCGGCTTTTGTTCAATGTCGATGAGATTGTTGCCAAAGAGGACTTCACGGATGCCCTTCTCGTCGGTATCCAGCCCGGAGCGCAGAACCCGAACATCTGTCCATTCGGGATCTTTCCATCCACTCGAAAGGACAAACTTGTCCTCGACGGGATGAAAGCATAACCGTACATAACGATAATCGAGGGTTCGCAAGTCATCGATGATAGGGTCAGTTTCATCGTCGAACCCATCTGAGAACATCTTTTCGGACATTCCGAAGACAGACGAAAGTGGGCGGCCGTAGTACACAGATCGCACATCAAGAATAGCCATTTCAGACCATTCATTTTCAATGACGACCCATTGGCAATCTCTCAATGCGCAAGTCTGGCCAATTATGGCAACATACCATCGTGGCAACCAACGAAGGACCAGAAATCCAATCCCGCATGTGAGGAAGCAGAGGGCAAGGTACAGAGCACGCCCCCTCGCGCTTGTTTGGAAACCGGTTATGGCAATCGTCAGATCCTCGTTCTTCATGTATAGCTTCTGACTTGTCCGTCCAGGCGCGTACGCACTGCCAGATGTTACGGCGCTATCATGGCGCAAAAGCTGGGCACGTATTGAAGTTCGTGACAGCGTTGATGAGCGGCGAAGGCGGTAGTCGTCGCGGTCGGCTTCAAATTCTCGATCGGCAGAATCGTCATCCTCTTCCTCTTCCACAACCCCGAATTCCAGATCGCCAATGTCGCTGATACTACGGCGAAGATAGTCGTCATGTTCGGTCAATTGTTCAGGTTCGATCTGCGGCTCTATATCCTCGTCCTCATCGTAAAACGTGAAGCTTGCAGTGGAATCAGCGCGGCGACGACGGTGGTTGAAGGCCGACACACTCGAGGGAAGACTCTCAGCGACTGGTCCTGAATACAGCTGGGAGAGTAGTTAGACTTGCGAGGCTTCTTCTGGGATAGAGGGGGATGCCTACTTCATCCTGTGCCATCTCTACATCTTCGAAGATGCTCGAGGTGCTCTGATTCGACTGAAGCCGATATAACCCCGGTCCATTTCCGTTGGGAGCTCTCGACGAGCTGCGTCGCCGCGTAGGGTCGCCTTCTGCCATGACCAAACGCGTCAACGATGATCTAGCATAAAATGCATGAGCGACAGGATCCGGTTGTGTGGAACTGCGCAATGGGCTATGGCATTCTATGTCAGGACGAGGTCAAGTGCGCACATCGGGATCGATCTGAGCCTTCTCCCGAATGGCAAGGCGCAGATATCGAACTGTCTCAATCGGGTTACCGCGCTACCCTGTACCTTATCTACGTTGGCGGCCATGTCATGTAATGCCATAAATTCCTGGTCGTGTTTACTCGCCCCAAAATACGACCAAGCCCCACACCACACCACCATGATCTACCTTGTGTCCCCGAAGCGCACGTCAAGAGCAAGCTCCAAGGATACCCAAGGTTGGAAGCCACTGCATGGTTGCTGCATGGCTGCTGCATGGAAGCCGCCATACTACCCAACGTTCCCTGATATGGCCTCACACGGTCACAAGGCGGTTCTCTAGTATTTGCGCGACTCATGTGTTTTGCTACACCGCCGTGCTTCTATGACAAATGCGCCCGTCGGCGTCATGATCGGCCAGTTGAGCCGTCTTTTTGGTGCTGGGAGTGCAGAACTTGACCGCCGAGGTAAAGAAGAGGTCAGTTGGCCCTGCTAAGATACCTTACCCAACCTACCGCCTTTGCATGCGAATCTGGAAGTCTATATCGGGCTCACCCTGGCATTCTGCCCACACCTTTTATTCTTGATCTGGTGCACATAATCAGAGCCAGACCACGCAGAGCAGGACAGGAGACGGAGGTATTAATAATGGCAACGGGAGTAGTAGCAGAAACAGACCCTATGGACGGGGGATGGGGAGCTCAGTCCAGGCATTGCGGTGCATGTGTCTATCATTTTGGCCTAGATCGCTCAACAACTTGTGTCACTGTCCTGGCTGGCGTCTCTGGCTAGTTCAATACGCGTGTGGCAGCATAACAGGCCGGAAGGGTGCGCTGGCCAGACAAAATAAACGGACCTATGGATCAAGAATTAGCAGCTGCCCAGGGCAGGGTCCCGCCCGCATGTGCTGTAAGGAGTAACGAGTTGTGCGTAGCAGGTTTGGAGGCATGTATCTCCTTGTAGCGCGCACCGCACAGCTGGCTCATTGGTACCTGCCTGCCCTATCGCCCTACCTACCTCCCCAGCTCCCTGCCTGCCAGGCGTCTGGCCCAGGCACTGACTCTCTCTCTGTCGCTGCTCCCAGTCTCGCCTCGCTGTGCGGAACCCAATTTTTTTTCCCGATTGTATCGCCCCCCGCCTCCCCCCCAACCAAAATTTCCATTAGCACCGTTCCAAGGGCAACGTGCCGCCGCTTTCACCTCTTCTCTTCTCCATCTCACCAAAACCCTCCCCTTTCCCTCGCTTTCCCATCGTTGTTTGTATCAGCAGCAACACCGTCACAATGGCTGAGCCTATCCGAGGAAAGCGCCCTGAGACGGCACCGTAAGTGTCTTCACATCTTTCCTCAACAGCGTCATCCGTCCATGATATTGACCATCTTACCCCACCTCCAGCACGCCGCAGAACACACCGGCCACCAACGCACCTATCTCTTCCCATGCCCAGCAACCTGGTGTCGCCAGCATTCGAGAGGGTATGTATTGGAAAATTTACTTTTCAAAAAATTGTCCTTGCACGTCTCTGTTTCGTATCCTAATCGGTGGCTGTCTATAGAGGATCTTGATAAGGCGGCGGCTGCATCCATCTTCGCCCAGAACCCCCAGATTGTCCAGATGATCCAGGGCCGCCTCGGCTCCCTGGTCGGCCGCTCATCCGGCTATGTCGAGTCTCTCCCTGCACCCGTCCGCCGCCGTGTTGCCGGTCTGAAGGGAGTCCAGAAGGAGCACACCAAGCTCGAGGCTGAGATGCAGCAGGAGGTTCTTGCACTTGAGAAGAAGTATTTCGCCAAGTTCACCCCTCTCTACGAGCGCCGAGCCAAGATTATCAACGGAGGTGCCGAGCCCACCGAGGAGGAGGTCCAGGCTGCCGAAGAGGATGAGGATGAGGACGAGGATGAGGAGGAGAAGCCCAAGGACAAGGAGGACGAGGCTTCCAAGCCCAAGAGCGACATTCCCGAGGATGTTGCCGGTATCCCCGAGTTCTGGCTCTCTGCCATGAAGAACCAGGTCTCATTTGCCGACATGATCACAGAGCGTGACGAGGCTGCCCTCAAACACCTTGTCGATGTCCGCATGGAGTACCTCGATGTTCTTGGCTTCCGCCTCATTTTCGAATTCGCTCCCAACGAATTCTTCACAAACAAGACTCTCACAAAGACGTATTACTACCAGAACGAGATGGGTTACGGTGGTGACTTCATCTACGACCATGCCGAGGGATCCAAGATCGATTGGGTACCTGGCAAGGATCTTACCGTTCGCATCGAGGCCAAGAAGCAAAGAAACAAGAGTGAGTTTGCATTAAATACTCCTGTGGTCTTGGGCAACGATACCCTCGATGAGAATTTTCTTGATTGACTTTGCTGACATCCTTGGCTCTTTGTAGACACCAAGCAGACCCGTATCGTTAAGAAGACGGTCCCCACAGACTCTTTCTTCAACTTCTTCTCGCCTCCACAGCCACCCAACGAGGATGAGGATGAGGATGTGGATGATGTTGCTTCGGATATCGAGTCACGCCTTGAGATTGATTACCGCCTGGGTGAGGATATCAAGGAGAAGCTCATTCCTCACGCCATTGATTGGTTCACTGGCGAGGCCTTGGCCTTTGAGGAGTACGAGGACGACGAGGATCTGGAGGGAGACTTCGAGGGTGCTAGCGACTACGAGGATGACTTGAGTGATGACCATGAGGATGAGGAGGAGACCGATGAAGAGGTATGTGGAATTGGTTCCTGATGCTGCTCCCTTGTTGATGGTGTACTAACACTGAGAATAGGATGGTTCTGGAAAGCCCCGACAAGAAGCTGCCGAGTGCAAGCAGAGCTAAAAAAAATGTCAACTCAAGAGCGATAAGGAGAGATTTTTAACAATTTGAGAAACCCGGAAGAAGGGGCCAATCGACCAACCAGTTGTTGATCAAGGATATCTAGATGAGCACAGGTGGGGGGAGCCTCGCCGATGTGAGATCGGTATCATACTCGAATCGATAATCTATGAGTTTGTGTGTTTTTCAGTGTGTTGTTTTTAACCAATGGAACGGTTTGGGAATTGGCGATGATCTGACGCTAGACAACAAAAGAGTGCAAGTTGCACGTATTCTTTCACTGTTTTCATTCCATGATGTAACCCATAATATCAAGTCCAGTACAAACCAAGACCGCCATTTGGCTTCCGCGTGTCGAGGTGGCAGGTTGGTAATACGGGGTTGGAGGCTCATCACTTTTAATTCCGAGTTTCGTAATAGACATGGCTTTATTAATTTTAATTTTAATCATATTTCTTTTTGTGTTCGAGTTTCTCGGTCATCTGTCAGCTCGTTTGCTTGGTGGATTGGGACCCTCAGCACAGGTTTCTAGCCATGCTCTAAAAAAAGAAACAAAAAAACAGTTTGTCGGCTTGACAACATGTTTGCACGGTTAACTGCTTGCTCAGATTCTGGCGACCGGGGGCCTCGCCGGATTCGGCCGTTGGCTTGCTCGACTCGACTGATTCAAGAAAAGGAACCAGAGTCACACACGGAGCAACTCCGCTCTCGATGTCCCGTGGACTCCGGCCGCCTGATGGAGCGAGGGAAGCTTGCAGCTTGCCCTGCAAACAGGAGCGGTATTTCTGGATGAGGAAAGGTCTGTGGTGTAAATTCTCGGAGTGGTGCAATTTGTTGGGAGCATGGTTCTGTTACCGTCCAGCAAGTGACACGGCTATTTCTGGGAGGATCACCTGTCAATGGGCTCTAAGATCGGTCTATTTTCCTTCGATAAGCAGTAAATTGATAGGTTTGAAGTTGTTGGAAAGCAAAGGCCATATTTTGTTGATCTATCTTGAGGAGCCCTCTTGGAGAAATATCCACAGGGCGAGTTGTGTGTGAGGTGAGGGGCACGGCGAGCCATGATTGGGTCCGACTTGCTTTAATCCAATATGCGGCTTGTAATATGGGCCCATCGAGCCCCAATGCCAGGCGACGGCGGCTCTAGGCTGGTCTGTTACAGCGCTGAACCCTGAAATTCCCACCAACAAGACACTCGCTGCTGACAACAACGCGCCTGCTAGCATCTGCTAGGGAAGCAATCATTGCCTTGCCCCTCGATCCGATAACCGCCCCGATCCAGGTGATGATGCGGGGCACTGTCAAGGCTGCGCGCCAGTTGACACCAGCGAGGGACGGCTCTGAGAAAAGTTTTCATGGCCGACCGGTGACTCAGTTCCCGCAGACAGAATGCGGTTGCTCCGTCTGGCAGCAGCTAGTGCCTGCTGCACGCAAGTTTAATGCTGCTGGCCCATCCACGGCTGCGTGTCGTGATTGGCACAGGGTCCTAGCCATCCGAATCGCACCATCTCGCCGGCACTTGGCTTGGGTGACGGGAGGTTTAAAAAAGCCATTGCGGTTGAGTAATTGTGATTGATTTTTTTTTTATATATGACGGCCGATATTCCCTCATTTTCACGCTTCGTAGCTCCAATTATCAAGCATTTTGAATACGCATTCTCAACCACACCCAGGACGAGCCAGAAGATTCTTCCCAGCCAGTGGTACTACTTCATCATCCCACCCCGCACGTCATAATTAGGTTCCATATCAAGTTGCAACTCTGCTTGTACACACTGCGTCACCAAACGCATTTCCCCCATTACTATTCATAGATTTTCCAAAATGGCTTCAGCACAAGATATCAAGATCAAGCCTGGAGCGCCAAGAGAGGTCTCACACAGCTTCCAGAACCTTTCAACGTCACCAGTAACCCCCCAGCTCGCTGCCCAGTCCTTCGCCTCCAGCTGGGGTGCCAAGCTACCCCAACGCATTGCACCAGGCGAGAGGCCCCTGAAGCCCTTCAACACGCAGGATGTCAAGATCCTGCTCCTAGAAAACGTCAACAAGGCCGGCCAGGACATTCTCCGAGAGCAGGGCTACCAGGTTGAGGCGCTCAAGACCTCACTGCCCGAGGACCAGCTCATCGAGAAGATTCGTGATGTCCAGGTCATTGGCATCCGCTCCAAGACCAAGTTGACCGAGAAGGTATTACGCGAGGCCAAGAGCCTGCTCGTCATCGGATGCTTCTGCATCGGCACCAACCAGGTCGACCTCGACTATGCCGCCCGCCAGGGTATTGCCGTCTTCAACTCGCCCTTCGCCAACTCGCGCAGTGTGGCCGAGCTGGTCATTGGTGAGATCATCTGCCTCGCCCGTCAGCTCGGCGACCGTTCCAACGAGATGCACCGCGGCACCTGGAACAAGGTCAGCTCCAAGTGCTGGGAAATCCGCGGCAAGACCCTCGGCATTGTCGGCTACGGCCACATTGGCTCCCAGCTCTCCGTCCTGGCTGAGTCAATGGGCATGAACGTTATCTACTACGATGTCGTCACCCTCATGGCTCTGGGCACTTCTCGACAGGTCCCGACTCTGGAGGCCCTTCTGGAGGAATCCGACTTCGTCACCCTTCACGTTCCTGATTTGCCAGAGACGAGAAACCTCATCTCTACACCCCAGTTCGAGCGCATGAAGTCCGGCTCCTACCTCATTAATGCCAGCCGTGGAAGCGTCGTCGATATTCCTGCCCTCGTCAAGGCTATGAACTCCGGCCACGTTGCGGGAGCTGCTCTTGATGTCTACCCCCAGGAGCCTGCCGCTAACGGAGACTACTTCAACAACGACCTCAACGTTTGGGGCGAGGACCTCCGAAGCCTGAAGAACCTTATTCTGACCCCCCACATTGGTGGAAGCACTGAAGAAGCTCAGAGGGCTATTGGTATCGAAGGTATGATCGCTCTGCCATGAAAAAGACTGCCGCGAAGTTCAAGTCACTAACATGAAATTTTCTGCTTGAAGTGAGCGAAGCTCTTGTCCGATACATCAACCAGGGTATCACTCTGGGCAGTGTGAACCTGCCTGAAGTTCAGCTCCGTTCCATCAAGTTGGAGGAAGACAACAAGGCTCGTGTAAGTGGCTTACCACTAACACAGAAATTCTGTACTCCTCATCTGACACTCGTTTGCAGGTTATCTTCATCCACAACAACGTTCCTGGTGTGCTGCGCAAAGTCAACGAAATCCTGGGCGACCACAACGTCGACAAGCAGATCAGTGATAGCAAGGGCGACATTGCCTACCTGATGGCGGATGTTAGCAACGTGAAGTTTAACGAGATTAAGGACCTTTGGGAGCGTCTGGAACTCCTGAGCTGTGAGTCCCCCTTCTACTCCTCCATTTTTATTGCCAACGGCATCGCTGATTGTCGTTCATGCAGCCCGCGTCTTGACCCGTGTGCTCTACTAAGTATAGCATTTCGGCTTTTTATTTATTTTTATTATCAATGGGTAAACGTGGATGCAAGGGCATACATCGAAAAAAAGGAGGAAGCACTGAAAAGGGCAGTCTAGTCCATTATTCAACTTTATGGATCGGGAGGAAAAGAATTAGACGAACTCAACGTCAATAGCGAGGCCGATCATCTTGGACGGCCTGGGCGTACACATATATGTACATCACATACTAAACAATAACTAAGCGTGTTGATTTGGACGGAATTATATATCGGCCACTTGCCATTTTCTCTTAATCCTTGGAAGACCTGAAGAATACTTCCATTTTGGAACAGGGGCTGCTCTCTGGTGACATGGTCCTGCAATAAGAAGAAACCTGCAGCCCGATTCCGAACAGGATTGCGAGGTCGGGCAAGGGGGTGGCGGGAGGTACCATCTGTGGCTGATGCTTAACCGGGGTGGGTTTCCCGTGCCAAGTTCCGAATGGAACAGCGAGCCAGAACCAAGGTAGGCTTGACCAGCGCCGTTGGGGCCAAGGGAGGGCGGGATGTGTACATCTCGATGCTTAACGCACCTTGTCCGGCTGTGACATCACACGGCAGCTGGCAAGTAGAGATTGACTAGACGAGGTGAGACTGTATGGGTACGCGACGCGTTGCTTGGTGGTGAATGGCTGGACACACGCATCAGGTGCGTCTATGCCAGCGCTGCTCCCAACCTGCTTTAAGCTTATGCCATTGACCAAGCTCGGGAGAGCGTCTCTACGCATTATATTAATAGATGCTGGGTTATGGAAGGAGATGGGCGGACGACCGAAAATCGGGGACCCTGGTGTGGGTGAAATTGCATAGCACGCAATCTGAAGCACCGAGTCGAGGATACCTTGTCCTCCAATGTCATCCCCCATAACAGCACTGGAGCTGGCCAGGCTGGAGGGGCCCTGACAGCTGTGATTGGCTTGTGGCGACGAACCTTCGGCCCCTGAGATGGGTTGGGATTCATGGCACCAACGAGAAGAGACGAGGGAAAGCAAGGGAAGGCAAGGGAAGGGGAAAAAAGAAACGAGCAGAAGGCACTTGCGTGAGCTGAAGCTGCACGACGGGTTGCGCTGGGCGACGAATACAGCCCCCAGCCTTCTTTCTGGGTGCATATGTTCCTTCAGGTTCGATATCAGGGTCCATTGGGGACAGCGAACTATGGATGTGTTATACCGAAAGGGGTAGCTACAGCCATTCCAAGGTCGTGCATAGGAGAGGTACCTCCTGTAGCCTTACCAGGTACATGTACTGGAGGAGGGTGGCGGGTGAGATGGCAATGTAGAAAAGCCCAGTGGTTCAGTGTTGGGAGCGCAAATGGCGGTCACTGGCTGCACGCTTGCGCCTGGTGTCCAGTGGGAGGAGGGAGCACCAGAGCCTGCCACCCACCCGTGGACGGCCCCCATCCAAGCATCGGGGTCGCTCTCAGGGGCGGATTAGAGAGGTCCCAGCTGAGAGGCAGGGGGCGTGGGCAGGTACTGCAGTACCTCTGACTGTCTCGCGTCGGCAGACAAAAAGAACGGCTCACCCGCCACCACAGACATGCGTCTGACTGTGTCCTGATTTATGCCCGCCGCGTGCCCGCCAGCAGATCAAGGAGCAAGAAACGTGGCGTGGATCCTCAATTGCGCTGGGCTAAACTCAACCCCCTTGTCTCCTCCGTCCTTCTTCCCATTATTAGCGTCGTAGGTGGTATTCTGACTGGGCAAAAGGGCCAAAAAGTTCTCTGCATCTGCTCTATCTTTTTGCACTCACGGCTCACGAGGCCATCGCGAAGAAAGCCCGTTTTCTTGTCATTTTACCGTTTCCTTTTTTCCCCTCCGGCGACTCGTGTTTGCGGCCCACGCCGTTGGTCTCCTTTTCCTTAGCATTCTGGGGCAGCTAGGCTGGTATTCCTTTACGTGTAGAAGGGCCAGCTCATGAATGTCTCCCATCGACCAACCGACCTCACCCTAACATCCTCCGTTTCCAACCCCCCGTTGTCCTTCGCCTAGCACCGCCTTGTTGGGCAGCGCCCCAATGGCATCGTCTTATGATGTCGGCACGAGAGCATGGCAGCCTGATGCTGCCGAAGGATGGGTAGCCTCCGAGCTTGTCAGCAAGACAGTGGAGGGCGGTAAGGCCAAGCTGGTCTTCAAGCTCGAGAATGGCGAGGTATGGGCTCTGGTTCCTGCGGCATATACACGACCATATGAGTGCTGACTATGTGCGAATAGGAGAAAACGATTACCGTCTCCGAGGAGGGCCTCCTGTCCGGAAAGGATGCTGCTCTGCCGCCGCTCATGAACCCTACCATGCTCGAAGCCAGCGACGATCTTACCAATCTCTCCCATCTCAACGAGCCTGCTGGTATGTCAAAACAGAACAAATCGATAGCCATGATGCACTGCGTGGAGTGCGGCTGATGCTGACGGATGTGTTACCCGTTGATAGTGCTGCAAGCCATTCGATTGCGATATCTGCAGAAGGAAATCTACACCTACAGTGGTATCGTGTTGATTGCTACGAATCCCTTTGCTCGAGTCGAGACTCTATATGTTCCAGGCATGGTACAAGTCTACGCGGGCAAGCAGCGCGCCACCCAGGCCCCTCATCTCTTCGCTATCGCCGAAGAGGCGTTCATGTCGGTTGGCCCTTGCGCCTTTGTAACGGTGCTGATATACTGACCTGCTTGTTACAGGGACATGCTTCGAGACAACAAGAACCAGACGGTTGTTGTATCGGGAGAGTCAGGTGCCGGAAAGACTGTCAGCGCCAAGTATATTATGCGCTACTTTGCGACCAGAGAGTCTCCCGACAACCCGAGTGGACGCACGAAGCGCGGCGCCGATTCCATGAGTGAGACTGAAGAACAGATCTTGGCTACCAACCCTATCATGGAAGCCTTCGGTAACGCCAAAACGACAAGAAATGACAACTCCTCGCGATTCGGAAAGTACATTGAGATCATGTTTGACGAGAAGACCAACATTATTGGTGCTAAGATTCGCACCTATCTTCTGGAGCGTTCTCGTCTCGTTTTCCAGCCCTTGAAGGAGCGAAATTACCATATTTTCTACCAACTGGTTGCTGGCGCATCAGCCCAGCAGCGGGAAGAGCTCAACATCCTCCCTGTCGAACAGTTCGAGTACCTCAACCAGGGACAGGCCCCGACGATCGATGGCGTGGACGACGAGGCTGAATTCAAGGCGACCAAGGAGTCTCTCACCACTGTTGGTGTTCACGCTGCTGAGCAGGAAGAGATTTTCAAGCTCTTGGCCGGTCTGCTGCACTTGGGCAATGTTAAGATCACGGCTTCCCGAAACGACAGTGTCTTGCCCCCTGACGAGCCTTCTCTGCAATTAGCTTCCAAGATTTTGGGTGTCGATGCCACCAACTTCGCCAAGTGGATTGTTAAGAAGCAGCTCATTACCCGTGGTGAGAAGATCACCTCCAACCTCACCCAGGCACAGGCCCTCGTTGTTCGAGATTCGGTGGCCAAGTTCATTTACTCGAGCTTGTTCGACTGGCTTGTCGAAATCATCAACCGAAGTTTGGCAACTGACGAGGTTCTGGCTCGTGTCAAGTCTTTTATTGGCGTCCTCGATATTTACGGTTTCGAACATTTCGCCAAGAACTCGTTTGAACAGTTCTGTATCAACTACGCCAACGAGAAGCTGCAGCAGGAATTCAACCAGCACGTGTTCAAGCTGGAGCAGGAAGAGTACCTCAGGGAACAAATTGACTGGACTTTCATTGATTTCTCCGACAATCAGCCATGTATCGACCTTATTGAGGGCAGGTTGGGTGTGCTGTCCCTGCTGGACGAAGAATCTCGTCTTCCGATGGGATCTGATGAACAGTTCGCTATGAAGCTGCACCAGAACTTTGGCACCGACAACAAGAACAAGTTCTTCAAGAAGCCTCGATTCGGCAAGAGTGCTTTCACCGTCTGCCATTACGCTATTGATGTCACCTACGAATCCGAGGGTTTCATCGAGAAGAACCGTGATACTGTGCCCGATGAGCACATGAACGTACTGCGCGCGACCTCCAACGAGTTCCTCAAGTCCGTTCTCGATGCCGCTGCTGCTGTTAGGGAGAAGGATGTTGCTTCGGCATCGTCTGCCGTCAAGCCCGCCGCTGGTAGGAAGATTGGTGTGGCTGTTAACAGGAAGCCGACTCTCGGTGGCATCTTCCGTTCTTCTCTGATTGAGCTCATGAGCACCATCAACGGCACAGATGTCCACTATATTCGATGTATCAAGCCCAACGAGGCAAAGGAGGCCTGGAAGTTCGAGGGACCCATGGTTCTGAGCCAGCTGCGTGCTTGCGGTGTCCTTGAGACAGTTCGCATTAGCTGTGCCGGCTACCCCACTCGTTGGACTTATGAAGAATTTGCTCTTCGTTACTACATGCTTGTTCATTCGAGCGGTTGGACGTCTGAGATTCGCCAGATGGCTGATGTTATTCTGAGCAAGGCTCTCGGTACAAGCTCCGAGAAGGGCATGGACAAGTACCAGCTCGGTCTCACCAAGATCTTCTTCCGAGCTGGTATGCTTGCCTTCTTGGAAAACCTCCGAACCAACCGTTTGAACGAATGCGCTATTATGATCCAGAAGAATCTCAAGGCCAAGTACTACCGTCGCCAGTATCTCGAGGCTCGGGAGGCTATTGTCCTTACCCAGTCCGCCGCCAGAGCCTTCATTGCCAGGAGACTGGCCAATGAGCTCCGCACTGTGCGGGCTGCGACAACTATCCAGCGTGTCTGGCGTGGATCTAAGCAGCGCAAGGCGTTCTTGGCCATTAGGAAGGACATGATCCTGTTCGAGTCTGCTGCCAAGGGTTACTTGCGCCGAAAGAACTTGATGGAGGAGAGAGTTGGCAATGCTGCTCTCACCATCCAGAGAGCGTGGAGGTCCCGACAGTCTCTCAAGTCGTGGAGACAATACCGCAGGAAGGTTGTCCTTATTCAGAGCCTTTGGCGTGGAAGGTCAGCTCGCAAGGAGTACAAGCACATGCGCGAGGAGGCTCGTGATCTCAAACAGATTTCATACAAGCTTGAGAACAAGGTCGTTGAGCTTACGCAAGCCCTGGGATCGATGAAGCAGAGGAACAAGGATCTGACATCTCAAGTCGAGAGTTACGAGGGCCAAATCAAGTCGTGGAAGAGCCGACACAACGCCCTCGAGGCCAGGACGAAGGAGCTTCAGACCGAGGCCAACCAGGCTGGTATCGCTGTTGCACGTCTACAAGCTATGGAGGATGAGATGAAGAAGCTCCAAGTGGCATTCGACGAGTCCACTGCCAATATCAAGAGAATGCAGGAGGAAGAGCGCGAGTTGCGCGAATCTCTTCGCCAGTCCAGCAGTGAACTAGAGGAGGCCAAGCGACTGAGCGCTGAGCATGAGAAGGACAGCTCCAGCCTCAGACAGGAACTCGAGGCTCTCCGAGATGCCCTGGAGATGGCTAAGCGAAATGCTCCTCTCAACGGCGAACTGGCCAATGGAAATGCTTCCGCGCCCATCCCTAGCGGTTTGATCAACCTCGTCTCCTCCAAGAAGCCCAAGCGCCGCAGTGCCGGAGCCGAGCCCCGCGAGGTCGATCGCTTCAGCGGTGCCTACAACCCCCGCCCTGTCTCCATGGCGGTCACTGGCACAGCCCATCGCCAAAACCTGTCTGGAACCACCTTCATCCCTGGCGTTGACAACATTGAGGCAGAGTTGGAGACTCTTCTCGCCGACGAAGATGGTCTGAATGAGGAGTTGACCATGGGTCTTATCCGCAACCTGAAGATTCCCTCCCCGAACACCACACCTCCTCCTTCAGACAAGGAAGTCTTGTTCCCGTCATACCTGATCAACTTGGTCACCTCGGAGATGTGGAACAATGGCTTCGTCAAGGAATCAGAGCGATTCCTCGCCAATGTCATGCAGTCTATCCAGCAGGAAGTTATGCAGCATGATGGAGAGGAGGCCATCAACCCTGGCGCCTTCTGGCTGTCCAACGTGCACGAGATGCTTTCATTCGTGTTCCTCGCAGAGGATTGGTATGAGACCCAGAAGACGGACAACTACGAGTATGACCGTCTCCTTGAGATTGTCAAGCACGACTTGGAGAGTCTTGAGTTCAACATCTATCATACCTGGATGAAGGTTCTCAAGAAGAAGCTGCACAAGATGATCATCCCCGCCATTATCGAGTCGCAGTCTCTTCCTGGATTCATCACCAATGAGAGCAGCCGTTTCCTTGGCAAGCTCCTTCAGTCCAACTCCCAGCCGGCCTATAGCATGGACAACCTGCTGAGCCTGTTGAACAATGTGTTCCGCGCCATGAAGGCCTATTACCTCGAAGACTCGATCATCACCCAGACTGTGACGGAGCTTCTGCGTCTTGTGGGTGTCACAGCATTCAACGATCTGTTGATGCGCAGAAACTTCCTCTCATGGAAGCGAGGTCTGCAGATTAACTACAACATTACTCGTATCGAGGAATGGTGTAAGAGCCATGATATGCCTGAGGGTACTCTCCAGTTGGAGCATCTGATGGTAAGTTGATTTCTGAGAGGCATGGAATAAGCGATTACTAATACAAGTGTCTTTTATAGCAAGCGACAAAGCTGCTCCAGCTCAAGAAGGCAACATTGAACGATATCGAGATTATTCAGGATATTTGCTGGATGTAAGTTTTATTTTCCAACATAAAACAACCATGAACTGGGCTAATATTTGATTTCACAGGCTCTCACCCAGTCAGATCCAGAAGCTGCTGAACCAGTACCTTGTTGCCGACTACGAGCAGCCCATCAACGGAGAGATTATGAAGGCGGTTGCATCGCGGGTCACTGAAAAGAGTGACGTGTTGCTGCTACAGGCTGTCGACATGGAGGACAGTGGGCCGTATGAGATTGCCGAACCACGATCTATCACGGCCCTCGAGACCTACACACCATCTTGTAAGTTTTGCCGCTCGTGAAAACACTGATCCAATCGTTGGAAAGTGAACTAACCTCGTTTTCTTTCCAGGGCTTCAAACTCCCCGCCTCAAGAGACTGGCTGAGATTGTCTCGGCTCAGGCCATTGCCCAGCAGGAGAAGCTCGAGTATTCTAATGGCGACGATGGCTATGACACGCGGGAAACCCTGGCCGAAGTGCACGAAGTGGAACCGGAGGAGTAGTACTCACGACGGTCCGATTTGTTCACATTTGACGAAGGAGACAGGAGTTTAATGTCTGTCGACGTCTGACATCTATCTGTAAGAGGGACGATTTGTGACAGTATTTATGTTTTGTTGTTATGTTATGGCGACAATGCGCGATGCGAAACGGAGTAGATGGAATTTGAAAGGAAAACCTCATCGGCCATATTGATACTACGACTTAGCCACGCCATCACCTACCTATCACCATCCCCTTGGTAGCAGCCTTATCAGCCTGGTGTTGTGTTCTTGCTTCAGGAGAGAGGGGTACAATGGGACAACGACGTGGACGTTACGCATAGAAGGAGAAGGGATTGGGATCTACATCTTCTACAACTTACACTATTGTACATATAGCATGCTTTGACAGTGTCGTCGAAGCAAATGGAGAGTAATGTGTCATCTTTAATGTTGTGTGGACTTGCCCCTGCGAACCGTGTTCCAATGAATGTGCTGTCGATGCGAATGTGAGAAGCGTTGGGAGTAGTTTGACTTGGAGGATGAGACGGCCATAGCTGATACGTCGAGTTGTTTAACTGGTACAGATGCACTGGGCAATGAAAAGATTCGCTTGCATGAAATCTGACGACGTGGCGAGATGGACTCCCTTCTGGAATGCTGCGTCTACGTGCTTCTGACAAAGTTTCGAGATGGTGTGCGGTAAGATTCAACAGCCGAGGCATTCTTAGCCATCGGTGATTTGGAACGTCATTATCTCCGTGCTTGTTAGACGGCCTTAAGAAAAAGGAAAAACGAGATGAAAGAAGTGGCGATGGCGACGACATCGACTTGGCTTAGCGGCCTCCCGCTCACCCCCGACGGCTGCGGCCACACTTCTCCCCTGCGGCTTGCGGGATGTGGCCTGACCACCGCCCCGAGGCTCCGCGAAAGAGCCGCAAGGGCAATTATTCAGCACTCTCGGGAAGCGCACCAGGAAAGGGAAGGTCGCGGGTTGATATGCCAAGACGGCCGCGAGAAGGTGTTGTCTCGAGTAAGTGCTGAGGAGCGAAACTAAGATCGCTGCTCTCGAGAACTCCCCACATGGATAATGCGGCTAACTGGATCTTGGCGGAGAAGAATATTCTTTAATACGTTCTTATCACCGAATATTACCACTCTTGGGTGGGACTACGGGTTGAGATGATGCTAGTTTTCTAATGTTGCAATTAGTGTCTTCATGTTGTAATGGGTACATGGTGTTATATTCGTGACGAGCCAGTAGAGCAGCGCTGGCAGACATGGCAGGGCAAATCTATTGGAGAGAGATAGAGGCGTCGGCAATAGTCGATGAAAGATTTTCATCTGATATTATTACAAGCTTACTCCATGGATATCTGGGTCAGATGTCCATGAACTTATGAAGTGAGCAGGGACCTTGTCTACTGGAGAACTTGTGGGCTGCCGGATCCGACATCTCTGACATCCACAGCGGCGTGGACCCGAGGGTATTATTGCAGTAGAGAAAATCTTTTTCTGAATCTGGGAGGCAATGAACTGATCAGCTGCTTCTCATGGGGGCGAGCCATCCTCTACATCGCTTGCGCTGACCAACCCAGTTCGTCTAAGTGGCCACCCAAATCTCCAGACGATTCGAGTGTCCAGGATGTCATATGATATGGCATAATGTGGAGGGCAATTGGCCAATGGGTAGACCACTGCCTATCTAAAGTTCTGATGCAGGACACAGCTCACCCGACCGTGACTGGACCTGATTTCGTTATAGTTACTCCAGCATCGTCGCCTCCGGATACTCGGCTCTGGTTGTGACACCACATGTGGGGCCGCATGCAGCAAAGGATCACACGTATCATGGCTGTCACTCCATGAATCGCGACCTACAGGCGCGAATTGTTTCATTTCCGTTACCTAAGTTCTGCAAGGGGAGAGAACAGGCTCATGCAAGACTAGACTTTGTTTGGCGAGGGGAGCGAGACCTGGGGGAGCTGGTAAGATGGGGAGGCTCATGGCACGGGGAGAAGCTATTCAAAGCGCCAACGGCGATTGAAATTCTCCGCGGGCACATTGTATGCAAGGCCGTATGCATAGCGAGCCGAGATCGTACTGACTAAAAGTCTCGGCGTACGGCAATTCCTGATGACGTACGCGAGGGACGGTCTTCTCGAGCTCTCCTGCTGTTCTTCTAGAAGGAACACGAACAGGGTCCCTGGCCGGGAATGGGTGACGGGTCGAAGAAAGAGTTCCCAAATGCGGAATGGCCCACACACTCCCGATCGTTGAGGCCTGCTGGGCCCGTGATTGGCCTCTCGGCACGCAAACTCCGACTTCTTCTCACTGCTTTCGGTCCGTATTCAACTCGAAGCTTCAAAAGGTCCCCGGGGATGGATCAGACCAACTGCTGCCTCCATGTGAAGTCGCCCCATCGAGGTGGTGTGTGGAGGGACCTTTTGCATCGTTGATATCTCGTTGATCGTGTGTCTAGCTGCTGAATGAGGGCCTTTCCGCTCGGGGGCATCCAGCCTGTCGAAACCCTGTCGTTGCCCCGGGTTGGCTCCCAACGTGTATTTCCCAAACATCTGGAGCTATCATGTGGGTGGCAATCTAGAGGCATGGCGGCGAGCTCCGAGTCGCGTGGTGGCCACTGCATTTCGCAGCTTATCTCGAGGAGGGACCGAGAATTCGCTCGCGCGCGCTCTTGCCCCGGGTGTCCTCGGCCTGATTCGTATGCACAAGACGGACAGGGAGTGGAAGCTGGCGGGGAGGAGGAGGATGATGGGGGGGCGAGGGAGGTTGCTGGTGGGAGAATATATGAGGCCATGTTTCGCAGTCGCACTTGCCTTGTTTGCTGCTGTCTCCTGCCCGACCTCCTTCCTCCTTCCTCTCTTCCCTGAGTCGCCTCTCTTATATATTAGGCAGGCACGGTACTGAATTGGACACCACACACAACTCTCTCTCCCCAGAGTTTTGAAAGGAACCGGACCACACTTCTGCCACCCGTGTGTAGTTGGCCAAGATGGCGACCAATCATGAGGATACCGCTGCTGAGTGCGTATAAACCAACTGTACCTACACGGCACCCAAGCCATGGGTGCCACCGCAACCTCGATCTGGCTGCCGGACCTGAGACATCAAGTCCTGGTCCGTTCATCTTTCGAGACTGCAGAACGCATCTTGCTTTGTGCTAGTTAGTATTCAGTGACTGACAATGCTATTCAACAACAGGCTCCATGAGCAGCTCACCGAGCGCATTCCCGACAAGAAGGAGATAAGAGACCTGGCTGGAGGGTACATCGAATCCAACAAGGCTGTCTCAGAAAAGATCGGCGAGGCCAAGCACAGCGTAGAGTCACCGGCTGACGAGAGTGGTCCTACCCCTGATGGCGAGGAGCCCACCGAGTACGAGAAGAACACTTTGCGTCGTATCGGAGAAAACCTGCCCGCCGCCGCCTACCTTGTTGCTATTGTCGAGCTCACTGAGCGTTTCGCCTACTACGGTGCCCAGGGTATATTCCAGAACTATATCAGCTACGATGTTGACGGCGCTGATGGACCCAAGGGCTTGGGAATGGGTAACCAGGCTGCTACCGGTCTCAATCTTTTCTTCCAGTGGTTCTGCTATGTGACGCCTATTCTGGGTGCTATCATTGCTGACCAGTATCTCGGAAAGTACAAGACAATTCTGCTCTTCTGTTGTTTCTACTGGGTCGGCCTTATCATTCTGTGGACAACCGCTCTCCCGACTTCCATGGCTCACGGAGCTGGCAAGGCCGGCTACATCGTTGCCATCATTGTAATCGGACTTGGAACAGGAGGTATCAAGTCAAACATCGCTCCTCTGATCGCTGATCAGTACCAGCGCCGTGTCATGGCCGTCAAGACCGAGAAGAGTGGTGAGCGTGTCATTATTGACCCTGCCGTCACTTACCAGCGCATCTATATGGTCTTCTACTGGTGTATCAACTTGGGAGCTCTCTCTTTGATGGCGACACCCTTCATGGAGAAGTACAAGGGTTTCTGGACTGCTTTCTTGATGTGTTTCGTCATGTTCAACATTGGTATCTGCGTCTTGATTTCGTGCCGCAAGTACTACATCGACCGCCCCCCCCAGGGATCTGTTATTACCGACGCCTTCAAGGCTCTTGGTATGATGATTGTTGCCAGAAACATGGATGCGGCCAAGCCGTCTTGGCGTGAGGCCAACGGGAAGACCAAGGTTGTTCCCTGGAACGACCACTTCGTTGAGGAGCTGAAGCGTGCTCTTCGTGCTTGCAAGGTCTTCGTCTTTTGTAAGTTTCATCTCAACTGTGTCCTTTTGGTTTGATTATTTATTTGTCGGCTAACATCTGTTATAGACCCCATCTTCTGGGTCTGCTACGGCCAATTTTCAACCAACTTCGTCACCCAAGCTGGCCAGATGGAGGGCCATGGAATGCCCAACGATTTCATGCAGAACTTCGACCCCGTGTCTATCTTGATCTTCACACCCATCCTGGACCGCGTCGTCTACCCCATCCTCAGACGTATGGGAATCGAGCTCCGCCCCATCATGCGTATCACCATTGGTTTCTGGCTGGCATCTTTATGTCTGGCTTACGCTGCCATTGTCCAGCACCTCATTTACAAGGCAGGCCCATGCTTTGAAAGCCCCGGCGCTTGCCCCGAAGGCATGGATGGAAATTCCAAGCTGCCAAACCACATTCATATCGCTGTTCAGACCCCTGCGTACGTTTTCATCGGCCTTTCGGAAATCTTCATCTCTGTCACCGGTCTCGAGTACGCCTACACCAAGGCCCCTCCCAGCATGAAGTCGTTCGTTCAGAGTCTGTATCTCTTCACCAATGCTTTTGGATCTGCTCTTTCGGAAGCCCTTGTTTCCGTCGCAATGGACCCCAAATATCTGTGGATGTACACCGGCGTTGCCATCTTCGCCTTCTTCACTGGATGCGTTTTCTGGGTTCTTTTCCATCACTATGATGCCGACGAAGAGAAGATGTACGATCTGGATCGTGACCAACCTGTGGCTTCTCTCCCCAACGCGAAGAACGTTGACGAGTAGAAATGTTCCAAGGAAGTCTTGGCTGCCTAAACCAAATAAATGGGAGAGGCGCTGCCGATATAACCGGATGCTAGGAAGATTCCATCTCTAGTGTTCAGTTATCCATAAAGTAATTAGTAAATACAGAAACCAATATATTGAATTAAGCATGAAGCACTTCTTGATCTGTTTCCCAATCACTATCATCCTGTGAGCTGCCACTCTTTGCATTCCTGTTGGCCTCTATAAAACTACTATGAAGAGTTGTGTACGAGACCCGGACTGGAGCAACAACTAAGATAGGTTAAAACTTTGGGAAACTCAAGAAGAGTTGGGAAAGCAGGAAATTCCGAACACGTTCGCCTGCTTTCAGCATTGGTAAACTGGAATTGACCATGACTTTGCTGGCTTCTATTTTTCTCATCTAGATGCGTAAAGGCGCTAAGTAGTTTTGTATACTCCCCAACTTCAGCTCGACGAAAGGTCCGCATCTTCCCTAGTCCTAGCAACGACTATCACCGCCTTCACCACCTTGGATCTACCGAACCATTCGAACAGCCGCCCGGCCAGCTTGTACCCGCCCAGAGTAACCGAGTACTGGCTCAGGGCACGCTCCTGGCTATCGATGAACCCCGAAACCCCGGAGAAGACATGCTCGGATATATCGGTGATGGTGCTGCTCTCCCTGTCGTAGCCGCACTGGACCAGCTGGTCGAGATACTCCTTCTCGGTCAGGAACGTGTCGATCGGGCACCCCATCATCACCCCCACGGCCCTCATCCTCAGCTTATCCCCAAGGGAGGCACTCTCATTCAGCACCAGGTCAAAGGCCATCGAGTTCGCCTTTAACCTCCTGGCCGCGTACTCGAACACGGGCCGCCGCGACGGCTTGAAGTGGTACAGGCAGTCCAGCGCCAGCAGCCACCGCTCGGCATACCTCTCGTCCGCCAGCGACTCTACCGCGCTCCTGGTTTGCGGATCCCACGTCCCCGGCCTCGCCGCGTCCGCGCAAAAGAGCTGGAACGAGTCCGCGTCCGGCGCGTCCTCGGCGAGGAGCTCGCGCGCGACGCACCGCCGGGCCGCCTGGATCTGCACGAGGCTGAGGGTGAGCCCGACGTAGCGGAAGGCGTCCCACCCCGGATCGGGGCGGGTGAGGCGCACGAGCTCAAAGGTCTGGTCGCCGCAGCCGAACCCCAGGTCGAGGACCGCGAGGGACCGCTGCGGCTTGAGACCCGGCTGGTTGAGGAGGCCGGCCTTGTCGAGGATGTTTCTAAGGAGGGTGGAGCAGGCTTCCTCGAAGTCGTGGATTGGCTCACCCTTTGCGTTTGTCCTGGGGAAAGAATCAGTTCTCGGTTGGGATAGATAGTTTATCGTGGGGTTACATGAATAGTTTTACATATATGTAACCAGGCTCAACAACATCAAACAAACTTGATGATGTATCAGAACAAATAAAAGACCCCTGCTTACCAATATCCCAGGTTCATCCACATGGTCGACAGCGGCATCTTGGCGTTCAGCTTCCAGTGGCCGAGGCCATAGGCGTCGCTGGACCTCAAGAACGAGAAGGCGACAACCGCTATGACGAGAAGAGCGGCGAGGAACCCGCCCACGAAGGCGAGGGCGATCTGCCCGCCCGAGGAGAGCGGCGCCATGGCAATTGGACGTACGAGGGGGGAGTAGCAGATATTATTAGCTTTTACTTCCCGTGTGATACCACATCCTTGGGATGCAACCAAAGAGAGCAAGTGTCGTCGTCAGTGCCCGCTGGACCCTGGCGGTTTAGGCTCGGCGCGCCCCGTTAGGCGCATAATACCGGTGTGGTTGATAAGAGCCTCTTTGGACAAATATACCGTGAGACTCTCATGCAGTGCTGCAAGTCTACTCGTACGGCATAATGGCAACGGAATGAAATTAAGGAGTTAATACGTTTTTTGGAATTATCGTATGTGTGATCGTGGCATCATTAGGTGCACGGCACAATGTCAGCTCTAGCAGTGACGTAACTCCAGCAATAGTGAGTGCATCTACTAAAGGCTGACTGGCTGGTTGTAGGTCTCAAGCTGAGGTCCGAGTTGGAAAGTGCATTCATCATCATTATGTGCCTAGCTCTTACACCATTCTCCATCCCCGTCCCCTGTTCATTACTATCATCAATTATTGGGCCCGTTGACAACTGGATCATCTACCTGGCCTTGTGCTCGTCGGGGGCTTGCCAAGGAATGTTAACGCCAAAGTCTCCCGCCACTCTCATCGCCGAGACAATACAACCTTCGAGCAACACCATTCCGTCCCAGCACCATGCTCCCACCAGCCAAACATTGTCTTGTCCATTCGTCCACTGCTCGGCCTGACCCTCATCATCCGCTCTATGGCTAGTGCTTGGCCGATTCATGATGCTGTTGATCAGGGCCTGGCTCTCTGTGCTGCGGATGGTCCTCGTGAACTTGGCCGAGTGCAGCACCTTGTTGTTGTTCAGACCCAAGTCTCCGTCAAGAGGACATGTGCTGACTACGACACCGCTGGGCATGGTGTGAAGCGCCTCCGACTCCGATCCTTTCTCCGAGAACTTCGATCTGAGGGCAATCACTTGTGCACTGGAAATGCTCTTGCCGTGGTGCATGCACTGGCTTGACGTCGGCTCGTCCGTCTCGATTACCGAGTGTCGCGCCGTGCCTTTTCCTGTGGTGGCTGACAGAACTGAGCTCTCGACCTGGATAGTTGGAATTACGCTGAGCCTCGAAGCCAAGGGTTTGAAAATCCTACTGGCCACATCGGGGGACACTGCGAGAATGACCCTGTCAAACTTCTCCTCTGAAACTGACCCATCGGTTACAGATCGCCAACGAATCTCAACACCACCAGCAGGCTGATCCGATAGAGGCTTGGCCTGGATTACCTGCGCGTTTAGCCTCACATCCTCGATGCCCTCCGCCAGCCTCAGCTGGACCTGGTTGACTCCTCCACACACGGCGTAATGCTGCTCCCCGTGCGACAATCGCTTATAGTTGACTACGTCGCTGGCCGGGAATGCCAGAAGCTGATCATGGGAGCATGTCGATACGGAGCTCATCAACGGGAGGAGATAGTGAGTAATGTAACGACGTGGCAGCCATATCCTCCGCGAGTACTCGTCAAACGATTCCCCGAGCCCCGCGCAACCCGAACTTGCCGTCGTCCGAGGCTGAACGAGAAAGCACGCGACCGAGAACCAGAAGTGGCAGACGATCAAATACAGAATCTCGACAATGTGCGCTACGACCCCTCTCTTTCCAGGCCATGGCGGCGGGGTCTGGTGTAGATTCGAAGCGTGTACGAAATACGTTCCGGGCTCGCTACCGACCGATAATGACGACGAGTTGTTGGCAGGCAACGCCTTAGCGAACACGAAGAGGAATCGAATAGGGTGCAGTGGTATCTCGAGGTATTCGTACATGCGCATCAGGTTGGCATAGTACCCACCGGCGCTCGCGCGCATAGGCAGGTCGACTCGCTCAATGGCGCCGGTCTTGCCATCTTTGACAGCAACCGAGGCGGAGTCGAAGGAGAGCTTGTTGGACTGCGGACGGAGAAGACGATACCTGTTAGCAACACGAGGGGAACCAGGGAAGGGTCCCGGGTCTCACCTGCTCAAACAACGTCACCGAGTATCGCTGGCGTTCGTCATTGTGCAGTAGATGGGCTGTGGTGAGGCCTGCCAGACCAGTGCCAATGATGGCCACCCGAGCTTGCCCCTCTGTTGTTTGAGTAGAGCTTGCCATCAGTGACTGGGACTGTCGAAGCTGGCTGTAGCTATCGTCACTGGAGTTATGCGCCACCAGGATCCAGCAGCGGTGTGGGCAAAATCGATCAAATCAAAGACCTCTTATTGGGCGATGGACGGACAAAGAGAAGAACCACGTGTGGGAGATGCGGGCTCGACACTGATGCCGGCCGCGAGGGGAGAGGGCAGGGTATGTATGTAATTATTATTTAAGTGAACTGATCTCCGCGACTCCGTCCCAGGCCTCCGGATCACAGGATGGGCATGGGCAGCAGCGCAATGTCTGAGTGACGCACCAGATCCATTTTGGGCAAGATGATGCAGCTGGACACTCTCCCCTGAGCAGAGTCGTCGAGTCTCGGCAGCCACTACCGCCGCTCCAACAGAAAAAAAAAGGAGCAGAAAAAAGAGAAGCGATCTGCCAAAACGGGGCAAGAGGGCGTCGAATGCGAGTGCGGCGATGGTCTGCAGAGGTGGTTAGACCGAGGCACACGCTCTGTTTATGGCGACTGCCCCTCCTTGGCTGCGGGCCAACAGCGCTGGGCTAGCTGCCTAGTAGGGCACTACGGCCGCTGCCAGTGGGAGGATGGGTGCTAGCCTCAACGGCGGTCGGCCGCCCAGCAGATGCAGCAGATGCAGGGTGGTGGCTGTGCAGGCGAACAGACGAGGGCATGATGCTCAGTCGGAGTCGGGTTTGGTGATTCAATTGCCCCGATCTCACGCATTGAAGCTGGGCCTGACAAATCGAACATGAGTTGACCCGACCCTGTGAACGTGTGAGCCATGTGTGTGGTCATCGCCGAGGGATGGGCCACTTCTGGTGCGCTTTCTTATCTTATCGCCAAGTCCGTGCCAGTCGTCGACGTCAGTGTGGTGTAAGTGAAGTGGGCTTTGCTCGGTGATATCAAAGCCGTCGGAACAGCCATGGGCTAGGAACGCCTGACGCCTTTCCCTTACGGCTTCCACGTTGCTAGAAACTATAACTGGGCATCAGTGATTGCCAACAAGTAGTTTTTTGACTCAGACATCTTGCTTCCATTGACTCGCATAGACTCCGCTCTGGTGTCGAAATCCGTCAGTCATCCTGTGCGATGAACATGATCGCAAACACGCCCTACAGCTCTATTGATACCGTAATAGATGGACTGGATGCTTACGAGTAGTTTGTAGCTTGCTGAAATGCATCGGAATAAACTCCCATACTACCATTGCCCGTGGCTGTTTGGATTGTAAGACACTCAAGTATAACCCCCGGTTGTTGCATGAACCATCTCGAGTATTTTCACACCATCAATTTTGCTCAGTGCAGCCTCGCTAAATACATACACCCAACCAACTTTTCATCAACCTTTAAGGTCCATATACGTGTACGGGCACCCGCGTTCCAGGCTGTTGTTATAGAAATTCACACCTGAATAACACTTCAGGGTAGAACTATTGAACTTTTTGACCTAAAGTTTCCCATCAACAGAGATACCATGCCTCGACAGTCGCCCAATATCATCATCACAGGTACCCCAGGCGTGGGCAAGACCACCCACTGCGAGATCCTGGCCGAGAAGATCGGAGCCCGACATCTCTCTGTGAACCAGGTCGTCAAGGATAAGGAGTGCCACGAGGGATGGGACGATGAGTACCAGAGCTGGATTGTGGACGAGGACAAGGTGAGTGCAGATATTAAAGACTTATCTTTAAATCAATCAGGTTGTGGCTGACCAAAACCTTAAAAGCTTCTGGATGCAATTGAAGATGACGTTAAGGAGGGAGGCTGCATCATAGATTGGCATGCGTGCGATCTGTTCCCCAAGAGCTGGATCGATCTGGTGGTTGTCCTCCGTGTTGACTCGACTACGCTCTATGACCGTCTAAAGGCGAGGTAAGAATCCCTTCACGTTTCATGACATTCACCTTGTCAATTTTCAGAACATGGAGATTGATATTCTATCAAACTAGAAACTACCCTGAAATCAAGCTTCAGGAAAACCTGGACACGGAGATCATGGAGGTCCTGCTACAAGAGGCCCGCGATGCCTTTGACGAGGAGATCGTGATTGAGCTGCAGAGCACCACGTCTGAGGAGATGGACACCAACGTGGACAGAATAGAGGCATGGGTTACACAGTGGAAGAAGGACAACGCCGAGCCATAATCTCGGCGACGCTTCGTTCCACGGCCCAAGATATACGTGTGGCACAGGGAAGGGAAGGGAAAATTGGGATGGCTTGGTTTCGTTCTTGGGAACAGGCAGCGGCGCAGGGTTTGTTTGGGTTAGACGAAAAAAAAGGGAGGGCAGATATGTCGAGACGGACACCTGCTTCTTAGAATCTATTGTAGCACTTGTTTGAAACTGAAGAATTTCCATATGCTTTGCTTCATGCCCATCTTTCTGCCTTATCATCAAGATTAACCGCCATGAAGCAGGGACGAGAGGCGGGGCAGTGAAATATTTAATAATGGGTCGATCTATGCTTAAACCGGGGCGCCTCGTTTAGACGAGGATCAACGACACAAGCTTCCTTATCAACCCAATATCTTTGAATAATCTGGTTTCACGCTGTCTGGCGTCTGAGCACTCGGAAGAAAGAAAATAACAGAGAATCGAGGCCTCATCTGATCAAGCCAGAACCATGCCTACTCACGTCAACCTGATCACGGGCAATCCCAACAAGCTTCGCGAGGTCAAGGCCATCCTCGAAGCTGCGGGGATCGAGGTCCGCAGCCAGAACATCGACCTAGAGGAGGTCCAAGGCTCCATCGAGGAAGTGACAGAGTCCAAGTGCCGCAGGGCAGCAGAGCAAGTACGGATGTCATCTCACCCACCTTGAGTCCCCCCCCCGTTGCTAAATCTTCGGAAAGGCGGGTGGCCCCGTCTTAGTCGACGACACGTCTCTATGCTTCAAGGCTCTGGGTGGTCTCCCTGGCCCTTACATGTGTGTCCCTTCAGAGATTCCGCTATCTGATCCTCTTCCTAACATGAAAATTTGACAGCAAGTGGTTTCTGCAAACACTCGGCCATGAGGGTCTGAACAACCTCCTCGCCGCCTACCCCGACAAGTCCGCTGAAGCTGTGGCCACCTTTGGATATTCAGCTGGTCCAGGACACAAGCCCATCCTGTTCCAGGGCCGTTGCCCAGTATGTATTCATCTCATTGAGTGCAGGTTTGCATCTAACTCGGCGTCAACCTACAGGGCAAGATTGTTCCTGCAAGAGGACCTACCGATTTCGGTGAGTAAACAATTAGCGTTCTCAAGCAGTGTGTTTGAATCCTGAATTAACCGTCGTATTTTCCATTCTATCATTACAGGCTGGGATCCAATCTTTGAGTACGAGGGCAAGACGTGAGTTGGTCCCATTCTCCCCATCGCTGCCATCTCGCCTAACAATCCCACCAGCTTCGCGGAGATGGACAAGTCGGAGAAGAACAAAATCTCCCACCGGAGCCTTGCTCTCCAGAAGCTACAAGACTGGTTCAAGGAGCAAAACAAGGGCTCCGAATAAATTCAATCGCTATGCATTCGATGCGCTGCTGGCAAGGCTACCAAGGAAAGGTCTCGGTCAGTCTTCCATGCAACATCAGATCTTCGGCCGTGCGTTTGTTCGGGCATACCATAAAATTTCAAACTCGCCAAACCGGCGGAGGTACTTGTTTCCTCGGCGGTAGGACTCGAGGACGCCCGACGCCTTGGCGGGCGGGTGTCTGAAGGGCTTGCCCACGAGGTTGGAAACAACGGAGGGATCTCGGTAGCCAGGGTCGAATACTAGGAGGTTCGACTTCCCGTTTGTTTGTTTCTCGAATCCGACAATGGTCATTGAGTGGCCTGGATATAATTTTCCGTTAGCCCCAATCCCATCATGCCATCAGTCTGCGAACAAGTGCAAAGAATTATCTCAGTCCCACCTCGATGTTGGAAGTATATTGGCGGAAGTACAGTTGCATGGACTTTCGAGTCTTCTTCTAGCAGCCCCTGTTGGAAATACCGCTCAATGGCCGCGTATAGCAGGTTCCTAGCCACTGTGAAATCTTTGTCTTTGAAAGCTTGAGGTGGGCATCTGTGTTGCCTGTCAGTGGACCACCTCCAATACTGTAGCAAAAGGGAAGCTCTTACGGAATTCCTAGACTCGAGAACATTGCTGCTGCCTGAAACCTAGTCAGCAGTCTCGTCCGTGGCCCTGTCTTAAGACCGGACTCTTGCTGCTTACCTCTGGCGTGCCGATGTATTTCCTTGTTCCCCTAATACCACCCGTCTCAACTCTGCCCTGGGCGTTGAATCCATTGTCCCACGCATTTTCTATCAGATCCTGAATCTGAAAGATGGAAGGAAACTTGGGACCAAACATGTTGGAGCCTTGCGCCCCCGATACGATGATCCATGAAGTGAGCATCTGGATATTCCGGTAGCCGCAGAAACTTCCTGGATTATCGACACCGCATATTAGCCAGCTTCTTTGGATGGGTTATGGGTCATCCTGCTTCTCATCACGAACATACCTTCTCGTCTCGTCTTTGAAATATGTGTCACGCAGGGGCTGCACACATAGGCGTATTCAGTCGTGGGACATTGGTCCAGCAACTGCTGCAAAATCGGCACAATACCTGTTCGAGCTGGTTAATGAAAAAGGCGATTTTCCCCGATGGCGGTTCGAAACGGGGACGGACCTTCTTTGCAGACGCCTTCATTTCGCTCCAGTATACTCACCAGCCATTCTGGCATGTGATTCTCGTTATGGTGACGGCCCAAATCCGATTTCTGCGCATCAACCAAAAAGTTAGACACGACGAATATACCCTAGATTTAGTGATTTGGAAGGATGATGGCATACTCCAAGTTTCGTAATCTCCTTCAAAGGCCTGGCTGAACTGTCGTTCTCCTGCGAACCGCTTGCTCTCGACTTGGTCGGCTTCAGCTGCGACCCGCCACTGCTCTCGGTCCTACTCCTCTGGCGAGGTCCCCGGGCCTCGTGGGTTCTGCCCGGCTTTTTGCTGCCGAAGATGTCTCTCCACGCCTGGACGATCCTGGGCTGGGAGCTGGGCGCGGCCGTCTTCTTGGTGGGCGTCCGCCTCCTGGACGACGAGCCGCCCTCAGCTCCCGCGTGGCGATGGCGATGGGACCGGTCTCCCTTCCTCCTCGACTCCCTCCTCGGCGTGCTGCTGCTGCTCCCTTCCCCCTCCCTCGCCTCGGGTCCTGCAGACGTGCCTGCAGGATCATCCGGGTGAGCCGTGTCAGTGTGCTGATCCACGACGAAGCAACCATCACCGTCAGCTGGAAGTCCCGAACTACGCAATATGCTCGGACAACACATACCATCATGAATTCATCAATCCCTCTCTCAACACTTCCGCGTTTCTCAGCCCCAACCATGGGGGTATCGTATCAGAAACGCGAACGTGAATCGCGGTCCACTAGCCAATTACCTGGGACGCTTACGGTCAACTAGACTGAGCCAGGGCCCGGGTGCAAGTGGTCTGTGAGCTGGAGCCAAATGAAGGGGGCGTTGGCTACCTTGTGAAGTGTGTTTTTTATCTTACTCTAGGACTGACCGCATTTTCAAGATGGTTTTCCTGTCTACGTTGGTCTATGGCTCTACGATGGAATTTGTGCATGAAATGGGGACGCCCCGTAAAGCCTCGACTGCACTGAGTCACTGCCGGGCAGATGCGCCTGTCATACATAATACATACCATCCGGCAAATCAATGTGCAGGTGGCGCAGCATCAGTGCCATCTGCTTTCTCGGCCAAGATTCAGACACGGCAGTGATACCTAGCGACGGACAATTCATACATATCCCAGTGCGCGCTCCCGATTGATTGGGCAAACAACTTCGTATCTGGAACTTGAGGGTATGCAAGCTGCCGGTTCCCCGTATTTATCCCCCTGTTGAATCACCGCCATAATCCGCATCAAACATTCACCATCGAATCACCAATACCCGGCAGAAGAAGCCCTGTATCACCCATTGGTAGAGAGCGAGTCTTCAATTGATTGTTCGTCTATGTGGCATGTTTTCTTTTTATAGAAACCACCTCGCTTTCCCATGCACGCACAACCCCAACACAACGCGTTTGAACTTCCTCCCACCGCCATTTAGTTCTTGGGCTTCTCCCTCTTGGGGAGGGCCTTCTTGGAGGTGGATTCCTTGGGGAGCTCCTTGGTGAAGGGGATGAACTCTGGCTCGCCGGGGAGGTACTTTCGGAGAACCTCGGGTACGCGCAGACCCTAAGAAATGATTTGTTAGGTTCGTGCTAGGTAAGGGGGAACATGAGGGAACACAGTGTTTTCCCAATTGGGGGTGTGATACTCACATCTGGTGTCTGGTAGTTCTCGAGGATGCAGCAGATCGTCCGGGTGGTGGCGCAGAGGGTCGAGTTGAGGCAGTGGACGTACTTCTTCTTCGTCTCCGTCTGGGTCTTTGCGCCGTAGCGGATCTCGAGGGCGCGGGACTGGTAGTCGGTGCAGTTGGAGCAGGACACGAGCTCCTTGTACTCGCCCTGGAAGGGGAACCAGGCCTCCAGGTCGAACTTCTTGGAGGCGGCGTTGTTGAGCGCCCCGGAGACGATGGAGACGATCTGGTAGGGGAGGCCGAGGCTCTTGTAGAACTCCTCGGAGATGGAGATCATGTCGTGGAAGGCGTCCCAGGACTTCTCGGGGTCGGTGAGTAGGAACTGCTCGATCTTCTCGAACTGGTGCACGCGGTAGATTCCCCAGGCGTCCCTGCCGTGTGATCCTGCCTCTCGGCGGTAGCATGTGCTGTAGCCAGCATACCTTTGTGTGTGCTTCGTTAGTCGCGCTCTCACATGTGTGTTTTTTTGGTTCCAACTCACTTGATGGGAAGGTCCTTGGCAACAAGCCACTCGTCGGCATGGTAAGCAGAGATGGGCTGCTCAGAGGTAGCAATGAGGTACTTCTCATTGTCGCCGTCAGTGACCTTGTAGAGCTCTTCGTCGAACTGCTCGAGCTGGGCAGTCTTGGCCATGTAGTCCTTGGCCATGAACTGGGGGGTCTGAAGGGGGGTGTAGCCACGCTCACTGAGGAAGGAAAGGCCATAGTTGATCAGGGCCTGGTTCAAGAAAACACCCCACTGGCGCAAGAAGTATCCTCGGTGGCCAACAATCTTGACACCGCGGTCGGGGTCGTATCCATCAAGACGGAGCAGGACCTCGTGGTGGGAGAGCACCCCTTCCTTCTTCTCGACGGTGACGCCCTCGGGGGCCCAGGTCTTCTCGATCTTGTTGTCGTCCTCGTTGGCGCTGACGGGGACGGAGTCGTGGACGTAGTTGCCGATGGTCTTGAGCTTCTTCTTCAGGAGGGTGTCCTTCTCGGCGGCGGAGTCGACGAGCGCCTTCTTCTCTTTCTCGAGGTTGGCCTTTTCCTGGAGGAGGTCGTCGGCGTTTTCCTTAGCCTAAACACGCTTTGTGAGTAACTCAGGTCCTTCTTAATGCGCTTCACTGCCCACACTCACCTTCTTCTTCGCCCCGATCTGCTTCTGCACGCCATTGATCTGGGTGTTCATCTGCATAGCAGCATAATTAGCTAACAAGATGGATGATTAGGCGATTGTTAACTCGTGGATTGGTCATTTGGAACGTACTTTTTCGGTGATCCTCGAAGAGGCTAATGATCTCGTCGACAATCTCAACTGGAGCATTGCGGCGTCGTTGGGATTCCCGGATCAACTCTGGGTTCCCTCCGCGCTCCGTGATGAAGTCGTTGATGTCGAGCATTTTGACGAATTTGCAGTCGATTCTATACTTCGATTAGAAGGTGATTTCTTCGCGCGACAGTGTAAGATGAACGAGTGCGAGGGATGTCTCTGGTCATTTAGGTGCTTTAAAAGGTTTTGCAAAACAGAAGAGTCATGTCCGTTGAGTCATCCCCGCCAAACGAAGAGAGCCTTGGGGTACATACCAAGTAATATAGGCTTTTTCCAGGAGAGAGAGCCACAGCGACGGGCAAGACGAGCAATAGAGTCCAAACTTGACCCCGAGCAGACTCCTGAACAGCATTGAGGTATTCTAGTTGTTGATCAAGAGGCTGGCTGCGAGATCAAATGGTGGGGTTGCTGCTACGCCCCACCCAAAAACTTCAGGCTTCGATCCACATAATGCCACCTTACCAAGTGGGTGACATAAGAGATGAGACACCAAATTCTCATGCCTTCTGTAGCCATCAAATGCTGCAATAAAGATACAATAACCCCCAGAAAAGTACATTAATCCTTTTATTAGCTTCTAAATAATATTAAAACCGTTTTTTGGTATTTTTTAAGGAAATTTAGAATCAAGTTGTGGTGAACACAACACAGAGCCTCTGCAAATATGGACGCTTAAAGTACCGGTATGGTGTCTCATCTCTTATGTCACCCGGTTGCTTACTTCCACAAAGTTTTAATCCTCTACCTCACTACCTAGTTTTTCCAAAGCTTCTTCTCAGCTCATACCTGTGCACGCCCAAAGGCTAATTTGGATTCACTATTTATCTCAACACTCAACCCAGCCAAAGATGGAGACCTTCGATCATCCTGCTTCTCCTTCGGCTTAGAGCGCCGAAGGTTCAGCTGCCATGACACGAACTGCTTCTGGATCGACTGCTGCTACCTCGGTCGCAAGCGGAAGCGAAACCAAACATAACTCCATCACTGCTTTATGCGCTTTACGTATGTTTTACACTCAACTCGCTCGTATATCAAATCTGGGATTTCCTAACCGCCAATAGATCTTCCTACAATCAAGATAGGACCTCAGGAAGACCTCTTCATCGCTATTAATAACATTCAGCAAGGAGCCTTTCTCACTAAAATTACCGGAATAACGCTCGAAAAGTTTCATCAGTGGAATGAATCGGAATCAAGACGTGGCCGGCTGTTTTTTTACAGTTCCGAGTATAAGGTACTCATTATCAAATACCCTTTATCTGGGATCCATGAGTATCTCTCTAATGGTCTTGGCCACCATATCGCTCGCGGCCTGAGCGAGAATCTTTATAATGAGATTAAGCCACTTGGATCTAGACAGTTCAGTATGATGCAAGGCGGAAATCTTACTGCTGCTGGGCGACCAGATGGAAGCCTTGCGCTTGCAGATACGGAAAAGAATAATGGATGGCCTCCTGTTATAATTGAAGTTGGTTGGTCGCAGAACAGAACTGCCTTGATTGCCAAGGCACATTGGTGGTTCAGAGTATCAAACAATGCAGTCAAGATTGTGCTCTTGATCAAGGCAACACCACTGCAAATCCAAATTGAGAAGTGGAAGACCAGTCCTTTACCAGACAGCTCCGCAGCACGAAGACCTATTACTCGACTCTACCAGAGAGAAGCAGCCAACGAATATCCGAGAATACATCCGCCTATTCTGACGATTAGCCGAGCCTCAGCTAGTACCCCTCCTAATGAATACAGGGTGACTGGCACTCCCTTACGGCTGGAGTTCCGTGATGTATTTCTCCGGAACCCAGTACCACCTGAAGGAGATATCTTGGTGGAGGAACGTTTTCTTCGGAGGTATGCGGAAAATGCTTGGCAGGAAATTTTAAGAAGGACCTGAGAAAATAGCACCAGTATACATTCCCAGGTGATGACCGGCTGATGAAAATTGCTTCCTATCAGGCAGGAGCTTGTAATTAGATTCTGCTCTTATCGCTTCCACCAGGACAAGAGGCAGGTTGCGACAACCAGCTCGCCGGAAGAAGCAAGAGATGGTGAAATAAAAGAGGCAGAGGATAACATGGCTCAATTAGTGCCACGAGAGCCAAATCTTCCCTAGCGAGAGCTTCAATAAAGTCTATTAAACTCTGAATATCTAAAAAAGCCCATGCAAAACAAGACACCAACGTCCAAAAGTTTATTAAAGATAATCCAACGTGACCAAAACCTCTTGCATGTGTACCAATGGCCAAAAAAATGACATCCGTGTTTCGTTTCGTAATCGAAAAGGCGCATAATACGTTCTTCATCTTCAGAGATCAGCTCGAATGATTGTGGCTGCTTCAACCAGTCCGTCGGGCCGGGCGCGCCTCAGCTTGTTGCTCTTCATCGGCGGCCGAGACATCGGTTTGGGTTTGAGAGTGAAGTGGGAGGGGCCAGCTCTGATCCCGATCACATGAGCAAGCAGTTGCTCTTCTGCGGCGGCTCTCCTGGGTTCTGGGACTTCTCAATCTCCCCGATCATGAGCTCGAAAGCCTTGGCGACATTCTGGTCATACCGGGCGCTGGCCTCGATCCAGGCGCACCCCAGCTTCTCCCCGACCTTGCGGCCTTCCTCCTCGGTAACCTGTCGCTGCTCGGGGCGCAAGTCGCTCTTGTTTCCCACTATAACGACGGGGACGGTCTGGGTGCCCTGGTTTTTGCGCGAGACAAGTTAGCCATTTCCCTGTGTGGGCCGAGGCGGTGTGAGGAGGGCGTGTGCATACAAGGTTGTTTAGAATCTTGTCATGAATGACCTGGACCATCTCGAGCGAACTCGACGATTGTACCGAGTAGACTAGCATGTAGCCGTGAATGCCAATAAAGTGCTTGGAATTCAAGATACTGTATTCATCCTACACGCAGACAAGCATTCGTCCCTGCGTTAGCTGGCTGCTGCACACCGAACCGTGGGGTCTCTGGTGGACTGACCTGCCCAGCTGTGTCGACAATCTCGGTCAAGTATTCCTGGCCCTTGTACCGGATCGACTTGCTGAATGTGTTCTCAATTGTGGGATAGTAGCTGTCGACAAAGTGGCCGTCGACGAACTGGACCGCCAGGGATGACTTGCCTGCAGAAAAAAAAGGTGAAACCGACCAGATCAGCAGTGTTCAATTCGCAACCAGGACTTGCGCCCGAGTATCGCCTTGCGCCTCGTTGCTGAGGCGCCGAGGGCGACCTCGGCGTCAGAAACAGACGAAAACCCCCTTTTGGTCCAAGCAAGCGCCCTGGGTAGGCATGTTACTTACCGACTGCTCGGCTGCCAACAATGGCGACCTTCCGTTGCTTCGGCGCAGGCATTTAGGGCGACGTAGACGTGTGTATCGCTCTAAAGTACGCCGCAGACAAGGAGATGGGATGTGCTCTTCGAGGCGATGTAACCCGTGGAGCCGTCGCTTCAGCCGTGGTTTGTCGTACCGTGTTTTAATGGTGGGGTGGCGATGATGTAACGGCGGAGAGGGTTTCGGGGGGGCTTGCGACTGCTGGAGGAGGGGCTCAGGGGGCCTACAGGTCAGTAAACTTCAGGCGCCAGAGAAGCAAAGCACAAGGTTGACAAGGACGCAGATATTGCTTGCATCCAATGCTGCCTGGCCGGTTTCAAGAGCAAGATTCCAGCATTCGGGGGACCCGCCTTGAGAAGGAGGCAGTGGCAACCAATCCACTAGGTTTGCCGTTATTATCTTAGTCAAGCGAGACCCTTTCTTGGCTCCAGTTCGGCTTGCACCCAAGCAAAACTGCGGCGATGATGGGCAACGCTATCACATGCACGCTTCTGGCCCACATGCACGCCTGCTAGGCTGACAGTCCATGACTCGACGGTGCGAAGTCAAGCAAGAATTGCAGGTGAAACACCACGCCAGCGAACGGAATGCAGGTCATCAGGTGTTTTGTCATAGCCCAGTAGATATAATAATATCATAAATTTCCCCCCGTGGTAAGCATTTCCATTGCTAATCAAGCCCATTTCCTTCCGTCCTTTTCGCCTATACAAAGCACACTTTCGTTTCCCTCTAACATGACACAAGCCTTGATCCGCACAACCAGCAGCCTTCTATGCGCGATGCCGCTGAAGCTCGTTGACAAGTCCTTCTAACTCTTGCATTTTGTTGTCAACAGTGCTGAAAAGTCTAGAAAACTTTTGAATTGACTCAATCAGGTGGGTGAGACCTGACCCGTTGTTGTGCTTCTGTATGACGCCCCGAGCCTGGTGGTCGAGGGAGAGATAGCCAAGAATGACAGCCAGGTAGCCAAGAGCAACGTTCACTTTCGACTGCTGCTCCGAGTCGGCCTATTCACAAGTCAGCATGTCAAAACTTTTCATTCGAAATGGTTTCCTTACATCATCAATTGCTTCGTGATTGCCCATGTACATAGCTGCAAGCCTTTCCAAACTTGTTTGGTCAATAAGCGCCCTGGATGGTTTATGATGTTCTAGAATATTTATTGTAAGGCCAAGAACGAGTAACAGTTCGTTGTAAAGCCCGGCTTGGAAGGTGTTTTTTTCAACAGCTTCCTGGACTTGGCGAATGCCCTCACAGATGCATCGACTCAAGTGCTGTAATGTCCTTGTATTACCAAAGGCTTTGGCACCGTCCTCGACGTTCGTTGTATTTATAACCAGCTTCAATGTCGTAGTGACTGCTTCGCCTTGCTCTTTGGGCCATTTCTCCAGAGTCTTCTGAAGGAATTGCGATATCTTGGATGCACTCGCCATCTTTTGGGTTCCTTCGGTGGCTTCAATGCCTGCCCCTGAGCGTGATTCCAAAATCACAATAACGAGGGCCGTATCGGTGTCTTCTTCGGCCTCAGCCTCGTCTTCTTCGAGGTCGTATGGGTCTTCAGATGCAATGATTTTCTGGAGCTCATACTCTGAATCCTGGATCACTTGTTCCAAATACCGGGTTTCTAGATAGCGATGAAGAATTGAAAGAAGCTGAAGCGCCATGGTCCGTGGTGATAGCGAGCTAGGGCGTTGCTGAAGCCAGAGAGGCTTTCGCAGAAGAAATGACTTTACTCCGCGAAGTGACGACCGACCCGCCTTGGACACATTCATTGCCCTTTGCTCAGCCAAAACGGTAATGTCGTCCCGAATTCGCAATAGCTCGCTGAGCATCTTCCCAACCCTTTCCTCAACAAGCCGCCTAAGAAGGTGAGGCGCATTATTCGATGATAAAAACAACACAAGGCTTGACGTAAAAGCAAAACCACTGATAATGTCGGTCTCTTGTCCAATACCTTTTGCAATGGTATCGCGAGCGGCGTGGTCCCTAAACTGCGCTGCGAAATCATCCCGCTGCAGTTTCTGTGCGAGTTCCAATAGCGAGTTGCGCCTCATTGATACCTGATCCCGAGCAGGAGCGCCAATTCTTGATAGCAGGTCCTCCATCTCATCGGCGAAACGGTTGTTTGCACCAGCACGGCGCAATTCGTGGATACTCTTAATTGCGGACTTAGGGCAATCGTCTTCGTCATCGTCCAGTTCGAAGTCATCCGCAGGAAGTGAAAATGGGGGGTTACTAGCATTAATTGGAGGGCTTGACAATAGGGAGTCCAATTGGGCATCGGCCGACAGACCGTAAGGGTCGTCGCCTTGCTGAGTATCCTCTCGAATGCTTCGGGCTTGGCTGTACGTATGCTTGATTTTTTTGCTTGCAGGCGTCTTCGTTTGCTCTGGCCTTGATTGAGACCATTCCATAGCAGTGCTTGCTCTTTGGGATGCAGGTGTTTGTGATCTGTGTCTGAGGGTTCGATCTCGGTCATCCTCACTTGCACTGGAGTCATCGGTTTCGGAGTCGGATTCCTCCTCTGCTTGGGAAGCAAGTCTATCGATCAACCGGGGCTTCCGGGCTTGTGGTTTGGGCGGCTCCAGCTTCTTGGTAGCATTTACGGATCCAACGGTTTTGAGTGGCCTCACAGGCATGCGAGTAACCGGAGCTGGGTTCGATGTCGTAGGAGGTCTGGGCTTCTTGTTCTGAATCTGGTCGAGGGGTTTCGGCTTCGGGATGATTCGGGTGTTGGGTTCAGATATCGGTTGCGTTGTTTTGAGGCGTGCGCTGAAGGAATTCGTTGGCGGACGTGCCACAACGATACCATCTTCGACAAAGGCTTTCGAGTGGGTTCTCTTGCGCGCATCGCCATCATTTTCTTTTTGCTTCGCCGGAACGCGCGCTCTTCCTGTATCTATTGGGCCGCGATGGACATTGGAGGGTCGTGGGAGCGTCGTTGGCTTCATCTTGGGAGGGTTTAGTTTCCGTGGCGTTGTTGATGCGTCGGAGCCATCAGAGTCGGGAAAGTCGTAGGGATTAGACTCGGTGATCGTGTTCAAACTGCCAAGCGGGCGACTCCGGGGAGCCTTGCCGTATGTAACAGCATTCTTCTTCGGGGCAGGGCCTTTGGGTCCATTTCGTGATGCCATCATGGTGGATCAAGCAAGAGCGACTGTGGTTGCGACAACGGATGAGACCGCGGTGAGAAGGCAAGACTCAATACATTCGTGCTGCGATTGATGAACTCTCGGAGTCGCCCATGCGACCTGGAAGTGGTGTGCGACTTTTCAAGGCCGGAGGGTGCGGGGAGCGAGAGCATCAAGAGGCTGAGGCAAGGAATATGCGTTTCGTGGTATGCAGTTGAGGCTTGATCAAGGCGATCCTCCACCAGACTGACTGGTCGCGCTAGGCCAACTAGCCTACCAGCCTACAGGTACATAGGTAGGCGGTACGGCACTGGTAGGCGGGTGACTGGCGTTGCGCTAACGTAGCAGCGCAGCTGGTCTGAAGGGAGCTGGGGTTAATTAGGCGGTTTATGCACAAATTTTGTGCACGCAAAGTGCAAGTAATGCAGCGTTTTGTACCTGCCGCGCTCGGCTTATCAGCTCCCACTGAACAAGCTGCACGCGGCTTGCTTTATTGCATAAGATTTGCCTCCCACTGCCTCCTCACGATAGCTGATACCGGATTGGGGAAGGCATCAACAGAGCTTGGAACTCTCCTCTTCCTTTGAAAAACCGCTGTCACAGGCTCGTCATTGGTTCAACAATCATCAGCTTCTGGTCACTTTCTTCTACTTTTTCAGTCAATTCTCACCAAGGGTTATAACAAGGCGGTAAGTAGTCTCCTCACAGAGTAAGTGAGACAGACAGGTTATCACGGCGAACCCCAGACCCAAGCCATGAAATTGGTTCGTCGAAGTGGCTAGTTTGGCCTCCCAGCTCCATCATCGGCAGATCAATGGCTCTACGGGATGGGGGATGTGAGATGTTTCAAGTGGACTAACATATCACCAATATAGTCATGTCATCCGCTCCAGCTCCCACGCAGTCCGTTGGACCTGAGTTCAGGTCGCAGGAGTCGAAGCCGACAGCTACTGTGTCAGTCAATGTCGACGTCGAGAACGTCAAGGTTCTCGCTCAGACCCCTCAATTAATTGCGCTGCTGTCGTAGGTCTCAGGTCCCATGCCAGACTCTTGAAGTATGGGAACTAAAGTGCGGGCAGCATGATCCGTAACAAGGATACTGACAGAGCCGATTTCATCTTTTACTCCAACCGCATCATCCGTCTGCTTGTTGAAGAAGGATTGAACCACCTTCCTGTCATTGAGCGGAATGTCACCACTCCTGTTGGTCACACCTACAATGGGCTCATGTTCCAAGGGAAAATCTGCGGTGTCTCCATCATGCGAGCTGGTGAGGCCATGGAGCAGGGTCTGCGAGACTGTTGCCGATCCGTGCGAATTGGCAAGATCTTGATCCAAAGAGATGAGGAGACTGCTCTGCCTAAACTTTTCTACGACAAGCTTCCAGAGGACATTGCACAACGCTGGGTCCTCCTCCTGGACCCCATGTTCGCTACCGGTCAGGCCCGCCCATGTCAATCAGCATAGTACAAGAGTAACTAACAATCATGAAAACAGGTGGCTCAGCTATCATGGCTGTAGATGTTCTCAAGTCCCGTGGTGTCCCCGAGGACCATATTCTTTTCCTGAACTTGATTGCCAGCCCTGAAGGTGTCAAGAACTTTGCTTCAAAGTTCCCCAGAGTCACAGTTGTCACAGCATTCATCGACCAGGTAAGGCATCTCCGAGTTGCTTGTCAATTACCTATTTAACACTATTTTGATGTCGGTTCTAACATTTGTTCGCAGGGCCTAGATGACAAGAAGTAGGTCTGCTTGCCAGTTACCACTGTGCTCCCACTAACTTTCTTTCTTGCAGTTACATTGTGCCCGGCCTGGGAGATTTCGGCGACCGCTTCTATACCATCTAATGCGGGGTAAGTTTGCATTGGGATAGACTAGAAAGACTCGCGCCGTCGCATGGTTGACGGTATAATATTCTGTGCTGGGTTGGGCTGGGCGGCATTAGAAAATATGTATCGTATCACAGCTTCGGCTCATATCTCGTCGTCGCCCACAATGCCCTCGCCTTCGTATCGGTCATCGTCATCGTCGCCTGCTGCGGCTTTACTCGTCAGTCTTCGCCCAGGAGGTCTGGCTGTACCCGCGTATCCTTGGGCGCTGCTATCTTCCTTGGCAACCGCATCTATCGGAGTGTTAGTTTAGGCCTTGAGGCTGTCCATATGCACTACATAGCACAAGATACTTACCTGCGGCATCGACCCATTCGCCATAGACATCAACGGCAGCAGAGAGATCTACGCAAAAGAAGGCAATGTTAGTGATTGATTCTGTGAATGCGAAAGCGAACGTACAGTTGACGGCGCATTGAAACTTCTGCCCGCACACGCGACAGTCCAGTTGGCCAACACCAGCCTTCTTGTCCAGCTTGACCGTAACTGAGCTCTCGTGATTGCAGAAGAGACAGGTGAAAACAGTAGGTAGAGGGTCGGCCTATCGAGGGCGCAAGAGTTAGTATTCACGGCGCGTAGAAAACGGCAACAGGCTCTTCAAACCCTTTTTGGACCCTGAGGGCCTCTCGACGACTTCTTGCGCTTTCCCATATCAGCGACACCCAAAGGATTTCGCGCGCTTTTCTCCGGATTGAATCTAGCTTTCGCTACGAGACAATAACCGCCGAGACAAGAATGCGTTCAAGGTTCTCGCAGTCATGACAAAGTCGAGTTGGGTTGGACGAGGGCGCGCTGCCCACATCGTTTAAGTGTTGCTATCGATAAGCATTTTGCGGGCACGTGCTTATGTCGGAGCATGGCATTATCGGTATATCCGCCGTAATGCCTCTATAGAGTTGACGTATCACAGACCAACAGACATAAGCCAAACGCTAAGCGGCATCACAACTACCTAGGGCTTTCTTTTGTGCTAATTATACCTTTGTCCCGCCAGACGAATACAGCCATGGATAAAACAGCGATAAGAGTGGGGTGCGTGCTAGGAGTTTTCTCCGCATTACCTAGCACAAAGCCATAACCCCACCGCTAGAAGGCAACCTGAATTGCAAGACTAATAACAATCCGATCGTGATCATGGGACTTTCAAAACACAATAACCCGCCAGTTTGAGCAAGCATTAACAAGAGCTCCCGGCCTATCGCATGGCGCCCAACCCTGAGCCGCCAAACCCGGAACCATCGGGATGAAAGCCCAGCGTAGACGTACCTGCCTTAGCACTCCATCTCGTGACCTGATGAGCAACACCGCAGCTAGTCCCAGTTGTACCTATGCCTGATGACGCAGGTACTCCCAACTCCTTCTCTCACAGGAGCAGATAGAGCTGGGTAGGTACTGGTTACCTCACACCTCATCACACATACATACATCCCTACCTCGATAAGGTTGGACTTGACTGCAGCAATGGCGGTAAGTCCCAAGCTGGGTAACCTAACCAGCGGTGGTGCCTACCCCAACCATTCCACTAGCACAGTGTCTGTCTCAGACCTGATGGGCAAACTGGATTTAACGTCGGCTCCTCCTCGCCCAACGTGTGCTTCCTTTCTCTACATCCCACCTACTTAAATCCTACGTTCCTCGGGATTTCTCAGTCTGCGTGTGAATATACGTCCACTTGGTATACACAAGTGGTGTCCAGTCCTTCGATTTTCAACATGGATCAGAATTCACAGCAAAATGATCTCCTTGTTGCCACCATCCTGAAGCTCCAGGAGACCCAGTCGCAGCTTGTCGCTACGGTTGAGGCTCTATCTAATCGCGTGAACGTGGCATTCCCTGACACTGCCTCGCCCCCATTCCCAGCAACTCTCGTAGCCAGATCAGTGAAGAGTGAGGACGGAGACGCCCAAAGCGCTATCCCGATATCTTCCATTGAATCTGTTTCTCGGGACGTGGAAGATGATGGTGGCAAGACTCAGCGATCATCGGAGGCTGCGTCTCCCGCCCAGAAATCCGCTTTCACGTCTCGTATTGTCCTCACGTAGGTGACAGACAGCATCTAATATCTTGTTCGTGCACTGATGGTGTGAAGAACATATCCCAAGCAGATTGGTATCAGCCCTCTTCCCATGGACTGGGGCAATCCCGATCCTTTGAAGAGAGGCCCCGTCGTTGTTTCAAGACTGGCAAATACTATTCGTAAACGAAATGGTCCGTCTACCCTCTTTTCCTTCGTCCCATGTTGAGCAAGATTACTGATTCGTTCATTGTCTATTAGCAATCGGAGCCCAGTTGGTTTCCCTTTGAAGAACAAGAACACAGGCACCTAAATTCTAACTCGAGTGTTTTAGCGGAGGTTCATATTCCACTTACTATGCCTTGGCAGTGGCCAGTAAAGAATTGAACATCGACCACAGGTTTGTGCCGGGCTTGTATGAAATGGGAGTTTCAGGCAATTGACGCTCGACAGGCCGGATTTCACCAACACGGAGCCCGCCGTCAACGTTGGACCGTTCCCTCAGTGGGGTGACCGAGACAAGATCGTGGCCATGGATCCCTATGGACATATGGCGCCATGGTTGTTCAAAGACATCATTGGAAAGGATGACGGTATGGGCGAGCTTCCATTTGTACAAGGCAGACAAGACGGTTACTGACTGTGACTTAGTTGACATCCGGCCAACCATTGCCATCACCAAAGCCCACATGAAAGTTAGTATTTTCTTGCCAAGAATAAAAGGCTCGTCCTCTAACATACTGCCAAGCTACCAGAGCTCGAGGAGAGTGTGAGGAAAGGCCGACTGTGAGTCTAGGGTGCCTCATTAGTGGAGAGCAAATCTAATCAAGTATCAGGGTCCCGGATGGGAAGATATGTTTGAACGATCTCGGCGAACTTGCAGTTACCAAATTCGCCGTTGAGCCTGTGTGTTTAAACAATCCTCTCCACATGATTAAGAAGTCCCACCAGGTCTAACATGTGCAGGTTTGGTATCTTCCCGGTGTTGCTGAGAGATTCGGCATTGGTAGGTGAAACCAAATGTTCGTTTCCGAGTGCTCGCTGACGATTCCAAGATGAGGGGACTCTCCGCCGCTCACTCTTCGAGCATACTGGTGGCAGCTATCCCGAGGTAGGGATCTTCAAAACACAACTCATGGCACCCGCTAATTGGCCACAGCTCATTACACGAGGCGACTTGAAGCTCTTTCTCCCTCCAATCGGTATGTATTCATGGGAGTGTTGCTAAAATACTGGACAGAGTCTGACTCAACCAGGTGGTCTCACTGTTTACTGCTTCGGCGATCCAGCAAAGATGTCAGACGCAAACGTGCGGCTGTCTCTCAGAGTTCATGACGAGGTCAGAGTCATCCATGATCTTCGTTCGGGCCACCTCACTAAATTATAATGGTAGTGCAACGGAAGTGACGTCTTTGGTTCCGACATTTGTACTTGTCGCCCATATCTCATTTTCGGCATCGAGGAGGCCGTCAAGGAGGCGCAGAATGGAGGTAGCGGTGTCGTCATTTACTTCAGAAAGGAAGGCAGGGCGCTGGGAGAGGTGACCAAGGTACGTTTGAACCAATTGACTTAACCGTAATATGACCGCATAACTAATCAGATTGGCAGTACCGTAAGTGACACATCAAATCCAGATTGAGGCCCAATGATGCGTCTCGGATACCGCCTGCTCGAATGCTAACTCTTGTCTCTTTTCTCTTCATTAGTCGTGTACAATGCGCGCAAGCGAGGAGCCGATCGAGCATCGGATTACTTCAAGCGGACGGAGAACATTGCTGGAGTCAAGGACATGCGATTCCAAGCGCTGATGCCAGATATTCTTCACTGGCTAGGCATAAGCAAGATCGATCGCATGCTCAGCATGAGCAAGTGAGTCAAAGCAAAGCGTCAGGTGCCAAGATTGACTATGCTAACGATCCATAGCATGAAACATGATGCCATCGTAGGCCAAGGGTAAGTTGGTGATCGGAAAATACTTGAGACAATAATTGAGTATCACTTGATGGAATCCAGAGCTAAAACACACTCCACAGAATTCCCATTCACGAGAGGGTGGAGTTGCCGGACGAGCTTATACCCGCAGATTCGCGTGTGGAAATCGACGCCAAGATTACAGCAGGTAAGATGGTCCCATGGTCAAGTGCCGCAATGTTGTCAGATCAAGAAGAAGCTTACGATGCGAAGGTTATTTCACCGCCGGAAAACGCCTCACGACAGACGAGTTGGAGGCAGTCCAAGGCAGGATTTGGGAAGAGTAAGTACCAATTCATAACCCAGTTCTTAGCTTTTTGTATGACGAATGCTCATCATTATTACGCAGCATCGATCACTGAGCAGGGGCAGCCAACTTGTCATTCGGCATGCGCTCCGGCAAGGAAACAAAGTCCCAGATCATGATCAACACGTCATGGACTTTTCAGGGGCTGTAGGCATACACATTTGGAAGCCGGGAAGATAGACTGCATCAGCTACTTTCGATTGGTGGTAGAACGTTTGTGCTAGTGTATAGGGTAGGATTCTTGGCAGCGGAGGTAGATGCAAGGAGGCCCCTTAGGATGATAAATGAGAGACAATGACTGTTGGTTCCCCATGATGGCCCCTTAAATCCGATGCTGGAATGACATGATGGAGGCTGGAAGCACTAACGAGGCTGACTTGAATGAAGCAATTAACTTGGAAATTATATCAGCCAACTGCAAGGATGACGATGGTGCTATGTACAGCGATTCACCTTTGCGTTGAAATGAGGTCACCTGGTCTAGCAGAGGCGGCGTGGGTAAGATGAGCTCCTCAAAAGGAGATCACTGATCAGGCTCTCACCGCACGGCACCGGGACATCGGATAGCTCCCTAGTCTGCACTGGCGAACCACTAACCACCACGTGCAAAACCGGACCTGGTACTAGCAACGCAGGCTCAAGAGTTATTCCTACCTACGTGGTCATGGGGAGAGCGTGATCTGGCTGGCCGCATGCATACGTTAGAACAAGACCTTGGGTACTGGGGTGATTCGTCTCACCACTGCTGCTAGTTTGGGTAGCCCAACAGCTCAGATGCTTGGACAGCCTGTCAATCAGTGCCTGGGAGAGGGCCAATCCGACGTTGTAGCGGCAACCATTACCGCCCCATCTGTCCCGACCACCACCAGAGGCTGGGAGAAGGTCGGAGGAGCCTGGCGTTGGGGCGGTCCCTAGGCGGTAGGCAATAAATCCAAAAGGGCAACCTGCCTGCCTGGCCCAATGGACCAGCGGTCTGCCCCATGAACACGAAGCCGGGCGGCACGACCCAGACCGTGGGTTTCCCTTTTCGACCGTGCAGCGACCTTTACCGGTCCGAAGATGGGGGTGCAAGGGAATTTCCAGGGAGCAGAAAAGTCAACCAGGCACCACCTCACATGCTGTGAAAAGCGAGTTGGGTATCAATGGCGAGGCCTGGCGGTGCGTGTGAATGGCCATTGTGGGAGAGGCCCCGCACGCTGCCTGCGAGCGTGCATTAAAGCGAGGCGAGCCAGCAATTAGCCAGTGCGCCCATGTCAGCGGCTTCCACCCGGTTCCCATCTTCCAGGCCACACCCCTCCCAGCCCCAGCCCGAGGCGCGGCCACACACCACGAGACACATGCGGTGACACGGCCATCTCCAACAATGTCTCGCCAGGTGGCGAGCGGGCTCTCTGTGCTCCATCCAGCCTGCTTTCGTTCAGGGGGAGGGGTGTGCGGGCACTGCGGAGGTGGCCGGCTCCCCGGGATGGAGGGTCATTGACTTTAGGTCGACGGACCTAGATATTCCAAGCTCCTCGCACATCTTGCTCGAGCTTGCTTGTTCACGTCTGTATCTAACATTGTTTTTGTTTTCAACATAGCGAATCCATTCCCAGCCGTGCAATTCACGTCTCTTGATCCCCAAAAGCAACCTACCTGACTGCCATTACCCGGCTTGGATGCCCATCAACTACCCGCCGCCAAAATGTACACCAGCAGATCAACCCGGAGGGATTCCCACCCGCATTCATCCAATCGCCAGCGCCCTAGACTGCTACGATCGACAGCTACAGAGCCATCCATTACTGCATCCAACAGTTTCCAAGCTTCACTAGTCAGCCCCAGCTCTCCACAGCGAGCATCAGATCTGCTCAGCAAAGTTGCCATCTATCCTTCATCAACACCTTGCGGGATGGGTTCAGAATCATTAGTCCATCACTCACAGCCCGAGACCATCATTGATCGGGACAATCGTGGTGAGACTGATAGTGCTGAGATCTCTCGACTGAGCAGCTCAATATCTCTGTCCGGTATGTGAACATCGATTACATCTACAGACCAAGCGAGCAATTGCTGACATTCCACGTCTCCAACAGACTGCTACTTTAGCTTTCCCAGCTTTGACAATTGGGAGAGCCCAAAGGCAGAGGGCGAGAAGGAATCATATTCCTGAGTAGCCAGCCCTGAGAAGCGGGCGCTATGCTATGAAGCATAAAAAAAACAAGACAAAAGACCATGTTCCAAATTCCAACCCGGACTCTGAAAGAGAGAGTTTGGGTAGAGGAGAGGCTTGAGGACGTTAGCGGCGAGACACTCACAAAGGATACCTGCCTGGTATGGCGAGAGTAAGGTCAATTCATGAGCTACGAACACGAGCGTGCCACAAAACGCAACTTCACTTTTGGGAGGAACGAACATCCTCCACACGGGTGACAAAACAAGGATTCCAAAAATTCAGATTTCCAGAGCCCTCCTCCCCACATCAGAAATCCCAGAAATGGGATGAGGTGGAGGTGTGAACCCATGAGATGAAATGGGGCTGTGGCGGAAGACGATGGAGAATCCGAATGTAAGAGAAGGAAGATCATCACGGCAATGTGAACTTCGCATTGACAGTGATGACAACTGGATACGGGAGGCGACGGCCCAGGCCTGGGACCGGAAGGTTCAAGCTTGGTGATCACTCCCGAACCGAAAATCTGTACATAACAAACAATATCTATTTTCTCAAGATGGGTGGTAACACTGCTTGATGGATGGTCGGACATCTCCATGTTCTGAAGATCGTCTGCCTAGTAAAACCTAGACAAATGTGACATCGATGTGGCTAAACATTGCCTTCGAGACTTTCTTGTGTGGTCGTATTGTGACAATTAGCATTTCTAGATGCGTGGCGCTTGACCTGTCAAGGACGTGACACTGCATGGTGCGAGTGGGATGGTGTGCTACTACTGCCAGTCGTACCTCTTCTGGCTCGTCGCGCAAAAGAATTGGGTGACTAACAGATTCTTGTGGTGGGCTTCCTTTCCTGGGAACAAAAGCGGAGGTGCGGTCTAGGTCACGTGCAGAGATATTTTTCTGACCACAAATTGGGTTTTTTTCGGTGGGTACGGAAGAATCAATGGCCCGACTTTTTTCCCATGGATTTTGGCTCGCTTAGACCTAAGGCGAAGCACACAAGAATTGAAATTATTTCGCCCCTCCACCAATCCCTCCACAGCATCTTCAGATTCCAACTGTGCAACAGACACATAGCCAGCAAACATGGCGGTTGGAAAGAACAAGAGACTCTCTAAGGGCAAGAAGGGCCTCAAGAAGAAGACCGTGGACCCCTTCACCCGCAAGGACTGGTACTCGATCAAGGTACGCGCGAATCCGTCAAATTGCCAAAACGCACACGAGCGATCTTGAATGCTAACGCAATTGCATCACAGGCCCCCCAGCCCTTCAACATCCGAGAGTGAGTCAAACCTCGACCTGACGGCAAACAATTTGGGATTTCGGCAACATTGGTTGCTCGCTGCGGGAGGATTTGAAGTTTAGCAGAGAATTGTGGCTGACATTTTGGGCGGCAGTGTTGGCAAGACCCTGGTCAACCGTACCACCGGTCTCAAGAACGCAAACGACGCCCTGAAGGGCCGTGTCGTTGAGGTCTCCCTCGCCGACCTCCAGAAGGATGAGGAGCACGCTTTCCGCAAGGTTCGCCTCAGAATCGATGAGGTCCAGGGCAAGAACTGCCTGACCAACTTCCACGGTCTGGACTTCACCTCCGACAAGCTGCGATCCCTCGTCCGCAAGTGGCAGACTCTCATTGAGGCCAACGTCACCGTCAAGACCACCGACGACTACCTCATCCGCCTCTTCGCCATCGGCTTCACCAAGCGCCGCCAGAACCAGGTCAAGAAGACCACCTACGCCGCTTCCTCTCAGATCCGTGCCATCCGTGGCAAGATGATCGACATCATCCAGCGCGAGGCCTCCACCTGCACCCTTACCCAGCTCACCTCCAAGCTGATTCCTGAGGTTATCGGCCGCGAGATCGAGAAGGCCACCCAGGGCATCTACCCCCTGCAGCACGTAAGTTTTTCGCACCCAATTGCTTTCTGCCAACGGATGTCATGAACAGCCAGACTAACGCCTCTTCTTTTCCCAGGTCCACATCCGCAAGGTTAAGCTGATGAAGTCCCCCAAGTTCGACCTCGGTGCTCTGATGGCACTCCACGGCGAGTCGGCGACGGACGACGCGGGCCAGAAGGTTGAGCGGGAGTTCAAGGATGGTCCTGCCCTTGCTAGCGTTTAAAGTGTGTTTTACCGCGTTTAGAGGGTAGGAGTCAGCAGTGGAAGCATAGGGATTTCGTGATAGACGGAATTCACATTATCCCTGGCATTTTTTCGGTCATCACAAATGGCGTATGGGGATTAGGCATCATTCCCATGTGAAATGGTTAAAAAAGGCTCTGTTAACGTCGTCTAATCCGAAAACTGTGAAGATGTATGATGAAAACCCGTCTTTGAGGTTTTCGGTTCGCTCGTCTATGTAAACCCATCCGTTTGCCTTCTATTGCCCAATTCCTTCTTTCCCCCATAGTAATATTTACGACGGGAGGGTTAGTTCCACTCCACACCAGTTGTTTTACATGACTCTAATCCTCAGTAGCCCCCATCTTTTTTTTTTTTATTCCTGTGGCGAGAGAAACTCGACGATGGCTAGAAAGTGTGAATGTCAGCCCGGAATTGCCCCATTATTTTCTTAGGGTTCACCCGTTCGTTACCTTGTCTGAACGCCTCGGGTTGCTCAGAGATCAGCCAATGGCCCGCGTCGATGTCGACCAACCGAAATCGCGGGAAGAATTGGCCTATCAGAGGCAGGACATCGTCGGGGACGTACTTGCTCTTGGTTCCACGGACGAAGAGCGCGGGCTTCCCGAAGCGGATCTGGTTCGGGTCCTTGTAGGGGAAGTCGCCCAGGTTGTCGAGGGAGCGGCCGAGCACGTCCAGCGGGACGCGGAACTTGGTGACGTCCTCGCCTGGGGGGCGGTAGAGGTTGCCCAGAAGGAACTGGCGGATGGTGATGGACTAGAATATTCAATGCTGCTTTAGCGATTTGAAGTGGGAGGGGAGTTGAAATGGGGAGAGGAGAAATGGTTGCCATTGATGACAAATTTCGTCGGTGTTGAGTAACTCACCTCTTCGTACTGCTTGAGAATCTCATCGGCCTCGGCTTGCCGTTTGCAGTTGGAGGCATCGATCTGCTTCATGCCCCGGACGTAGTCGGCAAAGCCCTTTCCGAGACTCTTGTCGGACGGGGCGTTGTCGACGGATGCGATGTTGGCGACGAGGTCGGGAGAACCCAATGCGAGCGTCATGGCTGTCTTTGCACCCCTTTGAGCCGGTGTTAGTTGCTTACATGAAGCAAGAGTCTTTCTTGTACTGTTGAGAAAGCCTGTTCGGCAGGAAGGTCAATCAAAACGTACATAGAATGGCCAATGATGGAAGGCTCTTTGAGGCCATTCTCCCGGATGAAATGTGCCACGTCCTCGGCCATTGCGGTATAGTCATGGCGTTTATCATGTGGTGACTCGCCATGATTTCTCAAGTCCTATGAAAGCCGATGTTAGAATAACCTCCGACATGAACGGCCCTCTAGCTTCGAGAGGTATAAGCTCACCAAAGCATAGACATATCTGCCCAAGTCTCTCGCCAGGGCTCTGATAAAAATTTTTTATATTAGCTCAATTGAAAAACCATGATGAGAGATTGGACAGCAAACACACTTGCTGATGGCCCTGTTATTCTTCTTGGAGCCAAACAAACCGTGGAGGAACAGGATGGGCTCGTTCTGCTTGTCCGTCCTGGGCTTGGCCGGCTCGTGCAAGTCGTAGGCCAGGGGGCTGACGACTTGCACTGAGGCATACGACCGTCTTGCGGCGGCTATCGCGGGGCCGGCGACGCGGGGCCGGATGAGGCTGTGGAAACTCATTGGCGATGCGTTCCTGAGTTCTCTCTGCCTGCGGTTTTTTAGAGTGTATTGGAATATGTCATCGATCTGGGAGCAGGGATTTGAGGCGGGCTTTCCACCTTGGGACGAGCTGGGGGCTTTGAGTCGCTGCCGGCGAATAAATTGTCGGCTTTCGGGTTATTTCAGATTCGGCCTCCTGGCTCAGTTGCCGCCTACCCTATACGGGTGTTGACAACAGCCTGTCTGCTTGCATTCTTGTAGCCAGATTACTATCGAATTATTTATTATATTATTAGAAGAGAATAAAGAGGTTGTTTTTTTTAGTAGCTGCTACCTTGAAAACAAATTAACACCTGTAACCTTTTCAGATCGAAGAGGTAAACAAAGTTGAGTTTGGTATTGTGTGCTTGTGTTGCATGTGTCTACCTTGCTTTTTTACCCTCTTTCCCCAACCGTTAGTCTTCGATATGGTAGTTTGGGTCAAAGATCTATTTAAAGCTGATAGTCTCATGAATTTGCATTATTCTGCAGTATATCGTTTCTACTGCATTTCTGTCTTTTAAGAGGTTGGCTGTTGGAGGTATTGTCTCCTACCAGCGCAGCATTAAGACTTATTTTTAATTTTCACCAGTATTGCCTTGCATTTGCCCTAAACCTTCATCACTTGGCCTCAGGTTAATTGATTGACATTCGTAGGCGCACAATCTCGAATCACATTTGCCGTAGACTAGTATTTGTCTTTTCACTCATTCTATATTCTATGTACAGGATATTGATATTATAAGATAAGGGGAACCCCCCCCCTCAATGGGAACTGCCTGCTTAGTTGCTCGAGTCATCGACTGAACTCGAGTCGTAGAACCTCTCAAAGGTGCGCTTCTCCAGGTCCGCCTCGCCCGTGCCGGCGTCCTTGCTGTGCATGAGGTTGTTCCTGCGGAGGTAGATCCTCTTGGCGAACTTCCACGTCTCCGCGCCGGCGAGGAAGAAGAAGGAGATGGCGAAGATGACGCCCCATTCCTTGCCGATGGGGCTGTGGAGGAAGACGACCCGGTTGATGACGGGGATGTAGATGGTGGGCACGGTGCTGAAGAAGCCGACGAGGACGGACCAGAAGAGGAAAGGGTTGCGCCAGAGGCGGAGGGCCCAGCCCCTGGGGTTGGAGACGATGCCGTCGAAGAAGGAGCGGCGGAAGTCGACGAGCTCCCAGGCGAAGATGGAGAAGGCCCACATCATGACGGTGTAGCACGTCGTGCGGGAGCGGAACACGCCGTGGCACTGCTCCGAGTACTCCACGTTGCAGTTGTGGCCCAGGTCCCCGTCGTAGAAGCCGAAGAGAACGGTCGAGAAGGAGCTGAGAAGGGTGACGGCCATGATGATGCCGTATGCGACGATGTCTGCGATGAACTCGGGGGTGAACACGCCGTACTTGAGCTGTGGTGTGAAACATGAGTTAGCAAGAGTCAATAGTCACAAGACTTGTAGGGTGATTGCTGCTTACGCTTTGGGGAGGGCGTCGAAGGATATCCGGGGACGCCGACTCGAAACCGAGACCTGTCTCAGTGAACGCACCGGCGACGAGAAGCATGAAGAGGATCTCGACGGGGGTGACTTGGAACACGGACGTGCCGCTGTCGTCCTTGTACATTAGGCCAATGAGAAGGGTGCATACGAAACCGACGTTGGCAGCGAGGACGTGAAGCATGAACTTTTGCACATTGTCGAAGATGCGGCGGCCCTCTTCGACGGCGTTGAGGATACTGGCGAAATTGTCGTCACTGAGGATGATGTCGGATGCAGACTTGGCCACATCGCTTCCTCCAAGGCCCATGGCGATACCGATATCTGCTCGTTTCAGACTGGGGCTGTCGTTGACTCCATCGCCAGTCATGGCGACGTAGCAGCCTCGTCTGTGAAGGGCGTCAATCATGCGGACCTTGGTGGATGGGGCGCAGCGAGCGACAACCAGGGGTAGTTCAGGTAGCCGGTCAACTTCCTCATCGGTCAGAGCGTCGAATTGGTGGGCGGTCATGACAAGGTTTTCCGCAATGTCGGCGCGGAGGAGGTCAGGGCGTGAAGGAAGGATACCGACTTCGATGGCAATGCTGCGCGCAGTCTCCGGATGGTCACCAGTGAGCATGTGAACCTTGATATCGGCTTGGTGGCACTTGAATACACTGGGACGGGACTCGGGGCGGGGGGGATCGTAGATACCGACGAGGCCTCGGAAAGTAAGGCCATGCTCGTAGTCGTCTCGGTGGAGTTTCCCCTGTCGAGCGTCCTCGTCCGAAACGGCTTGCGAGACTGAGCCGTTGGCGAGGGCGAGGACGCGCAGACCTCGGCGAGCCAGTGCCTCCATGTTTCTCAAGATTGTCGACTTGAAGTCTTCTGTTAATGGAGAAAGGTCTCCATCGGCCTGGGCAAAGGTAGAACAAGACTCGAGAACACGCTCAACAGCACCCTTGGTGAAGATTTGAAGGCTTTGCTCACTCTTGCTTCGGCACAGCATGGACATCTTCTTGACCGAAGAGTCGAAGGGGAACTCGGCCACATGTGCCATATCGGAATCGTCGTTCAGGCTAGAGCGCCCGAATCTTGCAGCGAATACTTGGATGGCAATCTCGGTCGGATCACCATTGACTTCCCAGCGGTCCTCATCAGCAGCCTTCTTGACAACAGCGAGATTAGCGATCGAGGCGATATCCAGGTAGTGCTTGACGGCTGGGTGGCTCTCCTCACGGGGCTGGACAGGTACTCCGTCAGCCTTGTGTTGGGCGTGGCTGGGCTGGTGAGGGGTGAGTGTAACGTCTCCAACTTCGGGATTGTAAGGGTCATTGCTGGTATCGACGGAATATGTTCCATGGAAAGGAATCCAAGCCATTCTGGTGACCATCTTGCCCTGCGTCAGTGTTCCAGTCTTGTCAGAGCAAATGTCTGAAGTGGCTCGTGTTAGCTGACATTGTTACATCAGGTTTGCACCATGGGACGTGTAAGACTTACTGGTAACACCGCCGAGAGCTTCGAGAGAGCGCATGTTGCGAACGACAACGTTTCTGCGCACCATGACCTTGGTTCCTGCGGCCATGGTGACCGTGAGAACAAGAATCAGGGTGACGGGAAGAGTACCGAGAGCCGTGGCTACTGCGTAGATGATAACATCACGCTGGCTAGAGAACTGCATTGGAGATTTTGTTAGAGTGAATTGCACTTACGGAGGCATTGAGCCAAAGAAGTTGTATGCTTACCTTATTTGCTGCAAGGACAATAATGGCGCAGACAATTGCAATTCCAAAAACATAAAGAAACAGACGGGCGAGCTTCTGCTGCAGAGGAGTTCCGACAGTGACGCCGAGGAACTCACCCAACCAGTCCCAGAATGCACCCAGACCGAACATGATGTACGCGCCGAACGAAGCCTTTCCATTCTCATCACGCTTGAGCTTGCGCTTCTCGCCGCCCTCTTCTCTCAAAGCAGCTGCAATGGCACCAATCTCCGTGTTCATACCGGTGGCAACAACGACAGCTCGGCCTCGACCCTTGGTAATAATGCTCGAGGAAAAGACGATGTTGATCCGATCACCAGGACCTGTGTCCTCATCCAGAATGGCCTCGGGATCCTTGCGCACAGGCAGACTCTCTCCGGTCAAAAGAGCCTCGTCGGCCTCGAGGTTTACTGCTTCGAAAACACGGCCATCGGCGGGGACACTATCGCCAACCTTGAGCTCAATAATGTCACCAGGGACGAGCTGCGAGGCATCGACAGTCTGGGAGCTGGCATCACGGAAGACACGTGCGGAGGGAGTGCTCAAGGATTTCAGCGAGGCAATGGTCCTGGCGGCTTGAAGATCTTGAAAGAAACCAATGACGATGTTGATGAGGATAAGAGCAGCCAGGACACCACCCTCGATCCAGGCGTGGATGGCGAAACTGGCAGCTAGTGCCAAGAGAAGAACCTGTAGAGAAAGTCGAGTTAGAGAGAGACTGCTGAGTGGAAATTGGGCCAGTTTCCTTACCAGCGTCATAGCATTGACGACTTGGGCAATCAGGATCTGGAGCGGCTGTACGCCCTTCTCCTCGCCAAAGTTATTGGCTCCATACTTTGCCAAACGAGTGGCAGCATCATCGGCTCCCAACCCGGTGGTAAAGTCGGCTTGAAGCTCGTCCCTGGCTTGGTCATAAGTGAGGGTATGGGCAGGTCGGGAGAGAATGTTGTTGTTGGGCGTCGACAGAGTCTCAACTTCGACGCCGGAAGATTGCTTTTCAGCCATGGCTACCTGCTCGCCAGAGTGAATGGGACTAATGGAAAGCAAAATATCAGAGGGGCACCGACGCCGAGAGTAAAACGCTGAGGATGGGCGAGAAAACAACCTCAAGCTGAGTGGACGATCACGAGTATTTATCTCCCGATGAGGCGGCTGTGGAGGATGGGGAACTCTCCATCTTAACCGCCGCCGCCATTGCCTCTGGAGATTTCATGAGTAATTACATGGTTTGCCATGCAATGCCCTGTCTGAGTATGGCGATCTGAATCCATGTAGACCCATTCTCCGATGCCCTCTACGCCCGGAGTTCGGTTACGGAGATCTTTGTCGCTGTCGAATGCCTAAATGGGCAATGGTGCGGCTCCGATTTTTCTGGAATTCAATTAGCTCACCGGTAGGGTTCTCTCCCCGTCGAAAGAAAGACTGGCACTGGACGGAAGAAGGTGTGAGGAATCAACCTTGTTTGATGGCGATGGCGAGATTGAGTTTCCTCTGCGCTAGGCCAAGACAGACAGTTCAACGAGATGCCGTGAAGGCAAATATATCCACTAAGCCGAACAGGGCATTTCAACGAGAGCGCCCAGAGTGCTTATTGCGACCAGGGAAGAGTTTGCTGAGCCTTCTCCCCACTGAAGGATCCATTGTTCCTCTTCTCGCACTTGAAATCCCACAACTCTCTTTCCAACCATCTGTTTCCATACCTTATGCTCGGAACCATACGTAATGGGAATTGAAATGTTGCATTCGGGCTTTGCGTGTTTCCGCTTCTCGAGCCCCGTATCTGACTCATTTGACGATGTCTACTTCGTGAACATTAGTACAAACGGTGGGTCGCTGTCATATGCTAGAAGTAGTAAGGGCAGTCGCGCAGCTGGATCGGAGAATCGTGGATCGAGCTCTCTTTGGAGGGCAAGAGAGTTAACCTGTAAACTAGTTAGGACCAAGATCTCGGGCCGTACGAGGCTGCTTTGGTCTGATACTGGTCATGCATGATATCATCGGGGCGCGGGATGCCTTGCCGAACCATGCACTCTCAATGTCCTCACTTGTCTTTGGTTTCCAGACCATCTTGTATACTGAAACAGGTAGCCGAGATAACGGTGCGTATGAGCTTAGCCCATTTAATTCGTGATACGACACGCTTCTTCAGCCTGGTTCTAAAGTTGCTTGATGGATGAACAAGTCATCGTCAAGTGGCCTGGCCTTTCGCTCAGCTTTGTCGTGACTTTCTCCTTCCTGTCACCCATAAGTAGTCCAAGGCCAGAAATGCTTCCAGTGCTAGTTTGGCCAAGGCATGTCCCTTTCCATTAACGATCTCGAAAGCCAACCCCTGGCTTGTCTCCATGCACGGTGACCCTTCTGTGCTGCTTTTTACCCTCATGCCCGAGCACCCTAACTTTTGGGTTTGTGTTATACCCGCCATGTTCGTATCGACCATCGGTGTCGATATATTTTTAGTAGTCAGTGGTGTGCTCATTATGACGAACACGTCTTCTCATAATCAAGGGTTCGTGAGAGCGGTGGCGAATAACCTCCTTTCCTAGGAACAAAATTTCCTTGGGCTACGGGGGGGGGGCGTCTGTTGGCCAAACAAAACACTTTAAACCTAGTTTGAAGAACAAAATTGTGTTCTGGTTCGCCTTCGGGGATGCTAGGGCTGCCATGAGCCTGTGACTTGTGTCGTGGGTTGACGAGTCCAAGAGCGAGCTGACAGCCGAGGAAAAGGAGCGTCCAGAGCCTTGAGAAGCCTGATTCCCTGTGGCTCTGTATTACGTGGATGGGATTGCTGGGAAGGTGTGAGAATGGAAGAAGGGAAGAATGGGCCTTGAACTTGCCTCGCATGAGGCCGATACATCTTGAGACCAAGGAGGACATGGGGCGGTCAATGATTCAGTATTACGTATGGTGTTCTGCAAGCTCCTCCTATATGAGCATGTAATTCTGATAAAATACAGGCGAGTATGCATGCCAGCTTAGATTGACATCTCCCGTCTTTTGCCGTTGTGCCCACAGTCCACGGACAGACGAGCCGAACCTCTCCCACTGCGCCATCCTCGTGTTGACACCAAAGAAATCAATACACCTCAGCATCCGCTGCTGCTGCTGGGAGTCTTGCGCCTCAAACGCGGTGATGGCAAGCGGCCAGAGCAGCGGTAAGCAGATCTGCGGGGTGACGGTTTCCAATGCCTCGATGTGCTCCAGAGCCTGCTTCACGAGCCCCTGTACTTCTTCCACGGGGACGGCCTTCATCGTACGGCGAAGGTAGATGAGCGCAGCGTAATAGTATGTGTAGCCGTGGTGATACATGAGTTGCCCGTTCTCATGGCTCATCGACGACGGGGGCTTGCGAGGTGTCATGAGGAGAAGTTCTAGCTCCAGGCGATCAAGATCAAAGGTCAAGACATCGCTCGTTTGCGTCGACGCTGGACTTTCTGCCGTTTGCTGCGCCTTCTGCTGGATGATATTCATGGCGTGAATCACTTGCAGAATGGGTTGCGATATACCGTAAATAGATTCGAGCATATAGGGCTGCGGCTGGCTTTTCAAGTCGTACCGAAGATTCCACCCGTAGCCGCTCCGGTCTCCGGGAAGGATTTGGGACTGGATCAAGATGGCCATCGAGATGAACATTTGATAGATGATGGAGGCTGACTCTGTCTGGTGCCAGAACTCGAGGCCAGTATGGTTGACCCATTCCACGGCACCTCGGATGTGCAGACGCCATGAAGGATTGTGAACGGTAATAGTCTCGGTGTAGAGGCACATGATCAGGGAGGCGAGGATCGAGATGTGCTGATTCTTGTCGTCAGAGCGTATATTCTGACTGAGGTGGGCGATCCCCAGATTATGATGCTCCAGACCGAGATTGCCGTATATCCTTCTCGACTCGGGGTTGGTCTCCGTCCTGGACAAGTGAAAACCGCAGGCGGAGCATATCATGTGGAAAAGAGCCACGGACCCCGTGGAATTGTTGGCATCTTCACGGGCACCCTCCAGGGCCAAGGGCATGAAGATGGTCCGGAGAGGATTGTGGATTCCAGGAACGGGAGCCAAAAGGTCACACAGGAGAAGTGTCCAGTGCTCAAGAAGCTTACATTGGCGTGCCGGGTCGGGGAGAGTATCCAGATGCCGCAGACCTGGCCGGTCTACCTGCGCCAAGTCCGGGGAAGCGCTCCGGTGACAACTGGGGAGCCAAGAGATGTCATTATACGGAAGCTCGGTACTGTGAATCGTAGCTGATTGCTCTACTCTTGCGAGGACGCCGTCTTGGATAGACTGTGGCTGAGCATTCCACGGAGATGGAGCTGAAGACCCCCCGGTGTTGTCCCATTGGCTTGGCACCTCACCCGGAGAAGTCAGACTGGCTGGTTCAGGGTTTTGCTGGTCTCTTATGGATGTGGCTTGCCCTATTGGTGTTGCCACAATGGCCTGGTCATCAAGAGTATGGCGGCCAGCGACTTGCGGCAGGGGAGCATCGTTTCCCCAGTTTTGCGTGTCAGCGTCGCTGCTGTGATTGTGAGCCTGAGGAACAGGATTTGGCGCATCGAGAGTCTGGGCGGAGGGAGTGGAGTTTGAGTTGGAGGGAGAGGCACTGTTCGTAGAAGGCTGGGCGGTATTGGGGCCAACATCATTCGTCTGCCTGTTGGCATGTCCTCTCAAGGGCGACTTTCCCGGCCGGAAGTTGGATGGATCCTGCAGGAAGGTCCACGACAGTCGGATGCCGTAGCCTTCACACCTTACACTGGCCCGCTCGCATCTCATGCAGGCCGGCTTGGCCTCGTCACACTTGACATGCTTCGCTCGGCATGTCCAGCACCCAGAGAACGTCTTTCTCCGGCGTTTGCGGGGATGAGCTGGGTCGCCTGAACCAGCATCCGAAGCGGAGGGTTTGTCCATATCACAGACGGCTCAAGCAAGAGCAGCAGGGTCTCATGCTATGAGTGGTATCAATTCACTAGGAAGGAAGACCATGTGGATGGATGCTAGGCATTGGCCAATTTTGGCTACTTGTAAGCTTTGGACAAGCCATTGATGATGTTTCTGTTACGCATAGCCTGTTGTAAATGGCGGTAGAATTGCTGATTCAGGTAAAAAGTCCCTTAGCAACGCCGCTTTAAGAGCCTCCGCCTTGATACAAATATGCTTTCATAAAAGTGTTGCCTATATATCTATGGAGATTGGTTTCAAGTAGGTAGGCAGAGGATTCTGGCTTCTAAAGAGGGAATCGAGAAGAACACTCATCGGAGGAGTATTCTCGTAATGTCATTCCAGCGAAATGGCAGCGCAAAGAAATGGTCCAGCCAAGCGTTGTATTATCGACAAGACAAACATTGGGGAGATCAGATCTTCCGATAAAAGCCATAATGCGGCGAATAAGCTCGCTATAGCCTATGAACGTTAAAAAAAATGCAGAGAGGACTGTTCCTTGTCGTACATAGACTCTATTACTCATACTTGAGCCACCTCAGTGGCATCAGCCTTTTGGCAATATTGTGATGGCGCCTGTGTAAGAGCAGCGAGAGCGCTAATACAATAGAGGACTCTCCACAGATCACTTGCAGAGTCTAGTCTGTTTTTGGGAAGCCGTGGCGACGACAATGAGCTAATCCAGATATGGGAATTCAAGGCGAAGTGCTTGGAAAGAGCCATTGCCGTATGAAACTTCCCAATCTGGAGTTATCTTGAGCAGATCTCCCCAGAGATGTTTTCTCCATCAACTTGCAACCTTATCCTTCCTACCTACCTTAGGCTCCGGCTTGATGATTATTTCCGGGCCAGGGAGAGCACACTATTGTCCGCGGGGCCCGGGCTGTGTTCAACGGTGCTCAAGCGGCCACCGCACCTTGAACCCCGCTCATTGCCATCGCGATGAATTGAGCATGTTCGCGTTCTCTCCCACGCCCCGCCCACCTACATACAAGTTGGGGGGACACACCTATCTCCTCCCAACCGAACCCACTATGCCAAGGAAATGAGTTTCCTCTCATGGTGAGCTATTTGAAGACATTCTTACCTGGGGCTGGCTCTTGATGTTTGCTACGAACCTTACAAAGGCAAGGTTCAGTCTCATTACAGGACTCTTGCATGCTCATGTTGACTCCCCCCCGCCACATATGTGACACTCACGTATTTGACCTATTCCAGATGGCCCACTAGGGAACACATGGTAGACAGTCTCTAGGTCATCGAGCTCCTCACCGGCCCGGTCCTAGGTCAGTTGACGTTGTGAGGCTGAATCAGTTCGAGTTACAATATGGATTGTCGCCTGTTGCCAAACAAGCCCTCAAGAGAGACACAGGTATGCAATTCTTTGGATGAATTTTCTGGGGTGGCACATGAATTGGGCACGTTTCTCATGGGACCAAGAACGGGACACGGCATTCTACGCTCTACATGTAGCCGGACATCGTCACATCGACCGGATCCATCAATAACATGGTTGGCCCGTCTGAGGGAGTTGATAGGCCTGTGTACTTGTTGGCTGCCACAAGTGTTGCGTGCCTAGCGTGCAACTAATTATGCAAAGCTCTTCCCAGGCTTTTTCCCTTTCCTCTCGCTCGCCTTCCCTCAATGGCAGGGTTATGGGACGAATCCAATCATAATTTGGACTCGACGGGCTGAATGAGGGCGGCGTGATTGGGCAGTCCTTGGTCCTCCCAGCCAATCATTGTTCTCTCGAACAAGACCTCCTGCATTGCTCGAGCATACATATCGTTAGACTTGCCCCTCTTGCGTCTGCTCTCTTCCGTCTCAACGAACCAGGCATCATCTTCTACCCTCCCGGCATCAAGGGGGTGGTCCTCAAATGTGTAAGACCGGAGCTCGCAGTTCTTCCAGCCAGTCCCTGCGTAGCTGGTGCTGTCTTCCCAGTCGTTGGTTAGATAGTGCATGAAGCTGCCATGCGCAACAAGCACGAGGTGGACGTCTTCATTTCGTTGTTCCATGAGAGCTTTGGCATGCGTCTTGAGTAGTCTCCTGGTCTCAAGAGCACGGGCGAGGATGGCAGAGCCGGCGGGGCCGAACCGGCTCCCGAGAGACTTGTTGTTCCAGTTCTCTGGGACCAGGCTTAAGTCGACGGGCCAGCCGCGCGACACCACACGCTCCCTAAGATCGTCGAGATCGCTCCCGATATCGCAATTGTAATCAGTCACCTCCTGGGCTGTGGGAACTGCAATGATGGGGGGGATGGTCTGCTTTCCAAGAGGGACCTCGAAGAGGTTTTTTGCAGTATGCAGAGTTCTAGTCATGGGTGAGGCCAGGACAAGAGACACCTTGGAAAGAACCTCCCGCTCTGTGCTGGCAAGGGCAGAGCACTGCTCATGGCCCAAGGACGTAAGCTCTGGATCTATGAAGTCGTAGCATTCAGCCACGTTATGCTGGCCCTGTGCATGCCGCACGCAGTGTATAAAGGCCTGAGACATGGTAACTTTTGAAAATTGATGAAGAAAAAAACACGCTCACTCGTTTGGCTGAAGACTGGGACAGAGAAGGGAAGAGAGTGGGAGGAGAGCGGAACAATGCCATTGCTCGCAAGGTGAGTGACAATTATACATCCTCAAGACGCAAGACGCGACCCAAAAAAAAAAATGAAATATTATTAGATCCATCGAAAAAGTAAAGATGCAACATGATAATCTGTAGCTGGCGGAGGACGTGGGTGAACTAGCCACGATAAGGCGGGGAGCTGACATGGTTTGGCTTGAATCTTCTGCTCCCACTGGCCTCGAGCGATCAAGACCCCCACTTGGCGGTATGCGGCGTACAGCAAGTAGCTGGTGGAGAGTGACTGTTCTGGAGGGGCAGAGAGGCCCTTTTTCGGAAGCTGAACACGAAACATGAGTTATCCCCTCTTTGCCGCCGGGAAGAAATCTGTGCCACGAGGCGTATCTTTGCTTGGTGAGTGGTGGGAGGCGGCCTCAACGTAAACGAGTGGAGAATGTGCTTGCTTCTTCTGCTTGCTTATGCGATGCTTGCGATGGGAGAGGCTATTTATTTCTTATCAAGCTTGCTTATGAAGCATGCGAAGCGTTACAAGGCGAGCGTGAGATGCATAGGCGCCCGGCTATGTACATGTAGGCATCCTACCAGTGTTTCTCAGATATGTCGACCGCGTTGACGTCCACTCCGTCCTTGAACCACCTCTCCTCCTCGCTGATCTTGACATCATTCCCGCTCATCTGGCGCTTCCTCATCAGGCCGTTGTCGGCGAATGTCCAGTCCTCGAGGCCGTAGGTACGCCACCACTGACCGGACTCATCGTACCACTCGTACCAGAACTGAACGGCAATCTGGAGAACACACGCGGTAAGTCGGCATTCATTGCTGGGAAGGGCGGGGGATACCGGGCCAAGAGCGCGGCCCCGGTGTCTCCGGAGCCGTTCTACGTACCTTGTTGTCGGTGAATGCAAACAGCTCTTTGCGGAGCCGATATCCGTTCTCCCTCTCCCACTTCTTGGAGAGGAATGCCTCAATTGCATCGCGGCCTTGGAGGAACTGGTCACGGTTGCGCCAGATGGAGTCTGGCGTGTACGCCATCTTCACGGCACTTGGGTTTCTTTGAGAAAAGTTCCATTAGATTTTGCGTCCTATTTTGTTGAGAAGGCAGGTGAGTCACGCAGAACTCTGCAGCTTACCTGGTGTTCCATCCATCTTGGGCAGCCTTGACCTTGACCTGGGCCGACTCGGCATTGAATGGGGGAAATGGAGGGCGTGCTTCGTTTGACATGGTGAGATTGGTTCTTTTTTATTTCTGCTTCTGCTGAATGAGGATGAATTCTTCTTGATGAGCGCACGGAGGGGGAGACATCGTTTTATCGGGACGTGCGGAGGGCGTGCGGCGACAGAGGCGGCGATGACATTTGCGGCACTGCGGTGAGTTGAACCAGTACAGCAGGCGGCCTGTCCGTTGGTTGCGGGGTACTATGTTGGACTAACTTCTTACCAATGGATTGCCAATGGATTTCTAAAATTGAGTGACGGTCATATAATAGAGTTTGAAAGCTCTCAGTGCTGCATTTTCGGCATCGCGGCTTTACTTCGCCGAAGAAGACCGAGCAGGCTTCCGACATACCGCCGCCGTGAGTATGGACCGGGGAGAAGCTGACGATATCGAGACAGTCACGATTGCTACGGAGGCCAAGACAGCTCCAAGAATTGGGTCCTGCAAGTAAGTTGTTGGCATGATTGCAGACAATTACTTTGCAGTCACATATCAGTGTCGGGACGAATCTAGAGCGATCCAAAGGGATCATTTGGAAGAGGTATATTAAAACTACGCTCGAGAAACGAAAGACAACCACATCAACATAGGAGCAATGCAAACCCCATCACCTCACCAGCCGACCTTCCAAGGCCCAACCCCTCGTAAACCCTAACAGCTCGTAGTAAACCCAGAGGTCGTGCAGTAGGTCCCGTCGGGGCCCGACCCAATCTTGGAGGGCTCGGCGCCGCTCGCGTTGCCCGTGTACCGGTCGCACGACTTGTTATTGTTCTGGCACGAGTTGACAATCTTGCACGTGTCGCCGTAGTTGGTGTTGATGCCGCACAGGACGCCGCCGTCGACGGCGACCGAGTCCTGGATGACGATGTTGCGCGCCTTGCCGTTGTTGGAGCAGTTGCCGCAGCTGCGCGAGAGCTTGCCGTAGTCGTTGGCGTAGAAGCCCTTGACCTGGACGGTGCCGAAGCCGTTGAACTGGAAGATCTTGTCGGCGGCCTTGAAGGCGCCGCCGCCGTTGACGTACGAGGTTCCCGAGCTCTGCTTGAAGGTCGCGGCGTCCTCGCAGACGTCGGCCCACCAGACGTTGTTGAGGGTGCTGTCGAGGAGGTGTTAGAGGGGAAATCTCTTAGAGAGAAGAGGGTATATTCGTACCAAGTGCCTTTGCAGTGAACACCCTCGGCTTGGCTGGCGCCGATAATGACGTTGGAGAGAGTCGCTCCGCTCTCGAGGATGAACATGGCATCCTTCTCGCCTGTCTCTGTCTGTCCCTGGCAAACAGAAGCTGTCCGTACAGTTAACAATCTGTTCAGGCTTGCTCGGGAGATGGGCTGGGATACTCACGGCTGCGTTCAAAGCGTTTCATCCCTCCATCGTAGGACCCGCTCACGGGGATGGCGGTCGGGTAGGATGCAGTTCCAGACGACTTGGGGAGGGTGGTGGTCACGGCCGAGACGCCGGCCAAGAGACCGAAGAGAGCATAGACGGACAAAGTCATCGTGGTTAGAGGCTAGAGGAGTTCTCGAAAGTGCAAAGATGTTTTCTAATCGACTCTATGAATGTGGACTTGATGGGTTTCGTCGGCTTGATGGTTGTGTCTAGCACCTCCTATGATGAGGTTCAAATGCCAAGCTTTATATAAGTTTCTTAGCGATGAACCAAACATCGCTCTTATTATCCACCGCTTTCAATCCCTTTGGTGGAATTTTGGGAGCTTTCTGAAACGCAGAAGGAAATGATGAACCTCGACGTGAAATGAAGTGAATTTCATGCTCTCTCACGGGATATCCAGTGCCGCAACCCAAAGAGGTTACATCGGGATTCTTCAGTAGGTTGAAATCATGCATATTTGGACGTGTAGTCTGGGATGTTCCTGGGATATTCCAATAATGCTACCCCCGGATTCAATCGGTAGCTTCCATCGGCAATGGTTTGCCGATTGGGATGCCGGCCTTGGCGCTCTGATTCGAGGAATTTGGTCGTGAAACCCAGAGGCCAGCGACAAGCTTCCTAATGGAGGGTCAGACCGATTCGGCCGATGAGACCCTGATCCGTATATACCTTCTTGCTGTGATTACCCCATGATCATCATCACAACAAGGTTAAAAAAGACTGAAACAGGCCCCCTGATTAGGAAATAGCTTGTTGACTGGGACGCTTGGGGTTGGTGGAACGAGATGAACATTTCATCCTTCCAATTGATAGTCGAGCATCCTCCACGAGATGCTGCGTTTCAGGGGGCTTACCGCCCTAACATGACACGCGGAGGCTGGGAGACGCAGGTACGGAGAAGGGTCGTGGACCTGGGGGTTAGCCTGGGGGCTACTAGTCATGCGTTGACCCCCATGGACCGCCATTTGGCTGAAATCACAAACCACATTGTAGATTGAAGATGTGAAATACACGGAGAGCGGTGAACCAGTTTCGAACGGCCAGCGGCGGGTGTAGCCTGGCTCACAGCCCCTTGAATTCAGCCGGGAGTGGCTGCTTGCCGATCCAAGCCTTGATGGCTGTCCCAAAGAGCTCCGGGAATTGGAGATCCCAGGTGTGGATGGCGTCCTTGACCAGGTATACTCGAGTCTGCTTGCCCTCACCGCGGCCACCCTCCTGCAAGGTGTGAGCCAGCTCCCTCGCCTTGTCCCTCGGATCGCCATTCTCACCAGCAGCCACCAGGACGCGCCTGTCCTGCTTCGCGACCGCTCTGGCGGCGTCCGCCTGCCAGGTGCTCATCTCGAAGAAGGCCGAGTTGGCGAGCTCGTAGCTGTTGTTGGCCCTCATCTCTGCCTGCAGGTCGCCGTGCTCCACGAGCCCGGCGAGCCAGGCCTGCAGCCGGTAGATGCCGCTGCCCATGACGACCCAGAGCCCCCAGTGCACTAAGTTGGGCCGCTGGGCAATCCAGAGCTGCTGGTCCGTGAAGGGCGACGAGCCGGAGACGAACGCGGACGCGACCGTCTCCGGGTGACGGCGGATGAGCTCGAGGGCGACGAAGCCGCCGAGGGAGACGCCCACGACGTGCGCGACGCCGCCGCGGGCGTGGTTCCTGATGAGCTGGGCGACCTCCGCGGCGGCCAGCTGGAGCGTGAACGGGCCGACGTGGCGCGAGCGGGAGTGCTGCGGGAGGTCTGGGACGATGAGATGGAAGTCCGAGAGGTGCGGGACGACGTGGTCCCATTCGCGATGGCTGGCGAACAGGGCGTGGAGGAGGACGATGGTGGTGGTGGCGGCTGGGTTGTGCGAGGCGAAGAAGATCTCGCTGCCTCGCACGACAGCATCCGAGGCGCTGGCCATTATGACCGCGTAAAGTCTGGAACTTGAAGACTGGATTTGCCCTCCGGTATTGTGATCTGACAGAGACGCAGCCTTATCCACGAGCGGGTGATGTGCTTATTACATACATGTAGCCAAGCGTATGACAGAATCCTACACTTGCCGCATTGATTGCGTCTTTGCTATGGCGGAATGGAACTTGGTGATCGATTTATCATCGACTCATCTCTCACTGAGCTGCAGCGGGATGAAAGATCATGCAAGATGGCCAAGAGTAATCCTTTTTTTAGTGATCGAGAGCTTGTTTCGGAATACGGCAGTCTGGATTGGGATGAGGCCGAGATGTAAGATGCCCACTACGGATCCTGGGCAGGGGTTTGATCAGGGCTTAAACTGGTGCCTGGAAGATTACACGCGGCTACTGTACACCAGAAGATGCATTTCTGGCTCATTTCATCTTCAGGCAGGCGGATATCATCCAAATCATCAATCGCCTCGGAAAGGGGGCAGCGGCTTGTGTCCACGACACATAGGTCTACGTATCAAATTGCGAGCTAAAGTATCTTGCAGTGTTTGCTACCAAAAGGCACCCAAGTCGCTCGCAAGTGGTCCCATAGTTCTACATGCATTCGTAGTTGAATCATCACTTCAGCTCGCCTGCAGGCCCCAGAGTCTTCTGATTCTTCACATCACTAAGTCCGTATGGCCATGACAGATCTCCGAGATCCCAGGTCTCATGGGGACCAGGCTGCCAATCATATCCACTCCAGATCTGGCTTCTCAAGGCTCCCTCTTTATCGATACCCAAGACGGTGAGGAAGTCTGAGTAGTACGGTAAGTACAGGCCTGATATAAGGCTGCCGAGGAGGGGGGTAAATGTTACTTACTTGATCCTCGCTTTGCAAGCACGACGGGCTCGGATGCAAAGGGCTTCGCCAGGTTATTCCATCCATTCCAATTGAAACCGTCGAAGTTCTTGAGCACGAATACGTCACCGTCCTTGCCAATGATGTCGATCTTTCCAGCTTCCCAATGCACGACTTGGGGGATCTCGGTGAACTTCCCACCAAGACTTTCCCAGCCTTGGTACTGTGTACCGTCCCAGAAGAGATGGTTTAATTCTCCGTCCTCCCCCAAGGCCCAGATGTCTAGTCTGTCCTCCCCCCACGAGGTTATGCGGGGGGTTCCGTGGAATGGTCCCTCACCAAGGATCTCCCATGTGGACAAGCCATGCTGCCAGTACCGATGCTCAAGGTAGCCGTCCTTGGTGATCCCGACAACGTCAAGGCGGCCAGGACCCCAGGAGGTAATGGCAGGGTCACTGGCAAAATCACCACCAAAGGTCTGCCAGTGCTTGCCGCCGGGTAGCCACTCTCCGTGAATCCAAGCCTTGTAGACGTACGAGTCACCGGACCTGCCCACAAAGTCCAATCGGTCCGGACTCCTAGAGGTGCTGGTGACGAACGTGACGTTGCCGCCGAGGTCCTCGACGTCCTCCCAAGAAGGACCCCAGCCACCGTCATAGTACTTGTGGAGCACATTGCTGCCAGAGGCATTCACATAAACGACGTCAAATCGGCCTTCGCCCCAGGAAGAGGTGGAAGGGGAACTGGCCTCGGCGGCTGGGACTCGCTCGAAGCCACTTCGAGGCTGCCAGTCCCAGCCAGTCCAGAACTTGTGCCAGAGGGACGATTTATCTGGCCCGACACCAAACACATCAACTCGGGGATCAGCCCACGAGACTGCTGAGAAGTCGGTGTCGATGCGGGCGTCGACGCCGACCACCGCTGCAGCCTAGTGGGAGTCAATATGTTGTACTAGCAGCTATAAGACGGGGAGTACGTACCAAGCCAGAAAGCAAAAGCAAAACTTCTCTTGTATAGACCATGTTGATCAACGTTGACAATGACAAAAGAATTGTGAAGAAGAAGGTCCGGTTCTTGAAGATGGGCAGGGACAAGATTGGTTTTATACCCGGAAGCTCTGGAGCTGCCCAAGATATTGAGCACCATCGGGAACCCACTGAGGGTGATCGACGCCTCCCTCAACTTCTCTCTGAGCTCCGTCTGTGGCTACATGCAGGATTCCGAGTTGGCCTCAGGGCGGGGCTCGAAGGTGCAGCGTGAACCGGATCTTCGTGGCCAAGAGACGGAAAGCTTTCTGCACTTCTCGCGGAATATGTCGGCAGTCATAGAGCGAATGACGACTACTGGGCGCTGTGAGCACAGCTAGCTGCCACGGTTCCAACAGCGAGCCCGAACAGAGAGCTGTGCCGTCATTCGGATTCGGGAACATTAACCATTGACTGACGCCATCTGGGAGGCATTTGCGGCCATTCTGACGATGAGGCGGTCTCAACTGAGACTGACCGCATCATCACAGCCACGGGCGGGATGGAGGATGATGTGGTTGGCTATAACCCCCCGAGTCTCGGTAGTAGCTGCATCTTGGCTGCAGGATTATGCCACGGAAAATCAATGGTGTCTTTAGCACGGACCGCGCCGAGACGGCTCTACAGGTAGATCGATCGATCGATCCGGGAAAAGATGCACTGATCTCCCATCTCATGGGCCCTTCTCGGCCCTTCCAAAAGTTCCGAGGGCTGGAACACCAGGAAGGCCACGATAATTCGTGTCTTGAGTAGTAATGGGTGGCCACATGCGGCCTCGGAAGCACGCTGAAACATTGGCCAACGCGGGGACACGCTCAGCCAGCCCCCAGCTGGGACAAGCTGGGCATGCCGCTTCGTGTCGTCATTCGGCAGCAGTTGAAATGGTGTGATTGGTTCAGCGAGTTCTGTATATCGAGTTATAACATGTCTGTCTTAGCCACCTGCTGACTGAGAGTAATGCGGCCTGTGGCGTCTGCATAGCTTTCCAATTTATTACCACATTTTCATGCAGTGTCTCTTTTCCCCCGGTCTATGTCACGTAGTTCGGAGGTCTATTCCGAAGGATGTGTGACAAGGCTGAGCGGAAAATATTCTCGCAAGACAAAGGATGAGGGCTCGTAATGGGAGACGATACCTATCAATGAGCGGCGTTGGTAGAATATGACTGACCTCAACCATTTTCAGTTTTGATGCAATTGGGGATGAGCTGGTGATGGGACATGTATGGCTTCGGGAACGTTGCAGTGGCTGCGTAGCAACTTCTGACCAAATACTTTTATGCGCCATGAGGAATCTGAATTCAATATAAGCGAAAGAAATTCGAAAATTGATCAGAAAATTGGCATTTTCGATTCAAGTATTGAAAGAGTCTTGAAATGTTCTAATCAGGGTGCTTGAGACTTCAAAGGCTCGTACATTCCCCGACTCATAGAGGATCTATAGATATTGTATAATAGTACACCGATATTAGAATGATCTACGAGGGGAGCTGAGTGGCTAGGAAGTACATATGTAGTCTGTTCAAACGAATTTTACAGGGCTCAAGTTTGGAGAATAGAGAAAGCTCAGGGATATACCTTAACTATAACTGATGTTTTGTTGCATGCTTCCTGTGCTTCAAAGAATCAAGGGTAAGCTTCTGTCATAATCATGGTAGTTTTGATTGAGCATGAATTCTTGAAGAGTTAAGACCTTGTTAATAGACCAAGAGAAGACTTTGAAGGCACATACATGTGATATGAACCTGTAAACGTGGTCAGGCGCCTCTACTGTCTTCGTTTCGTTACTACGCTCTGTTTCTATCTGAATCATGCCATACTAGGCCATTGATTCAGAGCAAACTACTAATTTAATTGTAGTTTCTTATTGTGTTTTATTGCGTTCATGACCTTTCTTCTTTATTTTAGATATAAAACTAAAGTCTAATGAACACAGGGTTTTTTTTTTTTTGATAATAATCTGGTTGAATGAAGAGTTGGACTTAAGCTTTGTTTTATTTAGTATATAATATTTTACTACTATATCTGTTAGAAGGCTTTTCTAAAGTATATACTTATAGATAGATAGATATAAAAGTTATTTATTAAGTTACTATTCTAGCTATAGAGTTAGGCTGATTATAAAGCTAGTTCTAGAGTAGTTATAACTAAGTATACTATTCTATAACAGGCTCCTAGGCTATAACTACTAGTAGGAGGTATTTAGTATACTAATATAGATAGTCTTTTATTTTCTTATTCTATATAGATAGCTTCTTCTATTATAAATCCTTTTTATAATCTTTATAAATATAGGAAATAAATATATATAATTCTAATTCCTTATATCTTTATTAAAAAAATACTTCTTAAATATTATACTATTTAATTATATATATATATACTATAGTATAAGCTTATTATACTAGTATATATATTTTATTATTAAGTTACCCTACTATTATAGTTTAATTAGTTATCCTAATAATAAGTAATTATAGATATATATTCTACTTATAATAATCTCTATTTTAAAATACTAAGTATTTCTCTTTTTCCTTTTATAATAGTTAGATAACTTATACTAGATAGGGGTCTAGGGTAAATTAGGGGTAAACTAATTAGATATTATTCTGAATAATATAATTAGATTATTATAAACTATATAATATAAGTTACTATTAATATATAAGTATTATAGAACTAGTAATAATAGATATATAGATAATTATATTAATAACTATCTAAAAGAGTATTCTATCTAATAAAATAAATATATATATATAGAAAGGTAATATATTAGATATAGAATATATTACTATTAGTATTATATAGATATACTTAATATATAAATAATTAAGTATATTAGTTTTATTTATATAATTTATAATAATAACTAAAATAGTTTATAGAATATAGGGAGAGTAGTTTTATAATATAATACTCTCTCTCTATTAGTTTTATCCTTAAGACTATATTTTATAGCCTGGTTAGTATATTATTTAATTCTTTCCTTTTTTTCTATTTTTAGTACTAATATTATATCTTCTAGTTATATTTTAAAATTAAGAATACTAAAGCTTAAGTTATCTATAGTTTATAGGAATACTCTTCTTTTTACTATTCTGAATAATCTTTCTATTATACTAATATATTCTTACTATAAAAACTATAGTAGGTATAAATACTAAGTTTCTCTATTAGATTTTTCTTATTATATAGAATATATACTATATAGCTAATTCTATTATAATATTTAGGAATTATTTATATAATAAATTTATTATATTAAGTTTTATTATTAGTAAGCTGAATAGGAGTTAGATATAGTAAAGAAGGAATTAGAATATATTAATATAAAAGTATATTATTTATATAAATAAAAGAAAATATAGCTTAATAAGATAATATAAGTAGTTTCTTATAGAATTAATAGTATAGAGGAACTAGAATAAATTAAGTAGGAGAAAGTAGAGAAGGTAGTTTAAAAGCAGATTACTCCTTTATCTTTTATTTCTTTATTTAAATCTATATTCTTAGAGATTAAGATTAATTTAGTATTTCTTTAAGAGGGTATAAAGTTATTCTCTTTTTAGTTTATTAGAATAGATATTTCTAGTCCTAGTAATATTATTAGATAAACTACTAATAATTCTTTAAGTACTTAATAGGTTTCTATATATTATCCTAATTAATATATTCTTTCTATTTAACTAAATAAAATATTTACTTATTTCTAACTTTCTTTTTTAAAATCTTTTCTAATTTATATTCTTCTTTATAGATCTTAATTAGATAATCTTAATTTAGAGTATTTTCTAGTACTTTTTTAAATAATAAGATATAGAAAACTAGATAAATATATATTATATCTAGTAGTAAAAGTTTATAATTAATATCTGATTTTTTTTTTAAAATTTTAAATAGCTTAAGTTTTTTATAATCTAATTTATTATTTAGCTTTATTATTATAATATTTTTATAAAGTAGATAGATTTTATCTTCCTCCTTTAAAATTAGTTTCTTTAATTTTATTTTATTATAGTATTTTTTTATTCTTTTTTAGAGAAATTCTAATTCTATCTTTATTTTAATATATAATAAATATAATATTTCTTTTATAAGTATAATAGCTAGTATATCTAATCTATTAAATTCTAATTAGTTTTAGAATTTAGATTTATAACTATAGTTTATATATATTAATAATAATTAAATTAATTCTTATACTAAACTATTATATATAATTTATACTATTAGTAATAGTTATATCTAATTATTCTATTTATAATTAATATATACTTATAAATATTATTCTAAAGTTTAGTTTAAGTATTTTATTTAATTATTACTTTATAAATAGTAAATTATTAAAAGCTTATACTTTATATCTATTTATACTATAAGTAATTACTAAAACTTAGAGATAAATATTATTTCTCTATTTAATATTATTTTATTAGGTAATTTATAGTAATTAACTATATATTATAGAAACTAATATATAAGATCTTTTATAGAGCTTATTTCCTTATATAAAATAAAGTATCTATATTTTATAAGTCTATTAATAACTATTAGAATACTATTATATTTTACTCTAGTTATTAGTTCTTTAGATTTTTATAATTTAATAATATAATTAAAGAATATTAATTATTATAGTTATTCTAATACTAAAACTAGTTTAAATTCCCTATATAGTTTATATTATATAGATTTAATTTTTTTTTTTTTTTTTAGGGGTTTTTACTATATATAAGGGGTAATATCCTAAGATCAGGCTATATATAATATAATTTATATAATTAGTTTTTAACTAAGTTCTGATTTATATCTAACCTTTAATTCTATTTTTTTTTACTTTTTATTATATAGCTAGCTAAGGTATAGATAATAGTAACTCTAAAAACTCTAAGAAAAACTTATTAAGTATATAACTTAGCTATAGGTCCTAAAGGGGAATACTTATTATCTATAATTAACTATAATACCTCTCTAAGCTTATTATTACTAACTACCTCTCCTTATAACTTATTACTAACTACCTCTTATAATAGTAATAATAGATACCTCTAATATAATTATCCCCTGCAGCTAGGGCCTGGTTATTATAAACAACCGGGTCCTTATATATATAATAGTAGTTATTAGTAATAACTACTAGGATCTCTTTTTAGATATTAATTATTCAAGCCTATACTCTATTATAGATTTATTTATAGTAATAAAGCTACTCTTTTATATATAAGCCTAGTAGTTATATCTACTAGGACTATTACTCTATCTTATAGCTAGTAAGGATATAGAGATAAATCTGATCTTTAATAATATACTTATAGAGAACTATAATAATATTCTTCTAGTACTTAATAATTATTATAACCTAAAGTACTATATATAGTATTAGCAGGTAATATATTAGCTTAAGTTAATCCGGGCTAAGATAGCTCTTTAAGTTAAATAAATATCTAATTTAGTTAGTATTATTAGATAGAAGAGAATTAAATAGAATAGAATTATTAGAAAGTTTATTAGATAGAAAAGTTAAATTAAATAAAGTTAATTTAATAGTATTTAGTATTATAGTAGATTAATTAGTTATTACTATAGAATCTTTAAGAGAAAAGTAATAGCTAATTATAAAAATTACTATATATTATTTTTAAAACTAAGTCTGGAATTATATATTAATAACTAGTATATATATATATTTATTTTCTAGATAGAAAATACTTTTTTAGATAGTTATTAATATAATTATCTATATCTCTATTATTACTAGCTCTATAATATTTATATATTAATAGTAACTTATATTATATAGCTTATAATAATCTAATTATACTATTTAGAATAATACTCTAATTAGTTTAATCTTAATCTACTTTAAACCTCTATCTAGTATAAATTACCTAACTATTATATATTAATAACTCTTATTTAGCTAATTATCTTATTTTAATTATTATATAATAATAGAAAGATACTATATCTAATAATATAGTTATTATTCTAAATAATAAAATTAAAAAATAGAAAATTCTTTAGGAGATAGTATAGAACCTTATAGATTATATTATTATCTTAGAGGTATAAATAAAAAGATCTTAAAAATCTTTAAAAAACTAAGAAGAAATTATTAAACTTATACTATTAAAACTCTTTTTAAGAAATACCTAGGAACTAGAAGAATTCCTTATCTAGTTATAAGCTTATTTTAAGTTCTTTTCTATAAAGCTTATAGATAATAAGAATAAGATTAGATTTATAGAGATTTATCTTAGAGGTATTATAGAATACTAGTTTTAGATCTATTTATATAATTAGTATAAGTATAAGAAAATATTAAATACTAGAGATTAGAATACTATTAATATCCTTACTAGCTATAATAATTTTATTATTAGAATTATAAATATATTTAGAAAGATAAATAAGGAATAATAAGCTATTAAGAAACTTAAAGAGTTTAAATAAAAAAATACTACTTCTAGCTATATTATAAGATTTAGAGAGATTATATTATAACTAGATTAGAATAATAGATCTTTTAAAACTGCTTTTTATAATAAGCTTAAGAATAAAGTTAAAAACTATTTATTTAAACTTAATAAACTAGAGTTTTTATCTAAATATATAGCTATAATAATATATATTAATAACTAACTATATAAATAATAGTAATAAAAAGAATAAAAATAAAGTAATTAGAATTATATTAAGAAAAATAAATTTAATTAAAGAATATAATAATTTCCTCTACTATCTATAGAATTTAGAATATACTTAGATTCTATAGAGCTAGGAGTTATAAAAAAATATAAATATTATAACTATAATAAAATTAGATATATTATATTATAATATTTAAAATCTAAGAAGTAGAGATAATAGAAATTTACTAAAAAAGATAAAAAATAATTAAAAGTAATTAGAAAAACTAAAACTAAAGTTAAAACTCTTAGTATAATCTAAAGAGTTATTTAGAAAAGAACTTCTATAAATACTATAATTTCTAAATTTTCCTTATTATTTATATTTACTCTTACTAAAGTATTAGAACTAAAAGAATAATAGGAACTTAGTATTACTAAGAATAATTAAAAATAAATCTATAAAAAATTCTAAGTAATTTAATAAAAATATAAAGATAATAAGAAAAACTTAGAATATAAACCCTTAATTTAATATAAACTTATATTTTACTATAAAAATAATCTTATTAATTATAATCTAGCTAAGGAAATATAATACTAATAGATAAAAAATACTATATAGATAGAATATAAAGAAAACTATATATACTACTTTTAAAAGATTAAAGAATAAAACCTAGATAATATAGATATATTTATAGTATATAGTAAGAGAATTATTAAAGTTATTAAATATTCAGATAGTCTTTATAAGGTATTTAGTTATTAGAAGAATATAATAAAAGAAGAATACTTTAAAGAATTATAAATAATATACTATAATCTATAGTATATAATATACTAGTAATAAAAGGTTAAGTATAATATCTTCTTATAACTAAATAGTACTATATAACTTAAGTATACTACTAAGCAGATTTAATATTTTAAAATAAGATAATAAATAATTAAATAATATACTATTTTTAAAAAAGATCTAAAAGAATACCCTATAGAGTATAATATTAATAAATTATTAACTAAATACTATTAGGAATCTAAATATAGAATCTACTAAGAATCTAAGATTAAGCTATAATATAAATAGAAGGAATTTAAGAACTAAGCTATTTTTAAATATAGTAACTATATTAAGAAATATTATAATTAGAATTATATAAACTATCTAAATAATAAGTAAGAAGTATTAAATATTATATAAAATATAGATAATAATAGTAATTATATTAAAAAATATTTTAAATAAGTTTAAAAGTAGAAAGAAAAACTCTATAAATTCTATAAACTAGCTATTTAATAGGAATAAATAACTAAGAGAAAAATAACTATTAAAACTAATAAAGAAATAAGATTTAAAATTAAGAAATAGAAAAAAGCTTATATTTTTATAAAAAAAAAGTTTAAAAAAAAATAATTAATTTAAATATTAAAAAAAGAGTAAAAGCCTATATTTTAAAGGAAATAATATATAAATAAGAAATACTTAAACTATAAGTTAATTAGATAAAAAATAATCTAAACTATTTATAATAGAGCTATAGTATAGTATAATATTAATAATAGATTAGAAAACTCTAGAAGCTATTAGAGTAGGAAGCTTAATATATATTCTTATAGAAATAGAGATTAAAGAGAATTAGCTTATAGTATTTATTAATTATAGAGTATAGGAAAATTATATCTTACTAATAGTAATTAACTAATTCTACTTACTATAGAAAAAGAAGAAAGAAATCTATATAGTAATTAATATAAAAAGCTTAAAATTTAAATATAATAATAAAATTATTAATTTAAAAACTAATTATCTTATAATTAAAATCTAAAGAAGGAAATTTAATATTATATATAATTTAGTACTATTAGAAGGCTATAATATTATATTAGAATTACTATAATTATAAAATATAAACCTACTAATTAATTAGTATATTAACTATATAGAGTAATAGTACTCTTCTAAGTATTTAAATTAGAATTAATAAAAATTAAAATTTTATTAGATATTAAAAAAATATATTTATTTTTTAATATCTAAAAGTACTATTATAAAAAATAATAATAACTTATAATAATAAGTAGATATAATAATTATAATCTTAATAGTATTATAATCTAGAAATATAAAAAACTTATTATAATAAAAACTAAGATAAATAATATAGATCTTAGATTAGATATAGAAATAAAAATAGCTTTTAGATATATTCTTAATATTAATTAATTAGGAATAACTAATAAAAAAATAATAATAAGAATATAAAGTTAAGTATAGTTAATAGTAAAAGGAAATAGAAAAGCTATCTTTAGAATTATTTAATATTAGAATCTAAGAATAGAGCTAAATAAATAACTAATAGAAAGTATAATAGAATAAGAAAAGTAATATCTAGTATAAATATATATAGATAAAATATTTAAAAGAAAAAGAATAACTAAAGAATATTCTAGAAGAATATAGAATTTATAATAAATTATTTAAAAAAACTCTTAAAATTAGCTTATTTAAATATAGTTAGTAGGATTATAAATCTCTATTATTAAAGAAAGAGAACTAGTTTTTTATAAACTTTATAACCTTATAGAACCTTAATTATAAATACTCTATAAATATATTAATAATATATTAGTAAAAAGCTATATATAATTATTAACTTTATCTATAGAATACTCTATAATATTTATATTAAAAAAAAATAGTAAACTCTATTTAGTTATTAACTATTAATAACTAAATAAAATTATATATAAGAATAGAATACTTTTACTATTAATTATAGAACTTAGAAACTAGCTATAGAGAAAATAATAGTTTACTATATTAGATCTTAAAGAAGTTTATAATCTAATATAAATTAAAAAAGAAAATAAATAGAAAATAGTATTTAGAATAAAGTTTATTTTTTATAAGTATTTTATAATACTCTTTAGATTAATAAATATATTTATAATATTCTAATAAATAATTAATTAAATACTCTAAGAGTATTTTAATATTTTTATAATTATTTATCTTAATAATATTTTAATCTTTTTAAATAATTTAAAAATATATAAGGAATATATATATAAAATTCTAGAAAAACTAGAAAATATAAAACTATTAATAGAATTAGAGAAAAACTATTTCTATATATAAGAAATTAATTTCTTAGAATATACTATTTAACTAAATAAAATATAAATAGAATAAAATAAGATTATTATAATTAAAGAATAAAAAATATTAAAAACTATTAAGAAGATATAAGCTTTTTTTAGATTTACTAACTACTATTAATAATTTATTAAGAATTATAGAAAAATTATTATACTCTTATATAATATTACTAAAAAAAAAATAGAATTCTAATAGAAAAATAAATAATAAAAAGTATTTAATAAAATTAAAAATTAAATACTTTTAGAACTTATACTATAGATATTTAATTCTATAAAAAAAGTAAAACTTAAAATTAATACTTTAGATTTTATAATTAGTATATAATTTAGCTAAAGAGATAATAAAGGAATACTATACTTTATAGTATTCTTTTTAAAGAAACTATATAATATAGAACTTAATTATTTTATCTATAATAAAGAATTTATAGCTATTATATATATATTTAAAGAATTTAAATACTACTACTTAGGGATAATATATAAGATTAAGATATATATAAATTATAAGAATATTTAATATTTTACTATAATCTAATAATTTAATAGAAAATAAATCTACTATATTAAATACTTATTCTAATTTAATTATAAAATAATATATTAAAAAGAAATAGAAAATAAAAGAGCTAATACCCTTAGCTATAAACTAGAATATAAATAAACTATATTTAAAATAAATAAATAATTACTTATTATAAATAATAAAGAATACTTAGTATAAAAAGCCTTAGAAACTATATTTAAGGAAATAGTATATATCTAAATATAGATAGATATTATTCCTAGCTTAAAAAAGCTATAATAAGAAGTAAGAATAGTATTTATTAAAGAAATTTATAAATATCTACTTTTAGAATACTAAGGAATTAAGAAAATATTTAATAGAATTAAATAATACTATAATTATCTAGATCTATAAAAAGAAATATAAACTATAGTTTTAGAATATAATATATATATATAAATTAAATCTATATAATATAAACTATATAGAGAATTTAAACTAGTTTTAATATTAGAATAACTATAATAATTAATATTCTTTAATTATATTATTAAACTATTAAAATCTAAAGAACTAATAACTAGAGTAGAATATAATAATATTCTAATAGTTATTAATAAACTTATAAAGTATAAATACTTTATTCTATATAAAGAAATAAACTTTATAAAAGATCTTATATATTAGTTTTTATAATATATAGTTAGTTATTATAGATTATCTAATAAAATAATATTAAATAGAAAAATAATATTTACTTTTAAGTTTTAATAATTACTTATAGTAAGTATAAAGTATAAGCTTTTAATAGCTTACTACTTATAAAATAATAATTAAATAGAATATTTAAATTAAACTCTAGAATAATATCTATAAGTATATATTAACTATAAATAGAATAATTAAATATAATTATTACTAATAGTATAAATTATATATAATAGTTTAGTATAAAAATTAATTTAACTATTACTAATATATATAAACTATAGTTATAAATCTAAATTCTAAGATTAATTAGAACTTAATAAACTAGATATACTAATTACTATATTTATAAAAGAAATATTATATTTATTATATACTAAAATAAAAATAGAATTAGAATTTCTTTAGAAAAGAATAAAAAAATACTATAATAAAATAAGATTAAAAGAACTAATCTTAAAAAAAGGAGATAAAGTCTATTTACTTTATAAAAATATTACTATAGTAAGACTAAATAATAAATTAGATTATAAAAAACTTAGATTATTTAAAATTTTAAAGAAAAAATCAGATACTAATTATAAACTTTTACTACTAGATATAATATATATTTATCTAGTTTTTTATATTTTATTACTTAAAAAAGTATTAGAAAATACTCTAAACTAAGATTATTTAATTAAGATCTATAAAGAAAAATATAAACTAGAGAAAATTCTAAAGAAAGAAATTAGAAATAAATAAATATTTTATCTAGTTAAATAGAAAGAATATATTAACTAGGATAATATATAGAAATCTATTAAATATCTAAAGAAGTATTAATATCTAATTTACTAGTTCTATTAAAAGGAAAAAGAGAAGTTAAATTAAAAAAATCCTCCCTAAGATCTAATAGATTTAAATCTGTTTTAGAAGTAACCTCTAAAAACTAGACTTTCTTTAAAGTATATTACTCAGAAGCTTTAAAAAAACTAAGAATCTAATTAGAGAATAATTATTTCTCTTTATTAAGCTTTTAAAAACTATACTAAATTTCCTACTATATTTTACTTTTAATATATCTATATATCTTATAAATATACTAAATATACTCTAAGATAGTAGAAAAATTACTCTAGAGTTAAGTTATTTATTAATATAAAAGAAGAATTTTCTTATTTATATTAGATTCTTCTTTAGCTAGTTTTTTCTACTATATTATTAATTTTTCTACTAAATAAAAAAAATTAGAAGAAGAAATAAGGAGAAATAAGAGAAGTACTTATAGTTAGATATAACTAATACTCTATTATAATAATAACTACTTTAAGTATACTTATTATAATAGAATAATTTCCTACTAGGAAAAATAAAATACTCTTTCTTTACTTTAAAATATAGAGTATATAGTATATTAGCTAGTAAACTAAATATTTAAATAGTAGTAATAAAAAGAGCTTATTTATAAGTTTTAAAATATACTAGCTTCTGAATATAGTTAGATATAATAAATATTATAATATAGTTATTATATATAGAAAAGAGAAAAACTTACTAAAATTATATAGAATCTTAAGAATAAAACTAATAGAGAGAGAATATTATATTATAAATAAAAATCTCTATAATAGGTTATATAGTTATATATACCCTATAGTTTAAAAGATAGAAATAATAGGAGTAATATACTCCTATTATAGAATAAAACTGGATTATTAGAAGTAATATACTTCTTATACTTTATAACTAGTATATATATATATTTATTTTCTAGATAGAAAATACTTTTTCAGATAGTTATTAATATAATTATCTATATTTTTATTATTACTAGCTCTATAATACTTATATATTAATAGTAACTTATATTATATAGCTTATAATAATCTAATTATATTACTCAGAATAATACTCTGATTAGTTTAACTCTAATCTACCCTAGATCTCTATCTAGTATAAGTTACTTAACTATTATAATTAATAGTTTATATTCTTATAACTTTCTATATTACTTTTATAATTAGAATATCTAGAAGTTTAAATTAAAAATATTTAAAAGAAACTATATATTTCTTAGCTATTCTAATAGATCTTCTAGTTTTTATATATTATTAAGAGCTATTTTAAATATATTATTTAGAGGTTTAGTATATATACTATTATAATATAATATATATTTTAATTCATATATAGAATAATACCTTAGGGTTAGAATATACTTAAAAAGAAAAAAATAGAAAAATATTTTTATTATATTTTATTAAAGTCTATTAAGAATAAGTAATTCTAAAAATACCTACCCTATATTTT